>CM059188.1:10091589-10781589 GCA_030323885.1 Branchipolynoe longqiensis | reverse complement strand
TGTTACATTTCTCATCATAACCTAAAGGAGTTTAGCGTAAGCTAACTTATATTACAAAGTGCTAAATCTGGAGATAATCTATTGCAGTGGAAACATCACAACTTAATTATGGTGTGCACAACAAAATGATGGACACTGTAAACTTCAGCAATCACAGGCTTAGTAACTTGGTTACAAGGTAATGTGCCTGGGTTGGAAATCGGGTGTTGATACCAGGAGCCTGGTATCCCAGTAGGGCAGCACTATACCGTCGCCATGAACGCACTGTACCAAGTTGGTATCCATGCTGATATGACGTTAGATGTTGCCGGAACGTAAAACAAACCCGAACAAGCAATAAAGCACAGGAAGACCAGGACCTGGCATTTCTTTACCAGCATCAACACAACCATCGGCAACACCATCTCCCCCTCTGCTATCATCAGGACAAACCATATTAACGAGATTCCCCGGTAATGATCGACTCAGCATCCGTTAAATCTCCCCTTCCTCGAACCACCTCGGCGCGCCCTCCTCCCCATCCCACTCCCTACTCCCCCCACCTCCCTTCCCCAACCCTCTCGTGCCTCCCCCTCCCCCCGAACCACCTCGGCGCTCCCTCCTCCCCCAGCCCTCGCCCCTCCTCCTCCCCATCCCACTCCCCACTCCCCGCACCTCCCTTCCCCACCCCCTCTGCTGCCTCCCCCTGCCCTCCCTCGCCCCCTCTCCCCTCCACATCCCACTCCCCACACACCACTCCCGCCTCCCCTCCTCCTCCCCCGTCCCTCTACCCTCTACCCCTTGCCGCTACCCCCTCCCGCCTCCCCTCTCCCCTCTCCCCCGCTCCCCTCCCCTCTCTCCCTTCCCCCTCCCGCCTCCCCACTGCCCCTCCCCCAACCATCCCCCGTCCCCCGTCCGCACTCCACCCTCCCCCACGTCCCCGCACCTCGCCTGAACACCCCGCTTCACTTGACTGCGTCCCTTGCCGATATTTCATCTGCGTATGATTTCATTAAGTCTTCACACCACCAGGCGTGTGTTGTTGCGCATGTGCTCCATTCTCCTACCGCGTCCTCGCCGAAATAGCATCTGGTGTGCACACCAAAATGCTGGACAACATAGGCTAAATGAAGAGCTCTTTTCCAAAAACCCGATAAGGGCCACTCCAAAATAAATGAGTTTGTAAAAGTGCCGGGGTAAGTTGATAATATTTTGGAGAGGAGATCCTCATATATGTATCTATACACATGAAGAGCTTTGTATATTTTGTTGTTTTTTGTTGTTGAAGATTTATACTGCCTATCATGGATAAGCCCGAATAGGCTTGTTTTCACCATTAGACAGTTTGTCAATAGAAAGCCTGAGCCTACACTTTTACCGACCCAAGGGGTATTTTACCTCCCACACCACATAGACATGGTATGAGAGCAACTGGCCTTTGATGATGCTGTAAGTTATACCCAGCGGTGGAAATCCAAATTGACAGAGGTGGGGGGCACAGGGAATCGAACCACTGACCTTCAGATTAGGAGTCCGACCTAGAAAAAAGTCAGACACTCTAACCACTCTGCCATAGAGAACACCATATATATATGAAGAGCTATTTTCCAAAGTATAAGCCCCAATCTCTTGATCGGCGCTTATCGCGTTTTTGGGGAAAAAAACTCTTAATATATTCCCCATGTGGAGTAATTTATGCCCAGTGTGTTCACTAGTTACTGAATTATGTATACTATGCAAGGTCAAATATTGGTGAGTTCTGGTTTGGACAATGTTATGCTTTCATCGGGCTATGGAACCCTAATTGCTAGGCAATGTAAGTAGTATACACAGAAAAGCCTATACACCAGGCACATTGCTGGTGTACCTTGTTTGACAAGCACTGCTGCTCATGTGACGGATGGTCTCCATTCGCTAAACTAGAACGAGCAATGTGCATCGATAACCGCAAAATGGATACTTCGGTAACTTTAATGAGTCTAGCTGATCCACTACATAAAACGCCAGCCCTGTAATGGAAGAAATACTCGTTCAACACCCGCTCATGGCATATCATGGAAGCAGTCATGAGACCCGGATAGAACCCTTTCATATATGCTTGTACCTTCTCTGGTGGGGAGAATTAACATTATTGAATAAGGACCTTGGCGTGGATAACCAAGGTCATCCCAGACAGATGAATGCTAGCGTAGTTTCACGGATATAAATCATGGAATCCTCCGGTGCGACTGACACTGGTCTACATCCGGTGGAGGCGAGTGCCTGCAGGTGGCGCCACCGGTACAGTGTTGGGTCTTACGGAGTATAACATTAATGATAATAATTCCCTATTGTATCTTTATACTCGCATTATTTGTTATGGACCACATCATAATATATATATATATAATATATATATATATATATGTACTATGTAATTTATAATGTGTATATAAATTAAGAATCCCTCCTAAGGTTTCTGGTCAGTCTCCTTATCAAACTACTCCTTACATACCCAACTAACTCGATAGTTCGTAATTCTCTGCATCCGGGCAACTCTGAATCTTGATTAGTTGAACCCAATGGTCACTCGTTTCTCACCTTCAAATTATATATGAACATACACAAAATCATGAGTAGAGGAACTATTGTGTCTTTCACCCACCATACTCTAAAACTGCAGCTAGGTACATGTCTAATGTGCCAGCACCCACTCCTAGCCCAAATTGGACTCACTGGTCATCAATGAGTTCCCAACAAATGATGAGTTATTGTCATCTTTGCCACCGATGGACAACCAAGAAGAAGATATATATATATATATATATATATATACAATATAGCTATATTGATATATAAGCAAGATAGATATGTAGTTTTGAAACTGAGCAGAGTGACAATTGGCTCATGGTGTAGGGGAGCAGAGAAAGCCCACTCCACAGTGAATAACATGAAAGTTATGGTGGTTGGAGAGAAGCATTAAGTGGGTGCCATTATTTATTTCCATATAATAAATGATATCGTACAGAAGATATGCTTAATATAAATAGGACATATGTAAGCTATATAATCTGACTTTATCAAGTAAAGGGCGGTGGGTGGGGAATTTTGCAGTACAGTACAAGCTTTCTGTGTTGTGTGTCGGACTGCAGCGGCCATCTTGATGTAACAGGCACCTGGTCATAAATGCACTTCCATATTTGGAAACAAACAGAGCCAAACAATATAAACTAAATCCCCATAGGAGAAGCCAGTCCCCATTCAAAATCATTCAAGGGATTGAGAGAAGAAATAATTGAAAGCGATGCAAAGGAGCAAAAGTAGCGAAAACATGTTCAAATGCCTCTGTATATTTTCAAAATAAAACTCCTGAAAATAAAATAGACAAAATAAATGCGCTGAACTTTCAAGATTTACAACGACAAAAGCAAACACCCCAGGACCAGATAAAGAATATAGTATATTAAGAAGACCCATTTTCCTATCTACTGCCACATTCCATATGCAAATAATGCATGGTTGTTGTGGGACTCCGGCTTGCCACAACATGGTTGTGTATTATGTATGGGGTTATCAGTGAATAACTCAGAGGCTTTGCTCGCAAGGTTGATTCACTTTCCCAACTCATATATAAGTGAGATTACTCATTTTACCTCACGACAAGACAGGATGGCCGAATGAGTTGAGCGTCAGGTTCCTGTTTTGGGAGATCGGGAGATCCGAACCCATGGGTTTGTGGGTTTCAAACTCTGGTGGAGTCAAAGCAATAACTTTAAAATGTATACTTGTTGCTTCCTAGCCAGGCATTCGGCATTGTTAGGATAGCATAAGGACTGGTTGGCTCAGTGGCAGGATAATCTGACTGAGAGGATATCAGGTCATGCTGCTGGCAGCCTGGTCTCCCAGTGGGGTGAGACTATAACGTCTCCATGACTGCGCACTATAACCAGATGGTTAGCGTCTTCATATGACCTTACATGTTGCAAGGAGGTCAACCTCCAACAACCAACCAACCGTCATAGGCCCGGACCCAGGTGCTGCTGCATCCATTAAATAAACACGTCTTCCCTCCACTTGCATCGGTTTTTTACGAAATAAGTCAATAACGGTTTCCCGTATGTAGAACACCTAACGATGCAAATGATATTCAATGTGTACAGGGATTACTGAAACATCTGAGCCCAATATCTAAGTATAGATATAATGCCAAATAAGTATTTTAGGCATGTAAGTTGAATTCGATAATATAACTCTGATAGAGAAGTTAAGTCCAAATCTGCTCCCTTCATCACCACATCATCATGATCATCATGCTGTCGGTCGCGATGCGACAATATACTTTCATTACTTGACTACCACTCTCCATTTAGCTCTCTGCTGTGAGAGTGATGTCCATGAGTCGGTCTTAATGTCTCTCAGCTTCAGCTTTCTCTTGATGGTACATTTCATGAAAGCTGCCTGCAAAAGTGTTGAAGTGCTGCTGGCTTTTGCAAGTTACCAGCCACACTCTCTCAGGGAGCAAATAGAGGTTTCACACCGGCAAGAACATGTCAAGATGGACGCAAAACTATTTGTCCCTGCAGTGGCTGGTCGGGAGATGTTGGGAGTTCCATACAGCAACCGCCCTTAATGCTGCCGCAGTGACATGGTTTTCTGTTTAGGGGTTGCTCCCTTAGCCTTCGGTTCTGTCAAGAACCTGTACCACAAGGCAGTGGTTTACAACTCTGTAGGGCAGGGGCGTCAAACTCCCTGAGGTATTGCAATACATGCAATACCTGCATACCTGGTTGCCACATACACACAATAAATGAAGACATATTTAATCATGGGCGATATTTTGATGATTTGTGGTTAAACTGAAAATGTAGCTCAATGCACATCAGGGTCTGACCCCTCACAACCCCCGCAATCTCTCACAACCCCATATAACTCGCCACAACCCCCCACAACCTACAATACCCCCGCAATCTCCCACCACCCCCACCACCCCCACAACTCCGCACAACCCCCTACAACCCGACGCAACCCTTCACAACCCACCATAACCCCACAGCCCCCAACCCCCCCCAACCCCCAACCCCTTACAACCAAACAAAGCCACACAACCCTCTAAAACCCCCACAGCCCTCATAACCCCATCACCCAACAACCCACCGCCACCAAACCTAGCATCCCCAGCACCCCTGAACCCCCACAACCACCACCCACAACCCTCCCCTAAAACTCCCACAACCCCACAACCCGCACAACCCCACAACCCCAACCCCACAACCCCCACCCCACACCCTCCACAACCCCACAACCCCACCCCCACAACCCCCATAAACCCCCGCACCCCTCCCCAACCCCCACAACCCCCACAAACCCCCACAACCCCACAAACCCCCACAAACCCCCACAAACCCCTACAAACCCCCACAACCCCCACAACTCCCACCAACCCACAACTCCCACAACCCCTTACACCCCCACACAACCCTACATGCCCCAACCACCCCCACAATTCTCCACCCCCCCCACAACCGCACCCCCCCCCCCCACCCACAACCCCGCGGTCGGCTCTGGGTAACGGAGCAGCGCTGAGATCGAGTCAAATGGGCAGTCACGTTGAGCTATTACTTCCTCCAGGGTGGAGGTAGCATCCCATACATCCCCCGATGAGGCTGATAAAGCTGTCCCGCTCTGATGGATGCGGCCATTGGTAGGTATGCAGGAGGAGTGGGGGTGGGGTGATGGGGAGGGGAGAGGGGGGAAGGGAGAGGAGGAAGTGGAGAGGAGGAAATGGAAGGGGAAGGGGAGAGGAGAGGGGAGAGGGGGAAGGGGGGTGGGAGAGGAGGAAGTGGAGAGGAGGAAGGGCAGGGGGAAGGGAGAGGGGAGGGCAGAGGGGAGGGAGGCGGGAGAGGGCCTAGGGGGAGCGGAAGGGCCAGAGGAGAGGAGAAGGGGAGGAAGTGGGGAGGAGGTTGAGGGCACAGTGAGATGACCTGTCTCTGGTTCCAGGGGTAAATATTGCAACAACCGCGAAAACACTGCGCCACTGTAAGCGGCTGGTGTTGGTGTGGATGCTAGATTTAGCCAAGTCAAACACAAACTTCTCGATTGAGATTATAACGTGGAATCAAATAAAGAATCCAAGTTAGGTTGCTGCATTGAAACAATATTGGAATTCATTAAAATTGAAATTAAATTGCATGTGGAATGTTGAAATCACTTATGCATGAATATAGTTTATAAATCAAACATACCCACCCGACACTTCATAGGTAATATGAAATGGGCGGGTCTTTTCTGACTCTATAAATGGAGATTAATTATGTGTATTTCTGTAGCTAGATTTACCTGGTAGATATATATATATATATATATATATATATATATATATATATATATATATATATATATATATGATGCATAGCATGTAATACAAGTATAAATAATCGAGAGGAATCCTTCCTCATGCGTTGACACACCGTCTCCCATCTCCACACTCTCCTCTCTTGGCCGCCACCTCTTCCTTCTCCCCTCTCCCTACCTTACTTCCTCTCCCCACTCTCCCCTGTTTGTCATCAGTACTTTATTATCCCATCTCCCCAATCTCCCCCCTCCCCACTACCAACCCCTCACCCTGTTCTACCAGCTCACCCCTCTCCCCTCTTAGCCTTCCTTCTCCCATCTCCCCCATTTGTTCCCCAGTTCCCCCCTCACCCTACCCCCTCCTCTCTCTATCCCCTCTTGTCTGCCAGCCTTCCCTCTCGCATTTCCTCCCGCCCCCACCTCTACCTCTCCCCCTCCGCCACTTCCGCCTCCACCCCCTCCTCCCCCTCCCCCACCTCCCTCGTTCTCCCCTCTTCTCCCCTTACACTCCCCACTGCCCACTCTCGCCTACCAGCCCTCCCTTTCGCAGTTCCTCCTCCCGTCACATCCAACCCTCCCCCCGCCCCAGATTCACCCCACTACCCCCACCCTCCCTCCACTCTCCCCCATCCCCTACCGGAGCGGTCAGGCCTTGTTTGTACCCCACGCCCGGATCATCGCCCCGGGATCCGGCCTGATTGATCTCCGGCCCGCTGATCATAGAGCACCGGCTAGTACCCACCCATCACCCCCCCCCCCCCTGCACCTCCCGCCACCGCTCCTCCAGGGGCATGATGTGGATAGGCGTGTAGGGCAGAGGTGGGGGAGAGACGGAGATATCTCTGACGTAGCAGTGGCGGCTCTATTAGGCCTGCCAGCTCAGACCCGTCACCATGAGCCCAGAGGTGGAATATGCTTTCCTTCTATTAAAGCGCATCTAACACGACCAAACTAAATTGACTTATGGGTCATCCAAAGTGGTTATCATATTCACGGCCTCGCAAAGCATACAAACTCCTTATTTAGAAGCCTGTCCCTCTCGCCGAAAGTAATACACATCACAATTTTACTACATAACAGAAATACCAGAAAATTAACGTTTTAAATATTACTGGTGTAATAATATCCCAATCAACTCCAATGATACTGTAATGAAATAATGTTGCTGTAACGCTAATATTATTGTTTACTGGTACACTGGTATTAGTGGAGTATTACAACCCCCCCATAATGTTTCTCTGATATTATTATTATGCTACTGTAATGCTACTACAGTAACACCTATATACATCGACCCGCCGTGGGTTCGGGATCAAATGGTCCATTTAGGGAGGTGGCCGGTTTAAAGAGTTGGTTTAGTGTTACAGTGGTATTGTAGCAGTCCGGACATGAGCTCCACCAACATATGGTGGCAGCAAGGACTGCTCCGTCACCTTTACAGTTTACCGCCCTGTCACACTACGAAGTATGATGTCAGCGCGTGCTCAATGTTCGAAAATTTGCCAGTACGTTGGCATTCGTCAAACTTTTCAGTGGCGGCAGATAAAAATGGGCATACACACAATGTACACAATGTACACACAACATACATAATGTGTGCAGAATGTATCTCTATCCTATTGCTAGTGTATGAGAGTGTTCACGTGCCTCGCAAAACATTTGCAAAATGTTTGCAAAATGCTTGCATATGCTCACGGTATGCTGACAAATGTTACGCATGTTACTCCATCGCTAGAAGTATGGCATATACTTTAAATATGCTGAAGATATGGCAGGCATACTTTCGAAGTACTTAGGAGTATATTATGCATCCGTTGGCAGAATGCGGACTGTACGTGACTGCACATTCCCACCGGCTGAATGTACGGCTAAGGTACAGCAACGTATTCCAACATATCCCTACTGTACTCCCAATGTATGCTGATGTATCCCGAACGTACACACAGCATACGTTCAATGTATGACCCACACATCGACACCCATTGGAAATTTTGAGCATGAACAATATTTGTTCAGGGCCTCGATGCACGGCGACGTATGACGATGTATAACGGCATACCCGGAATGTACCCGACATATGCCCAACATATACATACCGTATGACGATGTGTTGGTCGAAAATCACACACGTCGGCATACGCTAAGACTATACATCGCAATGTGACAGCCCCTTAAGGTGGCGGTACGGTAGCCGCTGGGAAGCGTAGCGACAGGGCTGCAATATACTGCGTGCTGGTAGCATAACCTCCCCCCACCCCCAGAGGAAATTATGCTCCTGTAATTCTATTATAAAACTACTGTAGTGCTACCCCGATAGTATCCTCATCTAATTGCAGTATTAAACTGATACTATTGTAATGTTTCTCGAAGGCTACTGTAATGCTACAACGATAATACCACAAGACAAGTAACTGCATTGCTGGTTTGTACTCCTACATTAACATTAAGAATAAAGCTCATCTAACCAATCGCAAATGGGATGAATGTGGTGCAATGTGCGGTGTTTTGGAGGGCATACAATCATGGTGTATATCTCTAAACAAGGAGGGGTACCAAAGTTACTTCGCATGCGGAAGGTCGGGCGTTCGGTTCTAAGTCGAATCAAACCAATCACTTAAAAATGTATAATTGTCGCTTCCTAGACTATCGCCTAGCATTTGGCATTACTAGGATACGGCAAGGACTGGTTAGCTCAGTGTCGGGATAATGTGACTGTGTAGGATATCGGGTCATGGTGCAGGCGGCATGATTTCCCAGGGGGTTTGTTTATTTGTTGTTGTTTTACGTCCTAGCAACATCTAAGGTCATATCAGGACGGGTACTGACTTGTGACAGTGCACACTCATGACAACTTTATAGTGCTGCCCCACTGGAAGACCAGGCCGCCAGCACCATGACCTGATATCCCACTCAGTCACATTATCCTGACACTGAGCCAACCAGTCCTTGTCCTATCCTAATAATGCCGATTGCCAGGCTAGGAAGCAACAAGCATCAATTTTTAAGTCATTGGTTTGACTCGACCTGGGTTCGAACTCACGAACCCACGATCTACCAACACGGGAGACGGACGCTCTTACTCATTCGGCCATACCGTCTGTTTTTTCCCAGTGGGGCATCACTATAAAGTTGTCATGAGTGTGCATTGTCACAAGTCGGTACCCGTCAAGATTTTACCTTTGATGTCGCCAGGACGTAAAACTCTAACAACCAATGAACCGAAGTGAGTGCTATTGATTGGCGCTCACAAAAATGGCAAGTATGGTTGGACATAATGAGGTCGTTCACAGGCGTGAGTTCAGCGGGGCGTGACGGGATACCAGCGTGAAGGCAGTGGTGCATAGCGTGTGCCGAGGGTACTGGGCCGTGGGATGTGTAGGTGACTGATGGAACGGTTGGGTTATTGATTTTTACTCATATAGATGTGATGATGTTGATATATATATATATATAAATATATATATATATATATATATATATATATATGTGATGTATAACGCATTATACAAGTATACATACAAAGGGAACATATACTTTGCTACTTCCTCCATTGGGGGAGTGCCCCCCCCCCCCCCCCGCTGTCGGGAGCTGTGTACGGGTGCCCCCCCCCCCTCGCGCCACACACACTGGAGAATACATAAGGGGCAGCACTATAACGAGTTTGTACCGGTGTAACGATTTCAACTTCCCCCCTTCCCAAGTCCCCCACCCCCCCTCGGGAATCTGAAAACGTTTTTAACTTCCGTCCGGGGAAAGTAAAAACGTTTTCAGATTCCTGGGGGGGGGGGGGAACTTAAAAACAGTTTTCAGATTCCTCCCCCTATTTTCAAATTCCCCCCTCCGGGAATTTAAAATTGTTTAAAAAACTTTAAAAAACGTTTTAAATTTCAGACCTATAATATTTTTGTCTTAACCATCTTGGAGAGTTTTTGTGTAATTTGTGCTTAAATATGTTTTATTGTAGTAGTAATACTTTCCATTATGCTATTCTCTGTATATTATAATATTTGTCAGGAAAAATAACAATAAATAACAAAAAATAACAAAAATAAAGAAAATTCCCCAAAAATGGGGGGGGGGGGAGGGAAAGTTAAAACGAGGGAGGGAATTTGAAAACGTTTTCAAATTCCCCTGGGAGGAATTTGAAAACGTTTTCAAGTTCCCGGGGGGGAAACTTGAATATGGGGGGAATTTGAAATCTTTACACCGGCCTGTGTGTTTGTTGTTGTTTTATGTCTTAGCAACATCTAAGGTCACATCAGGATGGGTACCGACTTGTGACAGTGCACACTCATGGCGACTTTATACTGCTGCTCCACAGGGAAATCAGGCTGCCGGCACTGTAACCCGATGTCCCACTCGGTCACATCCTGACAATGACCTAACCAGTCCTTGCCCTATCCTAGTAATGCCATGCGCTCGGCCAGGAAGCGACAAGTATCAATTTGATCATATTATCATGTCATATTAATGTGTCAAGTATCAAGTTGATAGTCCTTGGTTTGAATCAACCGTGAACCGAACTCCTGACTTTCCGCAAGCGAGGCCCGAGCTTTATCGATTGGGCCCACTGTACCCATTGTGTACCGGTCTGTATATATATACCCTTAGATACTGCCAGGACGAACAATTCCAACAAAACAAACAGTGAAGATAGTCAAGACAGACAGCGTGAATTGAAATATAATCTCCGGCAAGACAAGTAGAAAGATACATATAGATAGAACATGCAAATGGTAATAAACATGAAATTTGCTATATATATACTCGCATGACATAATACATCCCATATACAGTATAACCCCGTTAAACCAAGCTCGGTTAAACCAAATGATTGGTTAATCCAAACTTTTGTCGGTGGCCCGGCAAAAATGCTACCATTTATCATATAAAAAAGTTGGTTAAACCAAAGTTGGTTAATCCAAATAATTGGTTAATCCAAACAAAATTGTCAGACCCCAGGGCACTCTGGTATGGTTAAACCAAACGTTCATGTGGTTATAAGGTCATCTGAGACCCCACTGACTTTTTTATATGATAAATGGTAGTATTTTGCCAGGCCGTCGAAAAAGGTTTGGATTAACCAATCTTTTGGTTTAACCAAGCTTGGTTTAACGGGGATTTACTGTACATACATACAAAACAATAATCAAAGTGTCCACATACATTGTATATTACATGTGCAATTCACACTCACTCAAAGTCAAAGTGAAAGCCAAAGCTCAGTTAAACCAATGATCGGTTAACCCAAAGAAATGTCTTGGGTCCCTTCAAGTTTGGCTTAACGGGGTTATACTGTATATATAGAGAGAGAAAGAGACAGAGAGATGTGCATCTATTGTGAGATGTGTCAAAATCATGGGCATTCATCTGTTAACATACACCTGACCCATGGAGCCTGGCCTTGGTTGCATTAGTAAATTACCCCTGGGGGTTAGCGAGGCGGTATGGGGTGGATGGGGGGGGGGCGGGGCGGGGCGGGGCGAGGCAGCCCAAGGACGGCGGCCCCTGATCTATGCCTCCTTGATGCACCGCCCCCTGCTCGCCCCCTCCCTCTCACACACGACTACACACCACACAGCACACACACACCACACATTGGCTGCACGCACAAGGTCAGCATAAGAGGTCAGGCGACCAGGTCGGAAAAATGGAAACTCAGCTTGGCATCACTGTTTTTTTTTTACTCGGAAATGACTTAAGCTAAGATTCCTTATACCCGGCATGCGGCATGCGGCATGCGGCATATGCGGCGTAGATATATGCCAACCCCCAACATTTGTTGGGGTTTTTCCTCCAAATTTGTGAAGGAACAGTATTGGTTTCTATGGCAAATGCAGCAGCATTCGCATTCACATGCCGCACCGATGGCTACAGGGACCGATTCAGTTGCTGCATTCGCATTCGCATTCGCATTCGCATTCAGTGGTATGGAAGCATCCCTATTCACTTAGATGCTTTTCGATGTGTTTGCTGCATTCGGATTCGCATGCCCCATACCACGTGTAAGGAATCCTAGCTTAACCCCAGTCTATATGTATACCTTCCGCAAGAACAATAGTCAACCAGAATTCTTAATGCTGCCTTAATAAATTAAGCATCAGTAGTAGTGTAGATATAATTAAACAATGATCATATATCTATTGGCCATCCGCTTGTATCTCTTTAATAACATTGTACATACACCAGCAATCGCGATTTTGATTATTCGATTACCATCTGATCACCTCGATATTATCATCCCATATCATTTACTAGATAATATTCTATAGTTTCTATAATTTAAAGTGATACCTAGCTAATAACTAATATTTTATATAACCATGCAATGTCAACGGATTCGAATACCAGCAATATTTAAGCGGCTGTCACACCTCGCCGGATTGAGCAACGGACAGAATTGTCTAGTCTGGTGGTGATAAGTATCAACATGTATTAAAATGTGTCAAAGTGTTGTGCTATCAGGTCAATGGCCGCTGGACGAACGGACATGAAACGGACATGAAACATACATGAAACGGACATGAAACGGACATGAAATGGACGTGAGACGGACATGAAACAGACATGAAACAGACATGAAACGGACATGAATGGATTGCCAATGGACGAAACAAACTCAAACCGGACAAGAACCGTAGACGTCAATCCGGCGGCATCCGTTCCTAGTTTTGTGCATGTTCAAAACTTGTACGGACACAAACCGGATATTGTTCGTTTTCTGTCCGTTTCCCCCAATCTGGTGAGGTGTGACAGGGCCTTTAGCTTGTGAGTAAATAATGCATATAGATGCAATGTAAAAGGACTCAAAGAACAGTACCCCAGCAATAAGAATATAACTATTCACATGAATAAATTAATTGCACAAAATAAGTAAACTTCAATATAACTCTGGTACAGTGTATAGGGGTGTGTGGGGGGGGGGGGGTGCGGTGCTAGGCATGCCGGGAAAGTGTGGGTGGAGGCTAATGCAGTGATGAACGAGGTGGAAGCACAATGCACGGCAAGGTTTGGTTATTTGTTGTGTTAGTTAACAGGAAATCCTGCCCATTAATACCTGCCACCCCCTCCCCTCCTCACATACATCCTAGCCAGGCATTATTGATCACTCATTTGAATTATTCTGATTTTATTTGTATAATTGTCTGAATTCAAGACGTCTTCCCAGTGCATTTAAAGCTGCATAGTCCGATGAAAGCATAACATTTTCAAAACCAAGGCCAGTATCTAGATTTGATTCTGCATATCTAACTCAGACAGTGATGCACTTAATACACATGTGTTGTCACGCAGAAGGGCATATTGAGTACATTTAATAGAATAAGTTACAGCAGGATTCTATGGTGTCACAGTTTTGGCATGACAACCAACATTATTTGTCTATGTTTAAACTTCAGATATCTTAAAGGTTTGTAATTTAAAATAAAAGTTCCTTCAAACTAAAGTCAGGTAGATTTTGACTATCATCAACCTGCTACGTTTATCTCACAAAATGATAGAAACCCAAAACCATCGGACCATGCAACTTTAAACAAACACACAAACAAACACACAAACAAACACACAAGTTTACAAACAAAGTACTAAACTGGTGTCAGATATCTGAAGTATGATGCTATATATAAGGTCCATGCTCACGATGAGCCGGTATCTGCATGTTTAAGACTGGACTGGATTCATGGTCTAGCCATTGCAAAATGCAAGAGTCAGACGCTATCAATCAGTCACTTACCCCCTCGGCTCTTAAGACCCTCAACTCCCCCTCCCCCCTCGCCCCCCTTGCCCCTCGCCCCGTCGTCACGCTGCCCCCTTCGCCCCGCTTGAACCCATCGGCCCCGCTCGGCCCCATCGGCCCCGCTCGGCCGCCATCGGCCCCGCTCGTCCTCCTCGGCCCCGCTCGGCCCCGCTCGGCCCCTATCGGCCCCCATCGGTCCCGTTCGGCCCCCCTCGGCCCCCCTCGGCCCCCCTCGGCCCTCCCACTCGGCCCCCCTCGGCCCCCATCGGCCCCCCTCGGCCCCCCATGGTCCCCGTCGGCTCCCTCGACCGCCCCTCGGCCTCCTCGGCCCCTCGGCTCCCTCGGCCCCTCTCGGCCCCCATCGACCTCTTCGCCCCTCGCTCACCTCGCCCCCTCACCCCGGCGCCACCCTCGCCCACCTTGCCCAATGAACCCTGTTGGTTCCTAGGCCTTCGTCCCTCGCTTTTCTGGAACCATGCAACATACATATACTCTGAGTATAACTTTGCTATTATGGAACTCATCATTATTTGTAATTAAATACTTAAATTTGCAAAGTCCGATGGTTTTGAATTTCTGTAATTTTCTGAGCTAATTATATCAGGTTGATCGGTATAATCTACCTTTCTTTAGTATGAAGTAATGTCGCTTGTAATTGAGTAACTTTTGAGATATTTGAAGGGTAAAAATGCCAAATTAATGTTGTTGTTCTTTCCATCGGATTGAGCAGTAAAAGGTTCTATTAAATTGACTTGCATGCCCTTCTATGTGGCAACACATGCTTAATAAGTGCACCAGTATCTAAGTTAAATATATGTAGAATCAAATCTAGGCGAGTGTATTGCTTTTGGAAAGTTGATACTTCATCAGACTATGCAGCTTTAATTAATAGAATGGTTATCCCGAACGACAGGAAGTCAGATGGTCTCAAAATACATCATGACAGTGATAAATTACAGCTTTCTTGAAAAAAAGAAGAAAAAGAACAGACAAAGAATAACTACCGCCAACCACCAGCGGAAGCCCTTCGCTGTGACTCGTGGACTCTCGTCCTCTACTCCCTTCATGCTCGCGCAGATCTCGTCAGTGGGCGAGACTAGCGGGCATGGCGCGTCTGGACCGGAAATGAACGATGCGAGCTGTGATTTACCAGCGTCCGTTGCGTAATCTGCGCCGAGAGTGCCGACTTAGGTCCGCGAGGCGCAGCTCCAACGCCAGCCCACTTCCGCTTCCGTTTCCGGTAACGCGCACCAATAGAAGAAACTGTGCCATGTTGTACTGACTGTTTACTGTTCAGCGATATTTTGCAGTCGTGTTGATTTTGTTAGTTTGTTCGGTTGTTATCTTCTATGGAATATATATAGCGTTCAGGCGCAAAAAAAGTGACAAATCCATTTTAGTTTTTTTATGTTAGACATAAAGTATTTATGCGTATATTATGATGGAATTGAATGCCCCTCCTATTTGCTATTGTCTCCTCCAAACGCCTGTAAACTTGTTGTCTAGGTTGTTTAGGTTGTCTAGGTTGTCTAGGTTGTCTAGGTTGTCTAGGTTGTCTAGGTTGTCTAGGTTGTCTAGGTTGTCTAGGTTGTCTAGGTTGTCTAGGTTGTCTAGGTTGTCTAGGTTACCTAGGTTGTCTAGGTTGTCTAGGTTGTCTAGGTTGTCTAGGTTGTCTAGGTGGTCTAGGTTGTCTAGGTTGTCTAGGTTGTTGGTAGTTGGGTGCTGGAGGTTGTTGTGCAGCCTGGAATGCAGGAGGTTTGCTCCCAAGCAGCTCTACTCCCTTCCTTCCATCCAGGCGGCGCCTCTCCCTATCTCCCTCTGCCAATTGCACTGCCACTGTGTTGTGCTTTTTCAGGTAAAATCTATCAATTTCGAATTAACAAGGACATTATACATGAGATGTAGCAGCTTCTTTGAAAACAATTCCAAAACAGATTGAAGTATCAACATTTGGTAGCTTCAGCTCAAACATGGTCGTCATTGTTTCATTTCAGCCAAGATGGCGCTCATAGGTTGTTGCGCCTGAACCCTTCATATACGGTGATGACCAGCTGGTTAAGAATATACCCACTGTTAAAGGCCCTTTCACACTACAACGTATGGCAGCGGCGTGTGGGAAACGTGTTGAAATAAACATCAATTTTGCAAAATGCAAGAAGAGTCACATTGGCATACACCAAACTTTCCGCGCTATGAGGGATGAAAATGGGCGTACACACAGCGTACACACAACGTACATACAACATACAAAACGTATGCAGAACGTATCTCTGACATATTGAGGGCGTTCATGTGCCTCACAAAACATTGGCAAAACGTTCGCATACGCTGACGGTACACTGACCAACTTTACATACCTTACTCAATCGCTAGAAGTATGGTGCATACGTTAGGTACACTGGAGATATGACAGCCATACGTTTGAAGTACGTTTGGAGTATGTTATGCATCCGTTGGCAGTATGCGGACTGCACATTCCCACCAGGCTGAACGTATGGCTAACATGTTCCAACCTATCCCGACCTACACCTAACGTGTGCATAATGTATGCCGACATACCCCGAGTGTACACCGAGCGTATGAGAAACGTATGAGCAATAATGCGACATACGTTGACAATTTTGACCATGCACAAACATTTTTTAGTGGCTCGACCTACACCGACCTATGCCGACCTATGAAGCCATATCCCGAGCATACTCGACATATGACCAATGTATACATAACATATGATGCCATATGCCAACGTGTTGGTCGAAAATCGTATAAGTTCGCATACGCTAAGGCCATACTTTGTAGTGTGACAGCCCCTTAAGCCACAATACAAATGTATTTGTTTGCTTCTGACACCCCCCCTGGCTATTGAGGGTGTTATTAGTGCAATATTACACTGCAGTATTTAACATTAGCTTGTGAGATCAGCAATGTGGATGTTCTGCAAATGACAGGGATCATATGCCGGCTTACCCCCCCCCCCCCCCGTCCACACCACCACCCCCCTGCACACACCCTCCAGCCAAACAGCAATGAACCCTTCCATCCTCGGCTCAATGAAATTCGGTAATGTTTTTACATTAGATTGCTGGTATTGTGCATTCGTGTAAGCCAACGTTATAGTGCTGCCCCACAGAGATATACCACACCTTCTAAACATTGCCATGTCTCCATCAATAGAGTGGGGAGCCTCTAGATGTCCTACTGCTTAGTACGTAGGGTGGCCGTCCTGGAATGGCAGGCTTGCAGGTTTGAGGTTCGAATCTTCCATTTGTCAGCAATAGATCCAGGTCAATGTTGAGTTTTGTGTTACTAAAGTGTATTTTATTCATCGAATAGTATCTCTTGTCAGCGCCAGAGCTCTAATAACTTAAGATTTCC
The DNA here is from genome assembly GCA_030323885.1 of Branchipolynoe longqiensis. Classification (NCBI taxonomy): domain Eukaryota; kingdom Metazoa; phylum Annelida; class Polychaeta; order Phyllodocida; family Polynoidae; genus Branchipolynoe; species Branchipolynoe longqiensis. The sequence goes on along the minus strand of CM059188.1, from coordinate 10,764,170 downwards.
TCAAAGAAGTTTGGTTGGGTGGTTGCTGGAATGTTACGTCCTAGCAATATCTAAGGTAATATCAGGACGGGTACAGACTTGGGACAGTGCACACTCATGGTGACTTTATACTGCTTCCTCATTAGGAAATCAGACCATTGGCACCCTGACACAATATCCCACACAGTCACATTATCCTGATTCTGTGCTAACCAGTCATATTAATGCCGAGCGCCAGGCTAAGAAGGGACAAGTATCAATTTTATAAGTCATTGCATTGACTCAAATGGGAACCAAGCTCCTGGGGCTGTATGCACCAATCAGTGATAGGCTTAGCCAGAGTTAAGGCGCTAGCCCCGGTTAGCTACCTCAGGGTAGTGGCAGGTTGGAGAAATGTGTGAATCGGTATGCACCAATGTACTAGCCGAGGAGGATAGCTAACCGTGAGTTTATTTATAGATTTGGGAATTCCCTCCAGTCGACCATATGAATAGCGCCTTCAATGCAGCGGCGTTAATATTGGTTTGAATTTAGGGTTAATTTGATTAAATTTCACTTATGGCATATGTAATTCTGTTAAATATGACAGCATTTAATAGATTTGGGCCTAATATATTCCGGCTGATACGGCGGCGACGGCGGCGGCGGCCGCCATGTTTAGTTGACGTTGGACAGTATGGATTTCGACATCGCTGCGGCGGCGGCGATTTGTTTACTTTAGATTTGTCGATTTGAAAATTGTAATATCGCCGCTGATGTGGCGGCAGCGTTAATATCGCTTCGCATTCAGGGTTAATTTGATGAAATTTCACTTATTGCGTATGTAATTCTGTTAAATATGATAGCATTTAATAGATTGAGACCCATACACGCACACTAACCACCCCGGCTAGCAGTTAAACGTCATTTGAAACTGGGGTAGCTTAGCCGAGGCTACGGTCGGCGGTTAGCGCTGGCACCGATTGGTGCATTCGGATTTTCCAAACTTAGCCGTGTGGAGCTAGCCAAACCGCGGTTAAGGCCCTAACTCCGATTGGTGCATATGGCCCCTGATCTTGCGCATGTGAGGCCTGTGCTCTCCCGATTCGGCTACCAAAGAAGAAGACATACCTTTCTTAATCAACCAACCACAATGTATCCATGCGATCATCCTAAAACAACACCCCAAGCAGGTACCTGCATTCTGCCTAGCGTCACTGTGTTTGTTCAGCTTAATCTTTATTGAAATTGTGATTATGTTTTCAGTGATGCTTGGCTAGCTTTGTCGCCCCCCTTTGACGTGATCAGTCATGCAGAGCGACTACGCATGCGCAGCTCACGTCACGTGCCGGTCACGTGATGGAGCATGCGTCACGTGAGGGATGGTAGCCTATCCCATTACAGCAGGAGATTCAGGGCCTGGTGCACTAAATAATCGACCAGACGGGATGACCGAATGTGTTGAGCTTCCGTCTCCCGCTTTGGTAGATCATGGGATTTGAACACATAAGTTTGAACCCTGGTCGAGTCAAACCACCGACTTTATGATTAATACTTGTCGCTTCCTAGCCAGGCACTCGACATTATTAGGAGAGGACAAAGACTGGTTGGCTCAATGTCAGGATAATGTGACTGAGTGGGATATCAGGCCATGGTGCTGGCGGTCTGGTCTCCCAGTGGGGCAGTACTATAAGGTTACAATGAGTGCGCACTCTCACAATTCGGTACCTGTCCTGATATGGCCTTAGATGTAGCCGTGGCATAAAACTCCGACACCCATAACCAACTAACTAACTAATGCCCGATATAGGCAGTCAAAAGGGTGCCTCTCAAAGGGGTGTTGTACCATTTTCTGGTAGAATCTTATTTTTCATCATCTACCCTGATTTTATATGACCATGGCATTGACCTTCCTGTCAGACACTTCGCAGATATTCACACTATATATATTTGTATGTTCGTGTACGTGGTTTAATATTTTGTTTATTGTAATACAAAATACCAACTGAATTAGTTGGAAGTATTATATCAAGACAGACTATGAATAATCAGATGTGTTTGTTGGAGTTTTGCATCCTAGCAACACATAATGTTATATTAGGATGAATACCAATTTGTGGCAGTGCACATTTTGTTGTTCATGTTGTAAATAGGTTTATTCTGCTGAATAAGTCTTTTGTCAGTGCCGAAGCACTGGCCTTCCAGCCATTTTTCAATTCAGGGTTATTTACACAAAAGGGATATAGAATAAGTTGTACAATAACTGTTGAATACAGGAGGATGTAACACAATGAAATTCTGTAACACAATAGTTCCTTAGCAATATGGTAACAGTAGTGTCATATAACTAGATCAATATTAGTCAGATCAATGTGAGTATTTACATAGTATTTATAATGTAAGCAGAATTTATCTTCTGTATTCAGTTGGTAAAGTTGTAGTAAGTTTTAATGTTTAGTTGCAGTTAGGCAAGCGGTATATAAATGTAAGTTTGTTAGAACTATTCTAGTGTAACTCTAGTGAGTTTATGAATTATCTTGTTGGGGTGCCGTTGTTAATAATACACTGGACCTTCATGGTAGCTTCTTAGTGCTGCCCCACCGGCACCATGACCTGATGTCTCATAGTATGCACATACTAAGCTAATCAGTCCTTGCTCTATCCTAGTAATGCCAAGCACCAGGCTAAGTAGCGACAAGGATACATTTTGTCAGTCATTGTTTTGACTCGGCTCGGATTCAAATTCCTACCCTTCCAGACCGGAATCATCCGCGTATTTGGCCACATGACCCAGTTCAATACTAAGACAATAACAATGATTAAATGGATGACAAAATAGGTGAACTCTATCGGTAAATGCTTAGTAAATATGGCTCTGCCGGACAATGATGGAGATACGGTGCCGATCGGAGGGGGGGGGGGGTGTTACAAACACTTCCTTCAAAATTATGGAATATGCCAATACATAACATGGATATTTATGACGCTTAGATTGTTATATGTTGTTGTAATTCCTAGCAACATATATGGCCATATCTGGACGGGTGACGTTTAGGACATGTTGCACTATGTCTCGTTGCTAGTATGATTAAATTAATGATGAGTGGTGATTGGTGATATTTAATATTTAATATTTAAATGAGTGTGTATTCGTTGCAATGCCCTATTTTCCGTTCCAACCAGTGGTCCACAATTGGTTCATCAAAGACTGTGGTGTGTGCTGTCCTGTTTGTGGAAAATTGTGTATAAGATACCCATTGATGCTTATTGGAAAGAGTAGCCAATGTGGCGGCAGCGGGTTTCCTCCAAAGAAATATGTCAGAATGATCATATAATGGCATCCAATAGCCGATTATATGACAATCAATGTGTTGTAGAGGTGTCGTTAAATAAAACAAGCGTTGTTTCATACAATGCAATCTAGTAGTTATATTTTCGTGGAACTAATAAGAGGCTTATTTACTGGAGGCAGTCTGTGAAGATGAACTGTTGGCTTAACCGTTAATTGACTCAATCCAACAAAGCAACTGCTTCCCTGGAAACAAATATCAAAGATTTGCAGAAAGGAAAAAGAATCAATATCGTAACAAATACAGCAAAAACACTAAACAAGTAAAGACGCACAAACACACTAGAGGACGCAGACAGCGGTAAACACAGTTGATTGAATGGACAGCTGGTTGAAGTCGAGACAACCTGAAAGGCACCAGTTTTAAAGCCGTGTAGTTATTGGCGGGAAAAGCGTCTGGGCAGGTTACAAAGGGAGACTCCACCTGCAGTGACACTGTGAGTGTGCGGGAGGCGTGGTGGGGTGTGGGAGTGGGAATGAAGTGGGTGTGGGTGTCAGGGTGGGGGAGGGGATGATGGGGTGGGGCGGGAGAGGGGATGGTCGGGGGAGGGGTGGGGTGGGATCGCTGAGGTAGGGTTGGGAGGGGGAGGAGATGGTGGGGTAGGTTGGGGGAGGGGATGGTTGGGGTGGGTGTGGGGCGGTGTGGGGGTGGTGGGGTTGGGAGGGAGGGGATCGTGCGGTGGGGTGGGGGAGGTGATGGTGTGCGTGGGGTTGGGAGGGAGAGGGGACGGTGGGGTGGGGTGGGGGAGGTGATGGTGGGGGTGGGATGGGGTGGTGTGGGTGGGGTGGGGTTGGGAGGGGAATGGGATGGTGGGGTGGGGGAGGGGAGGGATGGTGGGATCGGGTGGGGTGGGGGGAGGGGGAGGGGGATGGGATGGTGAGGTGGGGGAGGGGATGGTTGGGGTAGCACCAATCAGAAATCTGATAACGAGATGAGGTCGGTAAATGAAGAAACTGATGATGTGACATGAGCAGACGATATTGAAAATATTGCCAGGTTGTTAGCAACGTGATTCAAGATTTGTTTGTTTGTTTTTGTTTTACATCCTAGCAACATCTAAGGTCATATCAAGACTGGTACCGATTTGTGACAGTGTGCACTCATGACAATTTCATATTGCTACCCCACTGGGAGACCAGGCCGCCAGCACCATTACCTGATATCCCACTCAGTCAGATTATCCTGACACTGAGCAGACCAGTCCTAGCCATATCCTAATTATGCCAAGCGCCTGGCTAGGGAGCGATAAGTATCAATGTTTGTGTCAATGGTTTGGCTCGAACAGGGTTCGAACCCACGATCCCACGATCTACCAACACGGGAGACGGACGCTCTCACCCATTCGGCCATCCCGTCTGGTCGTAATTCAAGAAATGAAGGAGGAGGTCGGGGGGGGGGGGGATGTCAGGGATAGGTGTGACGTAAGTACGGTATAAGTGTAGACAATTATGAGAAAGGGGAAATGATGAGAAAGTGCACAAGAAATTATAAGAAAGTGCTTAAGAAATTATGAGAAAGTGCTCAAGAAGAACACGTCTTTTGTAGACATGTGGTAAAACTTAAGCAAATAAAGATTGAAAGGAACCATAAGAAAAGACACTACTATGTGTCAATTGAAACATGAATCTTCACACAAACTACGGTATTCAATATTAATAACCTTTGATAAATATCAGAAACAGTGTAATCATATGCTCAACGTGAAAAACACCTTCGGAGTTCAGAGCAGTTCTGCTTTCAACGGCACTAACTAACTCATGGTTTGTATTGTAGTGGTCTGCAATGACCTCTCAGGCAAGGAGCCGCATAGACAGATAGGCATGGGTAGTGTGGTGATATCAGGGAGCCTAGGTGGTGTAATGGTTAGCACACTAGCCCAGCATGCAAAGAGATGTGGGTTCGAGTCCCGCTCTAGGGGCAATATTTCCGATTTTCATCACCCCCACAACACTGGTTGCCGTGACCACGATCCTGTACAAGCTACATGCTGTATATTTGTTGAACCTACCCTGTGTATGTGCGCATAAGTGCATTGCCTGTATGTATGTAATTGTAAGCATTAAACGACTTACAATTCCAGGGGGATGAGTGTAGTGGTCTGCACTGACCTCTCAGGCAAGGAGTCGCATAGACAGGTAGGCGTGGGTAGTGTGGTGATATCAGGGAGCCTAGGTAGTGTAATGGTTAGCACACTAGCCCGGCATGCAAAGAGATGTGGGTTCGAGTCCCGCTCTAGGCACAATATTTCCAATTTTCATTACCCCCACAACAGTATCTTACTCTGTAGGCTTTGAGGAAAATGTTGATTACGGTAGGAGTCTACTCTGACCTCTGAGGCAAGTAACCACATAGATAGGTAAGCGTGGGTTGGGTGGTGACATCAGGGAGCCTAGATGGTGTAATGGTTAGCACACTGGTCCCATTTTCATCACCCCCCACCCACAACCCTGGTTGCCATGACTATGAACCCATGCAAGCTGCATGGGTCTGATCCTTGAGCATATACTTTGCATCTATATATAAGTGTATTTCCTAATTCTAAGAATTAAATGACCATTTAAAAGACTTCCAATTCCATGGGGACGAGTGGAGTAGTCTGCACTGACCTCATGGGCAAGGAACCGAATATAAAGGTAAGCGTGGGTACGGTGGTGAGATCAGGGAGCCTAGGTGGTGTAATGGTTAGCACACTGTTCCGGAATGAATAAGATGGGTGTGTTCGATTCGCACTCTATGTGCAATATTTCCCATTTCCATCATCCCCCACAATATTAGCTTCCTGGTCCGATATGGTTGAGAGTCGGGTTATGGTATAAGGTTTATTAGTAGGTATTCCAAAGTGGGCGTATACGGTGTCCGCAGTGCAAAATTTGAAATATGTCAACCCTTTTTAAAACACTTGGATCTCCACTAATTCTGCTCCATTTGAAAAAAAATTATATGAAATTAAAGCTTATTCTTTTGACTTTTAGGTATCTGATTTTTAGTTAGCATTATGAAATAAATTTGAGTCAATGGAAACTTGTTTCGGGGTACCATATGCAGCTCTGTGCATGGTCGCCAAGTTTGTTTTGATCCAGTCTGAGCTACTCCCTTCCTTAAAATTGATACCCTGATGAGCACAGTGACCTGAGCTAAAAATAACCACCAATGAAAGACAGAGAAGAAACTAGGCTTCATTAGCATATCAAGCATGGCTGTTTATAAGTGGGAAATTTGATTGAACTGAAGGAGTGAAAGCATTAAGACATCATTCCTCCTTGAAAATTGATCAGGATCATGCTGAAAATTATATCATCATAAAGCTCAACTCTTCATCTACCTAACGAGAACAATATTTGGTTGAGATGTATATCATGCTCATCAAGGTTGGTCTGAGAAGTGACTGTGTATTCCCATCTCTGTACTGGAGCAACAAATATGGCGTTGATTGAAGCTACCGTGTCGACAGAAAACATGTACGATTATATAGAGCTTTTGATTTAGATTATTTTAGAATAAAACTTAGAGTGATATTGTAAGTAGAACAGAAGTTATGATGTTTTCAAGAATTTATCATTGACCCTGCTGATATTCAGTAGAAATTAAGGAATTTAGCAAGTTTAGCATGAAATATCTGAAAGAAAAACAAAGATAATGGTCTGGAAAAAATTGAGCCTGCTATTTGAGCTATAGAGAGTGAGATTCTTTAAAATTGGACAAATTATATGCAACATAGCTTCTGGGATGGGGCCTTACAAACCTAGATTAGCTTAATTTGGAAATGTGCACAAATAAGTGCAAACAAATGAATGTTTAAAACTTCATAATTTCGGAACTTATCAAGAGATCTATATAAATGTAATATATCTGGAGTCGGATTTAAAAGATCTATACACCTATATAATTTTAAACACTGAAACATTAAGATAACAAATCACTTTGGAGTACCTATTGTTAGGGGAGTTCAAATTTGCAGTTATATTTGAGTGCGAAGGGAATTGTTTCTTTTCCCCATGTTTTTGTTTCTATTTGATTATTTTTCCATCTGATATGGCTGAGTTTGGTGTGTGTGTGAGGGGGGTGCAAGTAGAGGTGGGGGAGTGGGGGCGGTGAGTCCCCGTTAACGTTGATTATGAATAGAGTTTTTTTGTTCTCCTTTTCTCATCTCTCTCTTCTATTTCTTCTCTTTTTCTCCTCTTCTTATCACCCCAACTAGATGACACTGGAGGACGGTAGGGGAGTTAATTCCCTATTACTTTTAGACACAAAGGGAACCATATCCCTATTTTCTTGCTCTGTCCTCTCAGTGCCCAGATGATCGGTAGAGATGTACGCATGTGTGGGTGGGTGGGAGGGAGTTTCTCGCTTGATACTGAATGGACTCATATTTCCTCATTCTTACAGATTCTTTTCTATATCCAGAGCAATTTCCTTGACGGAAAAATAAAAAAGAATAATATGAATTCAACCCTGTGTAGTGCGTCCTTTTGCGTTGATAGCATCATCAATTGTCGGTTGTGTATTTCCCCAAGGACGGGTTGATTTCACTATTCTGTTCCAACTCCTGGAGAAATCCATTTAAATCCGCCATTTCACTTATATTGGGAAAACCTTGGTCATACATTCGCCATTCTCCGTTTTTAAGGCTTGGCTACATAAACACCAGACACGATTTGTGATACAGGATAACCCCATTAAACCAAACTTGACGGGACCCTAGAAATGTATTTGGATTAACCGATCATTGGTTTAAGCGAGCTTTGGCTTCGACTTTGACTTTGAGTAAGAGTGTATTGCACATGTAATATACAATGGATGTGGACCTTTGATTATTGTTGTTTATGTACATACAGTATAACCCCGTTAAACCAACCTAGGTTAAACCAAACAATCGGGTAATCCAAACAAATTTCTATGGTTCCTTCAAAATACTACCAGTTATCATATAACAAATTTGGTGCAGTCTCAGATGACGTTATAACCACATGAAAGTTTGGTTTAACCACACCGGAAGTGGCCTGAGGTCTGACAATTTTGTTTGGATTATCCAATAGTTTGGATTAACCGATTTTGGTTTAACAAACTTTTTTATATGATAAATGGTAGTATTTTGCCGAGCCACCGAAAAAAGTGTTGGATTAACCAATCGTTTGGTTTAACCGAGCTTGGTTTAACGGGGTTGTACTGCAGTTGGCAGATCGGGCTGTGTGATGAGATGATATATCAATGAGGCATCACTCCTAAGCATTTACAAATGGACATTGATGGTATCTCAGTTAGGTATCACTATCACGCAGCCAGCAAGGTGTATTGCTATATGAGGAATCCCTATCATGACTATTATGCCATGGTTCTGGAAGCCTGATTTCCTAGTGGGGATGCACTATTAAGCTGCCCTGCGTCCGCACTGACAAAATTCGGTACCCATCCTGATATGATGCCCATAGATGTCACCAGAACGTACAACTCCAACAACAAATGTAGGAACCTCCTTCCTTCCACTCCTACTGTTTCAACTTTCAACACAGACGCACCAGGATTGGGCACCCTCCACCAATGGGCACCACATGAGTGGGGAGGTTCCTAAACAAAGAGCCATGCTTCTCAACACCCTGCGTTAATGTAATTTAGGAAGTGCGAGAGTGCTTTTGGCGATTATGGTGCAAGCTTTGCATAATTTAGTTGCCTCCCCATGAGGCAAACAAGGCCTGCTGAACTTGACTGTGCGCTTTAGTAATAATCTATGTAAGCACCACATTAAAACCTTCTAAGCAAAATGTAACGCAAGCGGTTTAATGTAGGTTTGTGGGAGGCGCAAGTCTCAGAGGTGGTAAGGAAGTGTGATTTGGATAATTGAACAAACATGAGACCTATATTGCTTATATAGTGGCATTTATTTTAGTTTTGATAATATGTGAGAACAGTTACAATGTAATTTCTTCATGAACAAGGCAATGGAAATCGAGGTTCACAGAACCTCCAGGTTTTTTGTATAAGCAGCAAGGGGTCCTTTATATGCACTTTCCCACAGACAGGACAATTCAACGCTCAACTCTACTCGTTTGACATATCAAGTTTTGGTGAGTGGGACGGCAAAACATAGGAGCAGAGAAGGGGAGACGTTGACTGTCCAGCTGCTCCGGGCTAACTGAATCAAAGTTATGCGGCTGGTGCCGAGGTTATAGGGTTAAGGCCCGGTCACATACACGTTAGTTTAACAGTACATTACATACATGTATATATGTGTATATATGCATAAATTTATATATGCGTAGTGGTCTGCACTGACCTCTCAGGGAAGTAACCACATATACAGGTAGGCATGGGTAGTGTGGTGATATCAGGGAGCCTAGGTGGTGTAATGGTTAGCACACTGGCCCGGAATGCAAAGAGATGTGGGTTCGAGTCCTGCTCTAGGCGCAATATTTCCCATTTTCATCACCCCCCACGACATATGTATATATATATATATATATGTATATATGTATATATATATATATATATATATATATATATATATGTAGAAATACGTAGCCATGTGAAGATATGCATATATGTATATACTAATGTATTATGCATATCTGCATACATATGTGTATGTAGTGGTCTGCACTGACCTCTCAGGCAAGTAACCACATAGACAGGTAGGCGTGGGGAGTGTCTTGATATCAGGGAGCCTAGGTGGTGTAATGGTTAGCACACTGGCCCGGAATGCAAAGAGATGTGGGTTCGAGTCCCGCTCTAGGTGCAGTATTTCCCATTTTCATCACCCCCACGACACTGGTGTCATGACCAGGATCCTGTACAAGCTTTGCGCTGTATGGTTGTTGAACCTACCCTGTGTATGTATGTGTTAGTGCATTGCCTGTTTGTATGTAATTGTAAGCATTACAAGGCTTACAATTCCAGGGGGACGAGTGTAGTGGTCTGCACTGACCTCTCAGGCAAGTAACCACATAGACAGGTAGGCGTGGGGAGTGTCTTGATATCAGGGAGCCTAGGTGGTGTAATGGTTAGCACACTGGCCCGGAATGCAAAGAGATGTGGGTTCGAGTCCCGATCTAGGCGCAGTATTTCCCATTTTCATCACCCCCACGACATGTATATACAAAAAGTGTGTGCGTGAATGACAGTGTTGAGCGTCCGTGGTTTTGCAAGAAGTCGGTGGTGGCGCCAGTGGTCACATGGGAGGCGGGTACTCCGCACCAAATGGTGCAACGAATACTGGTGAATATAATAGTAATAATAATACTAATTCCCTTCCACGCCTTTATACTCGCATAATGCTTACACATCACATATATGAATACAAATGTGCATATATATGTATGTATATTCATGAATATATGGAAGGTTCGCCGAAGGTGGCGCCCCAAGTCAAATGGGGAGTCTTACGGAGTATAACAATCGGTAATATCAATAATATCAGTAATTCGAACAATTCCCTTCCGGTTTGTTATACTCGCATAATTCGTTATACATAACATGAATTAAGTAGCATCCAGCAGAGGAATGGTTGGCTCTGCGTTGTGATATGTGTGACTCAGTTGGCTAGTACAGACTCATCATCCCGATGACATTTGGATTCGTTAAGGGAATCACGTGGAGAGGAAGTGCAGGTGAATGAAAGTTTATTGTGACGAAACAGTAGTGCCCAGGCCCAGCACTATCTCGAAAACCAACATGATAGTAGCAGGAGGGTGGGTGGAAAAAATATGTTTGCATCACCGGCTCACGGAAAATTGAGAAGAACGGAGTGTGTTAGCAATGGCGGCAGAAACGGCGTGAAAGCCCGTTAGCCAATCAGGTTGATAGAAAGTGGACTCGTCCGTCTACCCAAAGTTGAGACCAAGTTGCAGTTGGGAAAGATTGAGCGGAATAAAACCACTGAAACAAAAAATAAATATATTCCCTACATCGTGTTTAGGTGATAAGTATTCATTTATTAATTCGGGTGATTTCAATGTGTGTGTTCAGTAAAGCTTGTTTTATTTAATGACTCCTCTAGAGCACATTGATTTTTATCATCGGTTATTGGACGTCATTCTGACATATTTCTTTGGAGGAAATCCACAGCTGCCACATAGGCTAGGTCTTTTTATAAGCAGCAAGGGGTCTTTCATATGCACTTTCCCACAGACAGGACAGTACATACCACATCCTTTGATGAACCAGTTGTGGACCAGTGGTGACAGTGTGTTCAGAGTTCCGCGCATACGGCAGAAAGAAGGATTGTTGTGGACCAGTACCACAGCTCAGAGCTAGATATTTTATTCTTGAGGAAGTTCAGGGAGGTGATGAATAACCCCGCACAAAGTAGATTATATCTACTGTTAAATATTTGTTATGAGATATATGGAAAGAACCATATCAAGTTTGGTCATCTGAGAGCAAGTGCTTATTGGGTTTAAACAATACAGACCTTATTGAAGGATATGGGCGGGAGAAGCACCAAGCCACCTTCCCCTTGCCTCTGTGTGGGAGTTTCACGTCCTAGCAACATCTAAGGTCATATCAGGATGGGCACCGAGATTTATAGTGCTGTCACACTGGGATACCATGTCACCAACACCCGATATCCCACACAGTCATATTATTTGTTCTAATACAAGGCCGTTGCAGGGAAGTGTGGGATAAGAAGTGAGGAGTAAGTTGCTTGAATGTTACAGTTTTACCTCCTGGCAACATCTGAGGTCATATCAGGACAGATACCGACTTGGGACGGTGCACACTCATTGCGACTTTATAGTGCTTCCCGACTGGGAAAGTCAGACTGCTGGCACCATGAACCAATATCCCACTCAGTCACATTATCCTGACACTGACCTAATCAGTCCTTGCGCTATCCTATTAATTCCAAGGGCCATGTCAGGAATCGACATGTATCAATTTTATAAGTCATCGGTTTGACTCGACCGGGAACCGAACCCACGATCTCCCGCACGCGAGGCCTGCGCTCTACCGATTCGGCTACCACACCCGATGGGTAAGTAAGTTACCAATGTTCCCACCACACCCATGCTATCACAGGTGAGGTGTGATGCCCGTCTCGCATGAGTGACTCGCTCTACAGGGGTTTTACTGCTTGTCAATCAGGTCGATTGATCAACTCTCAGTGCCTTTATCGTTAAAGGCCCGTCAAGGCCGTCCCGAATCACCCTCCGAGGACGGCGAATCGGCCATTGATTTCCTATTGGCTGATGCATTATTGATTGGTACCCAAATGAATGCGCGCGCACCCAATTCCCGCCAAAGAGGGGTGTGTGGGTGTGTGGTGGGTTGTGTGTGTGTGGGTGGTGGATTTGTTGGTTGTTGGAGTTTTTCATCATGGAAACATCTAAGGTCATATCAGGACGGATACCGACGTTTGATAGTGCGCACTCATGGATAATTTATAGTGCTGCCCACTGCGAAATCAGGTCGCCGGCACCATGACCCGATATCCCACTCAGTCACAGTATCATGACCCTGAGCTAACCAGTCCGTGTCCTATCCTATTAATGCCGAGCACCAGGAAAGGAAGCAACAAGTATAAACATTAAAAGTCATGTGTGTGACTCGACTGGGGATAGAACTCACGACCTTCCGCACGCGATGCCCGCGCTCTACCGATTCAGGCACCAGACCCGGTTTGGCTGGTGGTTGGTGGGTTGTGGTTGGTTGTGTTATTGGTTGGTGGTGTTGGTGGTGGGTGGTGGGTGGTGGGTGGTATCTGGGTGGTGTGTAGGTGGTGGTGGGTGGTGTGTGGGTGGTGTGGGTGGTGGGTGGTGTGTGGTTGTGGAAGGCGGGTGGTGGGTTGTGTGTGAGTGGTGTATGGGTGGTCGGCTGGTAGGGAGTTGGGGTGGGGGGACGCGCTCAGAAGAGCAGGTCATGTGATTAAAGTGGCATGGTTCTGAGGATGTTGAGGAATAAAGAGTGAGATGCCACTTGGTGAAGTGTGTGTGTGGGGCGCAGGACCGTAGCCAGGAATTTGTATTTGCGTGGGATAATTTCTTGGAATGGATGTGAGCCAAAGGTACAAAGCACTAGAGCCGTATGGTAATACCCCCCCCCCCCCGCCCACACTCCGTTCCCCACCCTCCTGCCTGCCAATACATTTGTTTAATCTAGAGCCTCTGAAATACAATTTCAAGAGATTGCAGAGGGGTTATATACATGGCACATGCTTTAATATTAAAATAGCAGAACAATAAAAAGACATTAGAATTACGTACATGACTAATTCTCGCATAAGTACTTTATAGCTTACATATGACTAATCAGTAAATTGTCACACTATTTGTGTTTAAACATAACTAGAGTTCTTTTGGGTTTTCTTTGGGGGTTGTGGGGAAAGCGCTGCTCCTTGTTCCCCTGCTAGTTATGATCCTGGGGCGGGACTGCATTTCTTCAGCTTATATTTAACTTTAAAGGCAGTCCTTGAACCTTTTCTTCTGACCGCCTTGATGTATGTGTCCATTTACAAGTTCACAATCGAATAACTATTTTGGTATTATAACCTCCTCCATGTGGCCTACCTAGCCAGCCCACTTGACCCTGTACTCAATTATAACGATTTCAGCATCTGGGATCTTATCCTGAAAACTGTTATTCAAATTTGTACTGAGATAGCCTAGGTGGAAATGGTTTAGTTGCTTAGTGTGACGATGGTACCACTCCACTGGCAGCTAGCTGATGTTCCTCCCACAGTAGAGATCAAATTGGAACCTGGATACATAGTGGGAGTTAACTTATCTGACTGGGTGCAATAAACCGGGAAATACCCCAGATTAAAGTAACTTGATAATTTGTCTTACTTCTGGTTGTGGTGACCGAACCAGTAAAAGTGCATGCTTCCTGTGCGAGGGGGCGCGGGACGTAGCTCAGGCGGTAGAGTGTCCATGTGTGATTATGTCGATCATCTGCTCGATCCTGCTCAGTGGACCCATTTGTAGTCTGGGTTATTTTCCATTCCAACCAGTGGTCTACAAGTGGTTCATCAAAGGCTGTGGTATGTCCTGTCCGTTGGTGGGGAAGTGCATATAAAAGACCCCTTGCTGCTTATCGGAAATGTGTAGGTTATGTGGTGGCAGCGGGTTTCCTCCAAAGAAATTATGTCAGAATGACCAAATGTTTGACATCCAATAGTCAATTATAAAAATTGATTTACTCTGGAGGCATCCTTAAATATAACAGGCTTTCCTTTGCTTCCTGTGCGGAAGGTTGGAAGTTCAAATCCCAGCCAACTCAAGCCAATGACTTTCAAAATGTATACTTGTTGATACATAACCGTGCGCTTGATATGACTAGGATAGGGTAAGGACGGATTAGCTCAGTATCAGAATAATGTGATTGAGTAGGATTTCGGATCCTGGTGCTGGTGGCCAGCACTATAAAGTCACATGAGTGTCCATTGTGACAAGTTAGTACCCATCCTGATATGACCAGAGTTGTTGCTTGGACGTAAATCCCCAAACAACCAATACATTTATCCATAACCAGAAATAGTTGCATAGCACACTACTAGTCCATAAACAATTGAGATTAATTTGTTACGAGAATTGCAGTTTAAACAAAAATCAAAACAAGCTATCGCAACCCCTCTCTTCTCTGCCAGGAACAATTGCAGTCGTCGGAATCATAAATATCTTTAATTGGTGAAATTCCATAACCTCAAGAGGAGCCCGAAATGGCTGATTATGACATAATTCAGTTTGCGCGCAGGCCATATCTGATAGGCCAATGCGGTGTCACGTGACCTGTTAATAATAACCCGGATGATGGAGTGTGGATGGGAGAGCCAAGTTCCCTGGAAGGAGTCCGAATTTGGCGCGATTGTTTGATTTGATTAACTTTGCTGGGAGGGGATATGTGATACTGGCATGAATCTCTTCACGGGTACCCTTATCTCGGGGCTTGTGGAATAAATACTGGAGCTATAACAAGAGCTGATGTTACATTGGTGGAAATGTGAATTATGGAAGATCATCTTGGTGCAAAGTAATGGAAGATAGAATCAGGGGGATGAATTGGGATCAATGGAGAAGTAAATACTGTGTGGCCAGAGTGAGGTTGCACGTGCAACATATTCAGGGTCTGTCTACCTGTGAAAATATGGAATTCAAGGTTATTTCAAAGCTTTTCACGGCTATTTTTAATGGGAATTCCAGACTATTTTCGTTTGGATTTCAGGAAAAGACAACAATCGTGAATGGCGATTTCAGTCAGTGGAGACAGTTTAAAAGAAATCATGGCTTTTCAAGACTAATTAACCAAAATAGGTTAAATTCAAAGCTTTACAAGGCAGGGACAAATGAAGGTCAAGACTTTTGAAGACATTCCTGGCCGTGTACAGCAGATTGTAGTAGTCTGCACTGACCTGGCCAAGGAGCCACATAGACAGGTAGGCGTGGATATGGTGGTGACATCAGTGAGCCTAGGTGGTGTAATGGTTAGCACACTGTCCCGGAATGCAAGACCTAGGGGTTTGATCCCGCTCTAAGCGCAATATTTCTCAGTTTCATCACCCCCTGACATTGGTACTGTGACCAGGATCCTATGCAAGCTACGTGTTGTATTGTTGTGGAATCTAGCCTGTGTATGTTTATGCAGTTGTTTGTTTTTTGGAGTTCTACGTTCTGGCAACATCTCAGGGGCAGAGAGGTGGATGGCATCACGTGCACTGGACCTCCTGCTGAGCATGAGCCCGCCCATCCGTGTCACGTGACCATGACGCGGTGCACCGAACCGGAACGGTCCAAGGTGCAATACCTCATTGCACGAGACGGCATGGAGGGGCAATGGAGCATGAACATATGGGTGCTGAATCCCTCGTGCCTACCACTCCACCTACACACAGTCACCCCCACACACCCACCTACTCACACACGGACAAACACTACCACTCCACACCTACACACACTCATCCACACACACCTACTCACACACACCAACCCACCACACACCACTACCACTCCAACACCATCTAAGCACCCACCACCACCACTCCACAACGCTCAATGCACCCACCACCACCCCTCCACCACCCTCAAAGCACCCAACACCACCCCTCCACAACCCTCAAAGCACCCACCACCACCCTTCCAATAAGCTCAAAGCACCCACCACCATCACTTCACCACCCTCAAAGCACCCACCACCACCCCTCCACCACCCTCAAAGCACCCACCACCCCACCACCTCCACCCAACACCACCCCTCCACAACCCTCAAAGCACCCACCACATCACTCCACCACCCTCAAAGCACCCACCGCCACCACTCCACCACTCCACCACCCTCAAAGCACCCACCAACACCACTGCAATAACCTCAAAGCCCCACCCACCCTCCACCACCCTCACACCACCACCCCTCCACCACCCTCAAAGCACCCACCACCACCACTGCAATAACCTCAAAGCACCCACCACCACCCCTCCACCACCCTCAAAGCATACACCACCACCACTGCACCACCCTCACCACTGCACCACCCTCAAAGCACCCACCACCACCACTCCACCACCCTCAACACCCACCCACCCACCACCCAACCCCCCACCACCCTCACACCCCAGCACCCACCACCACCCCTCCACCACCCTCAAAGCACCCACCACCACCACCCCACCACCCTCACAAGCCACCCACCACCCACCACCCACCACACCTCAAAGCACCCACCACCACCACTCCACCACCCTCAAAGCACCCACCACCACCCCTCCACCACCCTCAAAGCACCCACCACCACCACTCCACCACCCTCAAAGCACCCACCACCACCACTCCACCACCCTCAAAGCACCCACCACCACCCCACCATCCTCAAAGCACCCACCACCACACTCACCACCTCAAAGCACCCACCACCACCCCTCCACCACCCTCAGAGCACCCACCACCACCACTGCACCACCCTCAAAGCACCCACCACCACCACTCCACCACCCTACAAGCACCCACCACCACCCCACCACCCTCAAAGCACCCACCACCACCACTGCAACACCCTCAAAGCACCCACCACCACCCCTCCACCACCCTCAAAGCACCCACCACCACCCCTGCACCACCCTCAAAGCACCCACCACCACCACTCCACCACCTCAAAGCACCCACCACCACCACTCCACCACCCTCAAAGCACCCACCCACCACCACCACCCGCACATCCAATACCCTCAAAGCACCAACCACCACCACTCCACACCCTCAAAGCACCCACCACCACAACTCCAGCACCCTCAAAGCACCCAGCACCACCACTCCACACCCTCAAAGCACCCACCACCACCACTCCACCATCCTCAAAGCACCCACCACCATCCCTCCACCACCCTCAGAGCACCCACCACCACCATTCACCCACCCTCAAAACACCCACGACCACTACTCCACCACCCTCAAAGCACCCACCACCACCACTCCAATACCCTCAAAGTACCCACCACCGCCACTCCACCACCGTCAAGGCACCCACCACCACCACTCCACCACTCCACCACCCACAAAGCACCCACCACCACCACTCCACCACACTCAAACCACCCACCACCACATCCACCACCTCAAAGCACCCACCACCACCACTCCACCACCTCAACACCACCACCACCACTCAAACCCCCAAGCACCCACCACCACCTCCACACCCTCAAAGCACCCACCACCACCCCTCCACCACCTCAAAGCACCACACCACCCCTCCACCACCCTCAAAGCACCCACCACAACTCCAATACCCTCAAAGCACCACCACCACTCCACACCCTCAAAGCACCCACCACCACAACTCCACCACCCTCAATGCACCCACCACCACCCCTCCACCACCGCCAAAGCACCCACCACCACTATTCACCCACCCTCAAAACACCCACCACCACCTCTCACCACCCTCAAAGCACCCACCACCACCACTCCACCACCCTCAAAGCACCCACCACCACCACTCCATACCCTCAAAGCACCCACCACCACCACTCCACCACCCTCAAGCACCCACCACCACCACTCACCATCCTCAATGCACCCACCACCACCACTCCACCACCCTCAGAGAACCCCACCACCACTCCACCACCATCAAAGCACCCACGCACCACCACCACTCATCACCACCCACCCCTCAAAGCACCCACCACCACCACTCCACCACCTCAATCACACCACCACCACCACTTCACCACACTCAAAGCCACCCCACCACAACTCCATACCCTCAAAGCACCCACCACCACCTCTCCCCCACTCTCAAAGCACCCAGCACCACCACTCCACCATCCTCAGAGCACCACCACCACCCTCTACCACCCTCAAAGCACACACCACCACCCCTCCACCACCGTCAAAGCACCCACCACCACCACCCCTCCACCACCATCAAAGCACCCACCACCACACCTCCACCACCCTCAAAGCACCCACCACACCACTCCAATACCCTCAAGCACCCACCACCACCCTCCACCTCCACCCCTCACCACCTCAATGCACCCACCACCACCCCTCCACCACCGCCAAAGCACCCACCACCACTATTCACCCACCCTCAAAACACCCACCACCACCACTCCACCACCCTCAACCACCCACCACCACAACTCCAATACCCTCAAAGCACCCACCACCACTCCTCCACCACCCTCAAAGCACCCACAACCACCCCTCCACCACCCTCAAACCACCCACGACCACAACTCCAATACCCTCAAAGCACCCCCACCACCCCTCCAGCACCCTCAAAGCACCAAGCACCACCACTCCACCCCCTCAAAGCACCCACCACCACCACTCCACCACCCTCAAAGCACCCACCACCACCATTCACCCACCCTCAAAACACCCACAACCACCTCTTCACCACCCTCAAAGCACCCACAACCACCCCTCCACCACCCTCAAAGCACCCACCACCACCACTCCATACCCTCAAAGCACCCACCACCACAACTCCACCACCCTCAATGCAGCCACCACCACCACTCAACCATCCTCAATGCACCCACCACCACCACCCCTCCACCACCCTCAGAGAACCCACCACCACCACTCCACCACCATCAAAGCACCCACCGCCACCACTGCACCACCATCAAAGCACCCACCACCACCACTCCACCACCCTCAATGCACACTCCACCACCACCACTCCACCACCTTCAATGCACCCACCACCACCACCACTTCACCACACTCAGAGCACACCCCACCACAACTCCAATACCCTCAAAGCACCCACCACCACCTCTCCCCCACTCTCAAAGCACCCAGCACCACCCCTCCACCATCCTCAAAGCACCCACCACCACCCCTCTACCACCCTCAAAGCACACACCACCACCCCTCCACCACCGTCAAAGCACCCACCACCACCACCCCTCCACCACCATCAAGCACCCAGCACCACCACCCCTCCACACCCTCAAAGCACCCACCACCACCCCTCCACCACCCTCAATGCACCCACCACCACCCCTCCACCACCCTCAAAGCACCCACCACCACCACTCCACCACCCTCAACCCCCCCCCCCCACCCTTCCACCACCTTCAATGCACCCCACTCCCCCACCACCGTCTGGCCTTATCTGTGACATTGCCATGCTTTTCTCCATAGTTGACATGACCTTGACCCCAGCAGGTGGTTATCATGGCGGCGAAACTACGCCAATCGCCCCCACACACACACCTTGTGGGGGGGGGGGGGTACTTCAATGGAGTGATTGAGTCATTGATTGGGGTTTTACACCCTAGGAAGATGGAGAGGTGTTCCCACTTGTACTGTTACTAGCTGTGTCGCGTTGCCCCACTGATATCCTCTGCATGCACCAAGATTATGAAGAAACAATCACCCAGCTCAGTCACCTTATCCTGATATTTAGTTTGATTTTATTTGACGATGGTCATTAGACATGTATATTCAGCTCATTGCATTAGATTAAGGGAATCATATAATTCATCAATATATGTTTCTTGATCATATGTTAACATATTCCTGTCCATTCTTTTAGAACTCTTGCACACATTATTTATCTAATTTGATGTTCTTCAAGGTCAATGCCTTCTAAAATATAATACAAGAGATATTTCAATGAAAGCCTAAGTGATAACATCAGTTGCTTAGGTGTAACTATGGCTACAATCATATTCAGCCGAATGTGAACAGATTTCCATGGCCGTGGGTCAAAACAGTTTTAATGTAAATAACATCCACATTTCTTTACCAGTGTAAAACACAAAACACATCTTGATATTCCTGAAAACAACTGCAGTCTATAACCTCCTGTAATTTTGGTTATTTTTGTGAATTGTATTTCATGGTCTTGGGTCAAAACAGTTTTAATGTAAATAACATCCAAGTTTCTTTACCAATGTAAAACACAAACAAATCTTGATATTCCTGAAAACAACTGGAGTCTATAACCTCCTGTAATGTTGGCCATTTTGTGAATTGTATTTCACTGCCAGTTGATGTAACTCTAACCACTTCAAAATTGTATAATGTATGGCATTTGTTGTCATTTGTCATGGGTGTGAGCATTTTGGATTTTGTCTGTGAATTTCAAAGTAGACATCTGAATATGATTGACCAGAATGACAAAAGAGATACCACTACCTTTTCAATGTGAATATGCCTCCTTGCTTAGAACCTATTGATTGATTGGTGGTTTCTTTACGCCATCTCGGCAGCATAGGCCATATTCCCGGCTTAAAACAGGGTATTAAACCATCAGCAATCAATCAATCATTCAAGTAATCTTCAGACAGTATATCAGCTGATGATAAAAAACAGGTACCGATGTGCAAAGTAGGCCTAGTCCTCTGATACTTCCCGCCTGCTCGCCTTCCTCTCCCTATAGTCCGTTCCCACCAACATCAGCATTCCTCATTCCTCACACCAATTAATAGATGGTTACTTGTTGGAGTTTTACGTCCTGGCAACATGTACGCTCATATCAGGACGGGTATTGACTTGTGACAGTGCACTTTCATGACCACTTTATAGTACTACCCTACTGGGAAATCAGGCCGGAGGCACCATGACCCGATATCCCACTCAGTCACATTATCCTGACACGGAGCTAACCAGTCCTTATCCTATCCTATTAATGCCGAGCGCCAGGATACGAAGCAACAAGCATACATTTTAAAGTCATTGGTTTGAGTCGAGCGGGAACCAGACTTGCTAACTTCCGCACGCAAGGCCTGCACTCTACCGATTAGGCCACTGCACCCGGTCCAATGAATAAATTGATGTATTTATCTACAGAACAAATCAATAGTCAAGATATCTTGACTTACTAACACAAAAATACCCCAACTAACACCCACATCCTAGAGCATACAGTGCAATATGGGTTATTCTCCAAAACTGCACACCACATATTTGGCCTCCACATTACGAACCTGATAATTAAGTCTTTGTTTTATTAATAGCAAGTCAAATAATTATTGTAGCCTCTGTCTATTAGGTATGTTAGCAGGTCTACATGTATTACATTTATCCCACAAAAGATATCAAAATTATAATTGTATGATTTTGCGCTAGAGTGAAAATGTGAAAATTACACATTGACACCATACATGTTGCCAAACTGGTTTTCTTGTAAGTCATAACCTTGTCTGCTTAACAGTAATCAATCAAATCTTATTTGACTATGTTGTATATGTTAAAATGAGGTTCTGGATGTGTCTTTGATTTTCATGTTACACGAGTGATATTAATGTATTTCTCAATTTGTATAAGATCTAATTCAAAAAGTGAAATTAATTTTTTTCAACTCTGACATATGCACAACATGCAAACCTTCATAGTACATTGGATTAGGCTATTATTTGGAAGGAATTTGATATTTTTCGGAGGGTTTTCACTTTTGGGTTCCATGTCACACCTTTGTGCCCAGTTTTAGAGAATGACCCAAATACATGTAATTAATTATAGAGCATCTGATCACATTGAACTAAGAGTAGATGATTAAAGGTCTTAGTATATATTAACTAAAACCTTTCATGTAAATGTTAAATGATTTGATGTACATCATATTCATTACTTATTGCATTGTTTACACTTTAATTTCAGAATTTACTTCTCACTTCAATTATAATATATAAACCATGTGTGTAATTTAAATATGTAAACAATGTGTGTGTAAATACATAGATACCTCCAACACATATGTTCGGAAGACCAGTGCTACGGTCCTGACAAAATATATATATGAATAAAATTAATTTAAGAAAAACTAAAGTACTTCAGGCTATCGCCCTTTTTGTTTAAGTTGGAGAGAAATTGAAGAAGACTGTCAGCAGAACGCTATCAACGCTGTCCCCTTTGCTGCTGTTACTGTGTCGAAGATCTCCTTTTTATTTTGTTATCTTCCTTTTCTTCTTTGGTTGAAAACAGACGTTGGGGTCTGTAAGGAGCTTTCAATGTAATCAACACGCGCATTAAGGAATTAGCGAATTAACATGATGAAAAGGCGCTTAACTAGAACGTCATCTCCTGTGGGTGTGGGTGGGTGTGCACTGAGTAGGGGTGGGGTGTGGGTAGGTGTGCGCTGAGTAGGTGTGGGTGTGTGAGTAGAAGTGTGTGGGTATGTGGGTGTAGGAGCGTGTGTAGGTTTGGGTGAGGATTTGGCATATGTGGATATGAGAGTGTTTGGGTGTGGATATGGGTGTATGGATATCGGTCTGGTGTTATGGATCTGTGTGGCTATGGGTGTGTGGCTATGGATGTGTGTGCTATGGGTGCATATACATGTGTGGAAATGGGTGTATATAGGTGTGTGGATATGGGTGCGTGTCGATGGGTGTGTATCTATGTGGGTGTGGTTATGGGTGTGTGGACATGAGTGCTTGGCTATGGGTGTGTGAGTATGGGTGTTCGGGTGTGTGTGTGTGTCTATGGATCTGTGGATATGGGTGTTCGGATGTGGGTGTGTGTCTATGGATGTGTGGCTATGGGTGTGTGTGGATATGGGTGGTTGGCTATGGTAGTGTGCCTATTGGTGTGTGTCTATGGGTGTGTAAATATGGGTGTATATATGTGTTTGAATTTGTGTGTATGTAAAGGGTGTGTTGTTATGGGTGTGTACATGGGTGTGTGGATATGGATGTGATGCTATGGGTGTGCGCTATGTGTGTGTCACTATGGCTGTGTGGTTATGGCTGTGTATAGGTGTGTGTCAATGTGTGTGTTGCCATATGTGTATGGCTATGAGTGTGTGTCAATGGGTATGTGGCTATGGGTGTCTTGCAAGAGGGGTGTGGCTAGGGGTGTGTGGATATGACTGTGTGGATATGGTTGTGTGTTTATGAGTGTGTGGATATGGGTGTGTGGATGCGGCTGTGTGTGGGTTCAGAACAGGTGATAACACTACCTCCCCCTGCTCCTCACCCCACCCCCCTCCACACACACACCCTCGCTGCTGAACTCGGGCGGGCGAGTTTTGATAATATTATTGACTGATAAATGAGCCGACCGGCCTCAGCACGGAGCGGCCACAATGGTAATTGGCAGGCGATAAAAGGCAACACTAGGTGCAGGAGGAGATGGGGGGCGACGGGGCGTGGGGGCGCCATCTGACGGGACCCGGGTGGGCGGGGCGCCGGGAGAGGCCGCCTGGTGGGACGCAGTGAGGGGTGCCTGGTGCAGTGGAGCGGAAATGGCTGTGTGGGTGTCCGCTCCTGAGCTACCAGTGGTGTGTGGGGTGTTTGTTTGAGTTTTACGTCCTAGCAATGTCTAAGGTCATGTCAGGACGGGTATTGACTTGTAACAGTGCGCACTCATGGATACTTTATAGTGCTGCCACACTGGGAGATTAAGATGGCAGCACCATGACCTGATATCCCAATTTGTCACATTATCCTACAAATGAGCTACTCAGTCCTTGTCGTATCATATTAATGACGAACGCCAGGCTTGGAAGCGATAAATGTGAATTTTAAGGTCATTTGTTTGACTCGACCGGGAACCGAACTGCCGACCTTCCGCGCTAGGCCCGCGCTCTACCGATTAGGCCATCGTGCCCGGGAGATGTAGGATATAAGGGGGTGAGGTAGTCGGGTAAAGGGGAGGGGTGTTGAGTTGGGTTGTGTGGGGTGGACGGTAGTTGGGTCTGCTCGTGGAAGCGGGTGGGTTCAGGGCATTGTGGTGGTTGGTTCGGTTTGTTCTTGAGGTGTGCTGTACGGGAAGGTGTGTGTATGAGGGTGTGTGTATGAAGGTGTATGTATGAGGGTGTGAGTTGGGGGAGGGTCGATATTTCTTATTAAGGAGTAATGTGTGCAGGTGTAGGTACACAAGGAAAGGTAGTAGTTATCCAATAATAACCTACGCAAATTAAACGCATGATCAACTCACAGGCACCCCATATTAAGGATACAGTTAAAGCATGATAACCAACCCAAAGTCACCTCATAAGCAACTCACAGTCGACCCTCATTAAAATTGCAGTTAGCCGATAACCACTCCAAAATGTGTCCATAGCCAACCCACAGTCGACAGAAATTACAGATGCAGCTAGTCCATTATAACCATTCCAAAGGCTACCCATATCCAACTCACAATGATCATTTTCTGAGATAAATACATTAGGTTGATTGTTATTATGTACCTTACTTTAGCTTGAAGTGATTTTTATTTTAACTGGCTAACTTTTTAAATATTGGAAGTGATACCATACAAAATTAATTTTGGCAAGCTTGTCAACACTCTGACCCTATAGGCTACTGCAGTAACAGGTTCTATTGAATTGCCTCAGTATTCTCTTCTATGTGGTGATAAATGTTTAATAAGTGCACCAGTATCTTAGTTAGATGTTTAGAATCAAATTTAGATAATTGTTTTGGTTTTGAAAATTTGATATTTTCATCGGACTATGCAGCTTTAAGCAGCCATTAATCCATAGCCAAACCCATACACGCCAGAAACAAGCCAGTGACAGTCCACAACCATTCCCTGAGCCAACTGACAAGCAGGCAATCCACATGCAACCAGCCACCAGCCAACCACCAAAAGCAGCCAACCTGCCGACACAACCCCTCATCCCGGGGCCCCAAGTGGGGGAGGACCTCAGCGGATTGGGTAGGGGGTAGAGCTCTGGGCTGACTGGACCACGGGGCCACTGGTCTCCGGGACCCGGGCCCCGGGACCTGGGAGCCGGCACTCAGGACCCTGTCAGCCGTGCACCCCGCCCCGCCCATCGGAGTGTAAAGCCAGCCGGCTAATGCAACCTGCCCGCTTTAACAAGCGTATTGGCCTTATAATCATGGCCTGCTACAAAGGGCAATTCGCCTATACTACTCACGAGAGGAAAGAACTGGACAGTCAGGGCAGTGGGGCTTCAACACGGCGGGCTATTCATAGGAGTGGTCCACCGCGAAGCAGAGTCCGGTGTTGAAGTTTGAAAGGGTACCGGGTTAAAACGGGCCTTTTCTTAATGCGTATGCGTCAACGTTGAACGGCAAGCCTGACATATTTTCTGAATGTCTGGGTCTGTGTCTGTAACATCTGTGGAGGAGCCATCTGACATGTAGGGTGAATCAAGCAAGGAGACTGTTCAGGCATCATTGTAATGAATATGTCATGCTTGATAGTATATAGTATAACCTCGTTAAACCAAACTTGAAGGTACCCTAGAAATTTGTTTGGATTAACCGATCATTGGTTTAACCGAGCTTGGTTTAACGGGGTTGTACTGTATTGCCCTCTACACTGACACGTTAACAAGCAATAAACAAGTTATTAAACGTGGGTACAATCTCAATCAGGTGGAAATGCCATTTGACTTCATGCGCATTGCGAAAAGCCCAGTTTTAAATCAGGTACCCTTTGAAACTGTGACACCAGTATGTGTGTGTGTTGAGGAGGGGGTGGAGTGCGTGTTGCGCGTGTTGTGGGTAGGGGTTCCATGCAGCAGAAGGTGTCGTGAGGTGGAGGGGACAGACTGAGACTTGGGCGCGTGGCGGGGGTGGGGGACTTCTCTTGACTGAGACAACACGGAAGCCTATCACTTTATCAGATGCTGAAAGGTCAGGAACTCTGGCAATGAGAATAGGAATAATTAAGTACTGGAAATGGCGGCCGGAGTGGATTTTGAACTCACCACCTAGGTGGCAATGACACAAACAATTATCTTATCTTTGGAGGCATAGATCTATTGATGAGGCTATGATAATATGATGTAATATGGGTGTCTTTATTTGCTTTTAATCTTCGTTCATGTTTCACATTGGTGACAAGATCTGACAAGTTTATTACTTGAAAGTTTAGTTGTAGCTTATGGCTATATACAGCCAGTGCATGTAACCATAATTTCAGATGAATTACTCAGGATCAGCCTCAACATTATGCCCAATATACACCCCAACGCATCTCCAGAGTGTGTCCCTAACTTCTAAAGCCCTTCACCACATTTCCACCAACATTAAATGTACTTTCCCAAATTTCGGATTAATATTCCAGAAATATGTACACAAACTCACCTAAATTTTAATATCAATAAACTATTTACAATTAATAAACTATGTACCTTTTAATGAAAATGAAATATGCCCATTATATTAAAGGGTGAATGATAATTTGGTTTAAGACAACTTATTCAAATATGATTTGCTTTGTTTTCTGTGAAAGGCTAATAAATATGGCATATCAGCAAGATAAAAGCCAACGCCAAATGTAATAATGTTCAGCAGTGATTACTTAAACTTTTAATCAAAATATATGAATATTTATTTCCTTTTGCGACATAGATATTGTTAATGCAACCGCCCCCCCCCCCCCCCCCCACCGTTACCACGCTTCCACCCATCATGCACCAGGCACCTCCCCACGCGTGAGGCTCGGGGTTAACTATAACAAACTGCGCATGTCCCAGAGAGTGTCGTCACACTTCCGGTCTAACCCTCCGACGAAAATATGAGCCCAGCAGTCAAAGAAAGCAACAGTCACCATTTTGCCACATTTACACATCATTCCTTCGCTATCCTTTGAGTAAGTTTTCACGAGGCAACATATAACACCAGTGGGCATTTATGAGGGGAGTATACTAATTAGTTGTCAGTGGAAACAGCGCGGGTTCAGTGAGTTTGCTTGGTAGCAGACGATTTTTAGTGGGAGCAGACGACCGTGTGACGTCAGCGGGTAGTATGCGGTAACTATAACGAAGCGGGAGCGTCGACGTCGGCCTCCAAGGGTTAATTAGAAAGCCCATGTTGGCACTAATCAATTAGGCCGGGGGTTCCCGCGTCTGCGCGCACACACCGGATGTTTCATGTGCTACGGCCAGCTAACAATTCGCCGTCAACTTCCCCAAAAGTTACGCTAATTTAATATCACTTATCAGCATGTTCTGCGTATACCCGTTTAGAATGATTGGAATATTGCCCAATTGATACATTACTGGTGTATTCTACTCGTGTATAGTAGTGTCCATTGTGGTATTCCTTGTCAGAAATATTCAATGTACTTATCGATAAACACAACAAAAAGAGACCACTTCTTATAAATGATTACACAACTCATTAATCGTGTTGATAAATATAATATCCTGGAGGTATTTATTCGTGCATATGAAGTAAACTAGGACGGGATTCGAACCGCCACGTCTGCCATTCCGGGAGTATCCACACCTCTGGCGTAAGGACCCTTGCAATGATCCACTGGGGATCCTTGATCTGATCAACGTATACATCGCAATATATACATGTAGCGACTTGCCTGGTGAGGTGGGTGCAACCTAACTACACCATGATGAAATGGTCACTTCCCACATGAAAACATGTCGCATCTTGGAAGGATTGATTGGCGGTTGCTTTACGCCGTTTCCGCAGCATAGGCCATATTCACTGCGGTAACTGTTTGGTTTGTATTCAGACCATCGCTTTTACATGTAAAAACATCTTGGAAGGGCTCTACGTGTAACACTAATAACATCCACTTTATCCAGGTCCTATTGGATAGGAGTTCTGAAGACATAGGCATATAAAGTCTTTGCTACAGTACAATGAGGAGACAAGACAAGGAAGTGGGTTGAGATGATATATTCTCTGGCTTAGGGGATATGATGGCCTAGCCCAATACCAACAAAATGCCAGTGTGCGAGTGACAGTATTCGTGGCACTGTTAGCAGTGGGGGTGGTGGCGCCACCTGTCCCACAGTGAAGAGGGGTCACCCATAAAGTAGTACACAACATCAGGGTGGCCACTACGGTATATTCCCTTACGTGCCTTTATACTCACATACGTTTTATCCATCACATATACATACTGATATGGTGATGGACCACAACTTACTCGACTTGAGGAATAACAAGAGAAACACTGAGATAGCTGTGAAACTCCGGGCATTATCTGGTGGTTCCACGGCATTATCTGGTGCTTCCACGCCATTATCTGGTGCTTCCACGGCATTATCTGGTGTCTTCCACCAAGGTCAGAATAGGAATGACCTGTCACTGCCCAACTACCTCGGGGGGTGGACACTAGCAAATGGTGGAACATCCCACCATAGGGACTGCTCCTGCTGATTTGCTGCCACCTGTTGGTTTTATCTCCTAGCAACATCTAAGGTCGCGTGAAGACGGGTACCGACTAATGACAGTGCACACTGATGGTGACTTTATAGTGGTCATGTGCAAGAACGGCCTGATGTCACCATCATACAATACCTTATTCAGTCTCATTATTCTTATACAACAAACTTTGGTGGCTTCGGTCAGCATTATGTACGTCTCCGGGACTACTTTGCTCACCTTTGACAACAGATTAATTTCACTTGATCTTTGACCTAATTAAAGTAATTTAAAAATGGTCAACTGACTGTGTGGAGAAATGCACGCATCAACCTTACTATGTAGTCGTTAATTAATGCAGCTGCAGGACTTTGGGGGTTAAATTCAGCAATCTCTCACGGCTACTTTTACCGCAGAGATTTTTTGTAATAATTAAAAAAACAACGCAGAGCAGAACTGAGAAGTTGATCTTTAAAAGTAAGGGAAGGATGCTAGGCTATCACAGAAAAGAGAAGAGCTGTCAACATAGCGCAAAGACTTCAATATATCAAATTATATAGGGGGGTGTCCAAATGATGGGAAGATTTTAATAACTGAAAAAGGTCTGTTCAAACATGAGGACATTTCCAGACATAATATGAAAGAGCAATCAAAATGGGGCAAAAGCTCCAAGAGATAAGAAAAAGCAAAATAAGGTTACAATATAATGCAAAGACGTCAGAAAACAGAATGGCTCTCAAAATAACATAACAAAGAAAAGAGAAGAGACTATGTCCAATTAACACAAATATTCAAGAGATAAGAGTAAGTAGGAGGAATTCTGAAAATTACGCGACTGCTGCAATATATACAAGATACATGGAAGGTTTTCTCAATTATCCAAAGACTCCAAATATAGAAGAAAACCGAAAGGTTTTCAAAGGCTTTCAAAGTACTGCAAATAATGCAATATCATATAATAATAAAGAGGAAAGGCTTCGAAAATAACGGAAGAAATCCCATATTTAAGGAAGCACCAAAGGCTTTCAAAGTAACACAAATACTCCAATATATAAGAGACCCGAAAGGCTTTCAAAATACTCCAAATTATACGATATCTAACAACGTTGAAAGGCTTTTAAAATAACGGAAGGACTCCTATATATAAGGACAAACATGAAAGGGTTGGACAATACTGGAAATACATCCAATACCTAAGAGAAACCAAGGTTTTCAAGGTAACCTGACAAGGCAAACATATAAGAAACATAAACAGTTTTAAAAATAACGCAAAAATCTCGATACATAACTTGAAGTTGAAGGAAGGGAGGCTTTTAAAACAGTGCAAAGATTCCAATATAGAAGAGACAGGAAGGGCATTCAAAAATATCCGAACATTCAAATATATAAGAAAAAAGAAAATATTTCAAAAGAGCGTAAACACTTCAAAAGATAAGAATAAGAAAAGGTGTTCAAAGCATTGCATGCAGTCCAATATATAGAAGAAATGAGGGGATGCTTTCAAAATAGCACAAATATAGCAATATATTGGGAACTCTTGGAAAAACGCAAATTCAAATATAGATAATAGAAAGGAAAAGTGACTGAAAATACCGCACATAGAGAACAAGTTGCAACTAGAAGCTATCAAGAACTAGATGCCTGCATTATTCTAGTCCTCAGCACCAACTTGTGCCTTCAGCTCGATGTGGTTCAATAATGGCTTATCACCATAGGGCGGAAGAAGGCAGGGCGCACCATCTGAAACACAACTACACTGCCTGCTGCACTACGACTATAAATGCTCATTCAGAACCCCATTAAAGACGGACATCTAAAAATGTGTTCTGCACAAATGAGGCACACCCGGGTTACAATATAGAAAGAAACACAGGATTGTTGTTCTGTTAGTGTTGCTGCCCATAGCGTCACATTGCAGTTGAAGCAGTGGTTATTAGTGAAATCCTCACCATATCCACCCCAACCGTCACCCCTTCCCCTCTCCAGTCACCTTTTCCACTAGCTTTCCTCCACCCCACTCCTACTCCTCCTCACTCACCTCACCACTCACCCTACCACTCACCCCTGCTACCACCCATCCCCCGTACCCCACCCCACCCCTTCACTCAGCCCCTTCACCAACGTTCCTCCACACCCCACCTCCCCCACCTCACTGTTCAGCCCACCAATCACCCCTACACCCACCCGCCCTCCACACCCGATCCCACCCTTCACTCACCCCCTCCACTCTTCACTCCCTCCACCTCACCTCCTCCACACCTCACCTCTGTACCCTCCATTCATCCCAAGCACCAGTTCTCCTCCACACCCCGCCTCACCCGCCTCACGCGCCTCACCCGCCTCACCCGCCTCACCCGCCTCACCCGCCGCACCCGCCTCACCCGCCTCACCCGCCTCACCCACCTCACCTGCACACGCCTCACCCGCCTCACCCGCCTCACCGCCTCACCCGCCTCACCCGCCTCACCCGCCTCACCCGCCTCACCCGCCTCACCCGCCTCACCCGCCTCACCCGCCTCACCCGCCTCACGCCAAGGACCAGTTCTCCTGCACACCCCACCCTGGCTCCTCCACCTCACCCCTCACCCACTCCACTGACCCCTCCACTTACCCCCTCCAGCCCGCCTCCTCGATCTCACCTCTCACCCGCTCCAGTCACCCCCTCCACTCACCCCCTCCACACCCCACCTGACACCGCCTCACCAGACTCTTCCCTTCACTCCCGCTACCGCTCCTCCCCCAGCCTCCCTCCACCTTCCCCCCTCCCACCCACCTCGCCCCTCCGGCTTCTCCCCGAGGGGACACTCTGGGGACAGCTGGTGTCATTTACACCGACTTTTAATTGAATCATGACCAGTAATTACCTTGATTAGAAACAAAAGACGGAGGCGACTTGTCTTCGCTGTTTGCCCAATTTCCGGCCCTCCCTTGGGATGGAGCCTGGGACACTTCACTAACAAATCACCGCCCAACCCAACCAACCACCCACACCACTAGCTGAGTATGCCTGTTTTCAATAATACCCAATACATGTACTTAATAACAAGCAGTAACCCTTTTGGATAGAAATAAATAATCAACAATAACCCTTTTGGAACAGGACGATTTGGCCCGTCCTGGTATGACCTGAGATGTTGCTAGGGCGTAAAACTCCATCGAACAACAACACATACATTTCCATCCATAGCTGGGTTTAAATTGTATACATTTATCAATATGAAATTCATAGCGCATAACTTGGATGAGTCTGTTAAGCTTTAAATGTTAATTTGGAGAAGATTTTAGTGGGTGAATTATTGGTGCGACGGTGCCAGGAAGCCCCTTGTTCGTTCCACCCCGGAGGCCCTCATCAAAGTTGCATCGCCGGCCGCCCTGGAGGACAGCCCGTGGGGAGGTGAGGGATGGCGGGACGCGGGAAGGGCACTTCCGAGGTGTTGGCCAGATTAGTACAACACCGAGTTGCACTGGATTTTCAGGGCAGTTAAAGCGGCGTCAAATTGTACACACCAAAATAGATTTGATCTAAGATATCCAAGTTAGATTATTTTCGAAACTAAAAACACTTGCCTAGCTTTGATCCTAGATTCCCAAGTTAGATTCTTTCGAAACCAAAACACTTGCCTAGATTTCATCGTAGATACCCAACTTAGATGCATTCGAAATCGTAATATTTGCCAACATGTGATCCTATATACCCACCGAAGATTCTTTCAAAACCAAAACACTTACCTACATGTTGTCCTAGATACCCGGCTTAGATACCCAACTTAGATATATTTGAAAGGAAAACATTTACCTAAAGTTGATCCTATGCACCCAATCTAGATACCTTCAACAACCAAACCAGTGACCTAGATTCGATCCCACATACCGAACTTGGATAGTTTCGAAACCATAACACTTACCTAGATTCGATCCTATATGCCAAACAAAGATACTTAGGCACGTAATAAGAATATATTGGTGCATAGAACGGAATATCAATTTAAATGAAAGTCAATTTTTCAAAAGCAAGCCATCGATCTAGATTTAAACCTACATATCCAACTTACATACTGTTGCACTTAGGACATATTCGTTGCTACACAGAAGGGCATACTAAGAGAATTTAATAGAACCTGGCATTGCTGAAGTCGATGGGGTTAGAGTTTGCTAAGAACACCACCTTTAATTTAGCATATTTAGACTTCAAATAGTATCCTTATTTGAAAGCAACATAACTTCACACAAAAGTAAGCTAGATGAGAAATGGATCTCAACCTTCAGCTTCGATCAATTTGACATCACTGCCTCAATTTATTTAGTTGTGGTCATGTTAATGTTGCAAAGTCTGATGGTTTTGAGTTTCTGTCATTTTCTAAGATAACTATATTAGGTTGATCATTTTAGATAAATAGTTTAGATTGATCATTATAATCTACCATACTTTAGCTTGAAGTAAGTTTTATTGTAAATGGCTCACTTTTGAGATATTTGAAGTGCAAAATGTAAATTAATGTTAGCGAGCACACCAAACATCTGACACCATATGCGTCTGCAGTAACATATTCTATTAAATTGCCTCAGTATTTATTCCCCTCTCTGTGGCAACAAATGCTTAATAATAAGTGTACCTGTATCTAATTTAGATATGTAGAATCAAATATGGATAATTGTGTTGGTTTTGAAAATTTGATGTTTTCACCAGACAAGGCGGCTTTAATAGTAAATCCTGCCTTTCAGTTAGAATGTGCAGCAAGGTCCCTAAATTAGCTCAGTGTCGGGATAATGTGACTGAGTGGGATATAGGGTAATGGTCCCAGTGCTCTGATTTCCCTGTGTGGTAGCACTATAAAGTCGTCATGAGTCTGCACTGTTACAACTCGGTACCCGTCCTGATGTAAAGACTAGGTCTCCATAAAGTAAAGTAGAATCCTTCCTCCAACTAATAGATTTACCACCTGTTATGGTCACCAGTATGTAAAGTATATGGCTTGGTTCTGTGGCCGTGTAGGTAGCCTATAGTGAAATCAATACAGACAAAGAGAAAGGAAGAGTTTCTAAGTGTGAAAGAAGAGAGACAGTCAAGCCGTCTGGTTTATTATTTATATGGTACATGGATTCAGTGTAGAGTATCACCCCCACCCTATTCCCCCAATGGGAAACAAGCATTCTTAGCTCCACCAATAGGGATCCAGCATTCCTGGTCTCCATGGTTACCAGTGATCTTCCCACCACCACCAAGCTGTGTGGCTCCCCTGGCCACCACCTGCCTTGAGGCTGAGTGTGGTGATCCTACCTAGCAGAGGGGGGAGGGGGTAGACTCTGAGTGCCCCTTACACACATCCCTGCCAGCACCACTATGTCTATTTACGTCTCACTCAGGCACCACAAGCACCTACATATACACATACATGCACCTGGTCATGTACACCCGATCAATAATAATAGAACATTTGCATTCCCCCACCAATGCATTAAATCGGAATATTTTACACTGATATGAACTTAAATGTTGCCAGGACGTAAAACTCTAACAACCAACCACCCAACCCTTAGCTACTAATATGCTGAATAGCACTGGTGCCCCACGTGATAATATCAGGCTTGCCTCTAAATAGATGCCTTTATTGTTGTCATCTATTAAAGGACTCGCCCTGCCCATCGATCCCTTATGCCACTGCCGTCTAATTAGGACATTCATTCATTAAAGCGCATTTAAAAGGGCCATCTATGGAACATTAATCAGGGCGCAATGCAAATTAGGTTTTGAGCCACGGTGAATTTCACTAGGAGGAGCTCGTTTTTAATCAAAGCACATCGATTATAATTTTGTTAAAGAGCATCCCGCGCGTGTATTTCAGGATAATATTCCAGTTAAGTATGTGTGTGTGCTGGAGGTTTGCATCCTGGCAACATTTAAGGTCATATCAGGATGGGCACCGACGTGTGACAGCGCACACTCATAGTGACCTTATACTGCTGTATCACTGGGAGACTAGACTGCTGGTACCATGATCCAAATTTCCCACTCAGTCCCATTATCCTGATTCTGAGCTAACCAGTCATTGCCATATCCTAGTAATGCCAAGCACCAAGCTAGTTAGTGACAAGTATCAATTATGTAAGTCACCGGTTTTACTCAACTGGGAATTGAATTTGCAACTCATAAACTCGCATAACTAACCACACTAGAGTAACACTAGAATATTTCTAACAAACTGACATTTACATATGGTTTGTCTAAGTCCACCTGAACATACCCAACATTAAAACTTACTACAACTTTACCAAATAAATACAGAAGATAACTTCTGCTTACATTCTAAATGCCATGTAAATATTCACATTGATCTGACAAATATTGGTCTAGTTATATGACACTACTGTTACCATATTGCTATGGAACGATTGGGTTATAGAATGGCATTGCGTTCCATGATGCAAATTGTGTATTCAACAGTTATTGTATACCTTATTCTATATACGTTTTGTGTAAATAACCCTGAATTTCAAAATGGCTGGAAGCCCAGGGTTTGGCACTGACAACACACTTATTCAGCAGAATAAACATATCGTACCAACACAAAATTGTCCGCATGCAAAGTCTATGCTCTACTGATTCAGCCACCACATTAGGTGGTGGTCCAGTTGAGGGATTCAATTTAATTGTGTTTATTTCTCTACAAATATCGGACTTGTAACTGATATTATGCCGGGGTAATTAATGGGTGCCTCCAGCTCTGCCAATTTGGATTTCCACTGCTGTGTATAACTCACAGCGTCATCAAAGGCCAGTTGCTCTCATACCATATCTATGTGGTATGGGAGGTTAAAAATCCCTTGGGTCGGTAAAAGTGTAGGCTCAGGTTTTCTTTCGCAAACTGTCTAATGGTGAAAACAAGTTTATTCAGACTTATGCATAATAGGGAGGATAAATCTTCAAGAGAGAAGAAGAGAGAGAGGTTGGTTGCTTTGACGCAATCTGTTTTTCGGTAATTTTAACTGAACCTGTATTATCAACAGTGGTTGCCTAGGCTTTGGACTGGATATCAATCATTGTGGGGGGGGGGGGGGGGCGGCAATTATACAATGGGAACAGGGGATGATAGTCAGCAGTGCGGGGTGTAGGGGTGGGGGTGTGGGGGGAGGGTGTAGAGGTAGGTGTGTGTGTGTGGGGGGGGGGTGATTGTCGGAGGTTTGTGGGTGGGGTGGGGTGGGGGAGGGAGAGTGTAGTGGGTGATTTAAGTTTAAGGGACCATTTAGGGTATAGGGTAAACTGGGTAGGCTGCGGGGTGGAGGGAGGTGGAGATATTGGCCTGTGAGGCGATGGGAATCTGGCGATATGGGGGTGTGGTGGTGGGGAAAGGGGGGCAGAAGGATGGGAGAAGGAGGTATGGGGGTAAGGGGGGGTATAGGTGTGTATAAGGATGGTGTTTGAATCTCAGCTCCAACTTCAGATTATCTGACACATATGAACACTAATGCATACATATAGAAAGCCCGAGCCTACACTTTTACCGACCCAAGGGATTTTTAACCTCCCATACCACATAGACATGGTATGAGAGCAACCGGCCTTTGATGCTGCTGTAACTTATACACAGCGGTGGAAATCCAAATTGGCAGAGGTGGGGGCATAGGGAATCGAACCATAGACATTCAGATTAAGAATCCGACCTAGAAAAAGTCAGACACTCCAACCACTCGGCCACAGAGATATATGCTCACTCACATGCCTTTACACATACAACTTCACATACATACATTCACATAATACACATTAACACATGTACACATTCACACATGCACATTCATATGTACATATTCACCACACCAACCACATATTGGCACCACATCCGTCAAGGAGAGGGAGGATGGGGGCAAACATCCCACCTTTAAAACCCCTCCAATGTATAGAATGCCCCTACTCCCACACACCATCCCGCACTCCCCCCAAACACCCTCCCACCACACGCACACAACACACACACGCCTACCACCCCCATCCCTGTAGTCATAGTGAGGGGGCACAGCAAGTATGCCATTAACACATCCGCTTGGAGCCACATTAATTTCCTAGCATGAACGTAATTTCACTACCTCCGAAAAATGGCGTCCCTCCCAACCCTCCCGTCCTCCTGCTCCTCCGCCCCTGCTCTCAATCCTCTCCACCTCCTCCTCTTCCTCTCCGCCCCTCCGCCCCATACTCCAACACCCGCCCCACCCCTTCTCACCTCCTCCTTCGACTCCTACATTTGGCTTCCCCATCACTCTTCTTAAATCTCCTTTCATCCTTTCCTCGTTCTCCTCCCTCTTCCTCCGCCCCTACTCCTCTTTCCCTCCACCGCTGCTCTTCCTCCTTCCTGCCCCTTCTCCACCCCTCCTCGTTCTCAGCTCCTACTCTCGTACATCCCCCTCCCCCTCCTCTCACCTGCCACATCCTCTTTCGTCTCCCTTTGCCCTCCTGCATCTCCCCGTCTCCCTCCATTCAATTGCATCTTTCCCTTTCCCTCCTCTTCCTCTTACCTCTCCCTTCCTTCATTCCCCTTCTCTGTCCTGCCAGGTCCTCCTTCCTCTCCCCCCCTCCTCCTCCACCTCCTCGTCCCTGTCTCCTTCCGCAACTGTCCCTGCTCATCGGCCTCCTGCCCCTCTCCCTCCCTCCTCATCCGCCCTCCCCCCAGCCCTCCTGCCCCTCTCCCTCCCTCCTCATCCGCCCTCCCCCCAGCCCTCCTGCCCCGCTCCCTCCCTCCTCATCCTCTCCCCCTAGCCCTCCTGCCCCTCCCCCTCCTCCCGCACCCCCCCCTTCCCCACCACCTGTTTCTTGCCCTATCCTCTCTCTCCTGCCCCTCCACCCTCCTCCCCCCTTCCCCACCACCTGTTGCTTGTCCTCTCCTCTCTCTTCTGCCCTACCCTCCCCCCCCCTTCCCCACCTCCTGTTCCTTGCCCTCTCCTCTCTCTCCTGTCCCTCCTCCTCCTCCTACCACAACCCCCCCCCCCATCCCCACCACCTGTTCCTTGCCCTCTCCTCTCTCTCCTGCCCCTCCCGCTCCTCCCCCCCTCCCCACTATCTGTTTCTTGCCCTGTTCTCTCTCTCCTGCCCCCCCCCCTCCTATCTCTCCTACCCCTACCCCTCATCCCCCCTTCCCCACCACCTGTTCCTTGCCCTCTCCTCTCTCTACTGCCCCTCCCCCTCCTCTCCCCTTCCCCACCATATGTTCCTTGCCCTGTTCTCTCTCTCCTGCCCCTCCCCCTCCTCCCCCCTTCCCCACCACCTGTTCCTTGCCCTCTCCTCTCTCTCCTGCCCCTCCCCCTCCGCTCCCCTTCCCCACGATATGTTCCTTGCCCTGTTCTCTCACTCCTGCCCCTCCCCTTCCTCCCCCCTTCGTCACCATCTGTTCCTTGCCCTCTCCTCTCTCTCCTGCCCCACACCCTCCTCCCCCCTTCCCCACCACCTGTTCCTTGCCCTCTCCTCTCTCTCCTTCACCTTGGCATTCCTTCCCATCCCCTCCTCTGACCCCCCATTCATCCCGCACATCCCCCACCTCCTACCACCCGGATCGGCCCCTGTCTGGAGACCTTAGCCATAATGGGATGCACCAACCCCTTAATTCAAGACAGGAGGCTAGGACGCGGCGTCATGAATTAGCGTGCAATGAGAGTGTGCCACATTATGCTTTGTTTCGTTTTTTCTTGTTTTGTTTTTCTCTCTGGGTGTTGGCTGATGGGGGATGGAGAGTAGAGCGTGCTGTTATGTGTGGGTGGCGCGGGGGATTGGAGGCGTTGGGGAGGGGTGGTAAGGGACAAACACCAATTAAACTATGGTTACGCCCATTAAATTGTCTTTGTGAAAGGCTGCTTCTTATCTGAAAGATCCGATCACGTGACTTGCGTCCATCCGGATTCCTTACTCGAATATGTACTGTATCTTAATGACATATTTGCATCCTAGATTGAGAATGCTGAGCTTGGAACAGTAAATAGTGAAGAGCTTAACGATCACGAGGCTTCTACAAAAAATGGTTGCTTCCAATCTATTTGGATGTGAAGCGTGTCAGAAGCAGGGCCGGGATGGCCCAAAGAATTAAGCGCC
This sequence comes from Branchipolynoe longqiensis, assembly GCA_030323885.1. Lineage (NCBI taxonomy): Eukaryota > Metazoa > Annelida > Polychaeta > Phyllodocida > Polynoidae > Branchipolynoe > Branchipolynoe longqiensis. Next base: position 10,725,312 of record CM059188.1, on the reverse strand, counting down.
CACTTCCTGTGAGTGTTTTTGTTAATGCCCCGGTCATATGCACGTTAGTGGACATAGTTGAACATAGGTGAACATAGTGGAGGCCAATGTGGGTCAAACGTGGTGTAACTACGTTAAAGTTTGTTGAAATACGTTAAGGTAGGGCAGCTTTTGGTACGAATAAATACATTACCTTACGGATAAATACGTTACGGTAAGGATAAATACGTTATGGTAAGGATAAATACGTTACGGTAAGGATACATACGTTATCGTCCACTAACCTACATCCACTAACGGCTATGTGACCAGTGCTTCTTCCAAGTATGCTAGAGTATGCTAGAGCACACTAGAGTACGCTAGAGCATGCTAGAGTATCCTAGAGTACGTTTGCATCACGGATGCAAACTCAGCCTCGAACGTAGCACTCTTTTGAACATGTCCAAAGATTAAATCGGAACTAAAGGCCCTGTCACATTACGATGCATCTCACAAGTGCGGCACCAACGCATAATCTCACTTTTTTTTTCAAGATGCATCCAACTTTTCGGTGTGGGGGGAAAAGCTGGATGTCAGCACAACGTATTGGACATAAGTGTAGCGTCGGTCTGACGTAGTGGTAACATATGTTGACGCATGAGAAAAAAAACTAAAAAAGTGTGCGGTGTTTACCTAGCATTGGCATACCACACTCCCAACGTCCACTAGTGACCATTAAATGTGTTGCACAACGTATGAGAGTGTAGTGCCAGCGCATGAGCGATGCATGTCCAATGACAGTCCAGCGCATTTTTGCGTTGTGCCAGCATGCACCCAGTGTGCATGACATTGGTGTAACGTGTGAGTGATGCATCCCAACATGTGGGGGGCACCCAACTCACCCGCAAAACATTCATGGCATGTTCACAGAACGGCGCAAATGTTATATACGTTAAGCGAGCGCCAGACACGTGCATTATACATCAAATACGTCAAGTCAAGGTTATCCGTATGCTAGAACAACATTGTCATACATTGGCGGTACACTGACAACACAAGCACTAAACACTCTCAGTCAGAGGAACGAAAGTCAACATCGGACAATGTAAGAAAAACATTCCTCCAACGCGTGTCTAACTCATCTCGATGTATGCCTAACATAGGCATAACTTAAGCACCCATGTGTTGTCCTACGTCAAAAGTTTTGCGCATGCACAAAACTTTGCCGACCCCTTGACATGCGCCACCATATGTTGACGAACATTGACATATACCAACGCACCCCAAACGCATGTGTAACGCATAACAACGTTTCCCGACCTAGAGGCAAAAAATCACATACTTCGCCATACGTTTGCGCAATGCGGCGTAATGTGACAGCCCGATCATGGCCCACCCATGTTATTACCATGGAGAAGTATGGATGCCGGCACGTTCAACTATGTTCAATTACGTTCAACTACATTCAACTACATTCAACTACTTTCAACACATTCAACTATATTCCACTATGTTCAACTATGTTCAACTACGTTCAACTATGTTAAACTATGTTCAGCTACATTCAACTATGTTCAACTACATTCAACTACGTTCAACTACATTCAACTACATTCAACTATGTTCAACTATGTTCAACTACGTTCAACTACATTCAACTACATTCAACTATGTTCAACTACGTTCAACTACATTCAACTATGTTAGCCTCCACTACATTTAACTACATCGAATAACGTGTATGTGACTGGGCCTTTATACAGTTTATTCATTGAATAAGTATCATGGCACTGGTATTCCCAACCTGCAGCTATTTACACTGTATGTATGTACCTGTATACAGTAAAACCTCAGTAACTGATTACATCCACACATTGACCAGTCCCCTATATCGATCGCTTTATTTGTGTCCCAACAATACCATTGTAACCAGATTCTAACTCCCTAACTCGACCACCTCCCTAAATCGACCACTTAAAGTTGGTCCCAAGGTCGGTCGATTTAGAGAGGTTTGATGTTGTCATCAGTAGCTAGGCCAACTCAGCTGAAGTGACAGTGATATTAATCATGTCAATACTTACATGTGGTATAATTTGAAAAATTACATATGAAATATGTTGTAGTATACATTAACCTGAGAGTGAATTAGGTTATTACTGAGTTCTACAAATTACATAATTTGTTATGGGCATGTACAGATGTGCATTCTGAGGTTGAGCAAGTTTGAGTGTGTTGGTTTTGTGGGAGGTCATATGTGTAGGGCCAAATCTGTGTAGTTATGGATAATTCAAATATGCCTTGGTTAGGTGCATGGTTGCCCTTCCCAAGTTTGTATATCTGCAAAGTGAATTGCTTAAATGTCATGTTATTGAAGTGGAAAGAAACAAACTAATAGACAAGATCACGGTTCCGAGTGTGCATGCACTGAAAATGGCATTGGGAGCAAAGCAAAAGCGTACACCCATTGAGTTTGCCGATACGCATAGGGCAAAACTTCCATTATATTCAAAATTAATAGAAATACATAACAATTTGGAACAAACATGGACAGAAGGATGCAATGTAATAATATAATGAATATGTTTAAGACACAACTCTCATTAATTAAGCTAAGAAAATACAATTTCAGTCACTTTACAGGCTGATGTTTACTACATCACCATTGATTAGCCATAACTTTAGTAATTCTTGTTCTAAATATTAAAATGTCAAATGTGTCAACAAAAACGTGTTTCAAAGAAATATATAACCAATATCTGATTAACCCTACTCATTTTCTATTTCTACATATGCCATTAACCATAGTATATACATAAAAACATGAATACAATAAGTAAAATTGACTCTGGCTAGGGCTCTAACACTAGTCTGAGTGCCTATATCTGTCTAACTCTAAATGCACATGGCATAAGATGTGCTGATTGTATTGATGTAAATGCAATGCTGAATAAAAGATTATATCTTAATTTATTATATATATATTTTTAGTTAGTGTTGTATGTTTCAAAGAAGATCTGAGATGAGCTGAAACTAGCACATTTCATAACTGCACCCAGTGTATTAGCATGTGCCATGTGTTTCTTGCGGGTTCGTTTTGCTCTGACACATCCCACAATGCACCGCGTGGCTGGAACGGTGATGTAGTCTATTTTGGCATGTGCACATGAATGTTGTTATCATGTCATTGTGTAGTAGCCTGCACTGCACATAAAAGTAGGCTGGATGTGGATAGAGGGATTGCATCAGGAAAGCTAAGTAATGTAATGGTTATGATGCTACCCCCAGAATTGCAAGACATGTGGGTTCAAATCCTACCACCGGATGCGGTTGCCAAAACGATAGAGCGCCCGCCTTCCATGTGGAAGGTCGAGAGTTCAATTCCCAGTCAAGTCACACCAATGACTTAGATAATTGATACTTGTCGCTTCCTAGTCAGGCGCGCTGCATTATTAGGATAGGGCAAGGGCTGGTTGGCTCACTGACAGGATAATTTGACTGAGTGGGATAGCATGTCATGGTGCTGTTGGCCTGGTCTCCCAGTGGAGCAACACTATAAAGTTGCACACTGTCACAACTTGATACCTGTGTTGATTTGACCTTAGATGTTGCCAGGACGTAAACCTCCAACAACCAACCACCCATAAAATCCTGCTCTAGGTGCGATATTTCCTATTTTCATCACCGCCATGACACTCGCAACCAAAGCAGGTATTGTATTAAAATATATTGGTTCAATCCAATCATACATATTTACCAAGCATCAATGTGTTCTATTTGGTGCATACACCTTGGTTTCAAAACTGTTATGGTTTCATTGAATTATCCAGATATTACCCATAGCATCTTCGACATATGTTCAAAGCCCCAATTGTGGAGTTTCGAAAGCGGTCCTTTTTGGAAGGCCCTGCGAATTGGGCCTGATGGCGAAGGTGCATGTGAAGCGGGCGTCCCAGGGGTGACGTCAGCGGAGAAGGAGGCACGAAGGTTCCGAAAGAAGCCGTGGAGCGGCGCTATGGGCGTGCTCTATTCTGGTTGGCTGAAAGATTGATTTCGGGATCGGGGACAACAAGTTGTTGAGAGGCTTATCTTAGGTCCGCAGCTACTACTGGAGGAGGTGTACGTAGCCACGGTTCCTCCAGGGTCACGTGGTGGTGAGAGGGGTGTGGAGGGGGAGAATGGGTTGTGGAGGGGAGGTGGAGGGGGAGTAGGGTGTGGAGAGGAGGGGAATAGTTGGTGGAGAGGTGGGGGAGTAGTGGTTGGAGAGGAGTGGGAGTAGTGGTCGGAGGGGGCTGGAAAGGAGGGGGAGGAGTGGATGGAGAGGAGTTGGGTAGAGAGCAGTGGGTGGATGGGAATGGGTCGAGAGGAGTGGGTGGAGAGGAGTGAGACTAGAGGAGTGGGTGGAACGGAGTGGGAGTGGTGGTGAAAGGGGGTGGAAAGGAGGGGGAGGAGTGGATGGAGAGGAGTTAGGTGGAGAGCGGTGGGTGGAGAGGAGTGGGAGTGGTGGGTAGGAGTGGATGGAGAGGAGTGGGTGGAGAGGAGGGGGAGTGGTGGTGAGAGGAGGAGGTGGGGGAGAAGTGGGGGTGGAAGGGAGACGGAGGGGAACTGCGGAGCCGAGGTGTGGGTGGAGAGGAGGGCGGAGGGGAGGAGGGGGGAATAGAGGGAGAAAGTAGAAGGATGGGGAATCTGTAGAATAGGTAGATGGGGAAAAGCCGGGGGTGTGAGAGACACCAGGGGTTAGAGTGAGGATGTGGGGAGTGTGCAGATGGGGCCGGAAGGGTTAAAGAATAGATGGAGAGTGGGAAGTGTGGAGGAGGAATGGGAGGTGGTGAGGTGGAGACGGGAGGATGGAGACACCAGGAAGGAAGAGGGAAGGGAAGCGAGCACTGGGAAGGGTGGGAAGAGTGAAGTGGGGAGAGGGAATCGTAAGGAGGATGGCTGGTCCCAATTGATTGGGGACATTGAGGGATGGTTGAGGTCAAAGGTTAAGAACGCGAGGGACGCTATACTTAAATACATTGCCAATATGTCAATGGATTTCGACTGCATCAATGTCATTGTCATCTCCTGCATGCACTGTATATATGACAAGAATCCTCCGGTACGATCGAAAGGTGGCGGAAGTCCAGTGGTGGCGCCACCAGTCACATGGCTGGAGCCAAGGAGGTATAGTAGAGAATTATAACGTGCTATATAATGTATTATGTGGCAATAAATAATGGAAAGCCCTCAATGTTTCTCGCTTATCATCTTAGCCTCCATGATATTCACTGCGGATGGGGCATTCTCTCCTTTCTGCATCTTTATACATATATAATACCTTATGCATCACCTACATGTATATGGGGGGCCATACCAGAAGAACCCTCCACCTTCCCTATAATATAATAACAATAATTCATGTCTGCATCTTTATACTCGTATAACGCCTTATGCATCACAAAAGTATATATAGAGCCATAGCAGAAGAACCCTAACCTTCCCTGGGTTACTCATGTATGACCCGTACTAGAGGTAAGTAGCCACAGGATTGTTGTTCTGTAGCTAGAATGATATACACATTTACGGCTGCGCTTACTGATTACCCTCAGGGAGTAATTCAGTCAAATAAGAGTCTTCCGCTGTGCGCATACACGCATACTGACCTCTGGCTTCTGGCAGGTCTGGCCTCTCGTAGATAAAGGCTACGGTGGCGGGGCTATTGCTTGCATAATTTGCTTGGCTGTCCTTGAATTACACCTTTGAGCATGGGCTTTTCAATCTCTTATATATAGTTATAGGCATGACAAGGACACATGCATAGAGCATACAATTTGCCTGATTTGAATATCAGGTAACTGATTTCAGCTAACTAGTAACTAGTTTGCGAATGAGTGGAGCGTTTGTGTAGGTCATGTGATTCGAACCCACGGGTTCGAACTCTGGTTGAGTCAAACCAATTACTTAAAAATGTATACTTGTCGCTTCCTAGCCAGGCACTTGGTATTATTATTAGGATAGGGAGATAACTGGTTGGCTCAGTGTCAGAATAATGTGACTGAGTGGGATGTCAGGTCATGGCCTAGTCTCGGAGTGGGGTAGCACAGTAAAGTCGTCACGAGTGTCACAGTCACAAGCAGGTGCCCGTCCATAAGTAGGTGCCTATATGACCTTATATTTTGTAAGGCCGCAAAACCCCAGCAACCAACCAACTAGCCAAATTTCAACTAACACAACTCAGTAAGATATTTTATCTGTTGAGTTTGGCCGATGAATTTTATTGACGTCATTTCTCAAGCCATAACACTGGTCTTCTGGTCGCGAGTGGTTTAGTTATTTACACAATGGCCTACATAATTTGTATTAGTTTTATCAGTAAAATACACATGATATGAACAGTAAAAGGATTTGCGGTACAGTCTTTTAGGAGTATGCCTCTTTAGCAATCCGGAGATTTGTTCTTGTTTCTTTGAAATATTTGTCATAGTTTAAAATAGGCAGAGGCACTGTTTTGTCCCCAATAATATACTGCAGGGAATAATGTTGGTGTAGAGTGTCGGATAAGTGACCAAACCAATGTAGCAGCCGATTTTCTCACGCTGAAGCAACAATGCAAAACGGCTGACCTATCCTAGAACTAATGACCTCTCAGCTACTTATTGTTCGGCCATTTTCCCCGGAAGTGGGCCACTGTTGGATAAACGTCCATATAAGTCCATTAGCTGAGGCATTTTTGTGCTGAGTCAGCAAGCAGAATGTGCGTATATGAGCTTCGCTACTAGATGTGTGACAGTGGCGCCGCGTAGTGGCAAATACTCCAAACTAAATGTCCCACATTGAATGGTAAAGCTGCATAGTCTGATGAAATATCAAATTTTCAAAACCAAACCAATTATCTAGATTTGATATGACATATCTAACTTAGATACTGATGCACTTATTAAGCATTTGTTTCTGCATAGAAGGCAATAATGAGTCAATTTAACAGAACATGTTACTGCAGAAGTCTATGGTATCAGAGTTTTGGCAAGCTTGCCAAAACTAATTTTCCAAGGTTTGCACTCAAAATATATCAAAAGTTTACCATTTAAAATAAAAGTAACTTTGAACTAATGTAAAGTAGACACTAGTGATCAATCTAATATATTTATCTCAGAAAAAATTCAGAAATTCAAAACCATCGGACTATGCAACTTTAATCAGAGTGTATTCTATTCTTTTTGAGATCTAATTGTAAGAAGTGCCAGATAGGCTTTGGCACCAGTTGGAAACAGCCGTGGGTGTGACCATTTAAGTCCAGTGGATGCGGATATAGATGGTCAGCAAGCGGGTTGTGTGTAGATGGCCAGTGAGCAGACTGACAGTTGGCTCACAGCGTAGCGGTGGGGGAGGAGAGAATGCCTGCTCTGCAGTGAATAACATGGAAGTTAAGGTGGTTAGAGAGAAATATTAAGGGGCTGCCGTTATTTATATCGACATAATAAATGATATAGTACATATATATGTATATATGTATTATGTGTATATCTACTATATAATTTATTATGCATATATCAATTAAGAATGCCTCCTAATGTTTCTGGTCGGTGTGCTTCTAACACCGATCCTCACATACCAAACTAACTTGATATACTGACTAGTCGGTCATTCTCTGCATCCTGCAGACTGTGACTCTTCACCAGCTGACCCCAATGGTCACTCGCTTCTCACTTTCAGATTATATGTGTATATATATAAACGTATATATATATATATATGTCATATATGTATCCCTTAGGTATGGCAATACCTCAGGGAGTTTGACGCCCCTGCCCTGCAGAGTTGTAAACCACTGCCTTGTGGTACATGTTCTTGACAGAACCGAAGGCTACGGGAGCAAACCCTAAACAGAAAACCATGTCACTGTGGCAGTATCAAGGGCGGTTGATGTATGGAACTCCCAACATCTCCCACCAGCCACTGCAGGGACAAATAGTTTTGTGCCGGTCTGGACACGTTCTTGCCGGTGTGAGACCTCTATTTGCTTCCAGAGAGAGTGCCGCTGGTAACTTGCAAAATCCAGCAGCACTTCAACACTTTTGCCGGAAGCTTTCATGAAATGTATCAACAGAAACATGAAGCTGAGAGACATTAAGACCGATTGATGGACATCACTCTCACACCAGAGAACTAAATGGAGAGCGGCAGTCAAGTAATGAAAGCAGTCTTTGTTGCATTGCGACCGACAGCATGATGATGATGTATATATGTCATGGCGGATGAAGAAAATGCAAATATTGTGCCTGGAGCAGGATTCGAACTCCCACCTCTTGCATTCCAGGCTAGTGTGCTAACTATTAGTCCACCTAGACTATGTGATGTGATCACCCAATGCAGGTCCACCTGTGTGTGTGGCTCCCTGTCAGTGCAAACTACTACAAATATAGCCTAATATGAAAAAGCAATATGTAGGACCGACCACCACCCCCCCCCCCACACACACATATTGTGCGTATTTGTTTCCGCTGGTGTTCAAATACGATGTACTGAATTTACTAATTCGTTTTGCAACAACATAAGAAATGTGTTGGTAATAGATTAAAATAAGTGTATTCTCAATTCCGCAGAAACAGCTGCTTCCGGTTTCTAAATTCTGATGAAATCATTTTGATTCTATGGAGTACTATGGATATTGTTTATCCATATGAGCCTGTACATAACTCTTTTTTTGTTTGTCCATTGTAACGATTGACACAAAACGGCACAGAAACGGTTACACTGAAAACACAAGGACATTTGCTTCAAATCAATATGTATTCTATTGGGATTATGAAACACCATCTAAAAAACAAATCAGTTTATCCTGAGCAAATCCATACAAAGATAGTATGCTGATCGTTACAATGAACAAAGTTTTGTCCCATATTGCTTAGCACCTTTTCAGACAGGCTCACATATACACGAGTCAGTCCTGAGCCTCCCTCCTGGCTGGGGCGGGGTCGGTATTATTTAATATGCTCCTTACAAGCAACATAGCACAACACAGTAAGTAAAGTTGGATGAGTAATAACTAGTGCTGGTACCTGTAAACGCCACTCCATTTATTATTAAGCAAATCTTCCTTCCGCCTGGAGGCAGATTCGGTATCGCGTGAAATCATGCGGGCCCACCTCGCTGGAATTGGACGCATACAGGCTGCTGCTCAGGCTGCTCGGTAGGTATGTCGGCATATTGATGTGAATACAAAGAGAATACAATATTCCATAAGTCAGTATAGCAGGAATGAAAGTGGTCTCCAGCAAAAATGCGGATATCAAACCGAGATTATTACACCGACGGTGAACTTCCGTGTAAACGCGGATCTTCTCTCATAGATTTAGCACTGATAAGTAATTGCGGCGAAAATGCCGGAAGTCAGGTTTCAACTTTCCTTGTTCTGCTTATATTATCGCCCATGCCTAGCTCGTTCTTGTTTGAGTTTTAGGTTGTAGCTACATCTAATGGGGCTGTCACATTACGACGTTTCTCACCGGCGTGCCGCCAACGCGCTAAATATATTCAACGCGTCGAGAAACGTCAAACTTGGTGAAAAATGGGCAACTTTTGTCGCCGTTGATCAACGTGCCCCGCGCGGTCCGGCAACGCGCTCATAACGCGCGTCGACGTGCTAGAAACGCGCCCGTAACGCGCGACCCAACACGTTGACGCGCGTCGAAAGTTTTGTGCATGCACAAAACCTTCGACGCGGCCCGACGCGCGCCAATGTATCCGTCCAGACCTAGCTGTCACTCAAAGTGTACCGACGTGTACCGACGCGCCGGTAACGCGTTTGTAACGCGCCGGTAACGCGTCCCGACGCGTCCCGACGTTTCGCCCAAAAAGGCGACACGTCGTTACGCGTCGACGCGCGTTGGTGAGAAACGTCGTAATGTGACAGCCCCATAAGGTCCAACTGTTGTCATATACATCCTGATTCCTTTGAATGTTGCTTAGTGATAATAGGTACATATAAACAATTGTCAAAGGCAATACGCGAAACAGCGGAGATCTTTCATCCCTGATCTTTCCTGGGTAGAGGGGTGGGGATCGAGCTGAGGACTGTGGAGGGGGGGGTAGAGGGGCTTTGCAAAAATAATATTGGTATAACAAGTTACACAGCACTCACCATACTGTATACAGGCGCGGTAAAACCTAAGTCTCCCTGGCTTGGCCGTCTCAGAGGCTATCATCCCCCGGCCGCCGGCGCCCCGCTCCCGGAGGACCCGGCGCCGCCTCCCGTGGGCCGGACACACCTTGCAGGAGACGGCGGGGCGGCCTACCTTTGAACATCGCCCGCCTGATAAGACGCCGGAGGCCGGGGAGGGGTGGCCGGCGCCTCCTGGGTGGCAGCCCGGTAGGCGGGAGGGATGTCTGTCGGGGGTGGCCGGGGCGGCGTGCTCAGACTGCGGGATGGAGGATGGGGCAGACGGGAAGAGAAGGGCAGGGCGGTAGGATGGGCGGAGATGGGTGGGGAGGGGGATGGGGAGGGGGTGGTGTGGAAGAAGAGGGGTTGGGGCCGAGGTGGGGGTTTGGACGGGAGGGAAGATTTGGAGGGGTGGGAGGTAGGAGTAGGGGACTTGGAGGCCTGGGGTGTGGGGGTGGGGGGGGGGAGGAAGGGGCATATGGGAACAGCAGGAGAGGTGGGGGAGGGGAGGGGAGGGGAGGGGAGAGGGGTGAGGTTCGAGGTGGGGTGGGTTAGGGAGGATGTGGAGGGGTGGGGGTTGGGAATAGGGGACTTGGAAGCATGAGAAAGGGAGCAGTGGGGAGAGGGGGTGGACGATGGAAGAGGAATTGGTGGTAAAGCTACCGTTCCGTACTTATGGATAGTGATAAGACTGTTATTGTGTGTAATAATCTCTGTAGTGTCCTGCTCTACCACCCCCCACCCCCCCTTTCTGGGTGTGGTTGGTACCGGCATCCTTCACTCCCCAATCCCCATTCGGGGCTTCCGCATGACACTCGCTCGGGAGTTTTTATATATGTAGTATGTAGTATGGAGTATGCTGCATGTGAAGGCGAATCTGAATGAATAAAATGTATGCGATTTGTGTCCTCCGATAAATAAGAATACGCTAGCGTTTTCACTCAGTCCATGCAAATTAAACAATATTAATACAAATCTCTTTAACGACTCCGTTATATAAGCTAACAAAACAAATGAATAGTATATAGGTTGGTTGACTGGAGTTTTACGTACTGGCAACATCTAAGGTCATATCAGGACGGGTACCAATTTGTGACAGAGCACACTCTTGGAAATTTGATAGTGCTGCCCCAGTGTGTGACACCAGGCTACCACCACCATGACCTGCTATCCCACTCAGTCACATTATCATGACACTGAGCAAATCAGTCCTTGCCCAATCCTAATAATGCCAACCGCCGGGCTAGGAATTGACAAGTATGAATTCTTAATTCATTGGAACGACTCGATCAGGATTCAAACCTATCTATTCCAGTTCCACAATCTAGCAAAACGGAAGACGGACACTCAACGCAGTGTGCAATCCCATCCCATCTGATTCCAGCACCAACAAACCAGACGGGATGGCAAATCGTGGGGTCGTGGGTTCGAACCCTGGTCGAGTCAAAACAATGACTTAAAAATTGATACTTGTTGGTTCCTAGCCAGGTGCTCGGCTTTATTAGGACAAGGCAAGGACTGGTGTGCTCAGTGTCAGGATAATGTGACTGAGTGGGATTCCAGGTCATGGTGCTGGCAGCCTGGTTTCCCAGTGGGACAGCACTATAGAGTCACCATGAGTGCGCACTGTCACAAGTCGGTACCCGTCCTGATATGACCTTAGATGTTGCTAGGATGTAAAACAACAACAAACAAACCAGCAGCAACATTGTGTCAAACCCCGGTGCAACAAACAACACACTACAACTGTTCTAACTACCCATGCCTCGCAATCTCTGGAAACTCATTGTGGGCGTAATGATTTGCTGAGTCACTGTAGAGGGCACCCCCCCCCCCCTGTTCTATTGTGAAACCCGATAGCCTTGTTGTAATCTAAGCCATGGCTAATAACTGAAACGGTAATAATGCCTGCCCTACATTTACGCTAATGCCAACACCTACATGGTTGGTTGGTTGTCGGAGTGTTACGTACTGGCAACATCTAAGGTCATATCAGAACAGGTGCGGACTTGTGACAGTGCACAATCAGGGTGATTTTATAGTGCTGCCCGCTGCGATTGGTTGGTTGGTTGTTGGAGTGTTATGCACAGGCAACATCGAAAGTCATATCAAGAGGGGTACCGACTTGTGACAATGCATACTCATGGCGACTTTATAGTGCTGCCCCACTTGGAATTCAGACCAGTAGCACCATGACCAATCCCAGTCAGTTGCATTATCCTGACACTGAGCTAACCAGTTCATGCCCTATCCTATTAATGCCGAGCGCCAGGCAAGAAAGTGACAAGTGTCAATTTTATAAGTCATCGGTTTGACTCGACAGTGAACCAAACTACCGATATCCTGCATGTGAGGCCCTCACTCTACCAATTCAGCTACCGCACCTGATCCAAGAACTAAAAACAAATGCTTTTGACCAATGTGCCGTGTAACAACTAATACCCCTGTCACACTACGACGTAACGAGCCAACGTGAGCCTAGCGTGATGATTTTTCGTCATTACGTTGCCGTACGTTGGGTTACGTTATGATGACGTCATAATGATGTTAGAGTGACGTCGAGCTACGTCATGTTACGTCGTGTTACGTCGGCACGCGTCGAGGTTTTGAACCTGTTCAAAACTTTCGACGTATCTCGACGTGAAGACGTTACGTCGGGATGACGTGACAATGACGTTAGGTAGACTTTACTATAGCAGCGTAAATGACGTTAGAGTCACCTTATGTCACATCAGACCGACGGCCTGGGTGGGAGCAACGTGTGGGCAGCGTTTTGCACGTTACGGTCACGTTACGGTCACGTTACGGTCACGTTACGGTCACGTTACGGTCACGGTTACGGTCACATTACGGTCACGTTACGGTCACGTTACGGTCACGTTACGGTCACGTTACGGTCACGGTACGGTCACGTTACGGTGGCGTTACGGTCACGTTACGTCCACGTCGCACCCGTTACGGCGACGTTACGCTCACGTTACACTAACGCCCAGTCACTTCGCCAATTACCCCTCCCCCCTAACTTTGTCATGTTACAGCTAAGGTCACGACGTACACCGACGTTACTTTCACATTACGCTCACGTCCACAATTTGCATATTACGCCCATAACGTCGAGGTAATATAATTATTTTCACGTTCTGCCTACGCTGACGTAGTCACGTCGTAGTGTGACAGGGCCATTAAGAAGAGTGCATTTGACCGATGTGGAGAAGTAGTCACCAGCATTCTGGAAAGACAGTAACCCCAGAATCCAGCAGTGGTGGATGTCACCCATTGTAATATAACTCATGGTATGCAGGTATTGCAGGTATAGCAATACCTCAGGGAGTTTGACGCCCCTGCCTTGCAGAGTTGTAAAACACTGCCTTGTGGTACGGGTCCTTGACAGAATCGAAGGCTAAGGGAGCAAACCCTAAACAGAAAACCATGTCACTGTGGCAGCATTAAGGGCGGTTGATGTATGGAACTCCCAACATCTCCTGACCAGCCACTGCAGGGACAAATAGTTTTGCGCCTGTCTTGACATGTTCTTGCCGGTTTGTAACCTCTATTTGCTCTCCGAGAGTGCCGCTGGTAACTTGCAAAAGCCAGCAGCACTTCAACACTTTTGCAGGCAGCTTTCATGAAATGTACAACTGCACAAAACATCATACCGGCTCGGTCGTCACCCAGGTTACCAAGGACCGTGCTGCACAAGCTAAATGGAGAGCGGCAGTCAAGTAATGAAAGCAGTCTTTGTCGCATCGCGATCGACAGCATGATGATGATGAGATGCTTCAGAAACAGTGTGGTTTAAGCACGGGCACTGCCTCTAAACTGCAGCTGTCGCCGAGTGTACGGCGGTCATGATAAACGAGGCGCATTCTTAGTTTAGGCACAAGTTGGATGTAGTGCAGTGTGTGATGGTGGATCCAGATGCGGAATGCAGCACCCCCGTCAGTATGCCAATATAGAGTGCTCGCTGCAGTGTAAAGTCATATTTAGTGGGAGGTGTGTGTGTGTGGGGGGGGAGGGGGTAAATGTGTGTGTGTGGCGGGGAGGGGTGGGGAGGTGGGGGTGGGGTGGGTGGTACAGGGTGGGTGTTGTCTGGGCATTGGGGCGGGCGCTGCCTTTGATAATTGTTCTCAGTAAGCTACCTTCTTTTTTTAAAGAAGAAATAATGCCTCGCTTGTGAGCGCTACAAAATGGCGAATCAATAGGGGTATTTATAGGGTAAAATTATGGGCTTTGGATACTGTATTGAGCCTGGAGTTAGATTCTGGGAGTAGGTCAGGGTGGGTGGTTGGCGCGGGGGAGGGGGGGTGTAGAGCCACTACTAGGATGGCGATTATGTCGAGAAATGGTAGGAGGGGAAATGGAGGTGTGTGTGGGGGGGGGGGGTCGGATGGGGGGGGGGGTGTTCAAATGTAGGGCAGCAGGAACAATGACACAGTGTGTGGCGCAATGCATGCATACACTTCGCGGATACTATGTGAGAATACTGCGACATCTGCGGTAATTTATGCATTCATTTACACTACATTGAGCTTTGCAATATTTTATGAGATATTTCTGATTGCACAAAAATATATTTGAAAGTTGGTTTGATATAAGTCACGACTTATTGATGATGGCAATGCAGAACATCAATTCCCGAGTTGATAATACAGTAAAACCTATCTAACCGACCACCACCATCTCCCTAAATGGACCATTTAAAATCGGTCCCATGGTCGATCGATTTTGAGAGGTTCTACTGTATTATAAGTTCAGTTTAGTGACTCCGACTGGTGGACTATCTAAGGAGAAGGCTTGTGTGAAAGGATGCTGTAACACATCAAAATGGGATCCTCTCCCGAAAGCCTCCGTGACACCCAACTAGATGTACATAGTAGGCTAAGGTATCATCCTCAGACTCGACAAAACTCTGAAAAAAATACAAAAAAAACTAACATAGGCTACTAACACCCACAATCGCAAAAGGCTGGCCTGAGTAGAAACCGGTAAACACTCCTGGGTGAGGGACCAGACCAAGACAGCACCACAGCTGTCCCACATTGAAAACAAGCACCCTTGCGGGAGCTTATATATTATCGGCAGAGTAAATACCTTGTCAATAAAGAAATTCATTAAAAAAAATAAAGCCGACTGCCACACACATTACTTCCTACCTCATTTAATATTTGTTTGTTTTTGGGGACTTTTAGGTTTGTTGTGTGTTTGTTTGTTGTTGTTTTACGTCCCAGCAACATCCAAAGTCATATCAGGACGGGACTTTTAGGTCCTACTCCTAGCAACATGTATGTTCATATCATAACGGACATGTACCCGATTATATGAATCAAACAGACCAAAAATAAATTGTCCACTTCGGTAAAGGGAATTATAATTTGGGATACTGTACCTGATATCCTTTTCCTTATTGTACCATATATATATATTAATTGTTCTTTAAATAAATCATGGATAAATGAGTGTAAATAACTACGATGTTCATCTTGAAGACCAGCATTGGGAAAAGTAATGCCAACAATATGAAAACAATGTATTTACCAGAGAAACATCTAGTACTAGTAGTAGGTCTTAGTTTTAAGCAGTGTTTGGAATAGTACGCCAATAACTGATGTTGACATCAAAATTAGGATATCTAAGGACAACACATTCCAGTCACTCAAACTATGGAATTAAGTCTTAAGCTATGTTTGCATGACTTATTTACCTTAATTTTATAATCAATACTTGCATAATAAAATATACAATTTTTAGAAGAAGAACAGAGGTGTTTTCACCTGATATTGCTGGGTGTACTCACGGCCTACTCACGGGCGGCAGACGTAGATGTGGGTGTGAGTGTGGGTGTGTGGGTTTGGGTGTGGGTGGAGGGTGTGGTCTGGTAGGGGTGGGGTATAATTTTGACAGAAGCCGACGGGAAAATTATGATTCGATTGGACTCGTGCCTCTGCACGCACCATTAGGCAGACCCAGTCTCATCTGGGTCACACCAACTGTCAACAATGAATGAAGCCAGGGAGGGAATGAGAGAAAAGGCAAGGGAATGCAAGGAGACATTATTTTAGAAAAACACAAAGAAAAACAAAGGGAAGGACGGTTCGGGTGACGTGGTGATTGTGTTGGTTGCTTTATGGGATTTTGCACCATAACCACATATAGGATCATATCATGACGGGTACTGGCGTCCTGATGTGACCTTATATGTTGCCAAGACGTGAAACTCCAACAATCAACCAACCAGGACGGGTACTGAGATGTGACGGTGCACACTAATGGTGATTTGTTTAGTGGTGTCGCATTGAGAAACCGAAGCCGCTAGGACCATGAGCTGATATCCCACTTAGTCACATTATTCTGACCACGAGGAAGCTAGGACTTAGGGCATATATCCTATTAATGAGAAGCGCAAACTTTAGGTAGTGCCCGTGCTCATATGACCTTAGATGTTTCTAGGACGTCCAACAACAAGCAAACAAACAAACTAGGTATTGTCATAGCATGCTTTTAACTCTCAGGCATGGGGGCCACAGAGACACATGGTTCTGGATAGGGTGATTGCATTAGGGAGCCTAGGTAGTGTAATGGGTAGCATACTGGCCCCATACTCGCAGGATAAAGCCTCGGAAGGGAAGTTTGTTATTATTGACCATTATTGGCATTGGACATGCTACTCTGTAGGTATCTCTATGAAGGGTTCATGCGCAAAAACCGAGAAATGCATTTCAGTTGTTTTCTGTCAAATATAATTTATTGTTGGCCTTTCCAGTCAAAGTCTGGCAATTTCATATTGTGTAGTGCATTATA
The DNA here is from genome assembly GCA_030323885.1 of Branchipolynoe longqiensis. Lineage (NCBI taxonomy): Eukaryota > Metazoa > Annelida > Polychaeta > Phyllodocida > Polynoidae > Branchipolynoe > Branchipolynoe longqiensis. The sequence goes on along the minus strand of CM059188.1, from coordinate 10,708,418 downwards.
TAGGGACACTATCAGCTTCTAAGACCAAACAGAATTGACTATCAGAAGGATGGCAGAGTCAGCTCAAACTTGGTAGTCATAATTAGCAAGACAAACACAGCAAATATAGTATGCCTTTTTATTACAATTTTAGCTCTTGTCGTCAGTACAGTCTCTTAGGTAGTTATGTGATGTCAAATGAGGCTTAGGCATGCTTATAACCCTATATCCCCTTTTTTGTGTGTGGTGGGTGGGATGGCAATTTAAGGCAGTTGTCCGCGTGGCTCCCATGTCGAAAGTGAAGTAGTCGCAGCTAGCAGTCGCTTTTACAGCCGAAGACGTGGTAATTTAGTTAAGAAATATGACACCAGTGGAGCCGCAGTCGCCTTGTTTACTGGGCGATATATGGCAGAAGTGCGAGAAAACCGCTAGCCGCCGTTAATGCTATAGTTAAGTTAGTTCAGCAAGGATCCGTCAGTCAGCGACACATCAAGCAGCCTTAGTAACTAGCGTATGGCTGTATTTGCCGCCAAATTACCCGTAATGCTTCAGTATTACGAACAATTTCATTTCAGCCTGGATGGCATTGGTTATTTTTTGCACTTGAACGCTCCGGTGCGACTGACACTGGTCAACATCCGGGGGAGGTGATGGCTCCACCGGTTATAATAACAATAATAAGTAATATTCCCCTATGTATTTGTATACTCGCATAATATTTTATACATCACATATATGTATATATAAATATATATATAATATATACAAAATAAAATGTAAATATATATATAATATATACAAAATAAAATGAAAATCCGTCCTGATATGGCCTTAGATGTTGCTAGGACGCAAAGCAACAACAAGCAAACAAAGAAACTAACATGGTAATAGTATATACAATAATAATGCTAATAAAGGTGCGGAAGGAAATTATTATTATGAATTGTTCTATTCATTATCTACCAACCGCTATTCTCGATGTATTCACTTCTTGTCCTACATCCCGGTATTGGTGGCGCCACCTTCGGCCACGACCCTCAATACATTAATGTGTGACTTGGACCTATGGATAGACATGACATATATATATATATATATATATATATATATATATATATATCTATATATATATATACACATGCACATGTGTATATAGTACATACCACATGGTCGATGAGCAGGGATTGGAGTGGTTGCTAAAGGGGTGGAGAGTGGAGAGAATGATAGACCATGCCTCCATCCCACCTATTTATTGGCCGGCTGCCACTTTAGAACACAGCGCCCGGTGCAGCCGGCCACGGTAAAGTAAACAAACACGGTCAGACCGCCGCTAATCTGATTGTACGCAGCGTTACCTGCGAATGGGACTGAAAGGACCGGCGAGTCACAGGGGGCTCCCGGCCGGGTCCCCCAGAGCGTGCGCCCGGTGACATGAGAGGCAGTGACAGCCGGGCCGGCCTGCCCCCCATGCCGGCCTTTACAACTGCAGCGACCGGGCGTGGTTGCCGAATCGGCAGAGCGCATACCTCGCGTGCGGAGGATCGGGAGTTCCGTTCCCGGTTGACTCAAAACTAATAACAGTAAAATCTCTCTAAATTGACCGACCATGATACCGGTTTTGAATGGTCCATTTAGGTAGGTGGTCGGTTTAGGGAGGTTTTTTTTATACCGTTATAAATGGTATTGTTTGGGGCACAAATACAGCGATTGATATAGATAGGAGAGTTGTCGATCTGTTGAGGTGGTCAGTTAGAGAGGATTTACTGTTCTTATAAAAGTGATACTTGTCGCTTCCTAGCCAGGTGCCCGTCAGTAATCGGATAGGGCAAGGACTGGTTAGCTCAGTGTCAGGATAATGTGAATGAGTGGGATATCGGGTCTTGGTGCCATTGCCCTGATTTCCCAGTGGGGCAGCACTATGAGGTCACCATGAGTGTGCACTGTCACAAGTCGGTACCCGTCTTAAATGTCAACAACCAACCAACCAACAAATCCAGCGCCATCACGCCGGCTTGCCTTCTTCAGCGCTTTAGGTTCCTCCCGCCTGCCCTCGCGCCTCTCTGAGCTGGTACCCGGTTGGACCCTACCTAACCGGCGCCCTCTCTGTCAGCGCACATTGCGCGCCGGGGCACACTGCAATATGCAGTAGGGTGGGGCAGTGTGCAGCATATACAACTAATATGTGCTTCAAACGCTGCAGCACCATTAGCTTATACTAATACCTGGTGTTGTTGCCGCAGCACCATCAGCATATATTAATACGTGGTGCAGATGCCACAGTGCCATATCAGCGTATACTACTAATACACGCTAAAATTGCTGCAGTACCTTCAGCATATGTGGTGCAGGTGCTGCATCACTGTCAGTGTATACTACTAGTACGTGCATTCTGATATGACCTTAGATGTTGTCAGGACGTAAAACTCCCAGCAACCAAACCAACTAGTAGGTGCTTCAAATGCCAGTACCAGATGTGGCATTACAGCCCCCACTGCCATGTTATGATAGTGTTTTGAACCTGAGAAGTGTTTTGGACGTACATGGGGGTAGTGTTTTGAACTGAGCAGTAGTGTTTTCAACTTAAGTTCAAAACACTACCATAGTGTTTTCAACGGGGTATTGTTTTCAACGTCCTACACCGGACGGCCCTTTCAAACGTTGTTTTCTCGATCCTCTCACAGTCTATGCAGATTTTGATCGAGACTGCCCACTGTACACACAGCTTTTTTAAAGTTGAGCCATATCAAGGCTATTTTTGCTTGGATTTCAACATGGTTGTCATATTTGTTGTTGTTAGAAATATAGTTAATTCATTCAACAAAGTCTTTTGTCAGCGCCATGGCACTGGACTTCCAGCCATGTGACATTGCAGTTATTTACAATATATGTATATGGAGTCTGATATTGTCATCAGCAGCTAGCTCAAGTCAGCTGAAATAACAATATTCATCATTCTAAGACTTACATATGGTATAGTTTGACAATTCACATATGAGATATAATTATATGTTGTATACATACATACTTACATACAAGTATACATGTGTATTGATGAGCTCATACCATTACTGACTGGTTATGTGCATGGCATGTAGCCTTCCTGTGTCGTGAATTGCTTAATTGTCAGAGATAGCATTCTGAGATGTAGTGTTAGTGTATGTTGGTTATTGTTTTACACCATAGCAATATCTAAGTTCATACCAGGACGGGTACCGACTTATGACAGTGTGCACTCATTGCGATTGTATAGTGCTTCCCCACTTGGAGACCAGGCCGCCAGCACCATGACCTGATAGGTGTCAAATTATCCTAACACTGAGCCAACCAGTCCTTGCCCTATCTAATAATGCTGAGCGCCTGGGTAGGAAGCAACAAGTATCAATTTTTGTAGTCCTTGGTTTGACTCAACCAGGATTCGAAACCACAACCTCATGGGTTCGGATCCCCCGATCTCCCAAACCAGGAGACGGACACTAAACTCATTCGGCCATCCCTTCTGGTCTGTAGTGTAGGTAGACTGGCTTCTTTATTTTGTTAGAAGGAGTATGGTTAGCTTGTAGGGTTAAGCTTAAAAGGCCAATACATGAGGTGTCTTTTTTACTACATGAAGTAGTTTGAGGAAGTAGTTTCTTAATCTTAGTAATGATGGAACCTACCCTGTGTTGGATTGAATATTGAATCTACCAAATTTGCTGCCGTTCAAATAAATTTTCAGTTATCAGTGCATTAGATGGATTACTTTCCAGACTCAAGTGCACCTGTACACTTCTCATTTGACAATGTCGGTTAATGTAGGCCTGCCTTACCTCTGCCACACAGGCGCTCTGAGTACACAGGCCTAGATATAGGCTGCAGCCTTACTGAAATATACATGATGGCGGCTGGACTGAATGACCCACACAGGCGCCCGCCCAGCCAGTCGCCGTCCTGGCTTTTACTGCGCGCATGCGCAACTCATCACCATCACGTGCTTCCGGTCAGGTGGGCGGTGGGGTGAGGGCGTGAGGGATGGTATGTTGGTGTGCTGGTGGGTGGTGGTGGGTTGAGTGAGGGCTAGTGGGGTGGTGAGGGGTTGTGAGGGCTGGGAGCGTGGTTGGGTGAGGGGTGGTGTGGTGGTGGGGTGGTGTGGTGGTGGGGTGAGGGGTGGTGTGGTGGTGGGGTGAGGGGTGGTGTGTTGGTGTGGTGGTGGGTGGTGATGTAGTGGGATGAGAGGTGATGGAGTGCGTGGGTGGTGTGTGGTTCCGTGGTGGTGTGACAGGTGGTATGGTAGTTGGGTGTGGTGGTAGATGGTTGGGTGGGTGGTGGTGTACTGGGCTGAGGGGGTGGATGGGTGGTGGGATGGTGGATTGGTGGGGTATCCATAACCACACCTTCCCCACCTCACCACCACAGCACCCATTCCTCACCTTCCCCATCCTCGCCCTCCTTTTCCTCACTCTCTGTTTCCCCACTCTCTGTTTCCCCCTCTTCTTCCTCCGGCTCTCCTCCCTCATCCTCTCCTTCCTCCCTCGTCCCTATCCGCCCCCTCTGTACGTCATCATCTTCCCATCTCCATTCTTTACACCTTCTTCCACTCCCCTTTCCACTCTCTTCCACTCACTCCTTCCCTTCCCCCTTCCCATACCTCCCTCCTGCTATCCCTTTCCCTCTCACTTCCCTTCCCGTACCCATACCTCCCTTCCCATTCCTATACCTCCTCTTTCCCTTCCCCCACTTCCCTTCCCCTTCCCATACCTCCCTTCCCCTTCCCACACCTCCTCTTTCCCTTGAAACCACTTCCCTCCCCCTTCCCATACCTCCCTTCCCCTTCCCACTCCTCCTCTTTCCCTTCCCCCACTCCCCTTCCCCTTCCCATACCTCCATTCCCCTTCCCTACCCCTTCCCTTCAACCACTTCCCCCCTTCCCCCTTCCCATACCCTCCCTTCCAATACCTCCCTTCCCCTTCCAATACCTCCTCTTTCCCCTTCTCCACTTCCCTTCCCATACCTCCCTTCCCCTACCCATACCTCCCTTCCCCTTCTCATACCTCCACTTTCCCTTCAACCACTTCCCTTCCGCTTCCCATACATCCCTTCGCCTTCTCATACCTCCGCTTACCCTTCCCACACCTTGGTTTCGCCTTTACATTCCACTCCTTCCAATACCTCCCCATCCCTGTCCAATTCCTCCCATTCCCTTTCCCATACCTCCCCTTCCCATTCCCATACCTCCCCTTCACATTCCTATACCTCCCAATTCCCTTTTCATACCTCCCTCTCCCCTTCCAATACCTCTCCCTCCCTTTCTCATTCATGCCATGCCCCTTCCCGTATCTCCCCCTCCCCTTCTCATACATCTCCTCTTTCATTCCCATCCACATCCTGTGCCTCCCATCTACCTCCAAACCCGCTCCTCCCCCCCCCCCCCCTATCCCCCCCCCCCCCCCCCCCCCACCTCCCCCCCCCATCTCCGCCCCCCCCCCCCCTCCCCTGATGAATGGCTAGTGGGTTGGGGACACAGGCACATTACTTAACGCCAACACGGGTTCATGTTCACCAAACAGCCATTACGGCAACCAACTGCCGGTCCTCCTGGTGAGCTGCTATAAAACTGCTCCGAGTGGATGAAAGATGATGCCGTGTTACATAAACCATAGCGATGTTGCCATGGCGACCCGCGTGTAGTTAATCGAACCCATCACACACACGCGGCAAAGTCCATTGATCAGAATCCAGGCTGGAATCATGTTTGTTTGTTTGTTGTTTTATATCCTAGTAACATCCACAGTCATATCAGGAAGGGTACCGACTTGTGACAGTGCACACTCATGGTGACTTTATAGTGCTGTCCCACTGGGTGACCAGGCCACCAGGACGATGACCTGATATCCCACTCAGGCACATTATCCTGACACTGAGCCAACCAGTCCTTGCCCTATCCTAATAATGCCGAGTGCCTGTCTAGGAAGTGGCAAGTACACATTTTTTTGTCATTGGTTTGACTCGACCATGGTTTCAACCCACAAACCCATGGGTTCGGATCCTCCGATCTCCCAAAACAGGAGACTGACGCTCAACTCATTCAGCCATCCCGTCTGGTTTGGCGGGAATCATGCTTAAGATGATCTGTGGGTGGTCCGTTAAAACTAGTGTAGTAGTCTGCAATGACCTCTCAGGCAAGGAGCCACATAAAGAGGTAGGTGTGGGTAGTCTGGTGACATCGAGGGGCATAGGTGGTGTAATGGTTACCATCCTGGCCCGAATGTAAAGAGATGTGGGTTCGAGTGCCGCTCTAGCTGCAATATTTCCCATTTTCATCAGCCCCCATGACACTAGTGTAGTACTAATAGGCCTATTTCATATGACGTCAGCATAGGATATTAGGTCAGTGCGCACGCAGCTTGGCTGCAGGACAACACAGGGTCACACTGCAAACTCAATGGCAGTGAGCAATCTTCATACAGAAAAAATTACATATCCCCAACACCGCACAACTTAGAAACAAACCGCTTGGCACACAAATAGATGCAATGTTTACAAACCAGATTATATTAAATTTATATGCTTAGTCTTCTGCATTTCTATTAATTTTGAATAAAACTGACGTTTTTCACTGCAGGTACTGGGAAACTCAATGCATTGTCACTGACCATGAGCAATCTTCATACAGAAAAAGTGAAATATCTCTGAAACCGCACAACTTAGAAACAAACCACTTGGCTGACAAACATATCAAATGTTTAAGAACCAAATTATATTAAATTTATACTGTTATAGTTCTGCATCTCTATTCATTTTGAATAAATTGACGTTTTGCACTGTGCGTATCGCCAAATTCAGTGCATTGTCAATGGCCGTGACCAATCTTCCTACAGAAAAGGTGAATTATCTCTAAAACCACACCACCTAGAAACAACCTGCTTGGCACACAAACATATAACATGGCTACCAACCAGATTATATTAAATTTATCCAGTCTGGGTTCTGCCTTTCTATTAATTTTGAATAAAACTGACGTTATTCACTGTGCATATCGGCGAACTCAATGGCAGTGTGCCTTCGTTCTGCAGCCAATGTGCGCACGCATACACAATGTTTATAAACGTTGAAATTGGTGTATAATAGTATGACCGGGTGCGGTGGCCTAATAGGTAGAGGGTGGACCTCGTGTGCGGAAGGACGGAAGTTCGGTTCCCGGTCGAGTCAAACCAATGGCTTTGAAATTGACACTGGTCGCTTCCTAGCCTGGCACTCTGCATTAATAGGATAGGGCAAGGAGGGGGTAGCTCATTGTCAGGATAATGTGACTGAGTGGGATATCGGGGCATGGTGATTGGGGTCTGATTTCCAAGTGGGGTAGCACGATAAAGTCGCCTGCCAATCATCCCTGTCTATAATTACCTGCCCTCAAGCATGGACCAAGCCTTGTATATACACACAACATACATATACACACACTCTTGGCCGTCCACACAGAATAATAATAGAGGATTTCCATTTCCCCCCTCTGCTGATTATGGGAATATTTTACAGGGTAATGACATCAGGGAGCCTATGTGGTGTAACGGTTAGCACATTACCCCAGTATGCCAGAATCGTGGGTTCGAATCCTGCTCTAGGCGCATTCGTATTTTCCGTTTCCATCACCCCAAAGAGATTAGTATAGTGGTGTTCTCTGTGGCGGAGTGGTTAGAGTGTCTGACTTTTTTCTAGGTCGGACTCCTAAGCTGAAGGTCAGTGGTTTGATTCCCCGTGCCCCCACCTCTGCCAATTTGGATTTCCACTGCTGTGTATAACTTACAGCGTCATCAAAGGCCAGTTGCTCTCATACCATGTCTATGTGGTGTGGGAGGTTAAAAATCCCTTGGGTCGGTACAAGTGTAGGCTCGGGCTTTCTATCGACAAACTGTCTAATGGTGAAAACAAGCCTAGTCAGGCTTATCCATGATAGGCAGTATAAATCTTCAACAACAACCTATCATTATCATCGATTTATATATAACTGAAGTAGTATAAAGTTGACATACATCATGCAAACCGATCCCATTAAATAGACATAGGCGTTAAAGGGACATCAACAAAAATGCATCAATCGACTTATTTCAAGGACTATTGTGTACTGACACCTTCTATTTTATGACACATTAACCTGTCACAGACCGAGAGATTAACATGATTAATCTGCACAGAAGGTTGTCTAGATCGCTTTTATGGCGTGGTGTTGTGCAGAAACAAGATGGAAGATAGATGCAGACAGGAATTAGTTTAAACAACATTGGCGACATATCAGTCATACTTTTGCGTAAATGGAAATCTATCCAGAAGTTAGACATTTAAAATATATTTGATTAAAAGGTCGAATTATTATTATTTCATTTTTTTAATTATTTGAATTCCTGGTATAGCGCCTATTTGTTTAATGCTATATTTATAAGGGACGTATCCATATCTCTAATCACGACTAATATATATATATATACACATATAGACACATATATATATATATATATATATATATATATATATATATGGTTCAAATGGCACGGTTGTCCGCCCTAACCTTAATTACTGATAAGACCGGTGGGGGCGCCAGTGACAGTGACAGTGTAGCATCCCGGTTAGGATCGTGCCGATGGCGGCACCACCTGTCACGTCATTGGAGGGTGGGTGTACATCAAGTAGGCCACCCCATCAATAATAAAGTAGTAAATAACATATAATCCCTTCCGTGCCTTTATACTCGCATAATGCTTATACATCACATATATATATATATATATATATATATATATATATATATTGATATATATATATATGTATGTGTGTAAATGTGACACTCTCCCATAACATCGAAATGCACAACTAGATGCAGATCTAGATGGAGGTGCTGGGAATGGAGGGAGCATTGTGGATGGGAAGGTTGGTATGTGTGTGCTGGGTAGACTGGATCGAATAACCTGAGCGATGTTCACTATTTGATTGGTTCCCCGACTGTATGTCAGCCTGAAGTCAGCCCTATCGGCAGAACTAGGCAACCCCAGCCTCGAAGCCATTGCCATCATAGAACCAGCGGCAAGGTTTACTAACTATTCACCTGACATTACATGGGAATGGTCATTGATGTTAAAGCGGCATAGTCAGATGAAATCATCAAGTATTCAAAACTAAATCAGGGACTTAGATTTGATCTTGGTCAAACTTCGAGGGGACGGCCGGGTGAGTTGAGCGTCCATCTTCTGTTCAGGTAGATCGTGGGTTCGAAACCTGGTCGAGTCAAACTGATGACTTAAAAATTGATACTTGTCGCTTCATAGCCTGGCGCTTGGCATTATTACTTTTAGGATAGGGCAAGGAGCAGTGGAATGAGGAAGAGCAATCGTCCACGATTGAAATTTCCTGCTTAAAGCTGCATAATGTGATCAGGCATCACATTTTCAAAATCAAAGCAATTATCTAGATTTGAGTCTACATATCTAACTTAGATACTGATGCACTTATTAAGGATTTGTTACCACATATATGGGAATACTGAGTCAATTTAATAGAACCTGTTACTGCAGAAGGCTATGGTGTCAGAGTTGTGGCATGCTTGCCAAAATCTAACTTTACAGTGCTGCCATACTGGAAGACCTGGGGCCGTATGCACCAATCGGTGATAGGCTTAGCCAGAGTTAAGGTGCTAGCCACGGTTAGCTACCTCAGGGTAGCGGGGGGTTGGAGAAATGTGTGGATCGGTATGCACCAATGTACTAGGCGGGGCGGACAGCTAACCGTGAGTTTATTTATAGATTTGGGAATTCCTTCCAGTCAACAATATGAATAACGCCACCAATGGGGCACCGGCGTTAATATCGGTTCGAATTTAGGGTTAAATTGATAAGATTTCACTTATTGCGTATGTAATTCTGTTAAATATGACAGCATTGAATAGATTTGGGTGTAATATATTGCCGCCGATGCGGCGGCAGCAACGTTGGCCATTTTTAGTTGACGTTCGACAGTATGGATATCGACGTTGACACGGAGGCAGTGCTTTGTTTACTTTACATTCGTCGATTCGAAAATATTCATATCGCCGCTGATGCGCCAGCAGCGTTAATATCGCCTCGCATTCATGGTTAAATTGATAAAAGTTCACTTATTGCATTTGTAATTCTGTTACATATGACAGCATTTAATAAATTGAGACCCATATAAGCACACTAACCGCCCGGCTAGCAGTAAAACCTGATTTGAAAATGGTTTAGCTTAGCCTAGGCTAAATTTTGGGGTTAGCGCTAACACCGATTCGTGCATACCGATTTCTCACATTTAGCCATGTGGAGCTAGCCTAGCCATGGTTACGGCCCTAACACCGATTCGTGCATACGGCCCCAGGCCGCCAGCACCATGACTTGATATCCCACTCAGTCACATTATCCTGACACTGAGCCACCAATCCTTGCACTATCCTAATAATGCCGATCGCCAGGCTAGGAAGCAACAAGTATCATTTGTTAAGTCATTGGTTTGACTCGACCAGGGTTCGAACCCACGACCTCACAAACTACCAGCAAGGGAGACGGACGCTCGAACTCATTCGACCATCCCGTCTAGTCTGATGACACTTGAAGACAGGTTACAATTTGTTAGGAGATCCAGTGGTGGTACAAGACGACAGAACATATTGGTACAAGTACATAGATAAGTATCTCTTGAGAGTGTCCATCTTGACATTAGATAATCAAATGGGGGAGATCAGTGATTGGTGGCAGTAGAATAAAATGACTTGAGTTAAATAATCACATTTAATTATCTAAGAGTCGCCAGGGTTAACGGTGCAGATGTATCCCATACCCACATTTTTTGTTGTGAAAAATGTGTATTGCACTGAATCTCACGTCCTGATATGACCTTAGATGATATGACCTTAGATGATATCATTCCAATAACTGCGATGAATTAAACTTATAGATGTTGGTAACTTGGTTGGTGTAGGACAATTTTGATTAGTAGTCAGGTCAGACTGGCACTTATGCAAATTGAGAGTTTCTACATCATCTGGTATTATCATGATTACTAGGATATGGCCAGTGCGGCATGATCTGATATTAGATATTTCTAGGACGTAAAACCCCAATAATCTGACAATAATATAGCATGTGGCTTGGCAGACAACAGTCCATAAGCTCCGATCAAGGTGTCAGATGTTGCAAGGATGGGAAGTAAAATATAAAACAGACGAGATAGCCAAATGATTTCAGCTGCTACTCCCCATGTGGCAGATTGCAGGATTTCTATCCATGGGTGGAAAACCCCCGCCGAGTCAAACAAAGCTCTCACAAATTGATTTGTGTTGTTATGTAGCCTGGCAATCTACATTTCTAGGATAGGGCAAGGAACAGTGCAATGAGGAATCTGATATTAGATATTGCTAGGACATAAAACCCCAATAATCTGACAAGAATATAGCACACGGCTTGGCAGACACCAGTCCATATGCTCCAATCAAGGTGTCAGATGTTGCAAGGATGGGAAGTAAAAAATAAAACAGAAGAGATAGCCGAATGATTTGAGCTGCTACTCCCCATGTGGAAGATTGCAGGATTTGTATCCGTGGGTGTAAAACCTTGGCTGAGTCAAACAAATTGATTTTTGTTGATACGTAGCCTGGCAATCTACATTTCTAGGATAGCGCAATGAACAGGGCAATGAGAAAGCTGATATTAGATATTGCTAGCGATATAGCGATATAGCGAATGGTAGACAGGAAGTGTGAACACTTATTTGTCTCTCTCTTTTTTTTTCTTTTTTTTTTGTACATTAGTTGTCCCAAGCAGGGGAAATCCCAGTCACAGACAACTGGTCTTCCCCACTCCACTGCTGGTTGATAGAAAGCCCGAGCCTACACTTTTACCGACCCAAGGGATTTTTAACCTCCCACACCAAATAGACATGGTATGAGAGCAACCGGCCTTTGATGATGCTGGAAGTTATACACAGCGGTGGAAATCCAAATTGGCAGAGCGCGGGGGCATGGGGAAATGAACCGCCGACCCTCAGATTAGGAGTCTGACCTAGGAAAAAGTCAGACGTAAAACCCCAATAATCTGACAATAATATAGCATGCGGAGACACCAGTCCATAAGCTCCGATCAAGGTGTCAGATGTTGCAAGGATGTGAAGTAAGAAATAAAACAGACGAGATAGCCAAATTATTTGAGCTGCTACTCCCCATGTGGCAGATTGCTGGATTTGTATCTGTGGGTCTAAAACCCTGGCCGAGTGAAACCAAGGTCTTAAAAATTGATTTGTCTTGTTACTTAGCCTGGTAATCTACATTTCTAGGATAGGGCAAGGAACAGTGCAATGAGGAAGACCAATTGTCTGTGATTGAAGTTCACCCCCGTTTAATCTGTGGATGTAAAAGTAATACATTTTTAAAAGCAATTGTAGTATTTTCATTGCAGACGCTCATTGAACAACTAGCACAATGGACCAGATGAGATGGACGTCTCCTGTTTTGGTAGATCGTGATATTCGAACCCACTGGTTCGAACCCTGGTCAAGTCAAACCAATGACGTAAAAATGTATACTTTTTGCTTCCTAGCCAGGCACTTGGCAGTATTAGGATAGGGCAAGGACTGGTTAGCTAAGTGTCAGGATAATGTGACTGAGTGGGTTATCAGGTCATGCTGCTGGTGGCCTGGTCTGCCGGTATGGGCAGCAGTACAACATTGTCATGTGTGTGCACTGTTTCAAGTCAGTATCCGTCCTGATGGGACCTCACATGTTGCCAGGACGCAACACCCCATCTAGCACAACGCGGATCGGTCGAGGTCACGTGACGGGTTTAAAGGGATGCGATGCCAGCCTCCCCAGCAGTGGGCAGGCGCGTCAGCCTGCAACCGGATGTGTGATGAGGGAGGTACTTCCGGTGGATAGCGGACCGCCCGCGTGACGGGAATTATGGGATGGAGGTAAACCACGACGGAGCTGAGATCGGCGCGCTGATTGGATGAGAATGAGACGTCGTCTTTGATTGGCTCCTTAAGTGATGGAATCTCACCGCCCCGCTCGATGTGCACCCCGGGGAAGTGTGTCCGCCGTACCCCTACTGGGAGTTCTCTCCAAATGCAACATAATAACGGAACTCTGAATTCCGCTCACTTTGGTAATGGTAAGCATATGGTAAAGTCTACGGCTCAAATCTCTGGTTGTGTAGGCAGGCTATAGTGAAATCAATACAGACAAAGAGAAAGGAAGAGTATGAAGTGTAAAGGAAGTGAGAGAGTCAAGCCCTCTGGTTTATTATGTATATGGTTAGATGGGTTCATTGTAGAGTATCACCCCACCATTTTCCCCCAATGGGAAACAAGTATTATTGGCCTTACCAATAGGGATTCATCATTCCTGGTCCCCATGGTTACCAGTGGTCTGCCCACCACCACCAAGCTGTGTGGCTCCCCTCACCACCACCTGCCTTGAGCCTGAGTGTGGTGATCCTACCAAGCAGATGGGGGGGGGGGGTAGGCTCTGAGTGCAGTTACACACAGCCCTCCCAGCACCACTATGTCTATTTACATCCCAATCAGGCAGCACCAGCACCTATATATACATACCTACATGCGCTTGGTCACGTATACCTGATCAGTAATAGAACATTTGTATACCCCCCAATGCCATAAGTCGGAATATCTTACTATATGATGGGAAGTGACCCATGTGACCAAGGAAACATTGGAAATCCACTATCTAAATGACGTAGAAAGTGAATAGATTGCCCTCTCACAGCCGGACACTGACCGGTGGTGGCGCTGGCATCGGCAATGCTGAGCAACCGCAGGCTGGCCATAATACCAAATGCTCATAATAATAATATTAATCACGGCTACATTCCGCCTATTTATATCCACATACTATATTATACATGCCATATATATCGCACCATTTAAACCATGTAAATGCCAATCCAAAAATGAATGATTTTTAGCTGAAAATAATTGTTATTCTTACCAATTCCACTTTTAATATGATCACATGATTATGGAGCAATGGACAAAAGAGTGGGAATATAATAAATATATCATTTTGACGGTTTGATTCCAATGGCTATCTCCAGTTTTGGAGTGGCGTTTAGGGGGTTCTGTGCCTTAACTCTTCATATATATATATATTTGTATATATCCAACTATAAATGTACATAACTTTGTGCATTTATGTATCTATGGATACATGTATATATCTAAATATATATTTTTGTTGGTAAAATAGTGTATTCATCAAAACATGCATTTCAGTGCAGTGGCACTGGTCTTCCGGCCGTTTACATTGCATTGTAAATAGGTAGATCAGGGTCTACTAATGCACATATAGACGGTGTTCTCTGTGGCGGAGTGGTTAGAGTGTCTGACTTTTTTCTAGCTCAGATGCCTGATCTGAGGGACGGCGGTTCGAGTCCCCATGCCCCCCCCCACCTCTGCCAATTTGGATTTCCACCGCTTTGTATAACTTACAGCGTCAGCAAAGGCCGGTTGCTCTCGAGTCTCATACCATGTCTATGTGGCGTGGGAGGTTAAAAATCCCTTGGGTTTGCAAAAGTGTAGGCCCAGGCTTTCTATTGACAAACTGGCCACAACAGGAGCATCCACCTCGCAGTCCTGGGAATCAGCTATCTGATTGCAAATCCTGCTACCACCATCCACCACTGAGAGCACGTCCCACGAATAAAGATCATACTGCTGCTCGAAAATCCCTTGAGATAACTGGTGGAAGGACACGATGAAGAAGAAGAATGCACATATATGCACATCTATATATATGTATTACATATATGCATATAACAACCTGGGGGTGCGGGGAACGGTGACCGTCAGCGAGGTTAGAAAACCTGCTTGGCATGTTTGGTCCCCAGATACAGATTCTACCCAAAACTAGCACCGATCATGTACAAATTATTATAAAAACACTACCTAAATATTGAACAAAATTAATTCTCCGGTTTGAGTCAACATTTTCCGCCCACCCAACCCCCTAAACAAACTTTAAACAAACTAGCCTAGAAGTGGAGTGCCATGTAAATATCCGTGACGGGGGCGGGGGGGGGGCGAGTGGGCGGGGGGGGAGCCTAATAAATTAACCATGACGCGGCAGTTTAGCGATTTGAAATGTACATAAACTAAAACTAAACCGGAGTTATTCCAGTCCTGTCCCCAAATCGCGGTAATCAGACATAGGTCACGTGACGGTCAATCCAACCGACATACAGCAAGGGAGCAACTCGTGGCAGAGGACTAGATAATCACAGCGATATCGAGCAAGTTCCGATCATATCAGATACACTGATTGCCATGCCAACTCAAAGTTAATACGCCTGTCCGTTCAATGAAGATGGGGTCAAGGACACATTGATGTCTTATGAGATTGGCTTGTACGGTGAGGGTATGGTTGTAAGTATGGATCTATGCTCTGTGTTGTATGCTTATTTGGTTATCATACAAGGACCATGCTACCAACGAGGAAGACCGATGTCCAAGACCATGAAGTCCTGGTAGTGTTATAGTGTTATCCCAATGGGATACCATAACACCGTTGCCATGATACCATACCCAGACAAATTATTGTAGCAAATCCTTTCCCCAAAACTAATCCTCATAACTAGCTAAAACCGTAACGTGTGACTTTCACGCTTTGCTTTATTTATTTATTTATTTATTTATTTAGTTATGTTTTTTCCTCATTCTGAAAAACACATCGGTTTTCCCCCCTACCACCCACCCCAATGGGCCGCCCCCTTCCCTGCCCCCACCCTTAACCATCATGAACAAACCATCAACACACCAAACATCCTAGACAACTATCAACCTGTTTAAACACATTGAACATTATATAAGACAGACAAAATGTCTTGTTAACTATAAACTTTGCTTGTTTTATGAGAGAAAACATGTAATCCACAATGAGTGTTTGAGTTGCCCCGGGTATACATCTTCTACTCGGTGCTGCTCCCCATCTTTTAATGAACCGCAGTGACTGGTGCTGTACATTATACAGCAGGAGCCACTCCCTTAATTCTACAGGATCGGTGCTGTGACTAATGCAGCACTGACCAACCTTAGATTGTTTAGAATGTCACTTCCAATAGTAAGACGGCTGGAAGACCAGTGCTTCGGCGCGGACAAATGTCATATTCTTTACCAAAAAATTAAAAAAAATCAAAAAAGAAATCTTCGGTTCTGAACCAATGTACCATACCAGGAAAGTGCCCACCATACGGCTAGGTCATCCTATATACCCAAATCGCTAGGGTTTGTTTAATATGTCGGCATTAAAAGGATCTGAAGGGTAACATGTTCACCTGAATATGCCAGATCAAAGTGAAACCAATCAAAAGTGCATCTCCCCGGGTACACTGGGTGCCTTCCCTCAACTCAAAGACTGCCACAGACATAGTTCCTCTTTTCCACCCTATCGTCGTCTGCCCTCCTTCCCTTCATCCCACTCCTCCCCATCATCCCGTCATCTCCTCCCTTCCTCTCCCCACCCTTCCATCACTAGCCCCTTCCCTCTTCTCCCCTATCGATGCCGTCTCCAGATCTCCATACTCCCCATCATCCCCCTTCTCCCATTCCCGTATATCCCCCCCCCTTCTCCTCATTATTTTATCCTCCCCATCATCCCCCTTCCCCATTCCCAGTATGTCTCCCCCTTCTCCTCATTATTTTATCCTCCCCATCATCCCCCTTCCCCATTCCCAGTATGTCTCCCCCTTCTCCCCATTCTTTTATCCTCCCCTTCCCCCATTGCCCGTATATCTCTCCCTTCTCCCCATTCTGTTATCCTCCCCATCCTCAACCTTCCCCTCCTCCCCTCACTTGTGCGGCCCCATGCCATTCTCTCATGCCCCATGCCCAATGATCCATGCTCGATGACCCATGCCCTATCCAACAAATCCCATGCCCAATGCATCATACCCATGACCCATACAACAAGCCCCACATACAATGAATGCCCCATGCCTCATATTGATGTCCCATTCCCAATCCCCCTACCCCATTTCCCATGTATCTTGACCCATGCCCCATGCCGCATGTACCATTCACCATACACAGTGTACCATTCACCATTCACCATGCACCATACCTCATGCCCCCTATCCCGTGCCCCACGATCCATGCCCCAAGCCCTATATCCCATCCACCATGCAATATGCACCATGCAATATCCCCGATGCATAATCCCCCATGCCCCATACATTATGCCCCCTCCCCCATGCCCCATGCTCCATGCCCCAAGCCCTATATCCCATCCACCTTGCAATATGCACCATGCAATATCCCCGATGCCTAATCCCCCATGTCCCATACATTATGCCCCCTCCCCCCATGCCCCACGATCCATGCCCCAAGCCCTATATCCCATCCACCATGCAATATGCACCATGCAATATCCCCGATGCCTAATCCCCCATGCCCCATACCTTATGCCCCCTCCCCTATGCCCCATGCTCCATTCCCCAAGCCCTATATCCCATCCACCATGCACTATGCACCATGCCATATCCCGGATGCCTCATTCCCTATGCCCCATGCCTCAACCCCCCATGTCCCACCCCTCTCCTCCTACCCACCTGCCCCAACCTCCTACCCACCCTCGCCCTCTCCCCACTCATCTACTCCTCCTTCCGCTCCTCCCACCCTCTGCTAGCCTGACAGGTGAGTGGCAGGTGTTCATACCCTACAGATACGGTGGTCGGAGAAGAGGCGGGCGACAAGGGTGATTAGATAAGTGATGCAATGACAGCTTGACAGCCTGTTCGATACACCTGCTAGATAAGAGATGTTACAGTAATGTACATCTTATATTACAGTTATGTACATCTTAGGATAGTATCAGTATCAGGATCCCTTCAGATAAAGAGTACCATTACGATGTTACTGCAGTGGGTTGGGTTGCATCAGTATGTTCATCCCAGTGGCAAATCATAGCTGATATACTATTCATTTTTTAAAGACTCTACCTTGCCATATTTAATAAATATTTCTTGCAGAGTGTAGACCAGTAGTGTTCTATTTGTTTTGATGCAATCAGTTACAAAAGTAGCGTAGAAATGTTGTTACTAGTAGGGCGTAGAGTGCTTCTAGAAAACGAACTTTCTTTCGATATTTTGAATCTTGCCCGGTGCTACTAGGTGTTACTCTCACGGGAGAACAAAATATAATGTAAACGAGGGATCCGGATTCTGTCATTTATATTTACCGACTTCTCCTTCCGAAAATAGGTGAAAACTGTACATACAGCTTACCCATGATAACAACCTAGTTTACACCGCAACCTGCCATCTTAACTCCTAGCACCAACTGTACCCCAATAGCTAAAAACCTCCTTCTTAATTGAGTAATACGCCGCCCTATCTAGGTACTTGCGCCGGACGCGGTGGCCGAATCGGTAGATCGCAGAGCTCCCGTGTGAAAGGTCGGGAGTTCAATTCCGGTTGAATCAAACAAATGACTTTTCTTTTCCTTGAAGATTTATACAGCCTATCATGGATAAGTCTGAATAGACTTGTTTTCACCATTAGACAGTTTGTCGATAGAAAGCCTGACTTTTACCGACGCAAGGGATTGTTAACCTTCCACACCACATAGACGTGGTATGAGAGCAACTGGCCTTTGATGTCGCTGTAAGTTATACACAGCGGTGGAAATCCAAATTGGCAGAGGTGGGTGCATGGGGAATCGAACCACCTACCTTCAGATTAGGAGTCCGACCTAGAAGAAAGTCAGACACTCTAACCACTCCGCCACAGAGAACACCACACCACATGACTTACATAATTGATACTTGTCACTTCCTAGCCATGCTCGTGGCATTAATCCAATGACTGGTTGGCTCTGTGTCAGAATAATGTGACTGAATGAGATATCATGTCATGGTGCTGGTGGCCTGGTCTCCCAGTGGGATAGCATAATAAAGTAGACATGAGTGCACACTGTCACAACTCGGTACCCATCCTGATAAGACCTTAGATGTTGTCAGGACGTACAACTCTATCGAACAACCAACATTTGTACCTGCAGTTATACCTGTCCACAATGCAATGCGCGCTGTACAAACTTGCATATTCTGATGAATAAATTAGGTAACCAAGGAAAGTAAAGAATATGGAAAAAATAGGACAAACAGAGGGAGAGAGCGCGAGAGCGAGAGAGAGAGAGGCAGGGAGAGAGGGAGAGAGAAGCAAAAGAGGGAGAGAGCGGGAGAGAGAGGGAGAGATTGAAAAACTAGAGGGAGAGAGATGGAGAGAGGGAGAGAGACGGAGAGAGACGGAGATAGACGGATATAGACGGAGAGAGACGGAGAGAGGGGGAGAGAGGGGGAGAGAGGACGAGAGAGTGGGAGAGAGTGGGAGAGAGGGGGAGAGAGATAAAAGGGGTAGGGTTGCTAGAGAGGCTTGCTTGTCAGGTGTATGTATGTGCAGATCACTGATCACATGATCTGCTGACTAGGTCACTACATATCAAAGCCTCTGATACACTCAACCACCAGCTCGGGTTGTGAGGTTAGCTAGGTGAGACCTGATGCTGGTGGTGCGTGTCCACAAACACCGCATCGGGAGGGGAATGGGGAAAGGTGATGCTGGAGATAGATGGGGACGGAGAGATGTGGCTAGCAAATAACACTTACCCTAAATAAATACACTGATGTTGTTGATGTAGCTTTGGGTCTGGACGATATATTTTCGGATTTAAATAAATATAAATCATGTTTAACGCTGCATAGTCCAATCAACTATAAACTTTTCAAACCCAAAGGACATATCTGATGTAGATTTGATTATGCATATCTAACTTAGATACTGATACTTAGATAACTTAGATACTGATATTAAGCATTTGTTGTCACATAAAAGGGAACACTGAGTAACTTTAAGTTAAGTTGTTACTGCATAATCATAATGAATTGTTGCATGTATGCCCTATCATATTGACCACTCAGACAAGGAGCCACATAGAGAGGTAAGCGTAGATAGAGTGATTTCATCAGCAGGCTTAGCTGGTGCAACAGTTAGCACCCTCGCCCCGAAATGGCAATACGTCTGGGTTCGAATCCTGATCTAAGAGCAATATTTTCAATTTTTGTCAATCACCCCGAGGACATTGTGACATTGTGAATACCGAATGCTATGCTAGATGGAAAGAGGGGTCAATTTTGAAATTCATTGCTTTGTCTCCTTCAGGGTTTGAAGCCAGGACAACCTACATAATTTATGAATACAGTCAGCGCTCTTAGCGATTCAGTGACCAGCCGGTTCTCTAATACCCCCATCACACCCAACTAGTTCTCACTGCGTTCTTGAAAATGTTGCTGAACGGACTCAAACTGCGTGAGAACGGAATGGACGTAGTAACAACTTTTTACAGTCTTTTTATGAATGGCATGGACGGGCATAGACGGGCTAGAACTTTGAGCATGCCCACAAATTTCTTGCAGCCATGTTCTACCCCAACCACAGCCTGTTTTAGAATATGGTCGGATGTTTTGAGAACTAGTTTGGTGGGATGGGGGGGTGTAATGAAAGAAGGCAGCTAACAAGTAACCGTAACATTGAGCTATTCATACATTCAAACATGACAAAAGAACAAAAAAAATTACAAAAGAAAAAAAAACATTACAAGGGATTAAAAAACAAACCTATCAAAACTGACAACAGAACTAACAAGAACTAAAACGGAAACAAGATAGGGATATACCTGTTGAATTCCCATCACTCTCCCCACATATGCTTTGTTATATAAACGGGGAAGTTCATTGAACCATACTCCCGCCTTTTTTTGTCGACTCAAAGCCCGCAGGACGCTCTGTAAAATATCGTCTGCCATCACTAAAGATGGCGCCACTGATATAAATCGGAGCATGGCCCTGGCCCCCGAAGTACATATCCAGTCCCTTTAATAGCCATGTCTAGTCGCCATGTTCAGCATCACGTGATCCAACATATTAATCAATAATCCATGGTCAGGGAACATTTCCACAGAGTGTAAGCTCTATCCGTGTTCATCAGACGGGATGGCCGAAGGAGTTGAGCGTCCGTCTCCCGCTTTGGTAGATCTGCGATTCCAATCCTGTTGAGTCACACCAATGACTTAGAAATTAATATGTGTCGCTATATAGCCAGGCACTCCCAATTACTAGGATAGGGCAAAGCCACGTGATCGAACATATTGATCAATAATATTCCATGGTTAGCAAACACTTCCATTGACAGTAACCTCTACCCAGGTTCACCTCAGTCAACAGCGGAAATCCAGCAATGGTAGTCTCCTCTTTTTCTGTGATAATACCAACAACATTAACCCTCAATAAACACACACACATATATATGTATATATATTCACGGCACCAGTCACGGCACCAGTTTAACCGTCGGGCTATTCCACCCCCGCTTAAGGCGAGCCTAACGTGTTAATATAATTAATTGTTTCCATGTGAATTTCCTTGGCCCGCCGCAGCCGTCGTAGCCTTACCGCCCGCCTGCGGTATTCTGTCGTCGGTGTCGTCCCGTACTGTAGGCGCCAGCCAGAGTATCGTCTAATACGATTTGCCACCGTGCGCATTATCGGCTATAAGTGTATTTATATTAGGTATTTCAACTACGGCTGCCCTTCGTCGTTAGAGATATTATAATGTTACTAAATGAATCCAAATCGCAGTCCAGAAGAGTAGGCCGCTGACACACTGTTTAATGTACCTTATGTGTCATGGTTCTAGCCTAAAAGTAACACTGCGTTAATCTGAAATGCGTCAGTTATTAGATGCCCGCAGATGGGTGTATTACTTGCAGATGCCGACTTAGGCTTAAGGCTCTCAGTGCATAGATAGCAATCTAATATCAGGTTCCATAGCGGTTATCTACAATAAGCTGGAGGATAGTAAGAATGCAAGGAACGTCCTGATTCACCTTCACAAGGTCACGATTTATTCTTAACATAAGACTAACATGGAGACCAAATATATGTAGTTTACTACTAAATCTGTCTCCGTTCCTCCCGTGTTGTTTGTATACTTTAGTTTAGAATTTGACCGAACAAAGCCTAAATCGGTGTAAACGACGAGCTTGTAAGACAGTCGCCGGTCAGGCCCGAACGCCCGACCTTCCATCGTGCTGCTGTCGCAGCAATGCTTTACCACCGGGAACCCTCGCGTGCACAAGTGTTAGCAATTTGCGCGCTCGCAAATCGCGCGCGCGCGAATTGCTCAAGGCGAGTAGACACGCCCACTTCACTTATATATATATATATATATATGTATATATATATATAATAAATGAAGAGTTCATGCGCAAAACCATGTAAACTCCAATCCAAAAATGTAGTTTAAAAAAGGCTTTTAACATGAAAATATGTTTAATTCTCACTAATTCCACTTTTCATATGATCACATGGTTGTGGAGCAAATGAACAAAAAAGTAGGATTATAAAAATATTAACTTTTTGATTTTGTGAGTCCAATGTTTATCTCCATTTTATTTTTGGATTGGCGTTCCCGTGGTTTTGTGCCTGAACTCTTGAAAGTGAGCAGAGTCACAGTTGGCTCACGGCGTATATATTGTGTTTGTTTGTTGTTGTTTTACGTCCTAGCAACATCTAAGGTCATATCAAGACACGGCGTATAGGAGGCGGGAAGAGGAGAATGCCTGCTCTGCAGTGAATAACATGGAAATTATGATGTTTAGAGAGAAACATTAAGGGGCTGCCATTATTTATATCGACATAATAAATGATATAGCACATATATATTTATATACTTCCCTTCTTTTTGTTCGAGAACATCCAGGTTCAGCTTTATTGCTAGCACTAAAATGTCGTTTGCTCTCAGTACAACACAGCCAATGACATTCACCACACACATAATCCAATCCCCGCTGAAAATGCGCCACTTTGGAGACGGCAGACGACATTTTGTTCGGTTATTTGTCCGGAGCAGACGACATAATGAAAACCCGCCGCCGACCGTCGCGCATATCCGGTGAGAATAGCATCAATGGAGTCCATTGATTCCCGCCAAAACCACACGTAAAAACGGATACACAAGAATAATATTAACAAAAAGGCACGGAGTGAATTCAGGACAGCGTCTGGGTTGTTCTAACATTTACCCAGCATTCTCTTGTATTTCCGGCAATTGTATGTTTTACTAACAACTATATGTGATGTAAAATGAATTATGCGAGTATAAAGATACGTAAGCGAATTATTATGATTATTGTTATACTCCGTAAGACCCAACCCTGTACCTGTAGCGCCACCTGCGGCCTCCTCACCTCCTCCAGATGTAGACCAGTGTCAGTCGCACAGGAGGATTTTCGTCAAAACTGGGTGTTTTTGTTTGTTTGTTAGTGTAATCGCTGTTATTAATGTTAGAGTTAATAATGCCGAGCGCCTTGCTAGGAAGTGACAAGTATAAATTTTTAAGACATTGGTTTGACTCAACCAGGATTCGAATCGAACCCACGATCCCATGACCTACCAACACGGGAGACGGATGCTCTACCTCATTTGGCCATCCCATCTGGTTACATTGTCTCTTACGGAGTCTATAATAATACATTATTTATTTAGATATAATTATAGTTCAGGTGCAAAACCACGTAAAAGCCAATCGAAAAATGGAGATGAACATTGGAAGCTAACCTTCAAAGAATTTACTTTTTTATATTCCTAATCTTTGTTCATTGCTCCATAGACTTGTGTTTATATGAAAAGTGGAATTAGTGAGCTTTACAATTATTGTCAGGTCAACATCTTTTATTTAGATGGCATTTTTGGATTGGCGTTTATGTGGTTTTGCGCCTCAACTCTTTGTAGAAGAGTACATGGGCAAAACCATGTAAACGCCAATCCAAAAATGGAGATAAGCATTGGAATCAAACCTTCAAAAACGATATTTTTGTGTATATATTCCTTCTCTTCTGTTCATTACTCTATAACCATGTGATCATATTAAAATTGGAATTAGTGAGAATTAACATTATTTTCAGGTAACTATCTTTTATTTAAACTACATTTTTGGATTGGCGTTTACCAGGTTTTGCATGTGAACTCTTCGTGTATATATAGTTATATATATATATATATATATATATATATATGTACACTTCTCCTACAAGAGACTCATGTGCAGAGTCTTCTAGGATGGCAAATGGCCAGGTGTACCCGACCTAGGCACTTCAACTAAGTGCAGGCTGGCCTTCTGAAGCTATGAGCCGTATACAATGACAAACCGAGGCTCCTGATTGGCTAGCTGGGCTATCACGTGGCAGAGCCTTCTTTGGCTACCCCATGCGCATGAGTGCACGTGTAGAGGTCGGGATGGAGGAGGGTGTGCATGTACTTTAAAACCTCTCTAAATCGACCGGCCATGGGACCGACTCTAAATGGTCCATTTACAGAGGTGGTCTGTTTAGGGAGTATTTTTAATGGTTGCAATAGTATTGTGTGGGCGATCGTTTGGGACCCAAATAAAGCGATCAATATAGGGGAGTGGTCGATCTGCGGAGGTGGTCGGTTAGAGAGGTTTTAAGGGGGGCGACTATGGATAAATAAAAAGGATTGTTTGTTCCTTAAGAGGTTCGGCTTCAGTGCCAACTTTGCTTGTAAGTTGTAGCCACCTGTATAGGTAAAATACTTGCTAATAAGTGACTCTATAGACCCCTTTCAATGTTTACAACCATGGTGTATGCGTGCACAGCTTGGCTGCGGAACGAATGCACACTGCCATTGAGTTTGCTGATACGCGCAGTGCAAAACGTCCGTTTTATTCAAAATTAATAGAACTGCAGAAGCTGAACCTTATGAATTTAATATAATCTGTTAGGTGAATATGGGTTCTATATGTGTTCCAAGCAGTTTGTTTCTAGGTGGTGTAGTTTTAGAGATATTTCACTTTTTCTGTATGAAAGTTCATGGCCATTGACAATGCATTGAGTTTGCTGATACGCGCAGTTCAAAATGTCAATTTTATTCAAAGATAATAGAAATGCAGAACCCTAACCTTATAAATTTAATATAATCTGTTTGTTGCATATGTTTTCTATATGTGTTCCAAGCAGTTTGTTTCTAAGTGCTGTGGTTTTAGAGATATTTCACCTTTTCTCTATGAAGATTGCTCATAGCCATTGAGTTTGCAGTGTGACAGTGTGGTGTCCTCCTGCAGCCAAGCAGCGCACACACTGACCTAAATACAAAGCATTGAACTGCGGCTAAGATAAATCCGCCTTCAAGGATTCTCCTAATATTTTCCAGTGCACGCCAGAGATGACAGTGACACGGATGTTGTATTAATATGAGAATTCATGTATTACAAGGGTTACAATGAAAAGGATACAGAGGTAGTTGGAAGGTCATGACCTACTTTCTGAGGTCGGATATGAATATAGGTAAACAGGTGAATATGGATTCAGCGGTAAATGACACTATGGTGCAACATTAGTTTGTGTATATAAATATGTAATCATTGTGTAATCGTACCATATTAGCAGTGCATAGTAGAAGAAACACTTGCTATTTCAGAGAGTGAACAAGAGTAAGGGAAGTGAGTTGAATTGCTGCTCTAGGCACAATATTTCCCATTTTCATCACCCCCATGACCCTTGTTGATGTGACCATGATCCTGTACAAGCGACTGCTGTATGGTTGTTGAACCTACCATCTGGATGTATATACATATATATATGTGCTCTATAATCTATTATGGGAATATAAACAAGGACACTACCCCCTAGCAGTTCTCTCCCTTACTTACTCTATACCCTAATGTCACTGAGCTATTACTACCATAGGACTAGGTTAGTTCCTTCATTCTCCACTGCACTGCCACCTGTGAGCAGCTCATGACCGCATGATACCAGCTGCGCCTGGTCACTACCACTACCACTCCCTCTCAGCAGGACGGATTTTAAATTATATATATCTAAATGCAGTACATGTATGTATCCAATTGTAAGCATTAACTTTCCATTTAAAGGACTTACAATTCCAGGGGAGCGTAATAGTCGGCATTGACCTCTCAGGCAAGGATCCACATAGACAGCTAGGCGGGAGTAGTGTGGTGACATCAGGTGAGCCTAGGTCGTGCAATGGTTAGCACATTGAACCAGAATGCTTGTTGATTTAACGACTCCCCCCCCCCCCCCCCCCCCCCAGCACAAAAAGTAGACATCAGCTATTGGGAGTGACCCAACATGCAAGCGATGGTGGGTACGATTCCAGCTCTAGGCGTAATATTTCCCATGCCCATCACCTCCGATGACAGTACAAATAAACGTGCACCTTAACAACAAGGTCTGCACTATGTGGAATCACTAATCCGAACCTTTCTCTCAGTCTACTCCGGCAGTGGTCTGAGGTGGATTTTCACGCGCAACTGACACGCGATATCTAATGTGTGCATCGTGAATAAGTTATGTACGTGTACTTAGAGCCTCTGCACGTGCGCGCATGCGTGTGCAGTGTTGTGCTTGTGTGCATTGTGTAGTGTGTGGTGTGTGGAGGCGTTGGGGTGGATGGTGGAGTGAGGGTGTGTGGGTGTGGGGAGTGGGGTGGAGGGGTGTAAAAGATCGGGGCTTCCAGCACATACCACTAACAGCTAGCAACGTGATCTCCTAGCGTAGAAGGTGGACCGATTGTGTGTTTGGTTGTTGTTGTTTTATGTCCTAGCAATATCTAAGTTCATATCAGGACGGGTACCGACTTGTGACAGTGTGCACTGATGACAACGTTATTGTGCTACCCCATTGGGAAACCAGGCTGACATCACCATGACCTGATATCCCACTCAGTCACATTATCCTGACACTGAACCTACCTGTCTTTGTTATATCCTAGTAATGCCAAGCGCCTGGCTAGGAAGTGTTAAGTATCAATTGTTAAATCATTGATTTAACTCGAATAGTGTTCGAACCCACAGACCCATGGGTTCGGATCCCCCGATCTGCCAAAACAGGAGATGGACGATCAACTCATTCGGCCACCCCGTCTGGTCTGGTGGAGCGAAGGGCAGAGCGGTAATACTAATAACACTAATAATAATAATAATAATAACATTGAAACAGAAACAAAAATATGGTCCTCCTGTCACCAAAATAAACCCAACCATCAAATAGTGGCAAATGAAACCACAGTAAAAATGACCGGCTACAACAAAAATAAGCATGTCATGAAGGGGAGTCTTGGCTTTTGTGTTGTTTGTTGTTGCTGTGTTACGTCCTAGCAAAATCTAAGGTTATATCAGGACGGGTACCGACTTGTGACAGTGCACACTCATGTCGACTTTATAGTGCTGTCCCACTGGGAAACCAGGCCGCCAGCACGATGACCAGATATCCCACTCAGTCACATTATCCTGACACTGAGCTAACCAGTCCTTGTCCTATCCTAATAATGCCGAGCACCAGGGTAGGAAGTGACAAGTATCAATGTTTAAGTCATTGGTTTGACTCGGCCAGGGCTCGAACCCACGACCCCACGATCTACCAGCACGGGAGACGGCGCTCTAACTTATTCGGCCATCCCCCCTGCTCAAAGAATAAGTGTTGGCAGAGGGAAATAATAGAGGCATGAAAATAGCAAAATAATAGATGATTTCCAACACCCACACCCATTTCGTTTAAAGTAACTTCTATTTTAAATGGCTAACATTTGGTTCCATTTGAAGTGAAAACATGCTAAATTTATGTTGAGAAGCACATGAAAGGTCTGGTACAATATAAGCTAGCAGTAAGAACTTCTATTAAATTTGTTTATTATTCCCTTTGAATGCGTCAACAATTGTCTAATAAAGGCGCCAATATCAATGTCTATTTTTGTGTGTATGGTCAAATAATTCTATATTACGCGTTTGTTTGGAAAATGCATGCTTTGATCAGAAGATGCAGCTTTAAACGTGTGTGTTTTGTTCCTTTAAATATGGTTCCAGATGGGATGGCCGAATGAGTTGAGCGTCTGTCTCCTGCCTTGGTAGACCATGTGATTCAAACCCATGGATTTTAATCATAGTTGAGCCAATCAATAATGTAAGAATTGATACTTGTTGCTTCCTAGCCAGGCACTCGGCATAAGTAAAATATGGCAAGGACTGGTTGGATCAGTGTCAGGGTAATGTGACTGAGTTGGATATGAGGTCATGGTCCTGGCTGCCTGGTCTCACAGTGGGGCAGCATTAATAAGTCACCATGAGTGCACACTTTCACTTCCTGTCGTGATATTACCTTAGATGTTACCAGGATGCAAAACTCCAACATTCAACCATCACAAATATAGTGGACGCTCAAAAACACCAGCTTTCCAAGAATTGACTATGGTGGGGATTACATGATGTTCTCTGTGGTGGAGTGGTTAGAGTGTCTGACTTTTTTCTAGGGCTGACTCCTAATCTGAAGGTTGGTGGTTTGATTCCCTGTGCTCCCACCTCTGCCAATTTGGATGTCCACCGCTGTGTAAAACTGACAGCGTCATCAAAAGCCAGTTGCTCTCATACCATGTTTATGTGGTGTAGGGGGATAAAAATCCCTTAGGTCGGTAACAATGTAGGCTCAGGCTTTCTACTGACAAACTCTCTCATGGTGAAAACAACTCTATTCAGACTTATCCATGGTAGGCAGTATAAATCTTCAAGAAAAAGAAAAAAAGAACACTGCATCCACTAACCACATGCTTCTTAGAAATTCCACTCCTATTTTTGAGTATCTATCCCATTGATCTCTTTCGCAGAGTGGTTAGAGTGTCTAACCTCTGTTTTATAGGTCAGCCTCCTAATCTGAAGGATGATGGTTCGATTCCCCATGCCATCACCTCTGCCAATTTGCGTTTCCACCGTTGTGTGGTTAGAGTGCGTGACTTTTTCTATGTCACACTTCTAATCTGAAGGTTACTGGTTCGATTCCACATGCCATCAGCTCTGCCAATTTAGATTTACACTGATGTGTATAACCCACAAAATCATCAAAGATCTGTTCCTCTCATACCATGTCTATGTGGTGTGGGAGGTTAAAAATCCCATGGGTCGGTAATAGTGTAGGGTTGGGCTTTCTATCGACCAACTGTCTAATGGTGAAAACAAGTCCATTCAGACTTATCCATGATAGGCAGTATAAACCTCCAAGAAAAAAAGAATGTTACATCGGCAGCTGACATAGCCCCGACTCGTGCCGTAGTACACGAACCGACAGCCGACATGACACCCAGGAGAGGTCAGAGGTCGGCTGCGACAACAGCCTTTCCCAGCATGCCTCAGTGCCCTCTGGTTCCGGCTCATTCCTGAACACTGTTGGGACGCTGTATACATACACAAGGTCTGCCTCCTGGCCACACTCCCTCCACCGACACAATTCACTCCCCCTCCACCCTACCAGCCCTCTCCTCCCTCATCCCCCCTCCCCCTCCACCTCCCCTCACCACTCCCCCATCCACCCCTCCCTCCCCCCACCCCTTTCTCCCCCTCCCCCTCCCCCCCTTCAAATACTGCCCCAATAGACTGGTTCGTAATTCTGAATGCGCATTCGCTGAAAACAGCGTTGCCAGCAAAACAAAGACGTACGGCCATTGAGTTTGGCGATATGCACAATGCAAAAAGTCAATGTTATTCAAAATTAATAGGAATACAGAACAATTTGCCACAAACCTAGATGTATGCAATATAATAATATAATGAGTATGTTTTAGACACGACCATCCATAATTCAGCATTTTTGAGCTAAGAAACATACAATTTCAATAATTTTACAGGCTGATGTTTGCACCACCATTTGTAATTCTTGTTCTAAATATTAAACTGTAAAATATGTCAACAGAAACTTGTTTCAAATAAATATATAACCAATGTCTGATTAACTGTACCAAATTCCTAGCTCTACAGCCCTTATTAACTATAGGATATAAATAAAAACCTGAATAAAATAAGTAAAACTGACTCTGGCTATGGTTCGAACCCTAGTCGGAATGATTACATTTGTCTAGATCTAAATGCAGATGGTATAAGACATGCCGATTAAATTGATGTAAATGCAATGCTAGATAAAAGATTAACATCTTATTTTATTATATATATAAGTTTTTTTAGTTGGTATTCTGTTTCAAACAGGAGCTGAAATGTGCTGAAACTAACAGATTCCATAGCTACACTGACTGCTTCAGCATGAGCCATGTGCTTCTTGCGGGTTTGTTTTGCTGCAACACATCCCACAATGCACCACGTGCCTGGAATTACAAACTAGTCTATAGACACCCCCCCTCCACTGCTTCTCCACCACTCACGCCTGTGGCCCCATGTCAGCAACACTTCATTTCCGGATTGAGGTTGAATTAATGGAGTTGTAGTGAAACCATCTACTACATGTCATATACTATGTGGAAATAGTTATGTCTACAAACATTATATATATATATATATATATAATGTTTGTAGACATCACTATTTCCACATAGTATATGTGGAAATAGGGATTCTCATGATTCTGAGGAAACTGCGTGAATGTGTGCGTGACTCTGAGTAAACTGTGCGTGAATGTGTGGGTGGAGATCCGCGTGAGTAAATTGTGCAAAGATGCGTGGATGATTCTGGCTAACCTGTCAATATCTATGCTTGATTCTGGGTACGCTGTCCGTGAATGTATGCATACATTGGAGTAACATGTGAATGTGTGCATGGATCTGCACGTTATTCTGAGTATACTGTGCGTGTGCGTGATTACGAGTAAACTGTGCATGAATGTGTGCGTGATTCTGAGTAAAATGTGCGTGAAAATGAGTAAAGTGTGCGTGAATATGAGCGTGATTCTGAGTAAAATGTGCGTGAATATGAGTAAATTGTGCGTGAATATGAGTAAAGTGTGCGTGAATATGAGCGTGATTCTGAGTAAAATGTGCGTGAATATGAGTAAATTGTGCGTGAATATGAGCGTGATTCTGAGTAAACTGCATGACAATTGAATGTGTGCACTACCCGGGCATGTGTTTATGATTCTGAATTTGAATCGCCATGAATGTGAGTGAATCTATGCATGTATTTAAGCTAACAACCGCCCGGATGCGTGCGTAGTGCGTGATTGTATGCGTGAGTGCGTA
Source organism: Branchipolynoe longqiensis (assembly GCA_030323885.1). Taxonomy (NCBI): domain Eukaryota; kingdom Metazoa; phylum Annelida; class Polychaeta; order Phyllodocida; family Polynoidae; genus Branchipolynoe; species Branchipolynoe longqiensis. Next base: position 10,677,359 of record CM059188.1, on the reverse strand, counting down.
GCATATGCGTGAATGACTGTGCGTTGGTGCTTTACTCGTCGGTGGTTGCGTAAACTCAAGACGCTCGACGATTCTAATAATTCATCACCTAATCCAAAATGAAGGACAGGGGCAGGAGGAAAAATAAAAACTGTCATCTTAAATATCGCAACCCGGGTCGGGTTTCCACCAATCACCGCCCGGCTCACGGAGCCCGGGCCCCGCGTTTTGCGCACGTGGGCCCGGCAGACTTATGGGCCTGTCACACTACAACGCTTCTCTCGGCTACCCTTCAGCGTTGAAAGTACTATCTTGCGCGTCGAGAAACGTCAAACTTTTCGGCAGTTTGGGGGAAAAGATCGGCGTCAGCACTGCGCGTTATGCGCGCGCGGCCAACGTGTTTCGACGCGCTGGGGAAAAAAAAAAAAAAGTTTGGCGCGACGTCTTCATTTAACCTTAAATGTTGCTAGGGCGTAAAACAAAAACGGCCCAGTTTGCGCAACGCGTGAGCAACGACCCTCCCGCGCGCGTGCCGTCTTCCTAGCGTTCCCATAACGTTATTCCGGCGCGTCCAACGCAGCGCGACGCGCGCCTAACGTCCTCCTAGCATTCTTACCCATTTACTCCCGCGCGTTGCCGGTCGCTGGTAGTTTTTGACATGTTCAAAACAATCAGCGACCAATAACGCGCGCCGACGTTGTCCGCCGACCGTCAACGTCCAAGATAGTGTACCGACGTGTACCGACGCGCCAATAACGCGCCACCAGCGCTTCTCCATATTTCACCAAATATCGCCCAAAAACACCACACGTTGACGGGTCGCCGGCGAGAAGCGTCGTACTGTGACAGCCCCATAACTAACCCTCGACTATTTCCCTCAAACAAATATTTTGTTTAAATTATCACAATGCAGTTATTATTACATCGGGCACACTTTCTTTCGCATCGGAAGACAAAATTAAGTGTCAATGTTGAACTTCTGACCTTAGATGTTAGATGTTGCTATGACATAAAACAACAACAAACAAATGCAACTAGGCCTCCCTTGAGTTCTCGGCTGATGCTAGGCAATGTTGAGCCTTATGAGAAACTAGATTGGTTAGTTGGTTGTTGGAGTTTTATGTCCTGGCAACATCGAAGGTCATATGAGGATGGGTACCGACTTGTGACAGTACACACTCATGATAACTTTATAGTGCTATCCCACTGGGAAATCAGGCTGTTGGCAACATGACCTGGTATCCCACTCAGACATATTATCCTAATGCTGATCTAACCAGTCCTTGCCTTATCCTATTAATGCCAAGCGCCGGGCTAGGAAGAGATGAGTATCAATTGTTAGGTCATTGTTTTGACTCGACTCTCAGCCGATCAAGTCACTTAATAAAAGTATACAGTGTATAAACATTTCGGTGTGCACACCAAATGTAATTTTGCGTCTTTCCACTTTTAAATATATCCACAGCTTATGCTGCAGTCACACTATGACGCTTCTCTCCAACGCGCGTCGACGTGTGTCACTTTTTGGTGAGACGTCGGGAAGCATTAGGCGCGCATCGGTACACGTCGGTATACCTTGATGGATGTCAACGTTTGGTGAGGATCGTCGGGGCGCGTCGGGGCGTGTCAAAAGTTTTGTGCTTGCACAACATTTTTCTACATGTGCCAACGTGTAGGTCGAACGTTACGGGGAGATTAGGCGTGTGTCGATATATGTTGGACGCGCTGGAAGATCGTTATGCGAACGGTAGGCAGACCCCGCGCGCGGGTGAGGGTCGTCTCCACACGTTACGCCAAATGGTTGCTTTGTTGTTTTATGCCCTAGCTACCTCTAAGGTCATTTGATGACATCGCACCAAACTTTTTTCGTTTTTTTCACACGCGTCAACACATGTTGGGCATGCGCTACTAACATGCTGCATTGATGCCAAACTTTTTCCCTACACCGCCGAAAAGTTGGACGTGTCTCGACGCATACAAATTATTTTGTGCATTGGCGGCACACCGGCGAGAAGCATTGTAGTGTGACAGCAGCATAATGCTGTGAAATAAACGCTAAGAAATGTTCAACTTCAACAGAACCTACAGAGGGGCTGGTCATATGGGCGGAATATGAGGTCTGTATACATCCTGATGCTTGCTTTTATATATTGCCTAATACATAAGTAGTGGTTCGATGATAGAGATCAACTTCGTGGCTTAGTAGCCATTTAAATATTACATCTACGATTATTTGTCGTTGGCATTTGATAGAGATATGACAATTTCAGCATTTCATGTAAATTTCAATATCAAACATGTGAATGTGATTAACACGACTTCCTTAATAGATAGATAGCTCTCGCTGTTCGTTGTGAATATGGAATGGACTCTTGCTGCCAACACAACGCAACATCACCAGCAATCAAATATACATCGATCAAATATCCAATAGCAAATGGATGTTGAATAAGAAAGATAATACACACCATGGCTTTATAAGCTTGGCGCACTAGCTGGAGTATATCTAGCTAATTAGATTAATTTCGTATAAGAGTCAGTATTTTGTTTGTAAATCGTCTTTTATGAGCCCTCCGATCATGTCGGTTCGGGTTACGAGACTGTTGGCATTACAGGTCCACATTAATATGAGAAATCGCTACAATCTTGCCGTTTCCGGATTAACCTGCTTTACTCGTGGATTATTTACAGAAATATATGTCGGGTGACCTCATGGGGCCACGGGTGACCTCATGGGGCCGCTGTTGTATGGATGGTATTGTTAGCCACAGTGTATTATGTGGGGTGACCTGATGGGGCCGGTGTTGTATGGATGGTATTGGTAGGGCAGTGTAATATGTCAGGTGACCTCATGGGGCCGGTGTTGTATGGATGATATTGGTAGGGCAGTGTAATATGTCTGGTGACCTCATGTGGCCGGTGTTGTATGGATGGTATTGGTAGCCACAGTGTATTATGTGGGGTGACCTGATGGGACCGGTGTTGTATGGATGGTATTGGTAGCGCAGTGTAATATGTCGGGTGACCTCATGGGGCCGGTGTTGTATGGATGGTATTGGTAGTGCAGTGTATATGTCAGGTGACCTCATGGGGCCGGTGTTGTATGGATGGTATTGGTAGGGCAGTGTAATATGTCTGGTGACCTCATGTGGCCGGTGTTGTATGGATGGTATTGGTAGCGCAGTGTAATATGTTGGGTGATCTCATGGGGCCGGTGTTGTATGGATGGTATTGGTAGTGCAGTGTATCTGTCAGGACTTGGCACTCTGAACCCCAAACATTACTATGCTCCACATGTGTGTTCTGAAAATTGTCTGTCAGTCCCCACCTGTAATTGCTCTCTACAACTCATAAGGAAGAAAGGAAGACAAGTCCCGCAAGATTGACAGTGAAGAGGTTGTGCTTTATTGGCATCAACTCCTGTTCACCGACTGGCGACCTATCACCCTCACTCCTTAACAACTGCCCACACAGATCCGCATGACTCCTGCTTATGTATATCAGAATCAGCACCTACAGCCCATTGAACCTGAGTCCAATGGTTTGTGCACACATCTCAGTGTCTTTGGAATAGATGTTGCTCGTTACACTGTAGAAAGTGGAGATATACTCTTGTGGGGTCTGTGTGTCAGGTATAAGGAATGCAGGTCACTGGGCTCACATAGCCAGCCAATCAGACACCCTCTACAGTCCTTACCTATCCTAATAATGCCAAGCAACAGGTTAAGAAGCCACAAGTACAGATCTTGTGAGTCATTGGTTTGATTCGATTGGGAATCGAACTCCCGATCTGCCACATGGGAAGTCTGCGCTCTCCCGATTCGGCCACAGTGCCCGGTCGCACAGTCTCAAGTCGGTCCCGATCGTGCATATTTATCCGTGTATATATATATATATGCAATCCTTCGGCGCGAGTGATGTTTTCAGGGTATGCAGGTACCGGGGAGCGCCGGGGGTGGCGCCACCAGTCGCAAACATGGAGGAGGCAGTACAGTATATAGTGTAATACTAATAATAATTAGCACACAATAATAACAATAAGGACTTAATTCCCTTCCGCGCCTTTAGACTCGCATAATGCGTTATACATCACATATATGCATATAAAGAAAAACCTCTCTAACCGACCACCCCCAGAGATCGACCACTCCCCTATATCAATCACTTTATTTAGGTCGCAACAATACCATTGCATCCATATTCTAACTCCCAAAACCGACCACCTCTCTAAATGAACCGTTTAAAGTCGATCCCAAAGTCGGTCGAATTAATTTTATTTTTGTTTATCCATTAGCTGTTTAAGCAGGGGAAATTTCAGTCATAGACAACTGGTCTTCCTCATTCCACTGCTGGTTGATAGAAAGCCTGAGCCTACACTTTTACCGACCCAAGGGATTTTTAACCTCCCACACCACATAGACATGGTATGAGAGCAACTTGCCTTTGATGGCGCTGTAAGTTATACACATCAGTGGAAATCCAAATTGGCAGAGCTGGGGGCATGGCTGAATTGAACCGCCGACCCTCAGATTCGGAGTCTGACCTAGAAAAAGTCAGACATTAGAGAGAGATTTTACTTATTAGAGAGAGATTTTACTGTATTTGTGTACACAAAAATGATATGACCTTAGATGTTGCCGGGTTGTAAAATGCCAACAACCAACTAACATGTAACACTGCGAATTTATGGTGACAACAATTGTGCCTGTCGAATTAGCAAAACGACGCCATTGTGTGAGACTGAGACTGAGAGTCGCGGATGACGATTTTACACGTCGGTCTGCCCGATGCGCCTGATGCAAATAAGTGCAGATTTATTCACCACTCCGCACCTTGGAGCTAAGTGCACAGGCCGAGACAAAGAGCCTATCAACATGCCACATTCCTCACCGAATCAAGCACTACTCATTATTGTGTGTCTCGCTCCTCTGTGTGTGTCCGACGGCGGAAGACACACGGACGAAATGGTGAGATGTATTTATGTGTATCGGCATCGTATGTGTGTGTCACAATGTCGCATGGGGGAGTGTCGTGCTGGTGATGGAGATGGGAAATATTGCGCCTAACTGTCTTTGTGACCCCTTCTGTGAGATATCAGTGAAGGCTACTATACTTGGCCATGTGGAATTGTAAGTCTTTTAAATGGTAAGTTAATGCTGACGATTGCATACATACTGGCAATGCATTTATATATATATATATATATATATATATATATATATATATATATATATATATATGAGACTATATCAAAAGGTGATAAGTAAAATTGGACAAAACTTTATCCATTGTAACGATCAACATATGAAGAGTTCAGGCGCAAAACCATGTAAACGCCAATACAAAAATGTAGTTTAAATAAAAGATTGTTACCTGAAAATAATTTTAATTCTCACTAATTCCACTTTTCATATGATCACATGTTTATGGAGCAATGAACAAAAAAAGAAGGAATATAACAAATATAACTTGTTGAAGGTTGGATTCCAATGTTTATCTCCATTTCTGGATTGGCGTTTATGTGGTTTTGCGCCTGTACTCTTCATATGCATTTGCTCAGGATAAACTGATTTGTTTTTTACATGGTGTTTCATAATCCCAATAGAATACATACTGACTTGAAACAAATGTCCTTGTGTTTTCAGTGTAACCGTTTGTGTACTGTTTTGTGTCAATCGTTACGCAGACAAAACAAAATTAGTTCTCACCTTTTGAGACAAGCTCATATACACATACAGAGGGTAGGTTCAACAACCATACAATGCATAGCATGTGCAGGATCCAGGTCACGGAAACCTGTATCGGGAGGTGATGAGAATGGAAAATATTGCGCCTAGAGTGAGAATCTAACCCACATCTGTTGAATTCTGAGCCAATGTTTGCTAACCATTACACCACCTAGGGTCCCTGATGTCACCAGCCTACCCACATCCACCTGTGTATGCGGCTCCTTCCCTGAGAGGTCAGCGCAGAATACTTCAGAGACCGATGGAAGAAACATTACGTCACATTATCAGACTGTAAAATATTCCGATTTAATGCATTGGTGGGGGAATGCAAATGTTCTATTATTGATCGGGTATACATGACCAGGTGCATATATGTGTATATGTAGGTGCTGGTGGTTCCTGATTGAGATGTAAATAGACATAGTGGTGCTGGCAGGACTGTGTGTAAGGGGCACTCAGAGCCTACCCCCTCCCCCCTCTGCTAGTCAGGATCACCACACTCAGGCTCAAGGCGGGTGGTGGCCAGGCGAGCCACACAGCTTGGTGGTGGTGGGCAGATCACTGATAACCATGGACACCAGGAATGCTGGATCCCTATTGGTAGAGCTAAGAATGCTTGTTTCTCATTGGGGGAATAGGGTGCGGTGATACTCTATACTGAATCCATGTACCATATAAATAATAAACCAGAGGGCCTTACTCTCTGTCTTCTTTCACACTTTATACTCTTCCTTTATGTTTGTCTGTATTGATTTCACTATAGCCTGCCTACACAACCACATATTCGAGCTGTAGACTTGACAAGATGGGATAGACAAATGAGTTGGGCTTCCGGTTTACATGTGACAGGTCTTGGGTTTCCTTCCCCGTCAAGTCAAGGCGCTGTGTTAAGAATGTATACATTTTGCTACCTATCCCGGTGGGTGCCTTCATTAGGAGATGGCAAGGAACAGTGGAATGAACAAAATAACCAATTGTTTCCAATTGCATTTTCACTTGCCTAATTAAAGACTCTGACCCCAATAAAAGATGCTGGCTTGAAAGGAAACCAGGAATCATTCAGTCTCTGAACTGCAACATATGTCATAATATAAATAACCAGTAACGGTTTACCAACTTGGTATTCAAGTGGTGTAATGTGAATCATCTCTGTTTGTTAATTAAAGCAGCATAATTGAGTGAAAGCCTCTCATGTTCGAAACCAAGAGTTCGGACCTAGACATAATGCTAGAAAACAAACTTAGAAACTGGCACACTTACATAATACTTTTTCTCAGCATTAATCGGAATATAAAATCAATTTAATATAATGTGTCCCTTGTCCGTCCTTTCAGCTTTTGTTCTTCAATATCCTTCCTTCTTCCTCCATTCTCTCCATACTCTCCATTCTCTCCATTCTCTCCCCCTCCTGTCACCCCTCCCTCCACTCCTGTCCATTCCATGTTCCATTTCCCACTCCCTCCTTTTCCCTCTCCATCTCCCTCCCCTCAAGCTGTAACCAATCCTTTCCATACCCTAATAATCCTGGAGCGCCAGGCCAGCTGGGGACAAGTTTTGACCTTACTTTAAAAAGGTTCTATCTGACAAAGTGACAGAATTGGTGTTATGGATGTACAAATGTTCTATCTCCGAAAGGCTATCATGCAGTTACACACCTATTTATCATTTGGTATTTTTCACTGAGATATATTTAAAATAATATTGTTCTATCACCTTTGCTATCATGCAGTTAAGCAGCTTCAATCCTCATTATCTCGAAAGCACCATTTTGTCAGATAGAACCTTTTCATAGTAAGGTCGCAAAGTATCAATTTTGTAACCATTGCTTTGATTCAGCTGAGATTCCGTGTACGGTAGTAATCTACACTGACCTATCAAGCAAGGAGCCGCATAGACAGGTAGGCATGGGGAGGGTGGTGACATCAGGGAACCTAGGTGGTGTAGTAGTTAACACACTGGTCCAGAATGCAAGAGATGTGAGATTGATTCCCGTTCAAGTTGCAATATTTCCCTTTTCATCATACGCATGACACTACATTATTTAGGTTTGGAAGTAAGGTTATTTTTTGGGTGGACGGGGCAGACTGGCTCAGTACACGGCGGCCTGGACTCGTGACAAGACGGGACAACCTGGTGGTCAGCCCGCAGAAGGAAGTCGTAGCCTGCGGGGATACAGTGTGTGTGGTCAGTAGGTAGTGATCGGCGGTGGTCAGCAGGTAGTGATCAGTTGTGGTCAGCACACAATGCATACAATGCATTCAGGGAGTGTGTGTGTTGGAGTTGGCTGGGGGCCCGGGGGGGTTCTCTCTTTAGTATCTAGGCATGAGTCAGCCAAGAATTGGCCAACGTGACAGAGGATCTGTTGGACCCCGTGAGACACGGGAAGATTCGATGGTTGTTCTTTAACTTTGTGGTGTTCTCTGTGGCAGAGCAGTTAGAGTGTCTGACTTTTTTTAAAGTCGGACTCCTAATCTGAAGTTCAGTGGTTCGATTCCATGTGGCCCCACCTCTGCCAATTTGGATTTCCACCACTGTGAATAACTTACAGATTCATTAAAGGCTGGTTGCTCTCATAGCATGTCTATGTGGTGTGGGAGGTTAAAAATCCTTTGGGTCAGTAAAAGTGTAGGCTCGGGCTTTTGTATCGACAAACTGTCTAATGATGAAAACAAGTCTATTCAGACTTATCTTTTAGAGCATCCTGATCAGGTCATCAGTGTTTATGCAAATCAAGGGAAATGTCAGGCTTAGACCAAGAATCAAACCCGTACTACTGCCAATAAAGGGTTAGTGCCTCTCTTTTCTAGACCATAGGCCACATTCACGCCTCTCGCCATGAATATGGCCTATGCTGCCGACACGGCGTAAAGCAACCACCAATCAATCAATCTTTTTTCTTTCTTGTTTTTGGTACATTAGTTGTTTAAGCAGGGGAAATTTCAATCGCGGATGATTGGTCTTCCTCATTCCACTGCTCCTTGCCCTATCCTAATAATGCTAAGCGCCAGGCTAGGAAGCTACACATATACATTTTTAAGTCATTAGTTTGACTCGACCAGGGTTCAAACCCACGATCCCAGGATATGCCAACATAGGAGATGGACACTCTAACTCATTCAGCCATCTAACCATTAATTAGATGGCATAAGTTCCTCGCTGCAATCACTATATCCACACCTAGTTGTATATGTGCGATTTAATTTACCAGGGAGGGAGTGTGCCCCACTTGATGTATGTAAGATATAATCTATTATGCCAATATTAGGTAGGCTGCAGTGTTGCATACCTCAGCATGGCCTGTTTTCCTCTATGCTGTACCTTTAAGTATTTGTTGGTAGTTCTCTATCTTTGCTTCAGTGCTGATTGAGGCATTTCTGAGTGACCTGGACCCCTGCTCAAATGCATGCATGCAGCCATACTTTATTCTGAGACTGGCCAGATGTGCGGGTAGACGACTGCAACCTGGTATTTTCATTAAATCTGTTGCCTTAATACATTATTGTTAGGCCTTTGTGTGGGTCCAGCCAGAGGATTTCTCGCTTCATATCATATCCATTGTCGTTATCCTTGACCGAAGAATATAAATAATGAATAATATAAAACTGTGGTAGTTAGACTAGTGAGTGATACAGGTTTCTCTTCCCAGTTACCAGTACAATCATAACTCTTTTACTTTAGACAATCTTATTCCTTCACCACTTTTACAAATATGGATGCTTTTACCACATGATGTAAACATTAAAACAAAAACTTGCATTTTTGTATTACATTGAATACCTAATAAATGTGATTTCCCTCACTACACGTGAATACAATCTTAGGCTGCAATATATTTAATCTTCAGTAGTTTATACGTATTCACCAGCAGTCTCAACGATTATGCCCCGCACTATGCCAAGCACCACAATGATTGCAGCATGTATGCATGTTTGTAGAAAACTGCTTTCACGATAGTCTATTGGTGCATGCATGCCTGATGATATTCCTTACTGCAAGACGCAAATGCCGTGATTGCCAGATTAGACAGAAATGTTCTTGCTGGCCAAAAGCAATTCCAGCAATCTGCATCGAAGGCCTGCTGGTTCCATCTATCAGGTCCCCTTGTTCGCTGGCACCAGTCAATGCAGCCTGCTTCAGCTCCAACCACCCTCCCACAGGTCACACATTGGGTGCTTATCAGTAGAAGGAATCCATACAGTTATTGTTGGTTGAAGCCTTCATCGCCAGCAATCGGTCTTATTTTTCCTTTTGCTTGTGATAAATAATATTTTATTGGTTGGAAGGTTGTTGGAGTTTTAAGTCCTGCTAACATCCTAGGTGTTGACAGGATGTAAAATTCCAACAATCAACCAACCCACCTCTCCGGATGCGGCTCCACCCCCACAAAACTCACTCACCCACATTTCTAATGTGACGTCACAGTGGCGTATAACTGGCCCGGTGGCGAGCCCTGGCCCCACTCGTAGATTTATTATTTCAATTGTAGCTCATTACCCTGGGATGGCACCCGGTGGGGTCAAATAGGGAATCCCATTCTCCTATTGATTATTCACCGCTTGGCGGCGCCCCGGCGGCCGCCTTCCAACGACCCCGTGATGACGTCACTAACGAGAACACAGACAGTTGCGACTGAAAAGGAAATTGCTGTATGTTAACTGTGCTTGCATGGGCGTTGCCATAGAAACTATTGTCAACTGTGGAAATCTGACCTTATTAAAATGTGCATAGTCCGAAGGGTTTGAATTTCTGTCAGTTTGTTGTGGTTTTTACGTCCTAGCAACAGTTAAGGTAATAACAGGATTTGTACCGACTTGTGACAGAGCACACTCTTGGCAACTTTATACTGCTGCCCCACTGGGAAACCAGGCCACCAGCACCATGATTTGATATCCCACTCAATTACATTATCCTGACACTGAGCTTACCAGTCCTTGCCCTATCCTAATAATGCTGAGCGCCTGGCTAGGAAGTGCCTGGCTAGGAAGCGACAATACATGTTTATGTTAGCAGTTTGAAATTAGAAACACTTCTGTAAAGGCCATACGGTAGGTAGTTAACATATGTAAATAAATATATATAACAATAAATCTATGTAATTATAAACAGCATCTTCTTTAGGCAGAACATCGCCAAACCCTAAATAATACAAGTTTTCTAAGTAATATTTGCATACAAAAGTATTCGATCCTTTAAAAATGACATCAACATCATGGGTTTTGCCCCACCACTAACTACATTTGCAAACAGTTTTCTCCACTTTCGCTGTTCTCCACTGCCCTCCGAGATTGGTTAAACTCCAGGCCTCGGCAAGCCTATCTATGCCATGGTATTATCTTTCCACCTCTTCCTTGGCCCAGCTAGTCTTTTTCCCACTTTCAGTGTGACTTGCAAGATGGTTTTGCTCACACCCACCACCAATCTAGTAATAAATACACTTACTCAGCGTCATACACCACAGACTAGTTCCTTCTTTAGCCACTATGGCGCCACTGGCGCGTGCATATGTCGCTTCCGGTAAATGGAATCAAGCTGACGTGCCCATAAATAAAGCCAGTAAGAGATAGGAAAAGGCCTCAACCCTCCACAATAGTTGCCATTTCAATTCCAAAAACAGTCACAGCTGAGATTGGTTGGCTGGTTGTTGGAGTTTTGCATCCTGGACACATCTAAGGTCATATCAGGATGGGTGCCGACTTTTGACAGTGCACACTCATGGCAACTTTATAGTCCTGCCCCACTGGGAAATCAGGCTGCTGACACCATGACCCGATATCCCGCTCAGTGACATTATCCTGACACTGAGCTAACCAGTCCTTGCCATATCTTATTAATGCCGAGTGCCAGGTTAAGAATCGACAAGTATCAATTTTATAAGTCATTGATTTGAGTCGACCGGGAACTGCCGACCTTCCGCACGCGAGGCCCGTGCTCTGCCGATTCGGCCATAGCGCCCCGGTTTCACAGCTGAGAAGAAGAACATCATAAGTCTTTCGGGGAGAATCGATTTGAGCACATCGCCTTGGGAACACGGGGAGGGGTCGCGGGCGAGACGCCAAGATTCAGGAGAACTGCCTCCACTTGACGGCGTAATTTGATTTGGTTATGTTGGGTTGTCTGTGTTGTTTTATTGTCGTTGTTTGGTGTGTGTAGCTTTGGTGTTGTTTTAGTTATTTTTATTGTAGGATCAGCAATGTTATTTACCAGTAATGAAGACTGAGCGGACATCAGCATGCACGTGGGAAAAGTTAACCAGTATGGATTTGTCAGGCGGAGATGTGTGTGTGTGGTGGGGGGGGGGGTCTCTGGGAGGGTGCCTGTGTGGGTGGGGGAGTGTGAGTGGAGTAGAGGGTGGGGGTGTGTGTGTGGGTGCTGCTTTCGTTCGTTGTTGGTGCTTTACCTCCTGGCAACATCTAAGGTCATATCAGGACGGGTACCAACTTGTGACAGTATACGCACTCATAGTAACTTTATAGTGCTGCCCCACTGGGAATTCAGACCACTGGCACCATGACCCAATATTGCACTCAGTCACATTATCCTGACACTGAGCTAACTGGTCCTTGCCCTATCCTATTAATGCCGAGCGCCAGGTTAGGAAGCGACAAGTATCAATTTTACAAGTCATTGGTTTGACTCGACCGGGAACCGAGATCCAGCCTTCCGCATGCGAGGCTTGCACTCTACCGATTAGGCAACTACCCCCAGGAGGGATCGGAGGGGGCGGGGGGGAGGGGGGAGGCAGGGGAGTGCGGGTGGGGGGAGTATCTGCAGACAAGGAGGGCAGAAGGGGAATCACATTAACGAGGTGGCCACCTAATCAGGCATTCTTCATCGGAATGAGGAGTGGTATTAATATGGGTTATTGATCAGTGCGCCATGTGATTATTACCCACAATGCAGTGGCACCGGAAGTAGATACTTGCGTGACTACGGGATCCATTTAGCCGGAATGGGGGGTGGGCGGAGGCGGGGGGGGGGGGCCCGGTCAATTGGGATAAGACATTTGTCCACGGTGTACATTGTATGACAACCTGTCTTACAGATTTACAGATCTGGTCAAGTGATGGGAGCCAGTTTGTATTCCTCAGACCTGCATAGTCCGATGAAGCATCACATTGTCAAAAGCAAAGCAATTATCACCTAGATATGATTCTACATATCTAACTTTGATACTGATGCGCTTATTGTGCATGTGTTGCCACGTAGAAGGGAATGCCGAGTCAATGTTAATATAACCTATTTCTGCAGGAAGGCTCTGATGTGCTTGCCAAAATTAATATTACATGTTTGCACTTCAAATCTCTCAAAAGTTAAGCATTTAGAAGAAATCTTACATCAGGGTAGATTATGGTAATACAATTAATGTATTCATCTGAGAACTCAAAACCATCGGACTATGCAACTTTGATATGGGTGTCCAAAGTAGTAGTACTGACTCTCAGGAATGAGTGAAGATTGGATAAAGCAGATGCTCCCCTCTCCCCCACATTTTACAGTCTTATGTTCCACTAGAAGGCCCAAATGCTTTAAACTCAGTTAGCTCATATAACCAATTACCTCCTTGTGGTCAGACTTTGAATAGAATTGTAATGTACTCGTCCTGTCCTATATTTTACCTTGGAATAACAGACCACTTTTTATATTATGGTGTGTCTGTATTCACCACCTCTCCCTACCTTCGAACCTCTAATCTTATGTTTAACCATTGTATAGCCATGTTCACACACACAACTTTAGGCCGAGCAAGTCCATACTAACCAGCGCCAGTTTCGGTTAGTCGACGTCGCCACGAGAGAGTGTGGGTTCGACCTAGATATGTATGGACTGAATCCTATTGGTTTGGAACGGTCAAAACCTCTGCTGGGCAGTGAAAACCTTAAAATAAATCATGAACAAAATATCTGTGCACCTCTAGCAGGTTCATAGAGCAAATTTACCGGAAAGTCAACAAACTCAGGTCTCGACTGTGACGTCCTTAATCCGCCACATCTAAACCGCTACCGTCCACACAGGCAATATGGGCCGACTTAAGTTAGATCACTTCATATACCCTACCTCGCGAGGCGGTTTACTTGAAGCGAATTAGTTGAGGCGAATCAGCCCTAATCCGCCTTAGGGTCACGTCCACATGGCGAATGTGAGCTGAACTAGACAAGGCAAATTAGTTGAGACGACTTAACTCCCGTGTGTGAACACGGCTTATGACCCCCAATAGCCGATGTTTACTCTTTGTGCTAGGGGGTCATTAAGCAAACAAACAAAGCCAACTTTAGCTGTGACCCAGCATGTTAGTGCTAGGTCCCTGCTTCAGTCTTCCTGAGTGCCCAGCAGAACTCATACTACCGCTGTATATCATTACTGCGATGTCCATACTGTAATGATTCTTAAGTGCATTTAGATCATACCTGCGGATAATCTCCACGGGGATACAAGCACAACAATCTATCTCAACGAAGGTAGGAAGAATCCACCTTTCCACAAGTGATAATAAATGTCGGGTACTGTACGGCTGGCATGGTATTTTATCGACAGTTCTACCCTCCATCCATAGTCTGCACTAACCCTCAGCTGCATGACCTACTGACAATGGGACCAAGTGGAATCAATAGCCTTATCCCATCTCTCCTCCTACACCCACCCACACACCTAGCCCTCCTTCATCCTGTCGAATTGCTCTAGTACTGAGGCACATCCCGAACACTCCGCGAGTAGCTCAATATCAGCTCCTGTACACTTCTCGAGTAGGCCCCGATCCAGCTTCCGGGTCACTCCGGAGCAGGCAGGCAGCCCAAGCACTTCCCAGTAGGTCATCATGATGCTGTCAGTCGCAATGCGACAAAGACCGCCTTCATTAATTAACCACCGCTTTGTGCGGTTGTACATTTCATAAAAGCTGCTTGCAAAGTGTTGAAGTGCTGCTGGCTTTTGCAAGTTACTAGCGGCACTCTCTCAGGCAGCAAATAGAGGTCTCACACCGGCAAGAACATGTCAAGATAGGCGCAAACTATTTGTCCCTGCAGTGGCTGGTCGGGATATGTTGGGAGTTCCATTCATCACCGCCCTTAATGCTGCCACGGTAACATGGTTTTCTGTTAGGGTTTGCTCCCTTAGCCTTTGATTCTATCAAGAACCAGAACTTGTACCACAAGGCAGTGGTATCCAACTTTGCAAGGCAGGGGCGTCAAACTCCCTGAGGTATTTTAGCACCTAAGGTATCCGAGGTACTGCATTACCCAGTCCCAGTAGGTACTAGGCACATTCCGACCAGCTAACCAGGTCATTCGTGGACAGTTCTCGCTCGGGAAGGCCTCAGGTAGGTCGTGAGCAGGTCGTGAGCAGGTCCTACGATGGGTCTGAGCAGGTTCTGAACAGGGATTGAGCATATCCAAAACAGGTCCCGAGCAGTCCCCTAGCACGACCCTAGCAGGGACCGAGTAGGTCCTGAGATGGTTCCGAGCAGGTTTGTATTCCTCAGACCGGAACATAGCCGGTATTCCATAGCAGGTCCGGAACAGGTCCTGAGCTCGTCGCAAGCAGGTCCCTAGGGTGATCCCAAGCAGATCCCGGCTAGAACCGGACCAGTTCGATAGTAGGCCTTCGGCAGATCCCGAGCAGGTCCTGGAGACATTCCTGAGCAGCTGTAATAGAGACGAAGAGTACTTCCGAACACGTCAGACTGGAAATGAAGAGAAGATGGTAAGCTCGTCCCGAGCACCAAATGAGCACCTCTGGAGCACAGTTCTAGTCGTTCCCGAGCAGTGCCCTGGTATTTACCGATCCGTCTCCACAGATCTGCCGAGGGCACGTCCTGGGGACAAGTGTTGCCGGGGCCTGGTGGTGATGGATAGCGGCACTCCAGGGGTTCGGCACACTCACCTCCCCCTCACACACACATCATCACCTCTCCCCCACACACTAACCTCCCGCACACTCCCACACACTCAGAAGCAGCATCAAACTCCCACACACAGGCAGACCCGTGCAGACAGACTCAGAATCCCCTCCACACACTCATTCCCACATAGTACACACTCAGAATCCCCCACCCACATACACACCTAGAGACACACTGAGAACCCGCCTGTCACACACTCTCAGACCAATACAGACATACTCGGAACGCCCACCTACACACAGACTCATCCTCATACACGCCCAGAATTAACCACACACACACTCATCCCCAAACCCTGAGAACCCTCCCCCACACTCTCATCTCCATACAAACCGACTCAAAATCCCCCCTTGCACACATACACTCAGCCACCTCAGAACCCCCTCTACACACCCTCCCTAAACAGATTCTGCACCACACATCCCCCACACATGCTACCCGAACACCAAGACGCACATCCCCTCCAACATCTACACTCACACACACATTCATGTGCACACGCACCCATACTCACACCCATTCGCACAACCACACCCATCCAAACATCCATCCCCACACCCACACCCACACCCACACCCACACCCATACCCACACCCACACCCACACCCACACCCACACCCACACCCACACCCACACCCACACCCACACCCCACACCCACACCCACACCCACACCCATACCCACACCCACACCCACACCCCACACCCACACCCACACCCACCCACACCCACACCCACACCCACACCCACATCCACATCCACATCCACACACATCAAAGCTCACACCCCAACTCACACCCACACCTGCATCAACACACCGTTCACACCTTACACATCCCTCACACCCCTCAAACCTCTCATACCCCTCACACCCCTCGAACTCCTCAATCCCTAACCACCCCTCGCATCACCCACACCCAACCAGTCCCTCACACCCACCACACCACGCACACCCACCACCCCTTCACCTCCGCCTCCACCTGCACCCTTTCTCCGAGCTGTTCCGAGCTGATCCGAGCTGATCCGAGCTGCTCCGAGCAGCTTACGCCGGCTCCGCCACTCATTAACTTCCTCCGCATCAGATGTCGGCGGCTCGAGTGGTCACCTACCGGCCGCCCGACAACCCTGGGACCCGGACACCCGGACACCCGGCCACCCGAAAACACCGGGCACCCGGCACTTCCGGGCGGGCGGTGGTGTCAGGCACTCACTGGAAGGGTAAGAGGATTAGCCTCTTACACTTAAAGTTGCATAGTCCAATGGTTTTGAGTTTCTATCATTTTTCTGAGATAATTATAATTATCAAATTGATTGTTATGATCTACCTCATTTTAGTCTGAAGTACCTTTGATTTTAAATGACTCAGTTTTGATATATTTTAAGTCTAAATATATATAATAATTTTGGCAAACACACCATTTCTGTTTGAACAGACTTTTGTCTATTCACAGGCCAGACCCACCCACACACACATTGGCTGGAATCTTAGGCTGTGGGGAATGTTTGGATGTGGTGAAGAAGGGAATCAGTTTGCCAAGTTTTTCAATGAAGGCAATGGGCACATACACCACATGCTTGCTGTAAGGTACTCACTAGGAAGTTCAAAGGATTAACCTCATACAATTAAATGCCCTTAATACAAGGCTTTTTCAATTGATATAAATTGTGTTTGAACATAGTTTTGTCACACACACACACATCTGGTGGTACGTTTGGGTGTGGTGGAATTGCTTGGGCGTGTTTGAGAAAGGCATCCGTTCGCCAAATTGGCTTAATAAGGACAGTAGGCATATACAACACAGGGTATCATAGTAGGAGTGACATGAATGGTCACACTTAGTAGGTTCACTGCTATGTAACACTAAGTAAAGCCCTGGTCACATAGCCGTTAGTGGATGTAGTTGACCATAGTGGAGGCTAACGCAGTTGAAACTAGTTGAACATAGTTGAACGTAGTGGAAAGTACCGGCATCCATACTTGTCATTGATATTAACTTGGTAATACCATGGGTGAGCCGTGATCTACAATTTAATCTTTGGACATGTTCAAAAGAGCAGTCAGTCCATTAGAGGCTGAATTTCGAATGTAGTAGAACCTAGTAGAAAGTAGCTCTTAATGTACTCTAGCATACTCTAGCATACTCGAGCATACTTTGACCTGCACAAAACCATTGCCATTCAATGTCACGCATGCCATGGTCACATAGCCATTAGTGGACATAGTTGAACGTTGTTGAATGTAGTGGAGGCTAACATATTTGAAAGAAGTTGAACCTAGGTGAATGTAGTTGAACGTACCCGCATCCATACTGTAATGTATTTATCCATTTCATTTGGTGGCAAAAGGTGCCATACCTTAACGTATTTCAACATAGTTTAACAAACTTACACCACGTTTGACCCACGTAGCCTCCACGATGTTCACCTGTGTTCAACTACGTCCACTAACGGCGATGTGGCCAGGGCTTAAGTGTCTACAACCACGTCAGTGTCTGGATCTGGGTGTGGGGCAGGCTGGGGGGTTATGAAGACTGTAGACATACATCAACTGCTAATACTATCACAGTAGGAATGCCATGACAAAATCTGAGAAGCAGACTGCTATGCAACTCCATCCTAACAGTCCACGACCATTTCTCTTCATGTGTCTCTGTCTGTTTGGAGCAGTGTTGGAAGCGATAAAGATGATGGACATACAGCACAGACTATCAGAGTATGACTGACGTGAACGCCATGAATCGGCTCACTGCTAGGACTAGGTAACAGAAACTAACTATCAAGGACCATTTTGGTGTTTGTGTATGTCTGTGTTTGGGGAATGGGACGATACAGAATGTAGACATACACCACATACTATCACAGTAGGAGGGACGTGACGTAATCTGAGTAAACTCACTGCTCATATATCTCACAGTAGGAGTGATGTAAATTAACATGGGTAGGCTGACTGCTAATGCTATGCAACGCCAACTAACTGGCCACAACCATTTCAGTGTCTGTGTCTGTGAGTTTGGGGCCGGGTGGGGGTGGGGGTGGGCGGTGGGGGATACAAAGAATAGACTTATCTCACGTACGTAGAAGTGAGGTGAACAAGACTGGGTTGTGAGACAAACTACCTAACTACCCACACCCACTTCAGTGTCTCTGCCTGTGTGTTTTGGGGTGGGGTGGGGTGGGCTGGGGGAGCTGGGGGTGAGGGGGTCACAAAGCCATAAACCGCTGAGCTGCTCAAATAGCAGCTCCTCCAGCTGAGCGTTATTTGTCAGACCCCGACCGGCGCTCTGACATCTGTTACCCAAGTAGTCCATCATTTCTTCACGCGCGGCGGGGAGTGCAGGCGACCCGCCGTCTGGGCCTGGCCGGGGATGGGACCGAGAAAGGCGAAGCTCCCGGGGCTCCCGACGATCGGACGGGAGGGCGGGCGGGCGGGCTCGCCGGCCGATGTGACTGTGAGAGCAGCTCGGGGGTGAGAGGTGGGCGACGAGACGGGAGGCGAGAGGGGGTATGGGGAAGGGAGGGAGAGGCGGGAGGTGGGAGGTGGAAAGCCGCAGGCGGGAGGCTAGAGGCGGAAGGTGGGAGGCGGGAGACCGGAGGCGGGAGGTGGGAGGCGGAAGGAGGGAGGAGTGGGAGAGGAGGGGGATAGGAGGGGAAGAAGATGGGGAGGCGGGAGGCGGGAGACTGGAGGTGTCAGGCGGGATGTGGGAAGGGGTAGGAGGATGAGGAGGGGGGGGGAGAGGCGGGAGGGGGGGGGAGGGGAAAGGGAAGGAAGGAAGGCCGGGTGGGAGGCGGAGGCGTAGGTGGAGGTGGGAGGCGGCAGGCGGCAGGCGGCAGGCGGCAGGTGGCAGGCGGCAGGCGGCAGGCGGCACGCGGCACGCGGCACGCGGCACGCGGCACGCGGCACGCGGCACGCGGCACGCGGCACGCGGCACGCGGCACGCGGCACGCGGCACGCGCAGGAGACAGAAAAGCAGAAAGAGTTGTCGTTATTCAAACAAGAAACAAGAGGTCACGAAATGTGGAATCAGGAGAATATGGGTGTCTAGGTGGACGGAGACAGTAGCAAGGTGGACTGTGGGTGCTGCTAGTGGGTGTGGGTAGGAGGGTAGCAAAAATTAAGAAGACATGGTTCAGACTGATTAACAGAGATGTGTCGAGGCGACCTGGTCGTGAAATATAATAAGCGTCTGTGGAAAATGGGAAGGGGGCGATGGGGTTGGTCAGACATCAGACATAGAATATAGCTTCTGGAAAATCAGATATCACCCCCAAGGCAGGACACACCTAATTTTGACAGTAAAAAAACCGGTCCTAAGAGCACTACCGCCGCCACCGCCGCCACCGCCGCCACCGCCGCCGCCACGCCGCCACCGCCGCCACCGCCGCCAACGCCGCCAACGCCGCCACCGCCGCCACCGCCGCCACCGCCGCCACCGCCGCCACCGCCGCCACCGCCGCCACCGCCGCCACCGCCGCCACCGCCGCCACAACCGCCACCGCCGCAACGGCACCCCGCACCACCCGGCACCCACGACTACGCACGTCCGCCCGCCCCGCCCGATATGGATTCTGCGTGGCGGGAGTCGCGACGTGATTCATGGTCAGGCGGACTGCTGGCAGGCTGTCGATATAACATTCCGGCAGGGTGACTTTGGGCGCCGCCATAAATATGGAATCTGTGCGGGACGGCGGGGTGGTAGGGGGGCGGTAGAGGTAGTAGAGACGGCGTGGTGATAGGGTAGTACTAGTAGGGGTGGTAGGCGTGGTAGGGGCGGTAAGAGCGGTAGGGGCGGGAAGAGCGGTAGGGGCAGTAGGGGTGGTAGGGGAGATAGAGGTACTAGGGACGGTAGGGGCGGTATGTATGGACGGTAAGGGCGATAGGGGCAGTAGGGGTGGTAGGGGCGATATGGGCGATACGGGCGATACGGGCGATACGGGCGATACGGGCGATACGGGAAATAGGGGCGGTAGGGGTGGTAGGGGCGGTAGGGGCTGTAGGGGCAGTAGGCGCACCAGGGGCGGTAGGGGCAGTAGAGGTGGTAGTGGCGGTAAGGGTGGTAAGGGCGATAGGGGTGGTAGGGGTGGTAAGGGCGATAGGGGTGGTAGGGGCGGTAGGTGTGGTAGCGGTGGTAGGGGCGGTAGGGGCGGTAGGGGCGGTAGGGGCGGTAGGGGGCAATAGGGGTGATAGGGGAGATACGGGTAATAGAGGCAGTAGGGGTGGTAGGGGTGATAGGGGCGATACGGGTAATATGGGTGGTAGGGGCTGTAGGGGCGTTAGGCGTGGCAGGGGCAGTAGAGGCGGTAGGAGTGGTAGGGGCAGTAGGGGCAGATGGGCCGGTAGGGACAGGCGGTAAGGGCGGTAAGGGCGGGATGGGGCGGTAGGGGTTGTAGGGGAAATAGGGGCGGTAGGGGTGGTAGGGGCGGTAGGGGTAGCAGGGGCGGTAGTGGTGGCAGGGGCGGTAGCGACGGTATGGGCAGTAGGGGCGCTAGGCGTGGTAGGGGCGGTAGGGGGGGGGGGCGGTAAAGGGGGTAGGGGCGAGGGGACAGCAGGGACGATGGGTTAACGCAACTACGTCCTGCCGAACTCCCCCTTCCCCCTGGCCCCGCCAACCACACCTTCCCCCAAATGCCCAGACTTGACTATCACTCCAGTATCCCACACCAGGTAACTCCCTTCATTCCACTGAACCAGTCACACCCCTATCAATGTCACCACGTGGTGCAACAGGTCCCCCCACTATTCGCCTGCAGTGTATCGTAACATGTGGTCCCCCAACTGAGCAGCGTATCGCAACACGTTGGTGCCTAGCTGGGCAGTGTATCGTAACAATAACAGGTTGGTCCATAGCTGAGCAGTATATCGTTACAGGTTCGTCCCTAGTTGAGCGGTGTATCGTAACAAGTTTGTCCCGCAGCTGAGCAGGGTATTGTAACAGGTTGGTCCCTAGTTGAGCAGGGTATGTTAACAGGTTGGTCCCTAGTTAAGCAGGGTATTGTAACAGGGTTGTCCCCCAGCTGAGCAGGGTATTTTAACAGGTTGGTCCCTAGTTGAGCAGGGTATTGTAACATGTTGGTCCCTAGTTGAGCATGGTATTGTAACAGGTTGGTCCCTAGTTGAGCAGGGTATTTTAACAGGTTGGTCCCTAGTTGAGCAGGGTATTTTAACAGGTTGGTCCCTAGTTGAGAAGGGTATTGTAACAGGTTGGTCCCTAGTTGAGCAGGGTATGTTAACAGGTTGGTCCCTAGTTGAGCAGGGTATTGTTACAGGTTGGTCCCTAATTGAGCAGGGTATTGTAACAGGGTGGTCCCTAGTTGAGCAGGGTATTGTAACAAGTTGGTCCCTACTTGAGCAGGGTATTGTTACAGGTTGGTCCCTAGTTGAGCAGGGTATTGTAACAGGTTGGTCCATAATTTAGCAGGGTATTGTAACCGGTTGGTCCCTAGTTGAGCAGGGTATTGTAACATGTTGGTCCCTAATTGAGCAGGGTATTGTAACATGTTGGTCCTTAGTTGAGAAGGGTATTGTAACAGGTTGGTCCCTAGTTGAGCAGGGTATTGTAACAGGTTGGGCCCTAGTTGGGAAGGGTCTTGTAACAGGTTAGTCCCTAATTGAACAGGGTATTGTAACAGGTTAGTCCCTAATTGAGCAGGGTATTTTAACAGGTTGGTCCCTAGTTGAGCAGGGTATTGTAACAGGTCGGTCCCTAGCTGGGTAACCCCGGCACTCTTCACGTTACTCATATCACATATCAGGTCACGCACGGTATGTCACCCTGTATCACATTAAGAGGGCAGCCTGTTGGCATCCCCCCCCCCCCCATCCCCATTCACCACCACCACCACCTCCTTCTGCATTCCTGCTTTCCTCACCCCAACCTCCTGCCGCCTCAGTCGTCCCCTCCTCCTCCGTTCCACTTTCTGCTCTGACTCTGAAGGCCCGGTCACATACACATTAGTGAACGTAGTTTAACATAGTGGAGGCTAACCCAGTTGAAGGCATCCATACTTCTATGTGATGAGAACGTGATAAGAATGTGTGGGCCGTGAGTTCCGATTTAAGCTTTGGACATGTTCAAAAGAGAGGTACCTTTGAGGTAGACATAGCCTCTGTAATGATAACATACTCTAGTGTACTCTAGCATACTCTAATGTATTCTAGCACACTTCTTAATGAACCCCAGCATACTCTAGCATATTCTAGCATACCCTGGCATACTTTAACCATCACAAAACCTTGGCCGTACTGCCATGGACACATAGCTGTTAGTGGATGAAGTTGAACGTAGTTTAACGTAGTGCAGGGTAACATCGTTGAACGTAGTTGAACGTAGTTGAACATAGTTGAACGTTGTTCGACGTATGGGGATCCGTACCATAACATACTGGGATCCGTACCGTAATGTATTTATCTGTACTATTAGGTGGGTGATCAACCAAAACCTGCCATACCTTAACATAGTTTAAAGTAGTGATAGCACGTTTCACCCAGGTTAATCTATCCTACGTTCAACTACGTTCACTAACGTGTATTTGATCAGGGCTTTAGCCTCTCGCCCATTATCTTTCCCACTCCATCTGTTCCTCGTTTATTCTCCTCCGAGCAATTAGACTTGTATAATGCGTTACACATTACATATCGATATATATATATATATATATATTATATATATATCGATATGGATGTATATATATATATATATTATATATATATATATATATATACTTATGCACATACTTGTATATAATGCATATAGATTCATCTATTGGACACAATCATTTCGGAACTGAAATTCCCATCACATAAAACTGTATTTTGAAACCGCTCTCATTGAGTCTCAGTCTCACGGGTCATCCTCCAATCATCACAGTGAAAGAATTGAAAACATAACAGCGCCACTAGTCAAGAGACGGCGGCGAGGGTAAACAATAGTATATGCGTTACGCGGCCACTTGGAAGCGTAGGTGTGAAGGTGTGAGTGAGTGAGTGGGTGGGTGGGGGTGGGGTGGGTGGGGGGGGGGGGGGTCATGGCCAGAAGTCACATTGGCGGGCGTCCTTACCGGAAGATGGGGCGCTGATAGCGGCAGGAAACTGTATTACACGCGAGATTTATGGAGCGGGGCGCACCCGGGGCCCACAATCCAAGTCATCGCCTTCTATTTCTTCGATTCCCGCCAGGGGGCGTTGACGCGTCGCCTGACGGGCGGGCGGAGTACTATTCTACCATTGAGGGAATGGGAGGACTGGGTGTGTTTTGCAGCCGATAAATGCACCAGGGATATGTGCATATGTGGATATATATATATATATATATATATATATATATTGATATATGCATGTATTATCTATATTCTTCTATATGCATCGCATATATATGCATATATATGCAGATATCTATAGACATAATCTTATCCATAGCCAAAAATATATAGAGAAATATATTGAAATATATAGAAATACATAAACATATATAGAAAATACATGAACTTTTGAAATATATAGAAATATATAGAAAGAAATAGAAAACTAAAATATATAGCAACATATACACTTATAAATATATATATATAGATATCAGATATGTATATGTATATGCATCAATATATTGATATACACATATATTTATTTATTATTATATATATATACATATATATGTATATATGTATATATAAATATATAAATATAGATATATGAGACAGACTCAAAATGTGTTAAGCAATATGGGACAACATTTTGTCCATTGTAACAATCAACATACTATTATTATGTGCTTATGCATTTGCTCAACTGTATGCAGGTATTGCAGGTATAGCAATACCTCAGGGAGTTTGATGCCCCTGCCTTGCAGAGTATGTAAATCACTGCCTTGTGGTACAGGTTCTTGACAGAACCGAAGGCTAAGGGAGCAAACCCTAAACAGAAAACCATGTCACTGTGGCAGCATTAAGGGCGGTTGTTGTATCTCCCAACATCTCCCGACCAGCCCCCGCAGGGACAAATAGTTTTGCCCCTGTCTTGACATGTTCTTGCCGGTGTGAAACCTCTATTTGCTCCCCGAGAGAGTGCCGCTGGTAACTTGCAAAAGCCAGCAGCACTTCAACACTTTTGCAGGCAGCTTTCATGCAATGTGGAGAGTGGCAGTCAAGTAATGAAAGCAGTCTTTGTCACATCACAACCGACAGCCTGATGATGCATTTGCTCAGGATAAACTGATTTGTTTTTTTTACATGTTTTTTACATGGTGTTTCATAATCCCAATAGAATACATATTTATTTGAAGCAAATGTCTTTGCGTTTTCAGTATAACCGTTTCTGTGCTATTTTGTGTCAATCGTTAGAATGGACGGACAAAAAAAGAGTTATCACCTTTTGAGACAGGCTCATATATATAGGTATACCTTAATATCTCTGTATCCGACAGATAAACCAAACCAAAACCGATTTTGAAAAGTCAGATATCGACGTCTTACTCTTAGCCAGACAGGTTCTAAGTTTCATCCGTCACAGACTTTTGCGCGTCACTATCACTATCAGATTGTCGATTGAATAGAAATGAGGAATCGTCACAATGTGAATGACATATATCCCATGCCAAACCAAAGAATATAATCCCAAAATATAGTGCATGTAAAGGCCCTGTCACACTACGACGTGACTATGTCAGCGTAGGCAGAACGTGAAAATAATTATATTACGTCGACGTTATGGGCGTAATATGCAAATTGTGGACCTGAGCGTAACGTGAAAGTAACGTCGGTGTACGTCGTGACCTTAGCTGTAACGTGACAACGTTAGGGGGGAGGGGTAATTGGCGACGTGACCGGGCGTTAGTGTAACGTGAGCGTAACGTCGCCGTAACGGGTGCGACGTGGACGTAACGTGACCGTAACGCCACCGCAACGTGACCGTAACGTGACCGTAACGTGACCGTAACGTGACCGTAACATGACCGTAACCGTGACCGTAACGTGACCGTAACGTGACCGTAACGTGACCGTAACGTGACCGTAACGTGACCGTAACGTGACCGTAACGTGCAAAACGCTGCCCACACGTTGCTCCCACCCGGGCCGTCGGTCTGACGTGACATAACGTGACTCTAACGTCATTTACGCTGCTATAACGATCGTGGAACGTCTACCTAACATCATTGTCACATCATCCCGACGTAACGGCTTCACGTCGAGATACGTCAAACGTTTTGAACAGGTTCAAAACCTCGACGCGCCCCGACGTAGCACGACGTAACATGACGTAGCTCGACGTTGTAATGTAAAGGACGTCTGAACACAATGAGTTCTGTACTGTAACTAACTTTATTTAGAACATTCTGTAGTGCCCTCACTCTGTGCCACACTGGGGGTGTTCGGATTACAACACAACTGGAAGACACATACATTACATCTCCCTTTCAATGGAACAGAGGAACAAAATTCAATGGTAACATTTTGTATATATAAACTACCATCGATAGCAACAGGTCCTTGTGTTATTATAACTAATGTCATAACGCATATCCCCCTCTTTAAAATAATTCCATCCATAACAGAATGGTACCAGGTATGCGAGGATAAAATGCCATGCTCAAATTTACTAACATTCCAGAAACAATGTAAATGGCATTGTACATGAAGACCTAATACATATAGAGATATTATACATACTATGTTTAAGAAGAGAACCATGAAACCTGTAAATGGGAAACTATCGAATGTAGCCCATATACAAAAACACGACCATAGTAAAACGAATACAACGAATACATAGTCGGGTGAGTTGTCACTTCTTAAATGTAGACTTATTTTGTCTCTTCTTCATATGACCTGAACAATGAGTGTATTATTACATAACGGTGTATGCAATTCATAACTGAACCATAACAAGGCACTTGCTAGGCAGAACAGAAAGTGGCATAGCAACAACAGTAAACGACTTATATAACATATGTAGATTCAAATATTCAATATAGTATTTCATGCACAACATTTCCAAAATGGTCAAATTAACAACTCAGCGTCATATAACATTTCATCCGTGAACATTCGTCATATTTTTATTTGATTTTTTATTTGTTCGTTTTATAAAAGCATTGAGTCAAAATTCATTTGATAACATTCTTGACATGCAAGACAACTTAAAAACATGTATAAACATAAACATACAAAATGCATACACAGCTGGCTGCTGTGTCGTTTCTTATGTTATCATGCGTTGTGTCCATTCATTGTTCGAACTTAAGTATGTGACGTTACCACTTATTGTACAGCTTTTCCAGATGTCTTCTTACTTGTAACATTCACCGTTCGACATTCTTTATGTTGCTTAATAAGCATTGAGTCAACATATATTAGTCAAGAACATCCATGACATGAAGAGCAACTAAACATAGCATTTATAAAAACATACAAGATGCATACTCAGTTGACTTCATGTGTCGTTTTCTTATGTTTGCATGAGTTGTGTCCATTCTTTGTTTGACCTGAACTATGTGTTGTCATTAATTATTGTACTGCTTTTCTGGCAATGTCAGTGATTTAATTGTAACAATTTGCATCAGTGAACATTTTTGTTTGTTTGTTTAATAGTATTGAGTGAATATTTATTGGATAACATCTATGACATGTAAGACAATTTAATAGCATTTATATCAACACACAAATGTATACTTAGTTAGCTTCAGGTGTGTCGTTTTCTTATCCTGCATCTGTTGTGTCCATTCTTTATTTGACTTTAATCATGTATCATTCTTACTGTACTGCATTTTCTAGCATGTCACTTGCTTAATTATTACAATTGCACTCGGTGAACAGTCTACAAGTACGACACTTACAGCATTAGGACAAGTACGGACAACTTACAGCTGTACAAAACATCACAAAAAAACATACTCAGTTACCTTCATGTGCCATTTCCTATGTGTGAATGTGTTCTGTAAAGTCTTTGTTTGACCTCAAATGTGTGATGTTCTTCATGTATTGTCATGGTAAATACAGTAGCAATTTAAAGTTGCACAGTCCAACCAAACCATTCCTAATTCAAAACGTCACACTCGACATACTATGTTTTGGTTGCATTCTCTGATCTTTTATATATATATTATTTATTAACACTAGAATGTTTTTATTAATTTTAGTGTGGTTATATTTGTGTGTGTGCTTTTGACGTATACGTTGGTTGTTTGGTGTAATATGGCAGTGGTGTAATATCATTTAATATACTATTACTTAACAAATGTATATGACATTAAATTTAACATTACAAATATCAGTATCATTTGGTAGGTTTAGCATACTTGGCTTACTCCGGTTTCTATATAACCAATTTTTAGTTTTTATATGTCCATCATTAACAACTAGTCCATTAGCATACATGATGGTATACAGTTTTTTATTGTTTTTTTTTTTTTTTTTTATTTGTTGTGTTTTCTTTTCTTTTTGTTATACAATTCCTAAATTATTAGGACATGGTTAGTGATTTATACACACTACAGTATAAGCATTATATGGTATTATCATTAATATATTTTCATTGGAGTATGCAGCTTTAACAACGCTGACTACTAACTGCTACTTTGTCACATTCACCAATTTGAACTACATTCTTTTGTGACGTGGCTTTGCTCCGTCCTGGGGGTGTTCGGAAATCAGCATACCTATATTTTCATGTCGATGTTAATGATATAATTATACATTTTAAATAATTGTTTCTTTACCTGTATTGTCTCATACTCCATCTTATGTCAATTCACCGCTCATAATAAGTCACATTTAATGTTCTTCACGTGCCATCAAGTGGCCTGGCGTCCGGTGCTTTCTTCCCGGCGCTCGTGTTTACGTTCTCGATGAATATCGTTGCCTTGCCTGTTGCTTGTCCTGTTGCCTTGACGCATCTTCATTCTGGCGTTTCATTAGAGGCCGTTTCGTGTACGACGATTAGGCCGTCGTGCACGGGTGCCATCCGTGCTTCTTGGCATCTGTGCATCATGTCTGTTGTTTAGGCAGCTGTGCATCTGTGTGCCAATCTTCTCAGGCATCTGTGATTTGTATTGTCTTTTATTCACTATAACCATTGGCAATGGCATGTAGTCCTGCGCGTCAGTCATTCGGCGTTTTCATTACAGCCGTTCGTTTCCGCCGACGATCTGTACATCCATGCTTCTTGGCATCTGTGCAGTCGTGTCTGGTGCCTCTAGGCATCCGTGCATCTGTGTGCCATCTTCTCATGCATCTG
Source organism: Branchipolynoe longqiensis (assembly GCA_030323885.1). Classification (NCBI taxonomy): domain Eukaryota; kingdom Metazoa; phylum Annelida; class Polychaeta; order Phyllodocida; family Polynoidae; genus Branchipolynoe; species Branchipolynoe longqiensis. Next base: position 10,648,533 of record CM059188.1, on the reverse strand, counting down.
TGCATCGTATTGTCACCCGTCACAATAAAGTCTGTGCAGGTTTTTGTTGGCGCCCGGGGAGTGGCTGCCCGGCGCGCTGCAGCTACTTCAACATGAAGTTCAAACAAGTGGTACCTTCTCTATGACCAGGGGTGTCGATCCTGGTAAAATGAACTTGTATTATAGTGTTGGTTTGTGCCCGGGGGTGTCGTGGCCCCGGTATCCACCAGAAGCAATGGGCTGGAAAGCACCATTGCCTCCACCTGACCAACCTGAATGACGTGCGTAATGTAACTACACATGATTTTGTACTGTAACTAACTTTATTTAGAACATTCTGTAGTGCCCTCACTCTGTGCCACACTGGGGGTGTTCGGATAACAACACAACTGGAAGACACATACATTACAGACGTCACTCTAACGTCATTATGACGTCATCATAACGTAACCCAACGTACGGCAACGTAATGACGAAAAATCATCATGTTAGGCTCACGTTGGCTCGTTACGTCGTAGTGTGACAGGGGTATAAGAAGCGGCGACTGGCTATCTCTTGTTGTGCAAATACCAAAATGGGTGGACGGGCGGTTAACCCGGCCCAGTTGCTACTGCCCGGGTTGACCGCCGCAGGGGTCCGGCAAGTTATCACGGCCAGGACGGACCCAGCTGACACATGAATGCGGGATATGTCCCCATCTCGGGGAGGAGTATGCCTAAATGACCACGAATCCTTCACCAGCCCCACACACACACACAATCTCTCTCAACCCCGCCCAGAGACACTGACACACACACACCACACACATCACATACATCCAGCCGTGGCAATCAGACACATTCAGCCCTGGCAATCAGCGGTGTGTGCTGCCAAGGTATCGGGGTGTGAGTGTGTGTGTGAAGGGGTTGTTGTTGATTGAGAGTGTATATGTGTGCTACTGAGAGGGGTGCAGCTGGAGTGGGAGTGGGGGTGGGTGGGAATGAGCAGGGTGGGTTGGGTTGGAGACAACGTGGCAGTGGATATCTCGACAGTGCTTTCTCTTTTGCGGAAATTGTGACTTGTAATGATGAGAAGGAGGTCGAGACAAACGACGGCCCCATAGTCCTTCCTAAACAGCCGAGAATAATGGTATGACCTACACAACCCTGACTCCTCCCCCTCCGCCTCCTCTTCCCTCTCCTCCCCCTTCTTCCCTCCTCCCCCCTCCTACGCCTCCCCTTCCTCCCTCTCCTCCCATTCTCCCAGTCCTTCCCCTCATCCCCCTCCTCCCCCTCCTCTCCCTGCTTCTACTCCTCCTCGTCCTCTCCCCGTTCCCCTCCACTACGCCACCTCCCTCCTCCCCTCCGCCCCCTCCCCTCCTTCCTCTCTTCCTCCTCCGCCTCACCTTCATCCAAACCTACCCCACCCCTCTTCCAATTCCCCCCATCCTCCCCTCTTCGCGCTCCTCCCCTCTCCTCCTCCTCCCCTCCGCATCCTCCTCCCCTCCCCCTCCTCCCCTCCCCTCATTCCCTCCTCCCCTTCCTCCCCTCTCCCCTCGACCCCGCTCCACTCCTCCCCTGCTTCCTCCCCTCCACCTCCCCCCTCACCCTGCTCTCCCACCTCCTCCCGCTCATCCCCCGTCCCCCTTCCTTCCGCCCCCTCCCCTCCTTCCTCTGTTCCTCATCCGCCCTCACCCTCATCCAACTCCTACACCACCCCTCTTCCAATTCCCCCCATCCTCCCCTCTTCGCGCTCCTCCCCTCCTCCCCCTCCTCCCCTCCTCATCTTCCTCCCCTCCAGCCCCTTCGCTCCTCCCCTTCCTCCCCTCGTCCCCGCTCCCCTCGTCCCCTCCTTCCTCCCCCTCCACCTCCCCCCTGCTCTCCCCCTCCTCCCCCTCCTCCCCCGCTCCCCTTCCCATCCTTCCGCCGCTCCCCCTCCAGTCCTTCCCCGCTCCCCTCCTTCCCCCGTCCTTCCCTACCCCTTCCTTCCCCTTCACCCCCCCCCCCCCCACAAAAACAAACATTTCTCGCCGTGAATATGGCCTATGCTGCCGACACGCGTAAAGCAACCACCAATCAATGGATCAAACCTCCCCCCCCTCTCCTCCCCCTGCTCTCCCCTCCTCCCCCTCATCCCCCGCTTCCCCCTCCCATCCTTCCCCCGCTCCCCCTCCTCTCCTTCCTCCCTCCTTCCTCCCGCTCCACTCTGCTCTCTCCCTCCTCCCCCTCCTCCCCTCTCCCCACTCCCATCCACCCCCGCTCCCTTCCCCTCTCCGTCCTCCCTCCTTCCTCCCCCTCAACCTCCCCCTCCACTGCTCTCCAACTCCCCCCTTCATCCCCCCGCTCCCCCTCCCATCCTTCGCCCGGCCCCCTCCCCTCTCCCTCCTCTCCCCTCACTCCCCCCTCTCACCCCCTCCACCTTCCTCATGCTTGAATGAGTTATTCCATCTGGACCGTGTTATTCCGTAAAGGGGCTCCAATTTATTAGTGGCATTTCATTATCAGCACACAGACAGAGTCAGACACACAGACAGGCACACTCAGACACCCCCTCACACAATTCGCACAATTCCCCAACCAGTCACACAACGAATTAGATGTACGCCATTCCTGTGTGTGCGACATGCTATATCAGGACAAGACGGGATGGCCGAGTGAGTTGAGCGTCCGTCTCCCGTTTTGGTATATCGTGGGATTCGAACCGACGCGTTCAAACACTGGTTGAGTCAAACCAATGCCTTAACAAATTATATATTTTGCTTCCTACCCAGGCGCCCGGCATTACTAGGATACGGCAAGGAATGTTTGGCTCTGTGTCAGGCTCATGTGACAGGGTGGGATATCAGGTCATAGTCCTGGTGGCCTGGTCTCCCAGTCAGACAGCACTATAACGTTGCCATGAGTGTGCACTGTCACAAGTCGGTACCAGTCCTGATATGACCTTAGATGTTGCCAATATGTAAAACTCCAACAACCAACCAACTGTTTTAACAGTCCAAGGCTGTAAATACCAAATCCCCTCAATGGCCTATATTTGTATTTCTTCTCTTTTCTTACGATTACTATTATCGCCTTTAGTTTGTATTCCTCCCTGTGACATGTGTAAGTTATGCAGGTGGACTGACCTGGCTGTGAACTGGGGGCAGTCATGTGCCACTCCGTGTGGCCAGTTACTGAATAAACACGTCAGTTGTTGAACTGAACTCAAGGCATTCGGGTTGGTCACTACACTACATGGTGTCAGATGGTGGGCGATGGAGTTGACAAACATGGCGTCAGCTCTAACACGATTGAGACCACCACACCCACTAAACTTAGAATGGAACTTGGCAGTAAACTGGTGGACCTGGTTAACTAACTGCCTATGAGATATACACCAGTGCGGCTGGAGTGTGTAGCAAGCCCGAAAATACACAGTGCTTCGTGTTTTTGCAAGTGGCGGGGATAAAAGCCCCAACACTACTCCCAACACTTGATATCACCAGTACAGACCGTGAGAAAATAGTGCCGCTGACCACTTCCTTTAAGGAATACTGCGAAGGAAATGCAATATAACGGTGGTACGGTATCAATTTAACACCTATAATCAATAGTCTGAGTCGATGGATGTGTACATTAGACAACTTAAACATAAGATTTTGTATTGTGAGTATGTAAATCTAACTACCGTCGTAAATACAATCCAACTGGGACGATTGTTGGGTGAGGGCGTGTGGAGAAATAAGAGGAATAAAAGCTTATCAACCAAATAAAGAACATAAAAACCCGGGGAGAAAGAACAATAGTGACGACAGCGGGGTTTAGGCACTGAATGAGCACCCCCCCCCCCCCCCCACACACCTCCCCTTGGTGGTGACTGGTCCTCTCACGAGGTGGCGCCGGCGCCGTGAGGGGTTGCACTTCCGGTTTTACACACTTCGTTGGCGGCCATTATCGGGGTGTCGGCCGACACGTGTGCGGATGTTAGTTGACAGAGCTAAGCGTTGTTGAGCTCTTGGGAGACATTTTCATATTTGACGCATGTTTTGAAATGTGAAGATGCGAAAGAAAGGCAACATAGATTGTCTTTGCAGGAACCATCGGTAAATGATTTGATAACTTGGTTTTAAAGCTGAGGCCATTCCAGGAGCGCTTTACGGCCGAATGTAGGATGGACTCATGTGGAGGTTGGGGAATGGTAGTATGTTATAGTTTGTTTTGAGCGGAAAAGATTAATATTAATGGTATATTGAGTATGCATAGGAGCAGTAGAGTGCTGTCCCTTTGAAAGCGCAGTTGACACACATGTAGTGTTCTTTATCGTATGCGTAGCTACTTATCCTGATATTATCTGAAATGTTGCTAGGAAGGAAAACCTACATAACTGACACATGGATATGATGACTATCACATTATTCAACTCTAAAGGCCTAGTCACATACATGTTAATGGACATAGTTGAACGTAGTGGAGGCTAATGTAGTTGAACGTAGTTGAACGTAGTTTAACATAGTTGAATGTAGTTGAACGTAGTTGAACGTAGTTGAATGTAGTTGAATGTAGTTGAATGTAGTTGAACATAGTTGAACATATTTGAAAGTAGTTGAACATAGTTGAAGGTAGTTGAACATAGTTGAACGTATGTGAACGTAGTTGAACGTAGTTGAACGTAGTTGAACATAGTTGAACATAGTTGAACATAGTTGAACATAGTTGAACATAGTTGAATGTACCAGCATTCATACTTCTCTGGTACTTTCAACTACATTAAACTACCTTCAACTACGTTCAACTACATTCAACTATGTGAGCCTCCACTACGTTCAACTACATTCACTAATGTGTATGTGATCGGGCCTTAAAGGTGCATATTCAGATGAAAGCATCACATTTTCAATGTCGAAACACTTACATAGATTTGTAACTCATTATCCGCCATGGATATTGATGTCTGCCTGAAGCATGTGTCGAGGTATATAATGGGACACTAAGTCAATTTACTAGAGCCTGTCACTGTTGAAGCCTATGGTGGCTCAAGATTTTGACATACTTGCCAGAAGTCACTTATACCCCAGTCACACGAGAGACAGCGTTCGCCGCCAACCTCCCTACGCCCACACGGACGCCAACCACCCAGAGTTCCATTAGATACATTGATTCAAACACGTTTTAGGCGCCATGTCGGCGCCATGTCGGCGCCATGTCGGCAGCATCGCATGTGTTACCAAGGCAAGGCAGCGCCAGGGCGGCACCAGGGCGGCGCCAGGGCGGCACCAGGGCGCCAACCATTTTGAATGGCGCCACCGGAACAGGCCGTAAGGAGGTTGCATGTGCAGCAGCAGCAACCTCCTTGCGTCCAAAATTCCCGAAATGGACGCCGGGAGGTTGGCATGCTCGCGGCGATAGCACTCAATCAGGCCGTAGGGAGGGCGCAAGGAGGAAGTTTTGACGTCGCGAATCGATCGTTAGCGAACGCAGGCCTCGTGTGACTGGGGTATTAGTATGTCTTCATTTCCAATATCTCCAACGTTTTCCATTCAATACGAACGTTGTTGATTAGCAATCCTCCTAAAGTATTTATCGCAGAAAATTGGAAAAACTAATCAAAACCATCGCCATCTACAACTTCACCTAAAACAAAAGTTCACTGCCAAAATGTAGGCCAAATCTCTTTTCAATGGTTCATGCCTCATCGCTGATGTATCTTTTACAAATAAAGTATACATCCTTCTCGCAAGCTTCGATAGGCATAGCAAAAAGCCTTTGGATTGTTGTTTTTAGCTTCCGAGGAAGAAAATATATTCGCTGAACTCTGCATGCTTTTACTGGACTGAGGCCTTGTCCATATGTCTGTATCCAAGAGAGAAGCGACACCAGGTTTTGTCAGATAAGAGCCTGATAATGATAAGCAATAGAGAAAGTGAGTGTGTGTGGGAGGCCGGGAAGGGAGAGTAGCGGAGTGGCTGGCTTGTGAGCTTGTGAGAGGGTGAGGGGGGAGTGCTGGCGGGGGGCGGGGTAGTATTGATTTTCCGTGAGCGGCTCAGCTCATCGAGGCGAGCAACTCAGGCGCACCTCGCGCCGGCCAGGGCCCCGTGTGTGTGTGAAGTCTCTGCCGGCACAGTCGCGCTTAACGCCCGGCCAAAAGGGCATCGGGTGCGGCGTTCACAACTCCGGCAAAGGGGGGTGGGGTGGTGGTTGTGGGTGGAGTGGGGCGGGGAGCAGAGGGGAGGGGAGGGGACGGGAGGGGAAGGGATGGGAGGGGGAGGGAAGGGGAGGAAGGGTGGGAGGGGGGGGAGGGAGGATGGGTGGGGTTAGGGAGGGCGGGCGGGTGTAGGGAGGGCGGGTGGGTGTAGGGAGGGTGGGCGGGTGTAGGGAGGGTGCGTGGGGGGAACGGAAGGGGGGCGGGCAAGAGGCTTGGTGGGGGAGGGAGGTTGGGTGCGGGAGGGAGGGTGAGAGGAGGAGAGAGAATGGGCCGAGGGAGGGAGGCGGAGGGAGGGTGGGCGGAGGAAGGGACGGAGCTCCGTTTTTTTGCCTCGGTTGCACTTAAGTGAATGGATAACTGAAAGGTGTGACCTGATTGATACCAAGGAATTGGGCTTATTGAAAGGAGGCCAATTGCCTGCCACCAGACCTGCTTTTTGGGGTGGAGTATCCAAAGGAGTAGAAGCGAAGGCCATTGCGGCCGGGCAGTTGTTGTTTTAGGTCCTAGCAACATCTAAGGTAATATCAGCCAGTCAGTTGTCGGTTGGATTCTTCCTCCTCAGCTGGTCGGGTGTTATTGCACTGCGCAAGTTGAATGCAGTGATGTCATCATGGAAGGATGGTGTTGCGCTTAGCTTTGGGTTTGGTTCTTCAGGTGACTGGCAATGCAGGAGAATTGTATGCGTGTCATTTATCCACAAAACAGTAAATAGTGGAATAAGATCAAGCAATTAAACCTGACAGTGTGTATCCTACAAATCAGTTCTTAACCCTATGTGTTTTTGTGACACTGACATGCTGCCATTGGTACATTAATTCAGCTTGCCCTTAACAATCCTGTTAGGTTATAGGTTCTTTTTTTCCGGGTGATACCACTCAATTTTCATTTTGTTTTCTGCCCTAGTATAGAACTGCCAAATATGCAATCATTGGTTAATACTTCACACCCAAATCATACCAGTCGCTGGTTAAACACTAAAACTAGAAGCTGAATCAATACCTCCTCATTTCATTGCACATTGCCCTCCCATGACAATCGCAAGTGCTAGGCAGGCTAGGAAGCTAAGTATCTGCATATGCAATCAGAGATAGCAACAACTTATAATTCAGAAGGGATCACCAAATGTTTTGATCGCATGCCTCCCATTTTGGTATGTCCTGGCATTCGGATCGCTAGATTAAAAGATTGATAATGGTTGCAACCTAGCCTGGCCCTCGGCATTACTATGATAGGGCAAGGAGCAGTGGCATGAGAAAGACAAATTGTCTGCAAATTTCCCCTGCTTAATCAACTACTGTAGCAACAACACAAAATCAGACAAATACAAATGGTTACAGAAAAACAACACACAAATAAATCAGTCATATTATTAGTTGCAAAGCACGATGCAAGTATCCTACAGGAGAAGTTTTCCGGCATCCTATTGAATCATCCTAGATACACCAGCTAAGCCTGATTTGTCGCGATTCCCAGCCCTTTGCTTACCATTTCAGTCTCATCAGGTGTCGATGCCGACAAATCCACTAAATGGATTTTGGCGCAGTCGCGAGAAATAATAACCACAATTTAGATAAGAATCACAAACCAGGACTAAAATCCATCAGAAGTCCGTGATAGAAAATCCCCGGCCGTCTCGCAAAGTAAAAGAAAGCCAGAAATCAATGTGCCGGCCTATCGAAGATGATTAGGCCTGAAGTACTGCAGCACCGGCAACAATCAGAGCCAGGAGCACCCTGGTGGCAGTCAGTGACACAGCCGCAAATGGAGGCCGTCGCTGGGTAAACCGGAAGTATGTAGAGTCACTGGCACAACCGGAAGTGCAGACAGTCACTGTGGGAACCGGAATGAAAGGCAGTCACTGGGCCAACCGGAAGTGAAGGCATTCACTGGGTAAACCGGACGTATACACCGTCACTGGATAAACCGGAACTAAAGGCAGTCATTGGCACAACCGGAAGTGAAGGCAGTCACTGCGTAAACCGGAAGCATAGGCAGTCAGTGGGCAACCGAAAGTGAAGGCAGTCATTGGTGCACCCGGAAGTGAAGGCAGTCACTGGGTAAACCGGAAGTGAAGGCAGTCACTGGGTAAACCGGAAGTGAAGGCACTCACTGGGAAAACCGGAAGTAAAGGAAATCTCTGGCACAACTGGAAGTGAAGGCAGTCACTGGCAGAACCGGAAATGCAGACTGCAGCTGTGAGCTTGGATAGAGCATATTTGCTTCTTTCTTGAGGTTTTACATCCTGACAACATCTAAGTTCATATCATTGCGGTTACCGATTTGTGATACTGTGCTCTGGTAGAAAGCACTGTGAAGTTGCCATGCGCATGTCTGTCACAAGCCAATACCAATCCTGATATGACCTTAGATGTTTCCAGGACATAAAACCCTCGCAAACAAACAAATGAACCCAATCAATCTTGTTTCCAGGAAACTATAAAACAAAGTTGCCCAATGGGGGCGCCACCACCGCCAGCTCGGCTGTCTCACTGAATTAAAAGGGTGTTGCAGGCAACATGGCCATTCCACCACTGATTTCTTGTAGTCCGGCCAAAGTGGCTTTCCACTGGGATTTCCCAATGGATCCCTGATGCCGAACCTCTAGCGTTAAATCACTGCTTTATTGCAATCTGGTTAAGTGGCTTCTGCTAGGATTAGCAAATGGGTTAATGATGCATAGTGTCCAGCATTAATCTAGTGGCTTCTTTCAACAGCTTAAAGTGGCTTCTGGTTGGAATTCCCAATGGTCCGCTGATCCATAATAACCGGGTTTAATCCGGTGCTTCTTGTTTTGGTTATAGCTGGTTGAAGTGGCTTCCCCATTGGTTGCCCTGTGTGCGTTGTTGCCCTGTGTGGGTCATTGATGCCCTACCCTCAATAGCCGCTGTTTACCTTTTGTGCTGGGGGGTCGCTTAAAGGACCAAGAAAAGTCTCACTGATGCATAGAGTCCAGTGATGATCTGGCTCTGGCTTCGGCCAAATATTCAAATGGGGTCAACGAGGTGTGACCGGTCAATTACTGATGCATACCATTGAGGATTAATCCCTCATTGATTTCTGTTGTGTATGGGGTGTTTGTTTGGAGTTTGCTTATTGTTTTACATCCTAGTAACCTCTAAGGTTAAATCCGGACTTGTGAGAGGGAGCACTCACCTAAACCCTTTCATGTGAATTTAAAATGATTGAATGTTCCTCATACTCATTAATTATTGAATTGTGTACAGAATACTTTCACAATTTACTTCACACTTCAATTTACTGTATAAACCATGTACTACAAAATGTGTATAAATACCTATATACATGTAACACTTGCGGTCGGAACACCAGCGCTACAACACTGAGACAAATAATATATGAATAAAATAATATATGAATAAAATTCATTTACCAAAGAAAACAAACAAACAAGTATAGTGCTGTCTCACTGGGAAGCAAGCCAACAACACCTAGGCACAATATCCAACTCAGGGGTATTATCCTGATATTGAGCAAACCAACAGCCTGGACATTCTTATTAATGCCAAACACCAGGATAGTCGACATTAAGGATCAACTTTATATGTTCTTGTTTTGAGTCAGCTAGGACTTGAATGTATGACATTCCACACACATTATATCCACAAATAAAGGACTAATAATATAACCTTTCAAAAGAATTAAATGGTATTTACGGGTTGATGACATTCGTGAGTTAAATCACAAACCAAATTCCACTTTATATGTCAGTGCGCGTATGTCTGCCATAGCACTATTGAATTCCAACCGAGACTATTGACATAAGCGTGCATGATTAATTGCGTCGGTTGTGAAGAGAGATTGGCTTGGCCAAAAACACCCCGCATCCTGAATGTCCTGTCTGATTCAGCAATCACACGAGAACTATTGCATGAGATCCTTCGATAAAGACAAGCCCAACACATCAATGGCTTCCAATGCCTTTTGCACACATGTTTGACTGGAGTGAATGGAACACCTTATCGTCCCATCACAGGTGCATTACACTCTTGGAGCTGGCATTAGGTAGGCATTCCGTCTGTACTGACGCTTCTTTATACCTATGCCGACTGTGGGTTTACCCCCCCCCCCCCATCCCCACTTCCCATTTCCCCCTCCTCAGTCCACCCAACCTTCCCCCCCTTCCCTCTCATTCCTCCCCCATCCTCCATTCCCTCCCACACTTCTTTCCCCTCCCAGACTGCTTTCCACAACCCCGCTACCACTTCCCCACACCACTCGACTGGCTGGCTCAGTGTCAGGATAATGTCACGTCATAGTGCTGGCAGCCTGGTCTCCCAGTCGGAGAGCACTATGAGGGTATCACACGTCGGTAGCCGGCCATGTATTCCTTAGATGTTGCCAGAACGCAAAACTCCAACAACCAACCAAGCAACCAAACGCGAACCTCCCCGCTCATTCCCGTTGCCCCTTCACCATCTCCTCCTCCCTCCTCTCTCTCCCACCTCCCTACTCTCCTCTTCCCATTCCGGTCCCCCCCCCCATCTCCTCCATACCCTCACCCTCTCTCCCACCTTCCCCATCACCAATTATCTCCTCTCCTCGCTATGCCCTCCCCTCTCCACCCTCCCATCTCCCCTGTCCCCTTCTGTCCCTATCACTCTCCATTTGCCTCCTTGCACCACCTTTCTTCCTACACCTCCACCTTCACCTACACCAAACCCCACGCACCCGCCACCTCACCCTCCACCACCTCAGCGACCCGCCCCCCACCCACCACCAGGGGATGAATGCACAGTCAGTGCTTAGAGTGTGCACACCCATCCAGCTCCACATGGCATTAACCACAATGGGATCCCTCTTTTGTTGGCTGATTTTCTGTCTTCCCCTCCTACCACACACGCTCACCCATTGCTACCCCGCCCCGCCCCGCCCCTCCCAACCCCCAGCCCGTGCCGCCAAACCGTATGCCACCCAGCCCTGCCAAGTCGTACCCCACTCCGCCCCACCCCCAACCCGCCAAGCTTCACCCCTATCCCCGTCGGCCGGCACCTCCCCTCACCACCCCGCCCTTCACCGCTCCGGCTCACACTACTCCTCCACCCGCCCCACCCACTCCCCTCGCGTCCCCCACCCCGTCCCACCTACCCCCCTCGCCCCACCCCACCCCCGCTCCGCACCGCCCCACTCCACCCCCGTTCTATGCTGTCCAGGCCCAACGTTCCCCGCCGTCCCGCCCTGCCCGTCCCTGCCCCGCCCCTCCCCTACCCGCCACGCCGCGATCCTCACGGCGGCTACACACGCGATCCGCGCGTCGGCCACATCGCCTCCTGCCCGGCGCCTTCTACCCTAGCCGGGGCCGCCGGGACGGCGATCCAGCCAGGTCCCGGGGCTCCCTCTGCCGGGGCTGTTAGTGGCCTAAGGACGCCGTTCACGGCACGGTGTTGCCGGGGCGCAATGACCGCGGTCGGTAAATATTGACCTGCGGGCCGGGCGCATTGTGTGCGTAGACACGGCAGCCGGCACCGGCCCCCGACGCAGCCCCTCCGCCCCGCCGCCCCGCCACCGCCCCGCCGCCCCGCCGCCGCCGCCGCCCCCGCCGCCCCGCCGCCCCGCCGCCCCGCCCCGCCGCCGCCGCCCCGCCGCCCCGCCGCCCCTGCCCCAGCGGCCGCGTGGGCCCCCTGACTAGCCCCCGCTGCCGACGCCCTGGCCCCCGCGTCGGCCGCCGCCCCCGCCCCCGCCCCCGTCTCATCAGCAGCAGTATCACAATGGGCACCCTTGTGCTCAATCTCTGGGTGCTGCCAGTGTCACTTTGTGATGTGTGCTGACTGCCTCAAGAGTCTGGTTAAACAAACACTCATGTAGGGTTAGTTCTGTAAGTACTGGAGAAAGTCATGTTGGAAACACTGATCCTTGGCCTATCAATGAAGCTTAGCAAAACTGATCCTCAATGCTTGAATGGGTGAACGCCTGATAATATGAAAAGCTTGAGGTACCCGTCCTGACATGACCTACATATTGCCAGGACGTAAAGCTCCAACAACCAACCATCATACCAATATACAGGAATAACAAAAAAAGGGGCAGGTTTCTCGCATTTGGCATTGGTGATTGGATCTACTGATTTGCATATTTACAATATAATGTATATATGTGTATTGGAAATATGTTATATCTTTTGAAAAAAGAAGCGAGAAAGACAAAGGAAGAAAGAAGTGTTTAAAGATAATTCTAGAATCATGCAATACCATGGGATGCATGCTCACCAAGTGCATAATACATATGTTGAACTGGAATTGTATGGAGTTATTATTACAACTAATAGTCCATTTATATTATTTCTATTATTGAACAGGATTTTCATGTGGTTATTATTGCAACTGATATTGTCATTTATATGACCGACAAATTGCAATGAACGGCCAGAAGACCAGTGCTCTGGCACTGAGAAAAGATATTATTCGCTGAATAAAATACATTTAGTAAAAAAAAAAAAAATTCTGACCAAAAGTTTAGGTAGAATGCAATGACTCTTGGGACCAGCTGTTGTTGGTGGCATTTTATAAGCATTGCAGGAATGGGGTTCAGCACTCACTGCCAATAAAAATGTATCAGGTAGCACATTTCTACATCTGCAATCCAGCGATCCAGTACATGTAGGGTAGTTCCCTATAACTTTAAAAGTCACAATAAAAAGTGAGACTGCCATAATGAATCAGGAATGTGCGATATCTTTTAAATAAGAGGCCAAACGCCATGGCATATTCGATAATAGCAATGCGGGTCAGGCGTTTGAATCCCCACTGAGTCAAACCACTGACGTACAACAGGATTATCCGCGTCTGTACTTAGCCTGGTGCTCTTAATTAACCGGAATGGACAAGGATCGGCTGGCTGATTATCAGGATAATGTGACTGAGTGGGAAATTAGCTCATGGTAGCAGTGGTTCAGTCTTGCAGGGTGACAACACTACATAAGTTGCATTGAATGCACAGTGTCAGAACTCAGTACATATCCTGGGATGTTGCTAGGATGTACGACCCCGACATACAAACACACATTGAAATGGTAGCACTTCCAGAACAAGTAGCCATATAACCATAACTACGTGAGAGCTCCAATATATATTGCAAGAGAAAGGACAGCTTAAAATAAAACCAAAAACAACACCATAACTCTGACAAATTTAATCTGAACCCATTTTATTCAGTGCTGTATCGCATGCAACTGGGTGTACAACGACAACAGAAAGCCAATCCTGGCGACTGAGTCTGCACTCTGCACTTTTATGAACTCCCCTTGGGATGTATCGCATGCTGAAGCGAGCTTGAACAAATAAAGAAGAAAATGCCGCGCAACCGAAAGCGGGGAGGGTTAACGAAGGCCACAACAACAGCGCTCCCCTGAGGGCTGACAGCGAAGACAAAACATGGCCTGACCTTTGGTCATTTAACTTCAGAAGTCGGCAAAACAAGGCTGAGTGGAACCGAGTGACCTTTGAAGCCACCTGGCTACAGCGCTGGCTTCTGGTCCCCATGTCAAGGGCGGTGAGGGAGTGGATAGCGGCAAGGGCAGCAAGCCTCGGTTTCGGAATGCGCCTTCAGAATATGCTTTCAGAACACGCTTTTGGAACATGCTTTCACACAACAAGTGGCTTAATTTACCGGCATCTGCATAGAGATACCTAAGCACATCAATATAGCTACACCACAATGTATCCACGCCTCAATATATCCCAACGCAATGTATCCAGACCTAAATATAACTACACTTCAATGTATCTAGACCTCAATATACCGACACATCAATTATCCACACCTCACTACATCCACACCTCAATATATCCACACCTCAATGTATCCACCTCCAATATATCCGACTTAAATATATCCATACATCAATGTGTCCATACCTCAATGTATCCATACATCAATGTATCCAAACCTCAATATAGCCACACCTCAATATATCTGCAATATAGTTTTTTGTGGGTAAAGTATTTATTCATCTGAATATGACATTTGTCAGTGCTAGAGCACTGGTCTTCCGGCCATCTTATTATTGGAATGGACAGTATATATAATATAAGTTTGATCATTGCTGTACAGTTAGCAGTGTACATTGGGTGGTAAGCAGTTGGAAGTGGTGTGAACAGTTGGAACATTGGGCAGTAAGGAGTGAACAGTGGGCAGTCGCAGTGACCAGTATTCAGTGAACAGTGGGCCGTGAGTAGTGAATAGTGGGCATTGAGGAGTGAACAGTGGGCAGTGAGTGATGAACAGTGGGCAGTGAGTAATGAACAGTGGGCAGTGAGTAGTGAACAGTGGACAGTGAGTAATGACCAGTGGGCAGTGAGGAGTGAGCAATGGACAGTGAGTAGTGGACAGTGGACATTGGACAGTGAGGAGTGAACATTGGGCAGTGAGGAGTGAGCAATGGACAGTGAGTAGTGTACAGTGGACATTGGACCGTGAGGAGTGAACAGTCTGCAGTCGCAGTGATCAGTGTTCAGTGAACAGTGGGCAGTCGCAGTGAGCAGTTTTCAGTGAAAAGTGGGCAATCAATGTAATTGTAAAGGAAGACGTGTGGACTGATTTGACTTGATGAGGGCTGGTGGCATGTCTACTGTCCCGGTAGTGATGAGCCACAACACCCTCCACCCCCACCATCCACATCCTTACTCCACCTTTCCCACGCTGGGTGCTTTCCCCATCCCTGCCCCTTCCTGGCAACCATATACCCTGTATTTCAACTTTCAACTCTCCACTCAATAATTCTCCGCTCCATCAATCCAGACGTTTCAATCCCTCTTTGGCAAGATGCTGTCTCCCCACTCTCCACTCCCCACTCCCCACTTCTCAGTCATTCCCATCCTCCCACTCCTGACTCCCCTCTCCACTCTGCCCTCTCCCCACTCCCCACACCCTCTCTGCCCACTCCTGACTCCCCTCTCCATACCACCCTCTCTCCACTCCCACTACCTCTCTGCATACTCCCCACTCCCCTCCTCTCCACTCCCAGCTCCCCTCCACTCTCACTGCTCCCCACTCCCCACTCCACACTCCACACTCCCAACTTCTCACTCCCCACTCCACACTCCACACTCCCCAATCCACACTCCCCAATCCACACTCCTCAGTCACTCCCAACCCCCCACTCCTGACTCCCCTCTCCACACTGCCCTCTCTCCAATCCCCACAACCTCTCTGCCCTATCTATATATCTATATATAGCAGGGCCAGTGTCTGCCCTCATCCTAGATGTAAACCATTAAATGGGGAGCCCTAGAGAAACCATTAATTGGGGAGCCCTGGGTGAATTGATATTGGGAAGTGCGGAAAGGGGCGATGGGGGATGGGAGAAGGTAGAGGCAAATGGGGCCATAAGAAGGAGAGCGAAGAGTAAGGTAAATGTGAGGAGGAGCTATGATTGGAGAGTGGGGAGCAGTGAGCTGGGAGTGAAAACTAGTGAGAGGAGAGTGGGGAAGAGAGCCAAATTGGGCCCTAGGACGGAGAGTGAAAGGTACGGTACATTGGAATGGGAACTATGATTGGAGAGTGGAGCAGTGAGCTGGGAGTGGGGAGACTGAGGGGAGAGTGGGGAAGGGAGAGGCAAATGGGGCCCTAGGAAGGAGAATGAAAAGTATGGTACATTGGAATGGGAACTATGATTTGAGAGTGGAGCAGAGAGCTGGGAATGGAGAGTAGTGAGGGGAGAGTGGAGACTACAGTCCATCAACCAGGGAGCTGTCACCATTAACTCAACAACTCGTAGTATCTACACACAGCTACCGCTTTGCTCCTTAGACCACTCGATTTTCCCCGCG
Source organism: Branchipolynoe longqiensis (assembly GCA_030323885.1). Classification (NCBI taxonomy): domain Eukaryota; kingdom Metazoa; phylum Annelida; class Polychaeta; order Phyllodocida; family Polynoidae; genus Branchipolynoe; species Branchipolynoe longqiensis. Next base: position 10,632,610 of record CM059188.1, on the reverse strand, counting down.
AAAATAAACTAATTCCAAATAATATTTTCTAAACCTACAATCCCCTCTCTTGCTTGAAAAATGCTCTGGATTCCCCCACTTTAATAGGAAGTTAATTACATCAGCTTGCTTTACAGGGAGACTCAATTGGGACGTCAATAATCGCCCATTTCTGCGGGATGATCTTAATTTCGCGTGGTTGGTCCTTACCTTGGTTAACCAGTTTCCAGGTATTGGCGAGCGGCGTGTGGGGAGAATCCGGGGGCGGCGGTGGGGGGGGGGGGAGGAGGGAGGAGGATGGTGGCGTTAGTGGTGCTGCATGAAACTTTGATGAGGCCTGCTGACAATGCCGCCACTGGAAGCAACATCCCCCACATCAATCCCCACACCCACCCCCACCCCATTCTCACAACCATCCACCACCGCAAGCCCACCCACCATGCAAGCCCCACCAATGCTTCATAGAATCAACTGTCATATCACCTCATCATACTATTCAAAGTTGTTAATCTGCATTCTTTGGAGCCTAATCTCCCCCTATGTAACTCACTGTATGTATCGGTACCCATCCTGATATGACCTTATATGTTGCCAGTACGTAAAACACCAACAACCAACAACAACCACTAATTCCCATCCTGACAGAAGAATTTACTCAGAGTTATCTATCCCAATGCTGCCCCCCTCCCTTTCTTCTCCTATCTACCTTTCTTCGTGTAGTTTCTCATATAGTTTCGTGTAGTTTCTCATGATACGATTTGTTAAACTGTTCAATTGTGTCACACAACTATTAATTACCTATTAGTAATAAGAGTTTATAGTAATGCATTTGGTTGGATGCTCCTGCATTCTCTAAACCTCCAACCTGCCCACCATCCTTCACCATCCTTACCTGGCCACCTGCCCAGCATCATTACCACCCCACCCCCCACCTGCCCACCTCCAACCACCCCACCCCCCCACCTGCCCAACTCCCACCTTCCCACCCCTACCTTCCCACCCCCACCTTCCCACCTCCCACCTTCCCACCCCCCACCTGATCACATCCCACCTTCCCACCCTCATACTCTCAACAATCCCACCATTCAATACCCCGCACCATCATACCACCCACTCCCACCTTTCCATCATCCCACCGTCCCACCCTCCCAAGTTCCCAACATTCTACATTCCCGCCCTCGCGCCCTCCCACCCTCACATTAGCACATCCTCAAACTCTCACACCATCCTAGGCTCATAGCCGCATAGCCTCATAGCCTCATACTCTCATAGTCTCATAGCCTCATATCATCATAGCCTCATAGCCTCATAGCCTCATAGCCTCATATCTTCATATCCTCATAGCCTCATAGCATCATAACCTCATAGCCTCATAGCATCATAGCCTCATAGCCTCATAGCCTCATAGCCTCATACCATCATACCCTCATACATTCATACCCCCATACACTCCTACCCTCATAGCTTCATAGACTCATACCCTCCTACCCTCATAACCTCATACCCTCATACCCTCATATGCTCATACCCTCATAGAATCATACCCTCATAGGCTCATAGTTTCATAGTCTCATAGGTTCATAGCCTCAAATCCTCATAGCTCATAACCTCATAGCCTTATATGCTCATAGCCTCGTAGACTCATATCATCATAGCCTCATAGCCTCATATTCCCATAGCCTCATAGCCTCATATCCTCATACACTCATACCATCATGCCCTCATGCCATCATACCCTCACACCAGTATACCACGTACCTTCATACCCTCATACATTCCTACCCTCATAGTTTCATTGCCTCATACCCTCATACCCTCATACCCTCATACCCTCATACCCTCATACACTCATACCCTCTTACCCTCATACCCTCATACCCTCATACCCTCACACCCACACCCCTATTCCTCCTACCTGCCCATCTGCACACCCTTCCACGGTCCCATCCACCCTCCCCCCTACACACACCCCTCCCATCCTCACCCCCTCGCCACCTACCACCACCCCGCTTTCTCCATCTGGAGATGCTACGATGTGGATGCTGCTAAGTAAATGGGATAACAATCAAAAGATCAACCAGCTCCCAGAGGAGCGATCCCGCCTCAGAGCAATCTATCTATATTGGTGGCAATTGTGGCTGGTCCCCGGAGGTAAAGGGGAGGGAGGGTCGTTGGGTGAATGGGTGAATGGGGGAGCGTGGGAGGGTGGGCGGGGTGAAGAGGGCGGGAGGGTGGGTGGAGGAGAGAGGGGGGAAGGAGGATGGGTGGAGGAGGCAGTGAGGGTGGGGGAGAGTTGGAGGGTTGGGGATACGGGAGAGGGGAGGCTGGTGGCTGGGGGGAAGGAGGAGGAGGGGATGGGGGGGAGTGGGGGAGGATGTAGGGAAGGTGGGTGGGTGGGGGAGGCCGGAGGGGAGGCGAGGTGGGGAGAGGTGATGACCCTCATTGTTTTAAGTGAGTCCGCCAGCAGCCATCCCCTCCCACCCCACCCGGTCACCCCCCACCACCCTCCACACCCTCACACAGTCACACGCACACTATCATGCCGTATGGATGCGCTATGTAAACAGACTATCGCAGATCCATCAGCGTCAAAGCTACCCCACCCCAATCCTTGGGGCGGAAGGGGGCGGGTGGACAAGGTCGGGGAGGTCGTTTCCGCAACATCTCTTTCGGAGGATTTCTTTCTTATATATTAATGGATGTATGTATATATATATATATATATATATATATTATGCATAAACAGTGGCCCGATCATACACAGGTATAACATGAAAGAGACAGGTCGTCTTGAGTCGTTTATTTTCTGGCAAGGAATAATAATGCTAGTGGCAAGTGACCACTAGAAGCAGGTTTGTGGTCTCGCACCGGTGGCGACGGTGGCACCGGTGGCTAGGGGAGGAACTAACGCGGATGTATCCAGTTTTGCATCCACCATTAACGGGTCTGTGTGGGAAGAGTGTATTTGTTTATATTCCCATAATGTTATTATTATATTATATATATACTATGCTAGATATAAATATATATATATATATATATATGTATACATATATATATACATAATTATACATATATACATATATATATATAGATATTTAACCATTCCGCTCCCTCGCATTATGCGAGCCTATGTATTGTTTCTATAATAAATTCAGTGTGAATTTCCTGGGCCTGCCACGGGCCGCCGCCACCTCTTGTCCCACCGCCGGTTGACCACCTTCATGCTATGTATCCCGGGCTAAGGGCCGAGAGCTAGAGTGCCATAGAGATATGGATTGACCCTCTTCCCACATTTAATAGACGTATATTAATTATTCCCTTAATTCACTGACTCTTCTCCCCGCCATGAAGCTTGTTATGTAATACTTTAAGTAATGCAGACCAAAGCAGACAATCTGCGTTGTGCCGCCGCTGTCACTCATAAACAGCCTAGATAGCGTTTGCTCAGTTAGGTGTTATTACGGTAATTCATGCTTTTATTAAGAAGGTGGTTACTATATCCCCGGAGGGGGTGTAATGGGCTTCACACAACCCACCAGGCAGAAGGCCCTTAATTATATAGAGAATAAACTAATATCAATATCAAGTTGACCATAGCGGTTAATATACTTAGGGACTGAAGAATAGTAAAGAATGCAAGGAACGTTCCAATCACCTTGTAGAGCTCACAACTTTAATCCTGTTTCTACTGGTACAATCTAAGTTCTTCAATAACGATCAATATGAATAAATACATCCCCTCCCATTTCATTAACTTAGAACAGTTTGGAATTCAGTCAATTAAAGCCTAAATCTTGTCTAAAACATCAGAGCACGTCCGGTGGGTCTGAGCCCGAGCGCTTGACCTCCCTACATTGCTAGATGAGTCGCAACATGTGTCTCCTAGCAACAAGTTACAGCAGTGAACCCGGCCCCACATTTTATGGCCAATGCGGGTCGGTCATGGCTAGCAGCCCACATTTCTAAATGCGGGTTGCTCAACCCAAGCCCGCAATTGCCACAGCTCGAGTATAGTCTCGCCCACTTCAGATATATATATATATATAGATATATATATATTTCTGAGCCACTGATGCATATATATTGGTAATGTTCGGAAGTTGAGCTGGGAAGGTAGGATGGATGGCTTGGCGTAGATTGTTATTTTGTCTTGGTGATGCTGTGTCAATATGGCATAAACAACTACTTCTTAATGTAAAAAGAAAGTATGTGATCTATTTTCAGAACCGTTCATCTAGAAATATAATGCTACTACTAGACCAGGAAGATTCACTGGTGATCCAGAAACTTAGATTTGGATTGGTTCCTAGAAGCTAATAATCAGTTGTATTAAATGAATATAAAATATAAAATATGCAATGCAGACCAGGGTGATTGATTGCTGAACAACATATATGATGGCAGAAGAGTGTGTGTGTGGTGGGGGGGGGGGGGGTAGTGTGTGAGCGGGAGATGTGTGGGAGGAGAGGTGTGTGGGCGGAAGTTGGGGGGGGGGGGGAGTGAGTGGAGTAGGGAGGGCTAAGCTTGATGGAAGGCGAACCGGCTGTGCGAGTGTAGGACTTCATCAGCGCCGGAATCAGCTGTATGAAGATAGTTACTTTGTTGGCGTTTCACATCCTAGCAACATCTAAGGTCACATTAGGATGGGAAGCACCTAGGTCACAGTGCACACTCCTGGCGACTTTATAGTATTGCCCCAACTGGAAGAGCCGGTTATCGAGTAGCATTCAGTCATATTATATTGATACTGAGCAAATCACTCCTTGATCTATCCTATTATTGCTGAGTGCCAGTGCAGCTAGCGACAACATTAAATTTAGTAAGACATTGGTTTGATTCGGCTGAGGATCTTTACCCATGAGATAGTCCGGGCTCTCTGACATCCCGTCTGGTTGGGCATGAGGAGGGAAGTGGAGGGAGGGTCCGGGAGGGGGGGGGGAGCGGTTAGGCGAGGTTGTGTGGGGAGGTGGTGTGGGGAGGTGGTGTGGGAGGAGGTGGCGGGAGGTGATGTGGAGAGGTGATTTGGGGAGGTGTTGTGGAGAGGTGGTGTGGGGAGGTGTTGTGGAGAGGTGGTGTGGGGAGCTGGTGTGGAGAGGAGGTGGCAGGAGGTGATGTGGAGAGGTGATTTGGAGAGGTGTTGTGGAGAGGTGGTGTGGGGAGGAGGTGGCGGGAGGTGATGTGGAGAGGTGATTTGGGGAGGTGTTGTGGAGAGGTGGTGTGGGGAGCTGTTGTGGAGAGGTGGTGTGGGGAGGTGGTGTGTGGAGGAGGTGGCGGGAGGTGATGTGGAGAGGTGATTTCGGGAGGTGTTGTGGAGAGGTTGTGTGGGTAGGTGGTGTGTGGAGGAGGTGGCGGGAGGTGATGTGGAGAGGTGATTTCGGGAGGTGTTGTGGAGAGGATGTGTGGGTAGGTGGTGTGGGGAGGAGGTGGCTGGTGGTGGTGTGGGGAGGCGGAGTGGGGATGAGGTGTAGAGCGGTGGTATGGGGAGGTGGTCTTGGGAGGAGGTGTCGGGAGCTGGTGCGGATAGGTGGTATGGGGAGGTGGTGTGGGGAGGGCGGGTAGAGAGTTGATATGGGAGGTGGTGTGGGGAGCAGGTGGCGGGAGGTGGTGCGGATAGGTGGTATGGGGAGGTGGTGTGGGGAGGAGGGGTAGAGAGGTGGTATGGGGAGGTGGTGTGGGGAGGAGGTGGCAGGAGGTGTTGTGTGGAACTGGTGTGGAGAGGTTGTGTGGAGAAGTGGTGTGGGGAGAATCGTGAGGGGAGGTGGTGTGGGGAAGTGGTGTAAGGAGGAGATGTGGGAAGGTCGTGTGGCCAGGTGCTGTTGGGAGGTGGCGTGGGGAGGGGGTGAATCACCCTGCAACGGCTATCAGGTAGTGAGGGGAGGTGGACGGAGGTGCTGTGGGGAGGTGGAAGGAGGTGGTGTTGGGAGGAGGTAGGGGGGTGGATGCAAGGGATCTTGGTGACAAATTGGGTACAGGAAGCCACAACCACAATGATGATATATGGCACATTCTCCCCATTATGACACCAATTAAGACACATACACGCCCATAACGAGATCATCCGCGTAACCATGGCAATGCATGTGCTTCAGTCCGCTAGTGTGATTTATGTGACCATATATAGCTACTAAATGGATATACGGGTATATCCATACGGGTATATCCATGAGGTTTATTATTATTATTACGTTATAATATGTTATTGTCCAATAAGGGACGAATCTGATTTAGCTGCAGCCTGCTGGCCTAAGGTGGTGCCGACAGAGGCAGCTCTTGGTACTTTACTCCAATACACCTGCCGAGGTCTCATAACAGCCACACAGACCACACCAGACCACAACACAAGGCCGGCACAACTCCACACACCATGATTCAACCGGTTGGTGTAAACACTATTAGTGCCGTAGTATGATACGGTAATATTACTAATTGTTGTGCGTTTGTAAGTCAATGCCGAAAACCAAGCCTTATTGCACAGACTGTGGGCTGGAGCATTAGCCATCAGGTGATGGCACGTGCCATGTGCAAACTAGAGTGACAAGATTGATGTACTAAACAATGGCCATGCCTCTGCCCCCAACTGCGCAAAAAGATACGTCGGTACATGACAAAATGGACAATGACAAAAGCCTCATGACAGAGTTTGGGACCCTCTCACTGGACGAACAGGAGAGGGCAATAGAAGCAGATATTGAGCGAATGAAGGAGGAAGACCGCATAGCACTGATCTATGTGGAAAGGCACAAGTTGCTGGGTCACCAAGTGAAGGATACACCAAAAGGGATGGCAGAAGGCAAAACGGCGGCCAAGGGCAACACATATGACCTCCCCTCAAGGTCATTGGAGAAACAAGGCCCTGACCACAGGAAGCTGGCAGAAATGCAGACGCATTTGTCATATGATATCGGCTGTTCCCATTCAAAATGCCAGCGTTCGCCAGATAGGATGAGACAACATAAATGTTCATGTTCCTCAAGCAGTGGTAGCAGAAGTACATCTTTAGTGATACGACGAAGACGTAAGTGAGCATTAAAACATTGCATTGTCGGGTCGAAATCCTTAAAGAAATTAAATGCGTACAAACTCATTGAGGCTGCGGAATGCTGGATAATTGAGATACCTAACCTAACCATAGCTGACTACAAAGCTTTCATCCAACATATTGGTTTTCTATGCAACAGAGCAAAGTCAGATGAGTGCAAGGACACTGCTCATACAGAATATGATACGGACATCCGTACCTTCGCAGAAACTGTTGGTTTCACCACATTTGGGCACGCACACACGGACGAAAGAGTACTTCACTATGGTTTGACTACTACACACATTAAAAAACACACTACACCCCTTGTGACACTCAGAAGAAGGGGACAGGAGGAAAGCGTCCTTGCTTCCGTTGTAACAGGACGGAGGCTGTGCTTTGATGGAGGACAAGTGTGGATTTGGTCAATGGTGGCAACAAACGCCGGCACTTATACCGTGAATGGTAGGGCTAATACTGCTAATAGCCTGGTTATTGCCATTATAGCGATGCCCCCTTTCTGTGTTCCCCATGATATATATGTCAACTGGACTGCAAATCAGCTTGGCAGAACTGTAAAACTCACAGATATTTCTTATACGGTTTGTCCTTATAATGAGAACAAACACTGTGGTGACCTTTAATTTACTAGAAAATATGTTGATATTGCTTTTGATAACAAATCTGATATTAATAACCCTGTGCAATGTGATATAACAGCATTCGGTGAGCTGACGAGTTTTGAAAATACTGCTCGTAGTGATATAATGGTTGCCGAACGTGGATGTGATAATATATTATCGAATGATCTTGAGAATGTAGACATGACCTTCAAACCACACAATGGAATCAATGACATCTCCCTCAATGCTATATATAATGTTAATGTCAATGTGAATAAATATGAATTTTCAGCAACGAACAGTGCTACGGCAAGTGGTGAGGATACTACTATTGACATTTCAACTGTCAAAACTGAATATGATACTACAGTATTGAATGGTGTTAAAAATGTTGATATGACCTTCGAACCACACACTGGGGGCAATGACACCACCATGAATGCTATATTTAATGTTGATGTCGAAACAAATGAATTAGAATTTTCAGCAACAATCGTTGAAGGAACTCTTTCACCAATTGGGACTAACTATTTTGTGAGCGATACTAACACTAATAATGAACAATTCTTGCACCATGCCTGTATTAATTTAAATGATGTAAAAAGAAATACCCATAGGGTTTCAGTTGATGAATGTTGTGAAACAACACCTACAGAACCGGCACGCTGGGTTAATCCAGCTAGTTACGCCGAGATTTTCGACGTGTTAACTTTATTTTCATGTTGTCCCTACGCTAGCTCGTTACGTCGTAGTGTGACAGGGCCAGAATGTACGATGATGTACGCCGAAAATCACATCCGTTGGTGCACATTGAGGTCATACGTCCTAGTGTCACAGGCCTTTTAATAATGTATTACGAGAGAACTCTTCCCCTCATATAGATTACAACAATTGCATACTCTCTATCACCCTAAAAGGGATTCTTGGGGTTAAATGGAATGAGGTTAGCAGGCGCTACAAATGCTCGCAGGTATGATCCTATCCATGTTTTCCCTTCTGACACTCAATCCTTGGCATGTAGCATGGAGCGCAGTACTGCTGTGTTGTTTTCGAGGATTACTGAGAAAGTGCAAAGTCACTATGTCAGACTTGACATTTAGATGCCAGGATCCACACCCACACCCACGCCCACACCCACACCCACGAGCACATCCACACCCACTCCACCACCCACAACCACACCCACACCCACACCCACACCCTCACACACCCAACACCAACCCACACACATACCCACACACATACCCGCACCAGCACCCACACCCATACCCATGCCCATACCCACACCCACACCCATACCCATACCCACACCCACACCCACACCCACACCCATACCCATACCCACACACACATTCACACACACACCCACATCCCCACCCACACCAACACCCGCACCCACACACATACCCATAGCCACACCCACACCCATACCCACACCCACGTCCAGATCCAAACCCACACCCACATCCACTCCCGCACATCCACACCCACACCCACATCCAACCCACACCCACACCCACATCCAACCCCACACCCACACCCACACCCACTGACCCTTCCACACATCCACACCCACTCCCGCACATGCACACCTACACCCACACTACTATCCACATCCACAACCATACTAACACCCACACCCACATACACACTCCTGCACATCGGCACCCACCCCAACATCCACACCAACATCCACACCCACACCCACACGCACACCCACACCCACTCCCGCACATCCACACCCACACCCACACCAACATCCACACCAACATCCACACCCACACCAACATCCACACCCACACCCACACCCATACTAACACCCACACACCCACACCCACCCCATTCCCCCTTCCCACCCCCATCCCTCCGGCAATTGACTGCGCGACCCCGCCCCATGCATCACCCTCCCCCCCCACCCTCCACCCCTCCCACCAATTCACCACCTCGCCTCTAGGTGGGGCGGCGTGCACCCTGGAGGACAGCGTGACCTGTCGGTGGGTGCTGGTGCCGAAAGCGCACCTGGCTGGTGCGAGAACGAGGCTGAGGTGCACCTGACCGGGCACCGGGAGAGGGCGAGCAGCCGGTGGGGGTGATAGGGTGGAGGGGGGGGTGACAATGTGGTGTGTAGGGCATGGGCGTGACAAGGTGGTGTGCAGGGGGTGGGCGTGACAAGGTGGGGTGGGATGCAGGTGGGGTAGGGTGGTGTGAAAAGTTGGTGGTCGTGTGTGACAAGGTGGGGGTATGGGGTGGGTGTCACAAGGTGGGTGTTGGGGGGGGGTGGATGTGACAAGGTGGGGGTTGGGGTGACAAGGTGGGGGTGGGGGTGGATGTGACAAGGTGGGGGTTGGGGTGGATGTGACAAGGTGGGTATTGGGGGTGGATGTGACAAGGTGGGCGTTGGGTTGACAAGGTGGCTGTTGGGGGTGGGTGTGACAAGGTGGGTGTTGGGTGGATGTAACAAGGTGGGTGTTGGGGTGACAAGGTGGGTGTGACAAGGTGGGTGTGACAAGGTGGGTGTTGGAGTGACAAGGTGGGGGTTGGGGGTGGATGTGACAAGGTGGGTGTTGGGGTGACAAGGTGGGGGTTGGGGGTGGGGGTGACAAGGTGGGTGTTGGGGGTGGATGTGACAAGGTGGGTATTGGGGGTGGATGTGACAAGGGGGTGTTGGGGTGACAAGGTGGGTGTTGGGGGTGGGGTGTGACAAGGTGGGTGTTGGGGTGACAAGGTGGGGGTTGGGAGTGGATGTGACAAGGTGGGTATTGGGGGTGGATGTGACAAGGTGGGTGTTGGGGTGACAAGGTGGGAGTTGGGTGGATGTGACAAGGTGGGTGGTGGGGTGACAAGGTGGGGGTTGGGGGGTGGATGTGAAAAGGTGGGTGTTGGGGGTGACAATGTGGGTGTTGGGGGTGGATGTGACAAGGTGGGTATTGGGGTGAGAAGGTGGGGGTTGTGGCTGGATGTGACAAGGTGGTTGTTGGGGTGAGAAGGTGGGGGTTGGGGGTGGATGCGACAAGGTGGGTGTTGGGGTGACAAGGTGGGGGTTGGGGGTGGATGTGACAAAGTGGATGGTGGGGTGAGAAGGTGGGGGTTGGGGGTGGATGTGAGAAGGTGGGGGTTGGGGGTGACAAGGTGGGGGTTGTGGCTGGATGTGACAAGGTGGTTGTTGGGGGTGGACAAGGTGGGTGTTGGGGGTGATGTGACAAGGTGGGTGTTGGGGTGACAAGGTGGGGGTTGGGGGTGGATGTGACAAGGTGGGTGTTGGGGTGGATGTGCGGTGGGTATGGGGTGACAAGGTGGGGTTGTGGCTGGATGTGACAAGGTGGTTGTTGGGGTTGGATGCGACAAGGTGGGTGTTGGGGTGGGTGTGACAAGGTGGGTGTTGGGGTGACAAGGTGGGGGCTGGGGTTGGGTGTGACAAGGTGTGGGGTTGGGGTGACAAGGTGGGGTGGGGGTGTATGGGGGTGGGGGTAGGGGTGGGGGGTGTAGCTTTGGGTGTGGGAGTGTAAGTGTGTGGGCCGGATGCTCGTTGGTGAGTGGATTGGTTGGTGAGTGGGTGCGTGGGTATGGGTGTGGGGGGTTTTGGTATATGGGGGTGTAGGGCGTGTTGGTGTGTGGGCGTTGGTATGTGGGTGTGTTGGTGCGGGTGTTAGTTGGTGTGTGACTGTGGGTGGATGTGTGGGTTGGTGTGTGGGTGTGGGTATGGGTGTGGGTATGGCTGGGTGGGTTAGTGTTTGTGTGTGTGAGTGTGTGAGTGTGTGAGTGGGTGGATGGATTGGGTGGGGTGCTGTATTTGTGGGGGGGGGGGTTGTGTGGGGGGTGTCTGTTCAAGGATTTTCTACCTGTATAAATGTAAATTTAGTCATCGAACAGGCTGGGGTTTTACCCTCTCTGCCGTCTCATTGTATCTTCAGGTCATGCAATCGTTACAGTTATTACACTAGCGATATTTTATAATGACAATTGTATTCACTTTGAATTCCAATAGATAAGACAGAAACAGCCATCCTTCCACCTTCCAGCAAGTCCTCGCCCACAAAAACACAAAATAACAAAGAACAAACCATAAGAAAACATATATTTTAATAAATATTATAATAGTCATAATAATAACAACACATAAGCACAGACAAGAAGAAAAACAAACAAAAAACACATCAAAAGGAAACCCTTCATGAAAAAGTATGTCAGAGCGAATTAGCAAGAAGAAGATTATATCTGAGTTAATCCTGTATAATTTCAAGTATAAGTGTGGAAAAGATGGGTACCCAGATTCCTGGATGATTTAGATGCTTATTTCTCTTATTTAAAATTTTTGTATTATGTCTGAAATATGTTTAGGATAAGTTTGGCATATTGCCATTTAATATAGATCTGTAGTAGTCTGCACGGACCTCTCAGGCAAGTACCAACATAGACAGTTAGGTGTGGGTAGTGTGGTGATATCAGGGAGCCTAGGTGGTGTAATGGTTAGCACACTGGCCCGGAATGCAAAGAGTTGTGGGTTCGCGTCCCGCTCTAGGCACAATATTTCCCATTTTCATAACCCCCATGACACTGGTGCCATGACCAGGATCCTGTACAATCTATGCGCTGTATAGTTGTTGAACCTACCCTGTGTATGTAAGTGCGTTGTATTGCCTGTATGTATGTAATTCCAAGCATTAAAAGACTTACAATTCCAGGGTGATGAGTGTAGTAGTCTGCACTGACCTCTCAGGTAAGTAACCACACAGACAGGTAGGCATGGGTATTGTAGTGATATCAGGGAGCCTAGGTGGTGTAATGGTTAGCATACTGGCCCAGAACGCAAAGATATGTGGGCTCGAGTCCCGCTCTAGGCGCAATATTTTCCATTTGCATCACCCCCACGACAGATCCAATATTAGCCATTTATTACAAATATTATTTTTAACTAATGGAAAGTAGATTATAACAACCAACCTAATATATTTATTTAAAAGATGTATGACAAACCGTTCAAACTAGGAGGTCATGGAAACAACTTTAAAGCTGCATAGTCCATGAAAATATCAACATTTCAAAACCAAAACAATTATCTAAATTTGATCCTACATATCTAACTTAGCTACTGGTGCACTTATTAAACATGTGTCACCACATAGAAGGGAATACTGTGTTAATTGAATAGAACCTGTTACTGCAAAATCCTATGGGCTCAGAGTTTTGACAAGCTTGCCAAAATTAAGTTTGCATGCTTCCACTTCAAATATCTCAAAAGTTAGCCACTTAAAATATAAGTTACTTCAAGCTAAAGTAAGATACATGATAACAATCAACCTAATGTATTTATCTCAAAAGTCAAAACCATTGGACTATGCAACTTTAATATAGACAATCAAAATGAATAATAGTTCATATTTCTTTGGAAAAAAATTAATATATTTAATTACGTCATCCATTGCTTGGGTCTCTCGTCAATAACTTAGGACATCTCGTCTACACTTTAGCGCACTCTGTCTATATCTTAGGGCGGGCAATCCTTCAGTTTGAGGGATAATTCGGTCACGGTTTATTCCCCAAGGCGATCTGTCACCAAAAAAAGTGACTTCGTAAAGAATTGGCATCTAATTCTGTGTCAGGTGCACCCCCCCGCCTCCCCCCCCCCACACACTCACACTACTTACTCCAGTGCCCGTATGCATGGGGCAGTGTTAGCGCTCCAAACCTATGGTTAGAGGCGATCTCCGGGTTAGCGGTGAAAAGTTGGTATGCATGTGGCCGGGTTATGGAAACCCCGCGAGTTAAATGTCGGGTAAGCTAACCCCACTCTGCAGCAGGTATAAGGGTGATGTTAGGGACCGATTAGGCACAAATCTATTCAAAGCGATTTAACAGAATTACATACTCAAATCGTGAAATTTCATTAAATTAACCCTAAATTCGAACCGATATTAACGCCTCCGCTACATCGGCGTCAATATTAATATTGTCGAATCGACGAATGTAAACTAAACAAATCGCCACCGCCTCATCGACGCAACTATCCATACTGTCGAAGATCAACAAAACATCGGCGCCGCTGCGCTCGCCGCATCGGCGGCAATATATTAGGCCCAAATCTATTCAATGCTATCATATTTAAAAGAATTACATACGCAATAAGTGAAATTTCATGAAATTAACCCTAAATTCGAAGCAATATTAACGCCACCGCTAAATCGGTGGCGATATTAATATTGTCAAATCGACGAATGTACACAAAACAAATCGCCGCCGGCGATATTGCCAAATAGCGGTGCTCGCCGGCTACAGGCACAGAGGGATTTCCCAAATCTATAAATAACTGCTAGTTTAGCTAACATCACTGCGCTTTGGCACCATACATACCCCGTGACACATTTCCCAACACAGGCGTTAGCTAACCCAAACCCAGCCCTTAACACCAGAGCTGATAAATAATTCTTCATGCATACGGGCCCTGGAGTGATTTGTTTGTTTGTGGGGAGTTTTCAGTCACGTTGGCGTTCTGAAGGCTGCAAATCTGCAGCACTGTATGGGCACCGCTGAAAGCGGTGGTCAGGAGTTGGCTTCCGATGGGTAGTGGTCAGAGAAATCTGGCAGGGGGGCATGGGGGGGGGGGTTTAGGAAGGAAAAAGGCAGCCTAAGAACCCACCCACAGTCCTCGGAGAGGGCCGGGGAGGCTGGGCGGTTGGTGTAGTTTTACACGCCAGTGAGACCCTAAACCATACCAGGATGTGCAACGACTTGTGACAGTGCACACCCATGGCAACTTTATAGTGCTGCCCCACCGGGAAACCAGACCGCCGGCACCATGACCTGATGTCCCACACAGTCACACCATCCTGACAGTGCACGCTTAGTCCCCGCCCTGATCTCACAATGCCAAGCACCGAGCATCAACAGGTGCCTATTTTATAAGTCATTTGTTTGACTCGACCAGGATCCAACCTTTGGTCCCTCCAGATTCACCGGTATGCACAGTAAGTCCGGCCAAGGCCAGAGGAAGAATTGAAGTGAGGATGGAATTAGCTAGGCAGGGAGGGGAGGCCAAGGCAACGCTGGAGGAATATGAAGAGGGTTAAGACTCCGGAGGTCATCATGCAAGTAGTGGTCCTGTGCGCATGTGGCACGCCCCGCCACCAGAGCTATCCATATTTCATACGCGCCGGCTGTCGTCGCAACAAATCACCAACCTAAATAACAAACAGACCCAATATAAAAGAAACAGATTACCGGATTGAGAGAAGGTGAATTCTGGGTAATGACGTTGCCAACAACAGATGATATAAATCGCGTTCAGTTCGTCTCCATGGTGACCCAATCAGAAAGGGTGTGTTCAATTAACTGCTCGATGAATTGTTTGTGCGACGTGGCCGTGGCGCCTGGCGCGGTGTAGCACTTGGCCCCGAGAATTTCCCAAGGGGTCCGAGCACGTCCAGCGCCCCATATTTAGTCCGACGCTGTCGGCTTTAACTCCCACATGAAAGGGAAGACCCCCACCCACTTCTCCCCCCTCCCCTTACCCCTTCCCTCCCCCACCCCATCCTCCCTCTCCCCCCGATGTCAGGGCACCAACCCCCAATCCGCCCGCTGCACCTAACACCCCGCCGCGCCCCACCCCCCACCCGCCAACCCCGCCTCCCCCCCCCCCTTCGCCCGCCGGGCCTGCGCACACGCGGATGCGCACGCGCACCCCAGACGCGCAGTGGCGCGCATGCGCGCAGACGCGGACGCGCATGCACACATTCCGATGCTCAATTGCGCATTGTCGTCGCCGGTTCTGCGCATGCGGGTACCCGGTTAAGTACCACACGTGACTCTCGTCACCAGGATTCATTCACACTGTCACATCACATCCTGTTATGTCAGAAATGATGATTGTCATCTGACGCATGTGAGGTAGACATGCATCGGCTTTGCGCGTTCAGTCTGTCACCTTATACATCCCACCTCACGTTCAATCCCACCTCAGACGTGCAATGCCACCTCACACGTGCAATGATATCTCACATATGCAATAACACCTGACATGTGCAATGCCATCCCTCACATGCAATGTCACCTCTCACATTCAATTTCAGCTCCTGGATGCATTGTCACCGCACACATGCAATGCCAGCTAGCACATGCTATGTCACCTCACATGGAAATATTGCCTCACACATGCAATGTCATCCCACATGTACAATGCCACATCACACGTGCAATGTCATCTCACACATGCATTGTCACCCCACACATGCAATGTCATCTCACACATATAATGCTAACTGGCGCATGCAGTGTCACCTCCACATGCAATGGTACCTCACACATCCAATGTCACATCACACATGCAATATCACCTGACATATGCAAAGTTATCTCACATATGCAATGCCACCTGACACATGCAATGTTACCTCTCACATGCAATGACACCTCACACATGCAATGACACCTCACACATGCAATACCACATCACACATGCAATTCCACCTCACACCTGCAATATGACCTCATGCATGCATTGCCACCTCAGATGACCATAGTACTACACATTTGATGTGCATCTCACAGATGCACTGTCACCTCACACATGCAATGTTATCTCACACATGCAATGCCACCTCACAGTGCAGCCTGTCATCTCACACGTACCACCTGCCGCCTCTACTCTCGGGTGGTCTGCCACTTCACACAGGCACGATGCCACTTCATGCAATGACAGCGTAACCTCACCGTTCCATACTGCTACTACCTTCACACATGCACCATCCACCTCACCTGGCCATCACATTTCACACAAGCACCCTGCCAGCTCATACATGCTCTGGCTCCTCACACATGCATACCTTACTCAACAGTCTACCCACGTTATCAAATTAACACCACCTCCCACATCGGACACACATGCACCAGCTCTCGCACAAATGCACCTCACGTGTGAGGAACTCCCATACTGTATATTATATTCATTCATATATAAATGGAAGTAATGTCCGCAGCTTGCACTGCTTGCTACCCACAGCCCACCCCACCACACTCGACCGGACGCGGTGACCGAATCGGTAGAGCGCAGACTTCTCGTGCGGAAGGTTGGGAGTTTGAATACCAGCCGGTTCAAACAAATGACTTTTCAAATGGATACTTATCGCTTCCTAGTCCGACACTCACCATTAATAGGATAGGACAATGACTGGTTAGCGCAGTATCAGGATAATGTGACGGTGTGGGATATCGGGTCATGGTTACGGCAGCCTTGCCTCCCAGTGGCGCAGCAATATAATGGCACCATGAGTGCACACTGTCACAAGTCAGTACCGATCCTGATATGACCTTAGATGTTGCTAGGACGTAAAACAACAACCCACACACCCACACACACTCCTCACCCACACCCCACCCACGCTCTACACACCTTCCCACCCACACTCACACCCTACATCATCCCACGTACACCCACACACACTCAGCAACTACACCATATAAACCTTCCCACCCACACCCACACCCACACCCACACCCACACCCACACCCACACACCCATACCCACACCCACACACCCATACCCACACACCCACACACCCACATCCACACCTACACTCACACCCACACCCACACCACACCTACACCCACCCCCACAACCACACCCACATATACACCAACCCCCACATCCCACCCACCCCCACACAAACCCAAACCCACACCAACACCCATCCACACACACACACATGCACACACCCACACCCACGCACACACCCACACCCACACCCACACCCACACCCACACCCACACCCACCCCCACACACACACATACACCTACACCCACACCCCCATCCACACCCGCCAGACCCACACCCAGACCCACCCCCACACCACCCCACACACCCACACCCACCCCCACCCACCCCCATACACCCAGACACCTACACACCCACCCACACCCACCCCCACACCCACACCCACACCAACATCCACACCCAGACACACACCCACACCCACACCCACACCCACACCCGCACCCAAACCCACACCCACTCCCACACCCACACTCCTCCATCCGTTATGGCCTATTCCTGTCAGGATGCCGGTGTCAACTCCACTTCCCTGATCCCGTGCACCGTGAGATTCACGCGATCCACCCCACGCCGCCAAAGCCCAACGGACACCAGCCGACATCAGGGATGCAATCTGGTATCGAGTTGCGCATTACTGTTAAGGCTACATACTCGGATGAACACCTTTTTTAAAACCGAGGTAATTATCTAGATTTGATTTGACATATCAAACTTAGATGCTGGTGCATTTATCAAACATTTGTCGCCACATAGAAGGGAATACTGACCTAATTTAAGGCGGCATAGTTCGCTGATAACATCTAATTTTCTAACCGAAAACAGTGATCTAGATTTGAACCTAGATATGTAACTTAGATACTTGTGCATATATCAAACATTTATCATCACATAGAAGGAAATACTGAGGTAATTTAATAGAACCTGTTACTGCCAAAACATATGGTGAGAGAGTTTTGGTACGCTTGCTAAAATGAATTTTTAATGTTTGCACTTCAAATATCCAAAAGGTTAGCCTTTTAAAATAGACACTATTTCAAGCTAAAGTAAGGTAGATAATAACGATCAACCTAATATAATTATTTATCGCAGATAATTAGAGGAATTCTAAACCATTGGACTGGACAACGTTAACGCTGGGTTTCCTGACACATGATCGGGTGTTGTGCTTTGGAATTGGCACTATCATGAAGGTCAACACAGGTCATTCGCATGCTATCCAGATATTAAAATTTTACAATGGCAGATAAAGTCTCGATCCCCGATCAAAGCGATTCCATCAGTACTCTTGACTGGTATCCGCCAGGCGATAGATTTCTTAACTACAAAGGATTATACCCCTGTCACACTACGACGTAATGAGCCAACGTGAGCCTAACGTGGTGATATTTCGTCATTACGTTGATATACGTTGGATTACGTTATGATGACGTCATAATGACGTTAGAGTGACATCGAGCTACGTCACATTACGTCGTGTTACGTCAAGTTACGTCGAGGTTTTGGACATGTTCAAAAGTTTTGACGTAGGTCGAACGTAAGGGTTTACGTTCGCCGTACGTTCTGTTCACGTTCAGCGAACGTCAATGACGTTAAACGGACGTTATTCCAACGCTCCTCACTACGTTCAACTACGTTCCACTACGTTGACCCCCATTAAACCAAGTGCAAATGCCCACGGGGCGTAATGGGAACGTCAGGACAATGTCAGGAGAACGTCAGGAAAACGTCAGGAGAACGTCAGGAGAACATGCATTCAACGTACGTTCAACGTCTCATGACGTAGCTAACGTCACGTAACGTTCTTCTGACGATGGAATAACGTTCATAACGTTCCGTCAGCGTCATTACGTTGACCTCTCTCGTCGAACGACGGTATCACTACGCTTTACCGACGTTACTCTCTCGTCCACTACGCTGCATCCACGTTCAACTTGTGCCCAAATTTGCATACTACGCCGAGAAGTTCAACGTTCTTCACGTTCTCCCTACGTTGACGTCGTTACGTCGTAGTGTAACAGCCCCATAAGGCATAAGTAGGAAGCCACCTAACTGCAATCCAACACCAACCACAACATCCTAGCCTTAACACTAGTTCCCCTGGCCATGTTCGTGTAGGATACTTTGATATTGATTTGATTTGAGTTTTATTTAACCACAGAGGTGTAGTAAAATATGGCTTTCTCAAAAGGTCATCTTCCAGCCAAAGCAACATCCAATGTTGAATCACCCAGCTGCAACTACACACAGGATATGGTATTTTATCTAGCTTAGGATATTTGCAGCTACAATTGTTCTACCAAGTTTGTTTCATGATTATGACGGCGGTGTTTATAGGATTAAAGTAAGGTTCAATGATGGGGTCCATGATGAAGGAGGGAGCTGGTGGTGGGATAGGGGCAGGAGCCCCACTTCCGGGTGTTTTCACACACCAGGGGGCAGCTTCAGTCTGTCCTCATTCAGCAGCGAACATTCAAGGCCCGGTCACATCCATGTTGGTGGATGTAGTTGAACGTAGTGTAGGCTAACATAGTTGAACGTATTTGAACGTAGTTGAACATAGTTGAGCATAGTTGAGCTAGTTGAACATAGTTGAACATAGTTGAACATAGTTGAACATAGTTGAACATAGTTGAACATAGTTGAATGTAGTTGAACATAGTTGAATGTAGTTGAACACAGTTGAACATAATTGAACATAGTTGAACGTAGTTGAATGTAGTTGAATGTAGTTGACCGTAGTTGACCGTAGTTGACCGTAGTTGAACGTAGTTGAACGTAGTTGACCGTAGTTGACCATAGTTGAACGTAGTTGAACGTAGTTGAACGTAGTTGAACATAGTTGAACGTAGTTGAACGTAGTTGAACGTAGTTGAACGTAGTTGAACGTAGTTGAACGTAGTTGAATGTAGTTGAACATAGGTGAATGTAGTTGAACATAGTTGAACTTAGTTGAAAGTACCGGCATCCATACTTCTCCGTCATGCTAACTTGGTAATAACATGGGTGGGCCGTGAGTTCCGATTTAATCTTTGGACATTTTCAAAAGAGTGCTATGTTAGAGGCTGAATTTGCATCCATGATGCTAACATACTCTAGCTTAATCTAGCATACTCTAGCATAATCTAGCATACTCTAGCATATGCTAGGATACTCTAGTGTATTCTAGCATAATCTAGGGTACTCAAGCATACTCTAGCATACTCTAGCACACTCTAGCATACTCTAGCATACTCCATCATACTATATCATACTCTAGCGTGCTCTAGTGTACTCTAGCATACTTGGATGAAGCCCTGGTCACATAGCCATTAGTGGACATAGGTGAATGTAGTGGAGGCTAACATAGGTGAATGTAGTTGAACGTAGTTGAACATAGTTGAACATACCGGCATCCCTACCATAACATATGTAACCGTACCATAACATATTTATCCATACCATAACATTTTTAGCCATACCATACTGTATTTATTTGTACCGTAACGTATTTATCCGTACCCTACTGCCATACCTTAACATATTTCAATGTGGTTTAACATACTTACACCATGTTTGACCCATGTTAGCCTCCACTACACTACGTTCCCCTATGTTCAACTACATCCACTTACGTGAATGTGACCGGGGCATAAGTCAGAAGACACTTATTCTAAGCAAATCTAACTCCAGTTACCCAATCCGCAACCGCAGAGGCAAGAACCAACAATTCAAAGCAGAACCCATGCTAACTTCTCCAATGAAAACTAGATACCCCCAGTCCACACCCCAATAGCGCTGTCTACTTCGATGCCAACATATTTGCACTGACCCCGAACCAAAATGTCCTCTCTGAACCGGAATCCCAACATGATACATTGATCTCTAACCCTGATCTCATCTGAACCTTAAAACTCACACCAACCATAACCCTGATGCCCACCCTCACACATACACCCATACCCACACACCTACTCCACCTCTCACACCCACTCACACCCACACGCAAACACCTACTCCAACTCACACGCACCCACACCCACACTGCCACCCCTACATCCACACCAACGCACAGACAGATACTCCCACACACCCCACACACAGACCCACAGCACCACCTCTACACCCACACCCACACCCACATGCAACTTCTACTCCCACATCCAGACCGACACTCATGCTTATCACCACACCCACAACCACACCTATCCCACACCCACACCCATCCCATACCCACCCCACACCCACACCTATTCCATACCCACACCCACATACACATACACATCTACCCTAATATAAAAACTAATGCCCAAACTGGCAAACTGAAACCCTCAATCTGTCAGCCACCAGCTCTACCCCACCACCACCACCACCATCCCCCCTCACCCACCCGCACCCACCCACAAGACAGCGGGTCTCAGGTGGGCTGGGGAGTCAGGTCCTAACGGCGTTCATCCATCTGGGCCTGACCCAGGAGGAGTCGAGGGCCTCACTGGAGGAAGCAGGGCCCGGGGCCGTGATGAATAACTGATGAGAGCTGTGTGTGTGGTGTGTGTGAGATATGCGCGTGTGTACATATGTGTGCACGGTGTGTGTTGTGTCAGATGTGTGGGGGTGTAGGGTGGGGGTGTATGGGGTTTTGGGGTGTGTGCTGTGTGACGTATGTGGTGTGTGTGAGGTGTGTGATGTGTGGGGTGTAGTTTGGAGGTATGTGTGGTGGGTGAGGTATGTGTGATGTGTGTAAGGTGTGTGATGTGTGTGGGGTGTAGGTTGGGCGTGTATGTGGTGTGTGGGGGGTGTTGTTGGTGAGATATACGCGTGTGTACATCCATGTGCGCGGTGTGTGTGGTGTGAGGTGTGTGGGGGTATATCGTGTATGTGTAGGGGTTGGGGGTGGCGTGTATGAGTGGGGTTGTGGGTGGGTGAGGGTGGCTTCATGTGCATGTGTGTGGGGAGAGTGTGTTGTGCAGGGGTAGTGGGTGCTGTGTCAGGGTGGGTTTATGTGCACATGTGTGGGGAGAGTGTGCTGTGTATGTGTAGGGTGTGCTGTGTGAGGGTGGTTTCATGTGCATATGTGTGGGGAGAGTGTGCTATGTAGGTGTAGTGGATGATATATGATGGTGGCTGTATCTGCACATGTGTGCAGAGAGTGTGCTATGTAGGTGTAGTGGGTGCTGTGTGAGGGTGGCTTCATGTGCACCTGTGTGGGGAGAGTGTGGTATGTAGGGGTAGTGGGTACTGTGTGAGGGTGGCTTCATGCCCACTTGTGTGGGGAGTGTGTGATGTTTAGGTGTAGCGGGTACTGTGTGAGGGTGGCTTCATGTGCACATGTGTGGGGAGAGTGTGATAAGTAGGTGTAATGGGCGATGTGTGAGGGTGGCTGTATCTGCAGATGTGTGGGGAGAGTGTGCGATGTAGGTGTAGTGGGTGCTGTGTGAGGGTGGCTGTATCTGCAGATGTGTGGGGAGAGTGTGCTATGTAGGTGTACTGGGTGCTGTGTGAGGGTGGCTGTATATGCAGATGTGTGGGGAGAGTGTGCTATGTAGGTGTAGTGGGTGATGTGTGAGGGTGGCTTCATGTGCACATGTGTGGGGAGAGTGTGATATGTAGGTGTAATGGGTGCTGTGTGAGGGTGGCTGTATCTGCAGATGTGTGGGGAGAGTGTGCTATGTAGGTGTAGTGGGTGCTGTGTGAGGGTGGCTGTATCTGCAGATGTGTGGGGAGAGTGTGCTATGTAGTGTAGGGTGTGAGTGGGTGGATGTGTGGAGGTCGTGGAGCGTGTGAGGTCTCATGTACACATGTGTGGGGAGAGTGTGATATGTAGGTGTATGTAGGTGTGATATGTAGGTGTAATGGTTGCTGCGTCAGGTTGGCTGTATCTGCACCTGTGTGGGGAGAGTGTGATATGTAGGTGTAGTGGGTGCTGTGTGAGGGTGGCTTCATGTGCACATGTGTGGGGAGCATGTGCTGTTTAGGTGTAGTGGGTGATGTAGGTGTAACGGTTGCTGTGTGAGGGTGGCTGTATCTGCACATGTGTGGGGAGAGTGTGTTGCTTAGGTGTAGTGGGTGCAGTGTGAGGGTGGCTTCATGTGCACATGTGTGGGGAGAGTGTGATATGTAGGTGTAGTGGGTGCTGTGTGAGGGTGGCTTCATGTGCACATGTGTGGGGAGAGTGTGATATGTAGGTGTAGTGGGTGCTGTGTGAGGGTGGCTTCATGTCCACTTGTGTGGGGAGCGTGTGCTGTTTAGGTGGAGTGGGTACTGTGTGAGGGTGGCTTCATGTGCACCTGTGTGAGGAGAGTGTGATATGTAGGTGTAACAGGTGCTGTGTGAGGGTGGATGTATCTGCAGATGTGTGGGGAGAGTGTGTTGCTTAGGTGTAGTGGGTGCGGTGTGAGGGTGACTTCATGTGCATATGTGTGGGGAGAGTGTGATATGTATGTGTAAGGGGTGATGTGTGAGGGTGGCTGTATATGCACAGGTGTGGGGAGAGTGTGATATGTAGGTGTAGTGGGTGCTGTGTGAGGGTGGCTTCATGTCCACTTGTGTGGGGAGCGTGTGCTGTTTAGGTGGAGTGGGTACTGTGTGAGGGTGGCTTCATGTGCACCTGTGTGAGGAGAGTGTGATATGTAGGTGTAACAGGTGCTGTGTGAGGGTGGATGTATCTGCAGATGTGTGGGGAGAGTGTGTTGCTTAGGTGTAGTGGGTGCGGTGTGAGGGTGACTTCATGTGCATATGTGTGGGGAGAGTGTGATATGTAGGTGTAGTGGGTGCTGTGTGAGGGTGGCTTCATGTGCACATGTGTGGGGAGAGTGTGCTATGTAGGTGTGGTGGGTGATGTGTGAGGGTGGCTTCATGTCCACTTGTGTGGGGAGCGTGTGCTGTTTAGGTGTAGTGGGTGTTGTGTGAGGGTGGCTTCATGTGCACATGTGTGGGGAGCTTGTGCTGTTTAGGTGTAGCGGGTGTTGTGTGAGGGTGGCTTCATGTGCACATGTGTGGGGAGAGTGTGTTGTGTAGGGGTGTGGGGGTGCTTCCTGGGGGTGGTTTTACTGTGTGGTGTGTGTGGGAGTGCATAGCGTTCCATGTGTCCGAGCAGTGTGGAGTTGTGGTGGGAAGTATGTGGATCCGTGTGCGGTGTGTAGGTGTGAGGCAGTTGTGTGTGGAGGCTGTCAGTTGGGGTTTTATGTACATGCACGTTTGGGTGCCGTGTGTGGGGTGGGGTGTGTGGGGTGTGTATGTGTTGGTGTGGGATGTGTGTGTGAGAGGGGTGTAAATGTGGGGGTGTAAATGTGAGGGTGTATGTGTGGGAGTGGTGTGGGGGTGGGTGCATATGTGGAGTGGGTGCGAAGTGAATGTTGTGGGTGTGGGTGGGGTGTATGTGTGGACATGGTGTGGAGGTGGGGTGTATATGTGGGGAGAGGGTGGAGGTGTGTGTGTGTGGGGATGGGGTGGAGGTGGGGTGTATGTGTGGGGGTGGGGTGGAGTGGGGTCTATGTGTGGGGGTGGGGTGGAGGCGGGGTGTATGTGTGGGGATGAGGTGGAGGTGGAGTGTATGTGGGGGGTTGGAGGGTGTATGTGCGGGGATGGGTGTGGGGGTGGAAGTGTATGCGGTGGATGAGATTAGTTTATGCGTGCAGTGTCGGATGTATTAATATAAATATATATGTGTGTATGTCTGGGTGGGTGGTCACTTATATAGTGAGGCCGGCCACCTGGTGGCCGGGCCGGCAGTTACCGCAGTCAGGGCCGACGGACACATGTGGACCCGCCTCATTTATGTTTGATCACGGGCTGGCCCCGGGTCCCCCGGCACGTCCCGAACAAGGAGCCGGTGTCAGAGTTTGAAAGGGTAACTGGTTTACAATGGGGCCTTTTGCAATGTGCCTGTGTAAAAGTCGAATGGCAAGCCTGAAATCTTGTCTGAATTTCCGGCTTGCTTCTAACTGTGGAGGAGTGCTCTGGAAATGTAGGGTGAGACAAGCAAGGATTCATTCAGGAATCATTGCAGTGAATATTTTATGCATGAGAGTATATATTATCTTCTGCACTAACAAGTTAACAAGCATTTACCAAGTTATTAAACATGGATACAATCTCAATCAATTTTGAAAAGCCCGTTTTAAGACGGGTACCCTTTTAAACTGCGAAACTGGGTGGGGTTGCTGCAGTTGGTGCTGGTGTTGCTGATGTTGGTGTTACTCTATGTGGTTCTCTGGAAGTCTCCATCATCATTTTTCTTGAGGATGTATACTGCCTATCATGGATAAGTCTGAATTGTCTTGTTTTCACCTTTAGACAGTTGGTCAATAGAAAGCCTGAGCCTACAGGTTTTTTGATCAAAGGATGTTTTAACTCCCCCACCACATAGACATGGTATGAGAGCGGAGTGGTTAGAGTGTCTGACTTTTTTCTAGGTTGGACTCCTAATCTGAAGGTCAGTGGTTCGATTCCCTGTGCCCCCACCTCTGCCAATTTTGATTTCCACTGCTGTGTATAACTTACAGCGTCATCAAAGGCCAGTTGCTCTCATACACTGTCTATGTGGTGTGGGAGGTTACAAATCCCTTGGGTTGGTGAAAGTGTAGGCTCAGGCTTTCTATCGACAAACTGTCTAATAGTGAAAACAAGCCTATTCAGGCTTATCCATGATAGGCCGTATAAATCTTCAACAACACAAAACAACAAAAACTGGCCTTTGTGTATGCTGTGAGTTAAATATACACAATGGTGGAAATCCAAATTGGCAGAGGTGATGGTATAGGCTTGTTGCCCTGTTGTACCCTTGGTGATATGTTCTTGTGGTGTTGATTGATGCTACAGTAGTTTTGACATACTGGATTGTCATAATATTGTTTTATGCTAGGCTTATTTGGTATTGTACATTAGTTGATTAGGCAGGGCAAATTTCACTCGCGGACAATTTGGTCTTGTTCATTCCACTGTCCCTTGCCCTATCCTAATAAAGGTATCTGCTAGGTTATGAAGCGACAAGCATACTGACTCGGCCGAGATTCGAACCTGAACCCGCGGGTTCAAATCAAACGATCTTGCTGTTACAGAGCTGTTATTATCAATGATGCAGTTGACGCAGATGTTATCATGTTGTATTGATATAGCATGCTGCCCAGTGACATGTTATTTAATGAGAGATAGCTGTGGTTATGTTCAAAGAATGTTGTTGATATTGTACTTCTACTGGTGATGTCTCACTGTTAATATATCGATTCTACACATGTGTATTGATATTAGAATGGTGTTTCATTGCTGATGCATTAATGCATTGTTGTCCCTAACATAGTTACTTTATTTCCACTTATATTGTTTGTATTGAGTTACATTATTACTGCTATTATTATTGTTCTTTTATTTATTTATTTATTTTTTGGTAATGTGTTTATTCATTTGAATATGACATTTGTCAGCACCGGAGCACTGGTCTTCTGGCCATCTTCCAATTGGACATTGACAGTCTATATAATCTAGCTTTGATCAGTGCTGAATTACTATTAGTTACAGCACCGATCCTGTAGAATTAAGGGAGTGGGTGCTGCTATATAATCTACAGCACCAGTCACTGTGGTTCTTGCAAATGGAAATGCCAGCGCTGCAGCACTGGTCCTCGGCCATCTTACAATTGAAAATTGACAGTCTATATAGTCTAAGTTTGATCAGTGCTGTATTAGTTACAGCAGCGATCCTGTATAATTAAGGGAGTGGCTCCTGCTGTCCAATCTACAGCACCAGTCACTGTATTTCATGCAAAAATGGTGAGTTTCACCTTGTAGTTGTAATACAACGATGCTATATTGGCGATTGGTGGGTGCGGCAGACCCACCGGTACATGTTTTTAGTAAAACAAAACTTGACGTGAAGCAAAAATTGGTCTACTGGGTCATTGAGTGACTCGTCGCGGAAGGAAATGGAGTGCGCCCGACTTGCTTGCAGATTGTTCGGTATCCAAGCTGCTCAAGAGCCGTGGATTTGTTGTATACTATAATATACGTATAACAAGTGATATGTTGCCTAATCATCCACACGCATTTACGATTAGAACAATGTAAGGGTGTGCCCATTACAGACAGGTTTGGTTGGTTCCCCCACGTGACTGCCCCACGTGACTGCCCCGTGTGATTCCTAACAAAACCAGATCGAGGCTGCCTGAATTGGTATATGGGTCATAGCTGTCATCGCCATGCATCCACTCAGCCTCATTCCTCCCACGTGGCAGAATAATGTAGCAAAGTAAGGCATGCGGGCCAATCACCCAGTCGGGAACCGGAAATGGAATTAAAGCCTCTACTTATAGACTAGGGTAGGCGAGTAAGGATGCCTAGAAACTTCCTTTTGCAGGGCGGGTATAGTTAGCATAATTTAGACCGAGTGGGAATGTGAAAACCAGTGTAATGGCGCTACCAAAACAGTTATATGAATAGAGTTCATATACCAATAATTCTTTTTTAAATAGGTAGCATAATTTAGACGGAATGGGAATGTGAAAACCAGTGTAATGGCGCTGACAAAAGAGTTATATGAATAAAATTCATATACCAATAATTCTTTTTTAAATAGTTACCATAATTTAGACAGAATGGGAGCAACCAGTGCATTAAATCAAACTATATCGTAGAGTGGCGTATATTTGCTAAATGAAAGGAATATGGCGTTTAGAGAGGGATTTGAAGCCAAGCCTCTGATATTCCAAGGAGTTAGCTACTGTAGCCGGTGACCCCATCACCCCCGCTCCACACACACATACTACCCACACCCATCTCCCACCCCAATCACACAGTCTGCTCCTCCGAGATCCTTCACGATCATCCGGATTCTGTCAGGTAGTATACACTTCAACAAGTCTCCCCCCCCCCGCATCCCACTCCCCCCTACCTCCTCCCCCACCCCACTCCTCGTTGCATGCTACTAGGGGCTTCCGGTGCTAGATTTTAGATTAATCATACATGAACTTTTATGACATAGACAGAAATAGCAAAGTCTGAGTAGCATAACTGTTTTTATTTCATGTAAATATATACATTCCTTCAAAAGTTATGGCACATTTGATAACACAACATCCTAACTGACAATGCCATAGCATTAGCAATCACTGTTAGTGTTAACATATAGGAAGTGCATGGCACCAACAATGGGTCTTATTTAATTGTTCTCCCCATGGAAACCAGCTTAAAGGGTGAGATAGGCCCATATTAAGTACAGACAACCGTATATGTTTTGAATCACCATAGAAAAAGAAATGTTTTTCCGAATAAAGAAAATCCAAAATGGTCACGTTACATCCAATATGACCACCAAAAAGGGCGATACTACCACTAACCAGCGGATACACCACTTTTTTAAACTAGGGTCGTAATCCTAATAGCTAGAAGTCTTACTAGGATATATTTTAAATCTAGACCACACACACACTACACATATCCATCTCCCAGCCCCAATCACACAGTCGGCTCTTCCTAGATCCTGCAAGACCTTCCGGGTTCTGTCAGGTAGTATAATCTTCCACCAGTCTCCCCCCTCCCCCCTCCCCCCTCCCTCCTCCCCCCTCCCCCTCCCCACGCCACCTCCCCAAACACCCCTCTTCCTCTCCCCTCCCACATCTCCCGTGCATGCCATACTCTTCCATACCGGAAGCACCGCCCACCTGATTAACCCCTTTTCAGTAACCCGGAAGTGACATCTGGAAGGCGCAACCGCTGCATTGATCATTTAGATAAAAAAAAAACAATAAAACACCAGAGCGATGATTAATTATTATGCACTAATCATTCGATAAAGACTCCCTGGTAGGTTCAATGACAATATATATATATATATATATATATATATATATACATGAGGTATAAGCATTTATGCACAATATTATTAAATATGCAAAGGCCCTGTCACACATCACCGGATTGGGGGAAATGGAAAGAAACCAAACAAAATCCTGGTTGTGTCCGTACAAGTTTTGAACATGCACACAACTAGGAACAGATACCACCGGATTGATGTCTATGGTTCTTGCCCAGTTTGATTTTGTTTTGTCCATTGGCTATCTATTCATGTCAGTTTCATGTCTGTTTCATGTCCGTTTCATGTCCGTGTCATGTCCGTTTCATGTCCGTTTGTCCGGCAGCCTTAGACCCGATGTCGCAACACTTTGACACATTTTAATACATTTTGATACTTATCACCACCGGACTAGACAATTATGTCCATTGCTCAATCCGGCATATTGTGACAGGCACTTAATGGATCTGCTTTTATCCATTTGCTATAATTGTACTACTCCCAAATCAGGGGTCGGAATAACAGCGACCTGAATATCAGTTGTCTGTGCAGTCAAGTATCAAACCGTTCTCCCCCCTCTAGCATCCAATGTCCACCATCTGGGCCGCCTCGCTCCATTTCGGCCCATTTCCTCATGATAAGTTTTGTCCAAATAAAGATATTGGGAGCCGTTTATGTCACCAGCCAGTGTGAAAGACTCTCTCCAAAGTATTTATCTCTTGTGTCTACCGTTTTAATATCTTTAACCTCACAAAGTCACAGCATAAACTGAGTAACCCTATTGGCACTATCACATGACAATAGAGGGAGTGCACGTGACGTCATCACTCGGTGGTTAGCCATCTTGGATTACACTTAATACCGCCTATGGCGCCCCCTCTCATATACCAAGAACACTATGGCCACCACTGGGCCTACCTATAATCAGGGCTGTTGAAGTATGTGGCGCCACCTAGCGGGTACTGCCCTAACCTTTCTAATTCTTTGACAGAGCACCCAAGTGTCAACATACTGCACTTTAGCAATGATGTGAGGCTACATGATTTAAAAAATAATTCCCCTCCATCAAAAAAACCCTTTCCTCCAACTTTTGAGGCCACACTGCTCAAAACAGTGACAAATAAACCAACAAATCGGTAAATAAACACAATGAAAGCACTCCAAAGCCTTGCATATGTAATCCAATATGGCCACCGGAAGTTGCCTCGTGACATCATTACACCCCCTCTATATGCATTTGACTCAGTGTAGTTCCTGATTTTGCCGCTGATGCCATCAGTGCACGACCACACTCAACTATAATTATGTCATCACCGTGGGACATATTTGAAACTGTACAATATGTAAATATATATATATATATATATAGGTTTGAAAGTGAGCAGAGTGAGAGTAGGCATGCGGTGTAGAGGAGGCGGGGATGTTAGGGTGGTTAGAGAGGAACGGTAAGGGGCTGCCTTTATGTATATATATACATAATAAATTATATAGTACATATGAAGAGTTAAGGCGCAAGTCCCAGTAAACGCCAATCCAAAATTGTAACATATTTTTACAAGAAGCTAAGTTTAATTCTCACTACTTCGACTGTATGTGTCATATAATCATTATGAAGCAATGAACAACAAAATAGGAACGACAACAAATGACGTTTTTGAAGGTTTGATTCGAACGTTTATCTCAATTTTTGGATCGGTATTTACGTCGTTTTGCACCTGAAATCTCATACATATATATATATATATATAGATATATATATATATATGTATATATATACATGTATGTATATATATATATATATGTATATATATATATATATATATATGTGTATATATATACGTATATATATGTATATATATATATAATATAAGGAGATACCTTTATACTAGTCTGGTGACATTTACGTTATTTGTATGTTCTGCCGGTCCAGCAACACTCTAACCGCTGTGGTCTGTTTATTGTTAGTAAACCAAGACGCAAAGTCGGAGTGGTGTGAGTTTATAGAAACATGACAAGCGGAATGTGCAGGAACTAAAATTAGTCACATGTTGCTACCGCGCGTCGCCGGAAACCATAGTGAACAGTGGACTGCAGCGTGTATGCATGTGTGGGATGTGTGGGGTGTGGTATGTGGTATGTGGTGTGTGGTGTGTGATGTGTGTGGGGGGAGCGATAGGGGATGGAAACTCACGGGTTCGAACTATGGTCCAGTCAAACCAGTGACATAAACATTTTTATGTTTCGCTTCTTAGCCAGGCGGTCGATATTATTAGGGTAGGAAAAGGACTGGTTGGCTCGGTGTCTGGATAATGTGAGTGAGTGGGATATCAGGTCCTGGTCCTGGTGATCTGACCTTCCAGTGGGCAGCACTATAACGTCACCATGAGTGTACAGTGTTACAAGTCGATACCCATCCTGATATGACCATAGATGCTGCCAGGACGTAAGACGGCACATTCCTGACATAAAAACATTAAACAAATATCTGTGCAAAATAAGGCTAGGAAACCCTCACTAAGCCGCACTGCAAGGGGCATGTGATATGTCACAGCCCACCAGCGGGACGGCCAATGTAAGGTAACCATGCCAAAATTAACCAGATAACACACCTAACAACCATGTACAAGCCTATGATATGTAAATATGAGTAGGCTAGTCTACTAATAAGAGTAAAACAAATAAAATATATATATATACCAAGAAAATTTAAAAAGGCTAACATAGACTACTAACCATACTAAGCAACCACTTACCTGCTACTGTAATACAGGCAATCAAACACCTTATCAGCTATTACTGTGTGACAAGATAACTTCACCAGTACAGCTCGCCAGCATTGAAAACAAGCCTGACTACTCAAGCTTATGCTACGGACTGTATAACCACAGCCTCAATAAAAATAAAAAAAATTTAAACCACCAAATATGCCGGGAAATTAAATTAACACCATTCTCTATTCGATTCTTGAATTCCATAAATAAGTGGTTAAACTATATATTCCTTATGTATTATATCACGCTTGGTTCCCCTCTTCCCTGAGTGTGTTCACTCAGATCTCCAGGTCATACATGAATAGGCTGCATTCTAGACAATCCTGTAAATAATGCCAGTTTCCACTAATGTCGTTATCTCAGTGTCTCAACCACAACAAGGGCGGTATAGACTTGTATTGTATTTGCCGGTTGTAGATTGCTGAAATACCACAGTAAAGAAATATTTCTTTTTACCTTTTGTGTAAATAACACTGAATTGAAAAATGGCTGGAAGACCAGTGCTTCGGCACTGACAAAAGACTTATTCAGCAGAATAAACATATTTACAACAACAAAAAGTGAGATTCCCCGAGTAGGAACACAATAGACAGTGTTGGCTTGGATCTGTTCTATTCCTGGGATGATTTGTGGCCCATGCCTGAATGGTAGGGGGCGGGGCTGCTCCTTTGAAGCCTGAGCTGCTTGCTCTCTGTTAAAACTGTTCTCTGTTGTGTAGGAGGGCTGCCCTTGTGGATTGCTTTGTCAGTTTCTGTCATCTGGTTCTTGTGCGTCTTCTGTTCCGTATGAGATTTAGCATTATCGATAGTGTAAGTTAGGAGAACAAGAATATGTAATGGCATGAATAAATACATACACAACAAAGGAAAGTGGAACAACAACACCACACCACCACACCGCCACCACACCACCACCTACCATCCTAACACCCTAAACCACCATTCCCTTCCAACACCACTACCACAGCACAGCACCGTTCTAAGACCCTAACAAAAGTAACATCCTAACATCCTAAAACTTCAAACCTCCACCATCCCCTCCAACATCCCCTCCACCACACCACTACCACAACATCACCACCACACCACCACACCACCACACCACCCACACCACCACACCACCACACCACCACATCACCACACCTAACACCCAAAACCACTACCATTCCCATCACCACCACCACTACGCCATCCACTACCCAATCAACCCTACCATCGCAACCACAACCATCCATCCTAACCCTACAACCATTACCTCTATCAGTATCATCCCAACCACCACACCACTACGCGCGCACCACACCACTACTCCCCAGCCACCCCTACCACCCTTACCACTTTACCACTCCTACACCCCTACCACCACTCCATCGACCACCCAACCACCACAACACCCCTACCACCACCGTACCTCCACCAGCCTTAGCACACCCCTACCACCTCATCCACAACCCAACCACCACACCACTCCCACCACTCCCACCACTCCCACCACTCCCACCACTCCCACCACTCCCACCACTCCCACCACTCCCACCACTCCCACCACTCCCACCACTCCCACCACTCCCACCACTCCCACCACTCCCACCACTCCCACCACTCCCACCACTCCCACCCTCTAGCATGGCGAGCTGCTCGTTTGAGCTGTTCCTAATTCCTGCTCTCTGTTGCCGGCCATCAAAGCTTCAGTCCCCGGGCACGGGGCGGGTCGGCGGTACAAAGCGCACCATCGGGCTAATCAAATGTCAGACCCTCACAGGAGGGCTACGTCACCTGGTGGATGAATAAAGGAGACTTTCACCTGGCCAACCTATATACCTTCAGACTTGGAATTATGGTGCAGGACAATATGTCACTTCCGAAATAGCAATGTTGGTGTCCAGCCGCTGGCCATGATAAAAAAGTAAAGCCTGTTTTATTTAACGATGCCTCTAGACCACATTGCTTTTCATATCATTCGCTATTGGAGGTCAAACATATGGTCATTCTGACATATTTATTTGGAGGAAATCTGCTGCCGCCACATAGGCTACTCTTTCCAATAAGCAGCAAAGGGTCTTTTATATGCACTTTCCCACAGACTTACCAGATATTCAGGTAGTTGGTGGTGCTTGTTGTTGTTATGTATACATTCAATCGATGAGGAAGTGGTGTAAACTGGCGCAGACATGGAGTATCTATCCCTTGCTGGTGTCGGCGCCACTGGCGCTGGTGGCTGGCAGCAAGGCGCAGGCATGCTGTGAATTGTCCAAACCCATACACACTCAAAATAACTTCTTCTCCACTACTTATATATATAATATATTATATAATACCCCTACCACCCTTACCACTTTACCACTCCTACACCCCTACCACCACTCCATCGACCACCCAACCACCACAACACCCCTACCACCACCGTACCTCCACCAGCCTTAGCACACCCCTACCACCTCATCCACAACCCAACCCCCACACCACTCCCACCACTCCCACCCCATATGTACTATATATACTATATATAATATATATCTATACTATATATACTATATATACTATATTACAATAAATAATATATATACTATATATATTATGCATAATTGGTATACTATATAAAATATATATACTATATATATTATATATACAATATATAACTCATATACAGTGACTGTATACAGGTGTAGAGCTAGGGCCTCCGGCAATGCTATTCTTATCCTGTCGCCACCATTGTGGTTCCCGGGTTCGACACCAGGGGCACGTGCAGCGCCTATGTCGCGCTGCCTGGACACTGGTCACTGCGCTGGCCTGGCACTCAGCCTTCAACGCTGCAGACTGACACACCTCTTACCGTTTGCTGTTCACCACGTGCTGTTTACCACATGCTTCTGTCACCGCACTGCTTGATGTCACCGCTGGTGCTGCTGTCACCACCACACTCTGGTTTTGGGTACGTAATGCCTAAAGATTACTGCTCAACCTGTGGCACTTCTCATTCCGGGCCTGTGGACGATAACTGTCAGAGGAACATTGCTACGGCTAGTGCGCTTCCGAAGCGCTCGACAAGGGCACACCCGCTGTTGGAGGTGACTCCAACTGATCTGTCGGTAGACAAAATGTCGACCGAGGTCAAACCAGAGCCGCGTGGGGCAATTGGAGGTGCGAGTGAGGACGACTACGCCGAGGAGGAGCGCGCTCAAAGACAAAGTCGAATCACTGGAACGGAAGCGCCGTGTGGCTGCGCTTCTTCAGCAACAAAAGCAACTCGAGGAGGATCTCGCCGCGTTAAATGTCAACCCTGAACGTGGTAGAAGTCGGTCAAAAATGTTGAGGCGCTGCAGGCACCGGCGCCATTCGTTGAGTTCCAGTTCGTGCAGTCGTACACCAAGCAATGAGCGCAGAAAACGTCGTAAGTGGTCGTTAAAACACCACACTGATGACCGGAAGCAAGTAAAAAAACTTAACGCTTATGAAATTGTCGAAGCGACTTGCGCTTGCTTTTTAGATAAGTCGGACACAAACTACCAGGTGTCGCTCTCAATTATCAAGCACATAAGGTTCATATGTTCGAAAGCTAAAGCTAATAACTTGACAAACTCTCCACATGTCTCCTATGACACTGAAATTTGTAAAATTGCTGTTAAAGAGGGCTACAGTGCATTCACGGATGGTAACAATGAGTTGGCTCTACGCTACTATGCATTTGAAAATATCAAAGATAAGAAAGCCGCCAGTTCTGCTGCAAGCACTGCTTCAAAGCTCTATGCCCGTGATGGTAAAAAACCTTGTTTTAATCACAATAATGAGTCTGGCTGTTCGCTTGACAGCAAGACATGCAGCTACGGCCATTGGTGTTCTCGCTGCGGTAGCTATGCACACAAGTGTGGCGCGTGCCGCCGTGATTGATTGAATAGGCGGAGAAAATCAGCACGTGTAACTAGTCATTTATTTTGTGCCTCTACTAACCATTTTAGCTGCAGAGAAAACTCCTTGCCGACTATCGATGTTTCTAATGTATTATTAACTTCTGCTAATTATTCGGGTAGTAGCAAGGTTGGTACGAAAGGTGTGGAATGTGCTACGCCCCCTCTGCCTAATGTAGGCCATGCGACCTGCAAATTGGTCCTGGGCCACGTGGCTGGCGGAATGGCTACCGCGGCTCAGCCTACTTCTACTAAAAGTTACGTAACACCCCTTCCGACTTGGGAAAACATAGATTCAAATTGGTTAACTGTTAATTCTAACACGCTATGTTATTCTGTTTCTGCAATTGACTTGAACTGTCCTAATGAGCCAGTGAAATCATTTTCTGTTACTCGTGCTTGTTTTAACGCCGACTGCCTATGTAAGCATTACATTGCCGGTCAGTTAACACAATTTAAACCTTGCCGCATATTTGTTGAATTATTTTTCCGTGGTGACTCTGACCCTGACTGGGCTTATATCCTTCATGGCGCAATTTTCGGTTTTAGGATAATTAACAGGAGTTTCCATAACTATTATTCTGCAAGGTTGAACCCAACTGCTGACATTGTTCATGCTGCATTTATCGAAAAGAAATTATTATCTGAATTAAAACTCGGCTATTTAAGTAAAACTATTGAACCTCCAAATTGCTCTCATAATATATTTTGTGTTCCTAAGTCGCCCAGCGGCTTACGTTTAATTGTTGACTGCAGCAAACCTTTCAATAAATCTGTTAATAATTTTGTTGATGAAACTTGTTGTAAATTTAACTATAAAACTCTCGACACTTTAGTAGGAATGTTACGTACGAACGATTTTCTTTCTATAATTGATATAAAAGATGCCTACCGTGCCATTACTATCCATCCTATTGATAGACTTAATCAAGGTTTAATTTGGACGTTAAATGGTAAAATTCAGTATTTTCTTGATAACAGACTATCTATGGGCTTGTCCAGTAGTCCTTATATATTTAGTAAAGTTCCAGATTTCATTTACCGTTGTGCTGTGCGACAGGGTGTCGCCAGACTAGTCAATTATCTCGATGATTTTGCAATTTTAAATAATTCCTTTGCTGGATGTGTCGATAATCAATTAATCCTAATTCATATTCTTAGACGTTTGGGATTTTTTGTTAGCTTTCCCAAACTTCTTTCTCCTTCAACTTCAAACCGTTTCCTTGGTATCGATGTTGACACTGTCCAAATGCAGCTCCGTCTGCCTCCTGACAAAGTTTTGAAACTTAAATTAGAGTTGAAATTCTTTCTAAACAAGAGGAAAGCGGCTCGTAGACAATTAGAACGCCTTGGCGGACGCTTATCGCACTGCGCGACTGTTGTCAGAGGGGGTAGGTCTTTCTCCTCTAGGATATACGATGCCATCAAAGCCTTGCGACACCCATACCATAAATTTCGAATTAACACTGCTTTTCGAGACGAGATTAATTGGAGGTTAACCTATGTTGATTCATTTAATGGTTACAAAAAAATCCTCGGCAGCCACTCGCAATCTTTATCCGTCTATACTGATGCTTCAAACACTGGGTTCGGTGCGTTGCACCAATATGATTGGTGCGTGGGCTTCGTTGATTCTGACACTTTTCCTCGCAAGCTGTACCAGCATAATGCTCCGTCTGATAATTCATGTTCTGATGCTCACATAAATGTGCGTGAGATGTGGGCGGTCATTGCAGCTACTGACCGTTGGTGTCTTGGCTGGATTAATAAAAATGTTATATTTGTCACGGACAATACAACTGTCCTCGCCGCCTTGAATACTGACAAGTCTGCCAATCCTGTTATAATGAACTGGTTAAAGAGGCTCTTCTGGGTCCCCGTCCGATACAATTTTAATATTTCTGCTGTACACATTAAAACCGATTATAATTCAATATGTGATGGTTTGAGCAGGTGGAGGGACAAATGGTCTTGTGGTAAAATACCAGCTGCTGACCATAGCTCATTGCTTTGCTGTCCACACTTATTTGATTAAGCCTTTATTTTTAACCTTTCCTTCCAGGTCTTGCTGCGCTTCATGCTGAAGCGAAAGACATTGCCTCGCATTATTACGCTCCGAACAGCATCGCCACGCGGTCTATGCAATTGCGGAAATACTTTAAGTTCATTGATGAGTTCCGTGGTTTGCTTGCCCCGACTCCATGCCCCCCTACTCAGGTTGCCATTTACATTGCTTGGCTTTCGCATTCTTTGAATTATAGTTCTGTAACCAATTATTTGTCGGCCTTAAATTTCTTCCTTCGTACTGAAGGGGTTGCCCCTATCGATTATTCCAACCACACTGTAAAGACGACCTTAGGCGGTCTTAAACGGGTTTTTAGGTCAGTCAGTTAAATCTGCTGCCCCCCTTTTGCCTCGGCACTTATCCCTGATTTTTTCCGGCTTTACCGATTCTATTGGCCACACTGCAACTAGAGCCGCCATCCTTACCGGCTTCCGTGGCCTTCTTCGGAAGTGTCAATTAACTGATTCAGACTCTGTTCTCTTGCGCTCAGATTTTTCTTTTTTCCCTTGGGGGATGATGTTATCCATTCGGAAATCAAAAACCATTCAATTTTCCGAGCGCAAACTTTTAATCCCCATTTCCAAACTTAAAAATCTGGAGTTATGTGCCGTTTTTTGGACTCTTAAACATTTCGCTCAAACTCCTTTACCTTTTGACGTACCTGCTTTCCAGGTCCCTGCACCTTCGGGAGGGTTTATGCCTCTCGCTTAGAGGAAGTTGCAGTCCACTATAAAATTGTTACTCAGGCCGTTGGCTTAAATTCTGAGGATTTTTCTTGCCACTCTTTGAGAAGGGGGGGCTGTACCTTTTTACATATGCAGGGAGCTTCAGTGGAAGAACTCAAAACCTGTGGTGATTGGCGTTCGGACTGTATTTATAAATATATCGCTCAGCCATTATCTGAACGCATCTTAAATGACATGAGAGTTTCTAACTCCATTGACAAAATCTTAATTTAATTTTTTCACCGTACTTTTCTCTTCGTCCTTATTGATGTTTTTTTTTTTTCTTCTTGCTGGGTTCGGGCATTCGCCCCTTAGCGTTTGCCCAGCCAGATATCCTTATGCTATTATGCTATTGATTACCTATTGTTGATATTGCCTATTGTCAACTTCGTTATCTACAGATGTTATACGCTCTTATATTGCATTTACCTGTTACTGTTAATAAATGATATCGCCCATACCTACTCGTTGCCTCCCTTCAGCCTACAGCTCGTATTCAGTGACTGTATACAGGTGTAGAGCTAGGGCCTCCGGCAACGCTATTCTTATCCTGTCACCACCATTGTGGTTCCTGGGTTCGATGCCAGGGGCATGTGCAGCGCCTGTGCCGCGCTGCCTGGACACTGGTCACTGCGCTGGCCTGGCACTCAGCCTTCAACGCTGCAGACTGACACACCTCTTACCGTTTTTTTTTTGTCTTTACTCTCTTTCTCAGGTAGGGCGTTTGCCCAGCCAGATATCCTTATGCTATTATGCTATTGATTACCTATTGTTGATATTGCCTATTGTCAACTTTGTTATCTGCGGATGTTATACGCTCTTATATTGCATTTACCTGTTTCTGTTAATAAATGATATCGCCCATACCTACTCGTTGCCTCCCTTCAGCCTACATTATGTATATACTACAGGTATGCAGGAATAGCAATACCTCAGGGAGTTTGACGCCCCTGCCTTGCAGAGTTCTAAACCACTGCCTTATGGTACAGTTCCTTGACAGAACCGAAGGCTAAGGGAGCAAACCCTAAACAGAAAACCATGTCACTGTGGCAGCATTAAGGGCGGTTGATGTATGGAACTCCCAACATCTCCCGACCAGCCACTGCAGGGACAAATAGTGTTGCGCCACATGTTCTTGCCGGTGTGAAACCTCTATTTGCTCCCCGAGAGAGTGCCGCTGGTAACTTGCAAAAGCCAGCAGCACTTCAAAACTTTTGCAGGCAGCTTTCATGAAATGTACCCCACCAGAGAGTGTTGCAGACCAGAAACACTAGATCCACCACTGCAGCATACAAAGATGCCTGCAGATTGCTACAAAAATGCACCCGTGCATTGAAGTCAGACTTGTGGGAAATGAAGGCAGAGGAGCTGCAGAGAGATGCAGACAGAAACAACATGAAGGGCTTCTACAGCGGACTGAATGAAGTGTGGGGACCCGTCAACAGATGGAACGGAGACCTTTTCCGACAGCAAGAGAGTTGTGGCAAGATGGAGCGAACACTTCCAGAAGCTACTCAACGTCCCTGGCGACATAGATCACAAAGCTCTGAACAACATCCAGCAGCGCATTACCAAAACATGCCTCGATGAGATTCCAACCATGGATGAGATGGCTAGAGCAATCGCCAGCCTGAAAGATGGCAAAGCTCCTGGGGGTGATGGAATTCCTGCCGAGGTATGGAAGCATGGAGGAGACAATCT
Organism: Branchipolynoe longqiensis; assembly: GCA_030323885.1. Taxonomy (NCBI): domain Eukaryota; kingdom Metazoa; phylum Annelida; class Polychaeta; order Phyllodocida; family Polynoidae; genus Branchipolynoe; species Branchipolynoe longqiensis. The sequence goes on along the minus strand of CM059188.1, from coordinate 10,592,519 downwards.
GCTCAACAGACTGCACCAACTAATCACCAATGCATGGGAGGAGCGTTCTGTACCCCAAGCATGGAAGGATGCCAGCATTGTAACCATCTACAAGAAAGGTGATCGAACAGACTGTGGGAACTATAGAGGAATCTCTCTTCTTTCCATAGCAGGGAAGATCTTCGCCAGGATCCTACTCAACAGACTATCTATTCACATAACACCTGGTGTAGTTCCGGAGTCACAGTGTGGCTTCAGAGGTAACCGGAGCACTGTGGATATGCTATTTTGTCTCCGACAGCTACAAGAAAAGTGCATTGAGCAGGACCGACCACTGTACATGGTATTTGTCGATTTCACTAAGGCATTTGATACAGTCGGGAGGACTGGGCTATGGCAGCTACTGAGGAAGTACGGATGCCCAGAGAAGTTCACAACTATGATCGAGGCTCTACATACAGGAATGATGGCGAACGTTAGTGCTGGAGGGGAAGTCTCGGAATCGTTCGGGGTTACCAATGGGGTCAAGCAAGGTTGTGTACTGGCCCCCACGGCTCTTCTCCATCTTCCTATCAGCAATGCTAGATGAGGCTTTCCGAGACATGGGGGATGGCATCTATATACAGTCCAGACAGAGCGCTGACCTATTCAATGTTGCACACTTCAGAGCGAAGACCAAGACTACTCAGATACTGGTGAGAGAGCTACTATTTGCAGATGACAGTGCACTGGTTGCCCACTCTGCTGAAGAGACCCAGAAAATAGTGGACGCTTTCTCCGATGCATCAAAGAAGTTTGGCCTGAAAATTAACATCAAGAAGATGGAGGTGCTGTACCAACCCAACTCTACAAGAACCCGAGAGGAGGAGATCATGGTTGACGGAAACAAGCTGAACTCTGTTCCGGAATTCACCTATCTCGGAAGCACTATATCAAGTGATGGACGCATTGATGATGAGATACAGAGGAGGATGGCCAAGGCTAGCGCATCTTTCGGCCGACTACGCCAGAGACTCTGGAACAACCACCATGTGTCCATTCGGGTCAAAGGTAAGATCTACCGCGCAATCGTGCTATCCACCCTACTATACGGAGCCGAGGCCTGGACAGTGTACAGACAGCAGGTGAAAAAGCTGCATGCCTTCATGATGCGACATCTGCGTTCAATCATGAGGCTAACCTGGAAGGACAAAGTGACGAATAAGGAAATACTCAAACGGATGGGGCTGCCCTCTATGGAAGATATTCTGATCAAAAAGAATCTCCGGTGGACTGGACACCTCATGAGGATGTCATCAGACAGGCTACCAAAGCAGATCCTCTATTCTCAACTCTCTTCTGGCTACAGAAAGAGAGGGCGCCCCCGTCTCCAGTTCAAAAATACCATCAAGAGAAACCTGAAGCTGAGAGACATTAAGACCGACTCATGGACGCAACTCTCACAGCAGAGAGCTAAATGGAGAGCGGCAGTCAAGTAATGAAAGCAGTCTTTGTCGCATCGCGACCGACAGCATGATGAAGACTATATGTGATCCAATATTATGTATCACTATATTATGCAAGAATAAAGCTTGGAAGGGTGTTTATACATGCTTGTTATATTATTATTATATTATATTATATTATTCTGATATTATGTTAATAGCCAATGGGCTCTCTGTATTTGCTCCTATATTCTATAGATAATGCATATACTATATATAATATATATAATAGCCATACTATATATACTATATATACAATACATACTATATATATACTATATATTATATACACTATATATAGTATATATACTATATATACTATATATAGTAGATATACTATATATACTATATATACTATATATACTAGGAGGCTAAGAACACACACATATATATATATATATGTATATATGTACATGATATATATATATATATATATATATATATATATATATATATATATACATGATATTGACAAACTTAGAGGAAGCGCCGAGAAGCAGCAGGAGGAATGTGACGTCCCGGTTCAGAAGGTAACCGCGGTGTGACATGACGCTGCGCATGCGCGGCCGACGTCGTGGAAAATGCTTAATACAACACAGTGCACCGGGCGGAAAGAACGCAGCTTCCCCTTAACTGCATTCCGCTGGTTCCCGGCGTGTCCGTCCGTGTGGTCGGCCAGGCCGGGCCGGGCCGGGCCGGGCCGGGCCGGGGTGGGGAAAACCGCAGCTGTGGGTGGTTGTGGGTGGTTGTGGAGTTTTACAACCTGACAACATCTAAGCTCATATCAGGATTGGTACCGTCTTGTGACAGTGCACACACATGACAACTTTATAGTGCTGTTCCACTGGGAGACCTAGCCACCACCAGCACCATGACCGGATATCCCATATAGTCACATCATCCTGACCCAGCCAACCAGTCCCTTGCCGTATGCTAATAATGATGAGCGCCTGCCTTGGAAGTGACAAAGAAAGTATCAGTTTTGTAAGTCATTGGTTTGACTCAACCGGGGAATTCAACCCCCGACCTCCCGCACGGGAGGCCTGCGCTCTGCCAATTCTGGCACCACGTCCGGTCGCAGCTTTGGGGAGGGAGAACCGGAGACGAGAACAGATGGTGCTCGGACCCCGGCGGCTTCGGGCTCCATAGGCCGCCCGCCCGCCCGGCTGGCTGGCTGGCTTGCTTGGCCTCATTCTGGCTTCATTGACCTGTGTCATGATTGGACGTGTCAGCGATGTGTTTGCGCCGCCCGGCGGGCTTCCGCGGAACCAGCGGGGGTAAAGCACACAGACCGTGGGGGTAAAGCACACAGATTTCACACCATGAGACCTCGGCCGACCCATGTTAGCTCACCCACAGACACTGCCACACACACACACTTTCCACCAGCTGCCGCCCCGCGTCCAGCTCAGAACCGTCCTGCCCCGCAAAGGCCCGCCCTACCCAGCCCTGCCCCGCCCTGCCCCGCCCTGCCCCGCCCTGCCCCGCCCTGCCCCGCCCTGCCCCGCCCTGCCCCGCTCTGCCCCGCCCTGCCCCACCATGAGCCGCCCTGCCCCGCCCTGCCCCGTCATGCCCCGCCATGCCCCGCCATGCCCCGCCATGCCCCGCCATGCCCCGCCATGCCCCGCCATGCCCCGCCATGCCCCGCCATGCCCCGACATGCCCCCCTCGCCTCGCGCACCCATTGCCTTTCTTCGCGCCCTTGGCAACCCCCAGTCCCTGCCCCCACGCCCCCTCCCAATAACCCGGGCCTCATGCTCTGCCTTCACACCCCCTCCCCCACCACCACGCGTCCCCCGCCCGCGCCACACAAGGCGCGTCCTGAGTCCCGCGCCCCGCTCAAAGCGCGCCGCGAACTGCGCACCGCACACCGCACACGGCGCACCGAACCCACCAACCGCCCGGGCCCCGGCCGCGCGCCCAGCACCCCGCACCCCGCACCCCGCACCCCGCACCCCGCACCCCGCACCCCGCACCCCGCACCCCGCACCCCGCACCCCGCACCCCGCACCCCACACCCCACACCCCTCGCCATGCACCCCGTGCCCCGCACCCAGCACCCCGCACCCCGCACCCCGCACCCCGCAAACTTCGCACCGCACACCACGCACCGAACCCACCAACCCCCCGGGCACCAGCCGCGCGCCCAGCACCCCACACCCCGCACCCTGCACCCCGCACCCCGCATCCCGCACCCCACGGCCAGCACCCCGTGCCTAGCACCCCTCGCCCCGCACCCCACACCCGGCACCCGGCACCCGGCACCCGGCACCCGGCACCCGGCACCCGGCACCCGGCACCCGGCACCCGGCACCCGGCACCCCGCACCCCGCACCCCGCACCCCACACCCCGCACCCGCACCCGCACCCTGCACCCTGCACCCCGCACCCCGCACCCCGCACCCCGCACCTCGCACCCCGCACCCCGCACCCAGCACCCAGCACCCCGCACCCCGCACCCCGCATCCCGCACCCCGCACCCCGCGCCCCGCGCCCCGCGCCCAGCACCCCTCACCCCGCGCCCCGTCCCCAGCACCCTGCGACTCGCACTCCCCCTACTTGGGCGCCAGGAAGACCGGCTGCCGCCGCGGGAAAAAGATCTGGGGAGGGGAGAAATTGTGAAGCCGGGCAAAGGCAATGCCGCTTAGCTATACCTCCTTCCATCCCGCTTCACCCCCCCCCCCCCACACTCCCCACACCCTTGCGCCTTCCTTCTCTACCACCCCACCCCCGTCATCCACAGCCCCGACCCCCAACCACGACCACGCTCTCCCAGCCTGGGGAGCCACCCGCGGCTGCTGCCGTGTTTCCGTCTGAGGGGGCCCGGCAGGGGGGCCGGGAGTCTGTGGGGGAGTAGCTCCAGGAAAGGTCGGAGGTGGGTACGCGGCGGGGTCCCGGGACGAACATACAGACAAGCAGGCAGAGGGAGGGAGTGTTAACGGCGAGCCTGGCGGTGGCGGCGGTGGTGGAGGCGGCGGTGGCAGTGGCGGTGGCGGCGGCGGTGGTGCAGGCGGCGGTGGTGGAGGCGGCGGTGGTGGAGGCGGCGGTGGCGGCGGTGGTGCAGGCGGCGGTGGCGGCAGCGCTTGGAGTCGGGGATCCCACGGTGTAAGCCAGCGGGGGGTCCAGAGCAGTTCCGACAAAACCAACCCCTCCCTCCCACCCAACCCTTCCCCCCACCCCCTCCCCCTGCACCCCAACCCCCCACTTCCCTCCCACATTTCACGCCCCAGATCCAGTCGTTTCTCGCTGCCGCGTCAGGAATTGGTATTTGATGGCGATTATTACCTCATTTTACCGCAGTGGCCGAGATGGGAGCGGGGATGGTGTGTGTGTGGGGCGGGGGCGGGGTTTGAGGTGGGGGTAGGCGGCATAAGGCAAGTTTTCAGACTTTTCCAGCAGGAGAATTCCACACTGGTCTAACACCTCGTTTTCTACCCCAGCGCACCCCAGTATGTTCCACGTCTGCCAGTCTGCATCCACCTAGCGGCAGAAGTTTGCGAACTGGCGCCTTCAGCACATCGCGTGTCGGGTAGCTAGCCAACTATGGAGTGGCTTGTGCATCATTGTGCACGGCAGATGATGGATGTGGGGCAAGCATCAGGAGGGGTTGGGAAGATATTAGTTGATTGTCGGAGTCTTACCTCCTGACAACATCTAAGTGTAACATCATATCACGATGGGCACCGAATCGAGACAGTGCGCACGCATGGCGACTTTATATACCTTATTCTATATACTACAACAGCATAATATACATATTTACCAAAAAAGATAGTGCTGCCCCATTGGAAGACCAGGCCGCTGGCACCATGACCTTATATCCCACTCAGTCAAACCAGTCCTTGACCTATCATACTAATGCTGAGTGCCAGGCTAGGAAGCGACAAGTATCAATTGTGTAGGTCATTAGTTTGAGTCGACCGTGAATCAAACTCCTGACCTTCCGAGCGGGAAGCCTGCACACTGCCGATTACGCCATCGATCTGAATGGGGGAGGGGGGGGGGGGTTATTGGAGAGCGGATAGGGAGGCCCGCTTACATTTCGCCGATGGAAGGGGTAGGGACACCGGGTATGATTGGACGCATGGCAGGAGAGGGACACAATGAGGACAGTGCGGGGGAATGAGGAGACAGGAGGTGCACAGGAGGGTTGCTGGGGGGACAGGAGGGGGAGAATGGGGGACAGGAATAGCGGGGACGAAAAGTTGTACAGGACAAATGCGGAGAGAAGGAGAGGGAATGTGAATCAGGGGTAAAGAGGTGAAGGATTGGTGAATGGGGACAGAAGGAGGACAGGAGGAATGCAATTAGGGAGACTTGGGGGAGGTGGAAAGTGGGGGGGGGGGCAGGGGAAAGGGAAGGGAAAGGAATGGGGGGGGGGGGGGCAGGAGGGGACATAGGGAGACAGCAGCGCATATGAGGGGACAGGAAGGGCATATGAGGGGACAGGCAGGAAGGGACGTGATGGGAATGGGGCGAGATAGGAGGGGAGAGGAGGGAAGATGAGGGGACAGGAGGATGGTGCCCATACAGTGCTGCAGATTTACAGCCTTCAGCGCGCAAACAGGGCACTGAAAACTCCCCACAAGCAAAACAAGAAAGCTTTGCTAACAGTAACAGACGCGGCGCTGTGCTTGTACTTAATAGCATGGAACATTTGCCACAAAGTCCCGCGGTGTGTCGCTGTTGAGGGCGCGACCTGGAGACTTGACACGGGCCAGACACCTAAATAGCCCCTGAAGGGGGGGGGGGGAAGGGAGACGGGAGGCGAGGGGGGGACGTGTCTGGCCGGTTTGCTTACTCTTTTTCAACTGGAACCGTAAGAAAAGAAGACACTTCCCGCCACACCTAAGACGCCAAGCCGGCGTTCCAAGCACAACCGTCAGTAATGCAGGTCTCTAACCAAATCAAACCAGAGCCCTAGACAGAGGATGTCGGGCAGAAATCTTAAGCTTAAACTTAAAGCTGTGTAGTCGGATGTTCTTGAGTTCCTATCACATTCTGAGATAAAAGTGTGGTATCAAGCATTTATATAAGACAATTATTAGGATGGAATTGTTGTCTATCTAGCATGTGTGAGTTAGGATTCGAACCCGCGACCCTCAAGCTGGCATGTTGGCATGTGGGCACGGCAGTTACAGTTGCTCGGTATGCTTGAAGAGAGAGGGTTGGCGCGCTTTCTTCGGTGTCCAACTGGTTTCCCCTCCAGTGGGCGCATTTGATTGCAAACTCTAGCTTTAATTTTGTTGGATGTCTTTAATACAAATGGTAGGTCATTTGAGCCAGACAGAGTGACTAAGGAATCCAACTACAAATGTATCCTGTTGTGCAATCACTAATAATACATCATAATGATTGCACAACTTCACTTTATTTTGAAGACACTTATATTTTAAAACAAATAACCAGTCAGGATCTTTCAGGCAGAAAAGTTGCACTCTGATGGTTTTGACTATCTCTCATTTCTTCTTAAATAAATGCATTAGATTGATTGGTATAATTTACTTGACTTATAGTTGGAAGTAACTTTTTGTTAGATAACTAACATTGGATATATTTGAAGTAAGTACATGACAAGCACATCAACATTATGACACCGTATGCTTCACCAAAAACACCTTCTAATACAAATTGGCCCAGTAGCCTTGTCAGTCGGCTAGTCTGGCATCAAGCTAGTCGGCTCGGTCAGAGCCCGGCAGTAGAGACACATGTCCGATCCTCACCCACCGGAAGTTGACCAGAAGACGCTGCATATAGCGTCCCTTTGTGGACGCCCCACGTGTAATCCGCTTAGTGCCATTTGATATCGTGTTATCCGATATTGGCTGTAACCGATAAGTAGTCTCAATGGTGGGGAGAAGGGAGGGGGGAGTGGGGGACTCACAGGTTGGTGGGTACAGGATGAGGGGATTAGGTGATGTAGTTTTACCTGACAGGCCTTCCCAAGTAGTCTGGACTTACCTGTGTGCTTACAATCACTAACAACATACCTGGAGAAGACTCATTCACCAGTACAACAATATGATAATTTCTATTAAATTTACTTAAAGTTGCACCGGTGGCTTAAAATCCCTGCTATATTATTGAATTGTACATGTTACACCGTAACATGAATAATTCAGCACGACAAGCGAGCCCACAGCGTAACCACGTAATATATAACTACAGTAACTAACGTAGTTAATATCTGAAGCTGGTATCAGCAGGTAGTCTGTTTGTAATTCAAAAGTTTATGTTGAGCACTAGCTACAGTAACTAGGAGAACAACCGTAGTAACATGACGATTACTTAGCTACTGATCCAACTTTTCATATCGGTAGCTGATTAACTGACACTCATGCGGTTGAGCGGGTAGACTTGACATACCGTTACAGGGACTTTCTAAAACTGTGGGTGTTACTTCATAAAGATGAGGAATGCCAAGAGGAAAAGAATACTAACTGAATTATGTTGATCATTATACTTTACTTTACTTTAGGTAGAAGTAACTGTTATTATACATGCCTAACTTTGTACAAGCACAATTAATTTCAGCATAGATGTACACATTTTTGACAGCATACACTTCAGCTATAACAGGTTCTCTTAGACTGATTTAGATGTTGGCTCGTTGGACCTTTACGTCCTGGCAACATATAAGGTCATATCAGGACGGTGACTGACTTAGTAGTTCATTCTATGTAACAACAAATGGCTACTGAGTGCTTATATTGAGGGACATATCTGATGTTAGAGAAACGAATTCAATAGACTACATCACCATTCCAGCGGTGTGGTGCATTGTGGGATGCGTGGGAGAAAAACAAACCCGTGAGAAGCACATGGCACATGATAATACACTGGGTGCAGCTATGAAATGTGCTAGTTTCAGCTCATCTCAGCTCTTGTTTGAAACATAGAACACTAATTAAAAATATATATATAATACATTAAGATATTAAGGGTACATTCCTTACATGTGGCATGCGGTATGCAAATGCGAATGTGGCAAAACATCGAAATGCCTTGAAGCCTATGGGCTACATTCCTTACATGCTGTATGCGAATGCGAATGCGAATGCGAATGCGGATGCGAATGCAAATGCGACAACTCGATCGGTCCAGATAGCGATTGGTGTGGCATGTGGCATGCGGCACGCGGTATGTGAATAGAAAGTTCAGTCGTACTTGTCCATTAGTTTTAGACTAGGAGAGGTGACTGATCATTACGGAACGGTCACACACAGAGGTACGGAGGGGAAACATATGGTAGTGGTGTTGGTGGGGGTTCGGGTTGGTAAAAATGCTACCATAGCCACAAAAATATGAATACTTATCTATAATTTGGTAATTATAAAGGTAGGAACCCCCATGTGACATACCAAGAGGTACATATATATAAATGCCATATTAGGTCATATACAGTGCAGTATTGAGTATACTTGTTTATTTTGATTTTTTAAATATAGCCAGTTGTGTGCCGCATGCCGCATGCCACATGCCGCATACCACGTAGAAGGAATCATGCCATTTGCATACCACATACTGCATGCTGCATGCCGCATATCGCATACCGCGGGTAAGGAATGCACGCTTTATTCTTTTATCCAGCATTGCATTTACATCAATATAATCAGCACATCTTATGCCATGTGCATTTAGATTTAGATAAATCTGGGCACTCAGACAAGTGGTAGAGCCATAGCCAGATTCAGTTTTAATTATTTTATTCATGTTTTTATTTATATCCTATGTTTAATGACATATGTAGAACTAGAAAATTAGGAAGGTTAATCATATATTGGTTATATATTTCTCTGAAACAAGTGTCTGTTGACACATTTGGCATTTTAATACTTAGAACAAGAATTAATAATACTGAAGTGGATATCAGCCTTGAAGTGACTGATTGTTTTGTGTTGAATTGTATGTTTCTAAGCTCAAAATGTTTAACTATGACTAGTGTTGTCTTAGTTATATTCATCAGATCATTATATTGCATCTGTGCATACATGTTTATGCCAAATTGTTATCGATTTCTATTAATTTTGAATAAAATGGAAGTTTTGCCCTATGTGTATCGGCAAACTGATGGCCATACGCATTTGCTTTGCTGCCAACGCCGTTTTCAGCACATGCACAGTCGGACCGGTGATCTTGTCTATTGCAGATTTGTTGTTACAATGTATTTTGCATAAGTATGGATTTGAATTTATTGCAACATTGGTTTCTCAGTTGGAATATCACACTTTGAGGAAGCAATACAGTTACCTGTTTGTGGTTACATAAAACTCAACACATGCATGATAACATGTAAGTAAGTACTTTGATCTGGAAAAGGTAATGATGTACGTAGATGATGCAAGTTGAATTGTTATCGAATCAAACGCGGTAGCCGAATCAGTAGAGTTCAACCTCGTCACGCAGAAGGTCAGTTGTTTGATTCCCCGTTGAGTCGAACCAATAGCTTGGTGTCAGGATAATGTGACTGAGTGTGATATCCGGACTTGGAACGGAGACCTGGTCTCCAAGTGGGTACCACTATAAAGTCACAATGCATGTGCAGTGTCCCATGGCGGGGCCCATCCTGATATAACCTTCGATGTTGCCAGGACATAAAACCCAAGCAAACGAACAACTGTTTATCGTTCGTTACTTTTGTAGATTACCTGTGGCAATGAATGTGTGGATAGCGATGGCTGCACAGTGTAAAATAACTCCTCTAGTCTGACCTCATTGTTGGACAAAGATGGCGGCATTGTGCTGGTGCGATAAATATTGAATCTGTGCCGGGTGCAGTGGTTGCTGAGACAGACTGATACAAAGGTAATAGTCCCTGTCCAAATCATACACAATTCCTGAATTATTGCACACATCTACTGGTAATGGGACAGTTAGGGCCTTTCGCATGTAGAATACTGGCCAATTTAATATAGCAGTCTTGACAACTGGGAGGATAAATGGGAGACAATGGCGCCAACTTCTGATCTAGTCGCTTTGTTGTGTGTATAACTGTTGTTTATGACCTATAGTGGAGTCATCTATCTGTTGCCTTATGGGAATATATTGCTAAAAGAGCAACAGAGTGGACAATCACATACCGGCATTATATTTAGTTTGTGTGTGGTGCATTGATTAATTAAGGCGGGCGGCGTTTCAATCGTGGCCAATCGGTCTTCCTCATTCCACTTCTCATTCCCATACCCGATTGGTTAGCTCAGTGTCAGGATAATGTGGCTGAGTGGGGAATAGGGGAGTGGGATGTAGCTCAGGCGGTAGCGTATCCACCACTGGAGGTGTGGTTCAACCGATTGATCCTCCTCTGTGGACACATTTAAAGTTTGGGTTATTTTCCGTTCGAACCAGTGATCCACAACTGGTTCATCAAGGGTTGTGGCATGTTTTGTCCTGTCTGTAGGAAGTGCATGTAAAAGACCCCTTGCTGCTTATCGGAATGAGTAGCCTATGTGGTGGCAGCGGGTTTCGTCAAAAGAAATATGTCAGAATTACCATATGTTTAAGTTCAAATCGCCAATGATCAAAATCTATTTGCTCTAGGCATTGTTAAATAAACCAAACTTTCCATTTGAGGTGGAAATCAGATAAAGGTTCTCCCAGTTGGGCAGCACTATAAAGTCACCATGAGTAATGGACATTTAGTAAAGCCGATCCATCCCTGGAGTAGGACATAGAAACATGTTTGTGATTCCGCTCAGGCGACACATGAGGTATCCCCACAGGAGGTCTACACAGAGCTGCCATCTACTGCATGGTTTGAGCTAAGGTACAGGACCACTTTAAAAATTGGATAGCTCTAGAAAAGAAAAAAAATGACATCTGTTATGCCACATCATCACTGGTCTGGATGCAAAATTGACGATGACCAGACGGGATGGCGAATGAGTTGAGGGTCCGTCTCCCATGTTGATAGATCGTTGAATTCGAACACACAGGTTTGAACCCTGGTACAGTCAAACCAATGACTTTAAAATGTATAATTGTCGCTTCCTAGCCTGGCACTAGGCATTATTAGGATATGACAAGGACTGGTTGGCTCAGTGTCAGGATAATGTGACTATGTGGGATATCAGATCATGGTGGTGGTGGCCTGGTCTCCCAGTGGTCAGCATTATAACATCGTTGTGAGTGCACACAGTCACACGTTGGTACCCATCATGATCCCCCAATGTGTTGCTACCTTGTTGTGGAGGGGAGGCTTGTGTGCCTCCATGACCATGATAGCTATACCGGCGGGGGCTAGCCTCCAGGCAGGTTTAACCAAGCCGGGCAGGACACATTGTAGAGGACAGACTAAGAGCAGCAACTGGTCCTCCAGGTTGGGGGTTGGGGGTGGGGGTCAACAACCCCACCCTGGAAAAAAGAACAATGTTACAGAATTACGAACAATAAACTCAAGGCCCAGTACCGGGAAAACTGGAGAGTACTTGTTTGTGGCCTATGCCCAAAGTTGGACGGTAGGCGACATGTTCATCTACGACACGGCTGAGGAGGTGTTTGTGTGGGTGGGCGCTGATGCCACAACGGGCGAAGAAGAAGAAGAAGACCCATCATGATATTACCTTAGATGTAGTCATGATGTAAAATTCCAACAACCAACCGTTGACAATAGGCACTACTCCGGTAATAAAACCTGTCGGTACGCTGCGTGACGGGTGAGTGCCGACGCCCTCTGCGCATTAAGGATTCAGGGCGGGGAGAGGTGAATCAGCGGGAGGTGTTGGCTCAGGTGGGCCTTGCCCGGGTCCGATGCACCTGAAGGCGGGCTGCCGCAGGTATCAGGCTGTTCTCAGCTACCCGCTCACACACACACAGATACATGCACTCAGCACTGTCACACACACCGATACATGCACTCAGCACTGTCACACGCATTCACCCAGATACATGCACTCAGCACTGTCACACACATGCACCTAGATACATGTACGCAACACAGCCACACACACGCACATGCCCTCAGCACTGTCACACACATATACATGCACTGAGCACTATCACACACATACACATGCATGCCTCCAGACACACTTTCCGTACTGTCACACATGCACATCCAGACACACACTACTGTCACACACATAGGCACATTCAGATACACACACACATTCAGTGGTGTCATCCAACCAAGCACACGTCCGGACAAAAACACTCAGTACTGTCACACACACATTCACACATGCAGACACACTCACTAAGTATTGTCACACACATGCACACATCCAGACACAAGTACACTCAGTTGGCCTACTGTTACACACACATGCACACCCATGCACATACTCAGTACTTCACACACATCCAGACACACATGCACTCAGCACTGTCACACACACATACACACACTCTCAGGATGGCCACACACATATGCACATCCATACACACGCTCAGTACTGCACATACGCATACATCCATACACACGCACCAGTACTGCACACACACATACCCCACACACACCCAACAGAGCAACCTTTAACTGTTGAAAACATTTTTCTTTCCAATAATTGAATTGGCTTTTACATCTCATCATCACCAGTCATAATATGACTGTATATGTTGATAGGACGTACAACAACAACAAACAAACAAAACCTGTCATCACATATTTAAATTCTCACAAGCAAATAATGAGAATATAGATACATAATTTAATAAACAGGTACACATATATATGTATATTTATATACACAAACACTTAAATAAACAGGTGTGCAATCTGAATCTCCAGGCCGCAAACGCCACTGTCATTTACTGCCAACAGTGTTTTATGTCCTGTCAGTCGCCATCGCGGAGTGGGTGTCACACGCATAATCCCCCTTCTTGTTGGCGGGCCTCTCTCGCCTGTTAACCCGACAACAAAGGTCACATCCATGCCCTCTCCTGTTTGCTGAGTGTGCGGTGGATGGATCATGAAGGTAAGCCCCCATCTCTCCCTCCCTCCCCCAGTCACTCAATACATACACTTCCAAATCCCCATCCTTTAATAACTCTCAACCACTTCCCTTGCAGTCCCATCTACACATAGAGACACACACCGGCAACCTACTCACATGCCAGCCACACCTAAAAGATGCATAGTCCGATGAAATATCAAATTTTCAAAACCAAACCAATCATCTATATTTGATTTTACATATCTAACTTAGATACTGTGAACTTATTAAGCATGTGATTCTGTGTAGAAAGCAATAGGGAGTTAATTTAACATAACCTGTTACTGCAGAAGTCTATGGTGTCAGAGTTTTGGCAAGTTTGCCAAAACTAATTTTCGGTGTTTGCACTCAAAATATCTCAAAAGTTTACCATTTAAAATAAAAGTAACTTTGAACTAATGTAAAGTAGATACTAGTGATTGATCTAATATATTTATCTCAGAAAAATTCGGAAATTCAAAGCCATCGGACTATGCAACTTAAAGCTTAGCTTATGAGGGCAGCTGGTCTGTACGACCTCTTATAGTTTACTAAATCAGTTATATCAATTAATAATAATAAAACCTTTTATTTTTATCTAGAATTGTACTCACTCATCATATGATAGTGACCTTTTCTAGGAGTGTCTATTGACACATAATTGATTGTATGCTTTTACACTATATGTAGAAGCGATGGTTGAATAAAAAATATGAAACATTCTCACCATGAACTGGTGAATGTGGCCTATGCTGCCAACGTGGCATAAAGAAACCACCAATCAATCAATCAATCTTAGCCTTAACTCTCATCCTCATGATGGTCAGAAAACAGGTAGAACTGCCCATATATACCTGGGGATTATTGTTTATTTTGATTACAGAGACTGGTGGTTGGGTTATATATTAATGACATTAGGAATGGAGGTGGGGGTCGTCATCGGGGTGGAGGTGGGGTGGGGGTGGGGATGAGGGGGTTCGGTGAATTTTGAAGAAACGCGATTGAGTGGGACAACACCATTTCCATATGTCCACAGATATGTGTGTGGACATGGGGATGTGTGGAAGTGGAGGTGGGTGGAGGTGGGTGGAGGTAGGGGGAGGTGGGTGGAGGTAGTGGGTGCGGAAGTGGAGGGTGGTGGGTATGTGAACTTGGATTGTGGAGCAGGCTACCAGGTTGAACTGTGTATTCAGAAGCAGGGTGTGTCGGTGTGTGTGGTGTGTTTGTCTGGGCGGTGGTGTGTATGTGGGACGGGTTGAGTGTGTGCATGTGGAGGGTAAGAGGTGGGGGTGTACCTATTGATTGTGGAGTAGAGTATCGATGTGGCAGTATGTATTTGCATGTGGTTTGTGTGAAAGAACAGGGCATGCATGTATGTAGTTGCACGTGTGTGATGAGGGGTTTTTTTGTGTTTTTTTTGTTGGGGTATTAAATCCTGGCAACATCCATGGTCTTATCAGGACAGGTACCATCTTGTTACAGTGCACACTCATGGTGACTTTATAATGCGACCCCATTGGGGGACCACCCTGCAGGCACAATGGCTCTATTTCCTACTCAGTTATATTATCCTGACACGGAGATAACCATTCCTTGCCAAGTGTGGTGTTCTCTGTGGCGGAGTGGTTAGAGTGTCTGCCGTTTTTCTAGGTTGGACTCCTAATTTGAGGGTCGGTGGTTCGGTTCCCCATGCCCCCACCTCTGCCAATTTGGATTCCCACTGCTGTGTATAGCTTGCAGCATCATCAAAGGCCAGTTGCGCTCATACCATGTCTATGTGGTGTGGGAGGTTAAAAATCCCTTGGGTCGGTACAAGTGTAGGCTCGGGCTTTCTATCGACAAACTGTCTAATGGTGAAAACAAGTCTATTCAGGCTTATCCTTGATAGGCAGTATACATCTTCAGGAAAACAACAAAAAAAGTATACATTTTGTCAGTCAGTGGTTTGACTCGGCTGGGATTCCAATTCCCAACCATAATTGTGGTCTATCTGCCCGATTCATCAACTGTCTCCGGTGTTATTGAGGCTGCTAGGGCATACGTTTAGTGTGCTGATGTGTAAATGTAGGATTGTTGGACTCCGGGTGTGTGAAGGGGCCTGGTGGGCCTGCATATGGTGTATGTGCTGGATATGTGTATGTGTGGAGGGTGGGGTATGTGGGGAGGGAGGGATTGTCCATCGGTTGATTGGGGTGCAAGCTGCATGTGTTGGAGTGTGTGTTTGCATGTATTTTGTATGTTTAGACGGGCATGTTGACGCACCCACATGTGATGTGTGTGGGTTTGCATATATGTGGGCCCTTATGTGGTGCTGTGTAGAGGACAGGGTCTGTATGTAGAGAGTGATGGGGGGTGGCGTGTACAAGTTGATTGCGGATCTGGCTATCGATGGGGCAACAAGGAAAGTTTGTTTTATTCAACGACAACTCTAGAGCATATTGGTGTTTATCATCGGCTAGTGGACATCAAACATATGGTCATTCTGACATCTTTCTTTGGAGGAAACCCACTGCCACCCAATAGGCTACTCTTTCCGATAAACAGCAAGGGAAGGGGTCTTTTATATGCACTTTGCCACAGACATGACATCACATACCACATCATTTGATGAACCAGTTTTTACCACTGGTTGTATCGATGGTGGAATGTGTGTTTGCATGTCTGTGTATGGGCATGGTGGGCCAGTGGGTGTGTGCATCTGGGCGTGTCTGGATGTGTGTGTGTGGAGGGGAAGGGTGGGAAGTGGTTCAGTGGTTCAGTGTCAGTTGGTTGTTGGAGGTTTTCATCTTGGCAACATCTAGGGTATTATCAGGACGGGTACCAACATGTGCCAGTGCACACTCATGGTGACTTTATGGTGATGCCTCTCTGAGATACCAGGCCCCCAGCACCATGCCCTTATATCCCACTCAGTCACATTATCCTGACACTGAACCAACCAGTCCATGCCCTATCCTAATAATGCCAAATGCCAGGCTAGGAAGCGACAAGTATCAATTTGTAAGTCATTTGTTTGGTTTGACCAGGGTTCAAACCAGTGGAGTCAAATCCCCCGATCTACCAAAACGGAAAACGGACGCTCAACTCATTCAGCCATCCCGTCTTGTTGGCAGTCCAGTGTGTGAATTTATGTGTGTGTGTGGCGGGGGCGGGGGGGGCGCTCCAGGCTATGCCCCCACCTCCTACCCCCAGTTGCTGCTGGCACAAGCGTGTTGGGAAACAGTCGGCTATTGGGAATTAGGGACAACTAATTATACCATTCACAAACAGACAGCGCCCCCGGTGTTGACATACGTAAAAGCTGACAACACCACACTACCCGATTGTATCCGGCTGAAATTGGGCCCCTTGCATCACCTAATTAACCGACTATTTCCACTAAATTCTCCATAGTTGCACTGAATGTTACATGGTCAGACTGAATCTACATTATCTACATTTTGAATCTGATCATTAATTGATTAAATTAATGGTTCCATGTGGCACGCTAATAAAGGTGATGCGTAAGTCATTATCTGAATAAAAATAATATTGGTGATCAGGTGTGAACTTCTCCGTAATTACAGAGAATGTTACAATGGCACACTGAATGTACATTATCTCTATTTATAATTTGATTGTTTATTTATCAACTTAAAAGTTCCATGCCCGCTGCCTAAAATATGTGATATATCAGTCATTTTGTGAATATAAAAACCGTGGTTATCACATGTGCTATGTATTTGCTATTTCGCCAAATCCGGTTAATCGCACACCTGTCGCACATTTCACTCAGTGGGTGGCGCCACCCGCGAGTGGACATTTCCCGCCGACTACTGAGACTGCATGTATGCATAATTGTGGTATATGTACTTCCTGGGCGTAATCGATTAATCAACTCGGGTCACCCGAGACACTTTTTGGCGCATGCGCACATCCTACAGACTCGGGTCGAATAATCGAATATGCTTCTCCGCGCTCGGGGTGGAACAAATTATTTCTTTTTTTATAACCGATAACACTACAGCAAAATAGGATTTAAAGTATTTTATGATGGCCTAGTTTAGCTATATTTCCTTTTCATTAATCTAAGTTATTCTTTAAAAAGAACATGTATGACTGGTACTGGTGACTGTTATCCTGCAGGACGGTACCAGCACAAATGTTACTCATCGCTCGTAGCCAACCCCAGCTACGAGGTGGGTTCCTTGGGTCGGATCATTTTGCACACGGCACGTGTATTTGTCGACTCCACTTGCAGTGTTCGATTTGAAATTCTGACGACTCGGGTCACCAGAGTCGCCCGGGTCACTGTTTTGGCTCAAAGACCAAGGACCTGATACTGAATTAGTAAATGATCCAGAAGAATAACAAATACATATGCCTTCCGAGCCCCCCCCCCGCGCCCCCCCCCCCAACAACATGGATTGTGTTTTAGATTTTGACCTGGTGCAAGCAGAAATAGATAGGCAAATAGTGACTTGGCCGCTTCACAGAGGAGACGTCATGGGTTTGATCCTAGGATCAATCAAAGTGAAGGACTAAGTGGCCAGTGATCCTTAAATCTTGTATGGTGCAGGGCATCAGTAGGAAAGTACAACGAGTGGCCAGAATAATATGAGCGAGTCGGGTAAATTACCAATTCAACTAAAGACACAGCACTGAAAGCCAAGTGCAGTTGCACATAAAAAGGTTGCATTTACAACAAGGTAGCATCTAGCCTGAAGATACAAAACCAACTGTTGTAGGATGATTGGGCGGAAAGTTTCTACATCACCGGCTAGTTGGAAAGTGACGGGAAGTCCCCAGGCTGTTGGTGATGGTGGGGAAGTAGATAAAAGATTCACCCCGTACTTCCAGTACATGGGTGAAAACCAGCCTTATATAAAAACGGTCGAAAAATCGGGCTAATGAACTGAGTCTTTATTGTAATGTATTGATCTCGGGTCAAAGGTCAGACCGGGTCACGATGAGTGACGTCACCAGGTATGGTTCCAATAAACAGTTACGTTACAGAATCCATTGTGTCAATACGTCATTACATGGTGTCAGATATTAAGGTCGAATCATGGCGCTTCACGGGCTGAAACCGCCAGGATATCTCAACTTGGACGAGAAAATGGTGATCAATTGGAGGTGCTGGTTACAGGCGTACGAGATATATGCTGTAGCTGCTGGAGTATCGACAAAAACAGAACGTATTCAGTGCTGCGTATTTCTGCACGTCGCGGGGGTGGAAGCCCAAAAGGTTTATCGGACGTTCACACTGGAAGGCACAGACAAAGACAAGATAGGACCATTGGTAGACGCGTTTGCACGTTATTGCGAAGGTAAAACGAATTTGACAGTCATTTGTTACGAGTTCAACTCGTTTAATCAGGGGGAACAGAGCATGGATTCGTTTATCAGAGAACTTAAACACCGAGTGCAGTATTGCTGCTATGAACAATTGGAATCTTCGTTGCTATGTGACAGAATTGTATGCGGTATAACAGATGATGTGGTACGGAACAAGTTGTTACAAATGCCCGATCTGAAGCTGGAAGAATGTATACAGTTATGTCGACTTAGCGAGATCAAGTCCGCCCAGGTAAAACAAAGGGACGTACACCAAGTCGATGCGGTGCAAACAGGATACACAAACAGACAACGGCCTGCGGCAGGGTCGTCTCCTTGGATACGGCGATCAGCTGGTCGATATCAACAACAACAAGCGAGTCGACGAACGGGTAACAAGTGCAACCAGTGCGGTTTTACACATGCAACAGGAACATGTCCAGCGAGAGGAAAAGAGTGTTTAGGGTGTCGAAAGATTGGACATTTCATAAAAATGTGCCGATTACAACAAGCTCCAGGTAGGAATGCAGCTGTCTACGAGATTGATGTCACCGAGGACGACATCGCGCACCAAGAACAGAACATTCACAATAATGATGTAACTGGCGACTTATTTGTAGGGACTTTGTGTACTAGTGACAAGGACAACAAAGACTTATGGTACACTGTATTTTGTGTGGATGGCCTAGATATCCGCTTTAAGTTGGATACTGGCTCAGAAGCTAATATTTTACCACTAGACATGTACCATAAAATGAGTAAAGCGTGTATGATTCCATCAGTCTGCCAGTTAGTGATGTATGGTGGGCATAAAATTCGCCCACATGGGGAGGTGTCCCTTAATGTCGAGGGTCACTGCGTCAAATTTCAAGTTACGGACGCCGGGTGCGCAATTCTGGGAAAACAATCCTGTGTCCAATTAGGCTTGTTGGCGCGCTTGGATGTCTTGGACGCCGTAGAGAGTGATGCGATAGCACATCGACTGGTAAGACAATACTCAACAGTTTTTCAGGGTCTAGGCCTCATCAAGGTTAATGCTACGATTTACGTTGATAAGAACATATGCCCTGTAATCGACCCTCCACGTCGAGTGCCACTAGCAATTGTCGACGATGTCAAAAAGGAACTAAAAAGAATGTTAGACCTAGGGGTTATCATAAAACAGGACGAGCCTACCCCTTGGGTAAGTTCTGTGACAATAGTCCGGAAACCAGGGAAATTACGCATATGCATAGATCCTACAAGATTAAATAATGCCATTCTACGAGGCCCATACCCTGTAAAGACTGTCGAAGAGGTGGTAGCGACATTGCACGGTGCCAAATATTTTTCGGTGCTAGACGCAAATAGCGGATACTGGCAGATCGAGCTCGACACTGCTAGTTCAAAATTATGCACATTCAACACCCTGTGGGGCAGGTTCACCAGGCGTACAGGTTATCACAGATGATATCTTGGTACATGGGTCGACAATTGATGAGCATAACTCACGTTTAGAAGCTGTTTTGAAGCGAGCTGTTCAAGTAAACCTGAAACTGAACCCGAAGAAGTCGAAGATATGTAAAACAAATGTAAATTATGTCGGACATGTTATCACGTCAGAAGGTATCCAGCCCAATGCTGACAGGATACAAGCAATCGTCGACATGCCTAGCCCGACAGACAAACCCGCGTTACAACGTTTCTTAGGGATGATGGGTTATGTACACAAATTTATCCCCAACATGGCGCA
This sequence comes from Branchipolynoe longqiensis, assembly GCA_030323885.1. Lineage (NCBI taxonomy): Eukaryota > Metazoa > Annelida > Polychaeta > Phyllodocida > Polynoidae > Branchipolynoe > Branchipolynoe longqiensis. The sequence goes on along the minus strand of CM059188.1, from coordinate 10,572,099 downwards.
TATAACTAAACCGTTGAGACAAGTATTGAAAAAAGATATAGCTTGGCATTGGGAGTCAGAACAAGCATTAGCGTTCGAACATTTGAAATATTTGTTAACAACCGCCCCAGTGTTGAGATTTTTCAGTAGCAGGGAACGTATTGTTCTGCAGGTAGACGCGTCCAAATTTGGATTGGGTGCCACCTTGTTCCAGGATAAATTACCAGTAGCTATGGCATCCAAAGCACTAAATGAAACCCAAATCAATTATGCGGTCATAGAAAAAGAATTATTAGCCATTTGTTTCGGGTGCAATAAATTTCACGATTATATTTATGGAAACGAAATCACAGTAATCACAGATCATAAACCTTTAGTGGCCATAATGTCGAAACCGGTGCATTCCCTCTCGGCAAGAATGCAACGAATGCGTATGAGATTGCAGAATTACAATATTGAGGTACAATATTTAAGAGGTACTGAATTATTCTTTGCAGATACCCTATCGAGAGCCCACACTACAAGTGTGACCCCTGACGACCTATACGATCGGAACATGTCAATAGCTTCCATTGGGATTGATCCAGACATGGTCCAGGCCGTTAAACAGGAGACAGTGTTGGATCCAACACTACAAAAAATTGTTAACTTGTCAATACATGGTTGGCCTAATGAGGGGAAATCCCTCGACCCGGATGTTCAAATGTTTTTTAGATTTAAGGACGAGATCACCATTTCTGAAGGGATACTGTTAAGAGGTTCACAAATAATTATCCCTAAGTCGATGCGGACAGACATGTTAAAAAAGTTGCATGAAGCTCATTTAGGTGTTATAAAAAGCAAACAGTTAGCGAGGGACACGGTGTTCTGGCCAGGACTGATGGGCGCATTAGAAGAGATGGTATCCCGATGTAATATCTGCCAAGAGTGTCGCAATATGCCAGGTAAAGAACCATTAATCGGCCATGAAATACCCGATATACCATATAATAAAGTTGGAGTTGACTTGTTTCATGTTGGGGATAAGGATTACATAGTAGTTGTAGATTATTACTCAAAATTCCCCGAAATTGTTGAGTTATTAAAAACTACCAGTAAGGCTGTTATTAATGTTATGAAGCAGATATTTAGTAGACATGGCATACCACGATATGTAGTGTCGGACAACGGTCCTCAATTTTCGAGCAGGGAATTTCGTGAATTTGCCATGTACTATGGGTTTGAACGAGTCTTCACTAATCCAATGCACCCACAAAGTAATGGACAGGCTGAACGTTCGGTCCAAACTTTCAAAAACATGATAAAAAAATGTAATAAAGATAAGACTGATGTGAACATAGCCATGCTCAACTACAGAAACACCCCTTTGGAAGGCGTCAATGCATCACCAGCTCAGATGCTCATGTCGAGACGTTTAAGATCACGATTACCAGTATTGAATGACCGACTAAAATCCACAATAAAACCGTCCATGTCAAGACAATTAGAACGTAGGCAACTGATCCAAAAACAATATTTTGACAACCACGCAGGCAGAGAACATTCATCTTTACAAGTGGGAGACAAAATTAGATATAGAAATTATAATAATGAGTGGGAGCTGGGTCACATAACAGATACAGGTGGCACAAGAAGAAGAGATTACACAATACGTAATAACAAAGATAATCTTATAAGAAGAAACAGAAAATTCATTTTCAAATGTCCTCATCAAATTGTAAATGATAAAATAGCAGAAAAGATCCTGTCACCCACGACAAACTCACCTTACACCACAAGATACGGTAGAGTTAGTAAGCCTCCGAAACGTTTAACATGAATGCCACATAAGATTACGTACAGTAGGTCAAACAAGGAAGGGTCACGTTCATAAATATATATATAAAAAGAGACAATTACGCAAACAGGCACACGATGACGTCACGCGGCGCCGAGAGGTCATACAAAGAACGTAAACAATAAAAGGCAGTAAGAATAGGCGTTCGTTAACAGCGCTCATGCACGGATGTTCATCAGGACGGACGTCTAATCGAAAAATAAAACAATCTTCTTAAGTAAGTATAGATAATAAGCAAACAACAATGTTGAGATGATATCGTAATACATATCTACGACAGGTAAATAGGAAGAGTATTACACTGTTCCGACGGATCGATAGATTGACGTAATCGGGAAGTAACGTAATATCACATGATGGAATATAACATTTCACATGGGGCATATCACATGATTGTTTAATTGTTGTTGTGAATATAAATGGTAGGTATGGAATAGATACGATATGATGTAAAGGCTGGAGTGCATAATATGCTTTTGATTGTATAAAGAGAAAGAATATGGAAATAGTGAATTAAGCATAGCGGATTAAGTAGTTAAGTTTGCATTGTCATTTTACTTATATTGAAGGGAAGATGTAATGTATTGATCTCGGGTCAAAGGTCAGACCGGGTCACGATGAGTGACGTCACCAGGTATGGTTCCAATAAACAGTTACGTTACAGAATCCATTGTGTCAATACGTCATTACATTTATGAGAGCCTAATTTCACAATCTAAGAAGCAACATTTATTCTTTGTATATGTCTTCATGTTTACCCGCTACGTTGGCGTTGGAAAATATAATAAAACATATACTTTAATGCAATTTAAAAGTGAAATCGATGGCGTTCTATGGCCGCCATCTTGTCTTTTTGCATTCTCTCGCATTTCACCAACTCTGTTCTGATATAAGTAACCATTTGAAACAGGTGCCAGGCATTCTACTTGTTGTTCCATACTAACACTATTTTCGCCCGTATTTATATAAGGCTGGTCTTCACCGTTGTACTAGAAGTACCGGGTGAATCTTTTATCTAGTGTGGAAGGTGTGAAATGCCACGGGCAAGTCAGGTTTTGGAGAAATGACCGCATCCATCCACATGAAGATGGGTCCAAGGTATAGCGTGCAGTGGAGCAGGGTGACGTGTCATTTCAGGTGAATCAAACACAATATTGCGAACCATGTGCCTGCTTCAGGATACTTTAAAGCTTAATACTTCGATGGTTTTGAGTTTCTGTAATGTTTCTGAGAAACATGCATTTAATTGATTGTTATAAACTACCTAATACCCCTGTCACACTACAACGTAATGAGCGAACGTGAGCCTAACGTGGTGATATTTCGTCATTACATTGATGTACGTTGGATTACGTTATGATGACGTCATAATGACGTTAGACTGACGTCGATCTACGTCACATTACGTCGTGTTACGTCGAGTTAGATCGAGGTTTTGGACATGTTCAAAAGTTTTGACGTAGCTCGAACGTAAGGGTTTACGTTCGCCGTACGTTCTGTTCACGTTCAGCGAACGTCAATGACGTTAAACGGACGTTAGGCAAACGTTCCTCACTACGTTCCACTACGTTCCACTACGTTCCACTACGTTCCACTACGTTCCACTACGTTCCACTACGTTGACCCACATTAAACCAAGTACAAAAGCCTACGAGGCTTAATGGGAACGTCAGGAGAACGTCACAAGAACGTCAGGAGAACGTCAGGAGAACGTCAGGAGAACGTGCATTCAACATACGTTCAACGTGTCACGACATAGCTAACGTCATGTAACGTTCTTCTGGCGATGGAATAACGTTCATAGCGTTCCGTGAACGTAGTGACGTTGTCCTCTCTCGGGGATTGACGGTATCACTACGCTTTACCAACGTTACGCTCTCGTCCACTACGCTGCATCCACGTTCAACTTCTGCCCAAATTTGCATACTACGCTGAGAAGTTCAACGTTCTTCACGTTCTCCCTACGTTGACGTCGTTACGTCGTAGTGTGACAGGGCCTTTACTTTAGTTTGAAGTAACTTTTATTTTAAATGGCTAAGTTTTGAGATATTTGAAGTGAAAACATCAATTTAGTTTTGACAAGCATGCCACAACTCTGACACCATAGGTTTTAGCAGTAACATGTTCTATTAACTTGCCGCAGTATGCCCTTCTATGCGGCAACTACATCTTTAATAAGTGTGTCAGTATCTAAGTTAGATATGCAGAATCAATTCTAGATAATTGCTTTGACTTTGAAGTGTTGATGCTACTACTTGCACTACGTTCGCACACAGTTTGAGCCCGGTCGGCAACATTTTCAAGAACGTTGTAAGAAGTACTTTGGTATGATGGGGGTATTAGACAACATATACATTAGTATTGCCTAAACATAAGAGGCTTACACAGGTTACACGTATATTATAATATACAGCGGCAGTGGTTCTAATTCTATCTAGTTCTCCTGTTAGTGGTAAATTCTTTTTCTCCGGTTTTCTTCTGGTCTCACCTAATGTTAAGTAATAATCGAGTATAGGCCTTAGATTACCGCTAAAATAAGTCCAAATCAATTATGCATTCGAGACAGATCCATCCGTTCGGCTGTGGCGATAAATAACTACATTCCCTCTTTTAAAACACCACCGCCCCTTCCCACACACACAAAAAAAAACACCTCCACATAATAGAACACGAAAATAAGAACCAAAATAGCACAACCATCTTGGCGAGAGGAAATTGTGATGATTTAGTAAGAAGCACCCAACAGTGGGCGTGGTATAAAGACGGGGCTTAAATGGCAGCAGTTGGGAGTGTGTGTGTGTGAGTGTATGAGGGGGATGTCGGGGAGGGGTGGGGGGATGGGGGAGTGGGGAAGCAAGGACGGGGACTGATTTAAAAGTCAAATGAGGCCAGTTCACTCCCCCTAATAAATAAACACTTCTGCGGCACGCAGCCACCAACACCTCTCGATTGGCCATTACACTCTGTCGACGTGTTCCTGGGGTGGTGTTTGTCTGTTTTTGTTATTTTTGTTATTTTTGTTGTTTTGGTTGTTTTACTTGTTACTGTAGCTGGCCCCACAAAGAATTCCCACGCATTTGCATATTATTTGGATATACTTACAATGCGGTGAAACCGCTTCATCCCAGGTCGATCAAACAACGCTGAGCGAAAATTAATGGCACATTTTGTTAGTGTGTGTGAGAGAGAGTTTGTGTGGGTTAGAGCGATAGCGCGTGTGTGTGTGAGTGTTTGTGTGTTGTTGATATTTCTGTCTTTCTTCTTTTCTGTATTATTCTCTTTCTGTCTTTCTGTCTTTCTCTCTTATTTCTCTCTTTCTCTATTTCTCTCTTTCTCCCTTTCTTTCGTTCTCTCTTTCTCTCTTTCTCTCTTCGTCTCTTTCTCCCTACAACTCTTTCTCTCTGTCTCTGTCTTTCACTCTTTCTCTCTCATTATCTTTCTCTCTTTCTTTCTTTCTTTCTTTCTTTCTTTCCTTCTCCCTTTCTATTTATATTTCTCCCTCCTTTCCTTTTCTCTTTTCTCTCTGTCCTTTCCTCTATGTCTATCTTATCTCTTTCTTTCTGTCTATCTTTCCGTTTTTACCTTTTCTGTCTTTCTGCCTTTCTGGCTTTTTCTCTTTCTCTCTTTCTATTTCTCTCCTTTTCTCTTCCGTTGTCTTTTCCACCCTATCTATCTTTCTCTATTTCATTCTTTCTCTCTTTATCTGTCCCATTAACCGTGCCACCCTTTCGCTCTCTAGCATTGATCCTACTTGGTTACCAGCATGCATTCTCCTTTTCTCTCACTCATTCTCTTGTGTTCTCTACCATTGAGGTCTGCATTCTGTCACACTATATTTGATCTCTCATCACACCCCACTCCCTCTATTCCACCTTTCATCTTTCTAGCCCCTCTTCATGTATTCCCGTATTATCGCTAAATGTCATTCCTTTGCTCTTTCACTCTCATTCCAAATTGATTTGTCACCCCATATTGTGATATTTTTAAGTGGGGAAAGCGGCTCATGAGTATTGTCCTTCTGATGTATCCCTTTTCACGCAAAACATTACTGATAATATGAGTGATATAAATATAAACTTGTATGTACAATAAACATGTCGAAATGAATAAAAATATTATCTTACGTATATGCATTTGCCACTTTTCAAACCACTGCTCGAATGTCTTATGGCTGGCGCACACCTACCGTTTGTGCGCACCCACCTACCGTTTACGATGTAAAACTGCCCGTTTCGCGCACAAAAATCGCTAGGTGTGCGCCCCCCCGCGCACACCTAGCGATTGCGATTCGCGCATAAAACTCAGTTTTTAGTGCTAAAAGCGGACGTTTACGATTGCGATTCGCGATTCGAAAAACGAATCGGCCCGTTTTCAGTTTTAAGCGGGTCGGGTCGGGTCGCGAGTTTTAGTGCGCGAATCGTAAACGGGAGGTGTGCGCCAGCCATAACTTGTCTGCCTGTGTCACTCTCTGCCCCTCTCCCCAACTCCTTCTCTGCCTCTCTCCCTACCCCTCCCCCCCCCCCCCCCGGTCTTCCCTTCCTCTCTTCCCTCCACCTCTCTGAACGGACGCGCTCGCCGAATCGGTAGAGTGCAGGTCTCCAATGCGGGAGATCAGGAGGTCGATTCCCGATAAAGTCAAAACAATGACTTACAACATTGATACTTGTCGCTTCCTAGCTTGGTGCTCAGTATTAAAAGGATATGGCAAGTACCGGCTAGTTCAATGTCAGGATAATGTGACTGAGTGGGATATCCAGTCATGGTGCTGGCGGCCTGATTTCCCAGTAGGACAGCACTGTCAAGCCACCATGAATGCCCACCATCACAAGTCATGATATGCCGTTAGATGTTGCCAGGACGTAAAACTCCAACAACCAACCAACCTGTGCCCTTCTCCCCTTCCTCCCCCCCCCCCCCCCACACCCATTCCTCTCATTCGCTCCACCTCTCTCTGTGTTCTCTCGCCGCCCCCCAACCCCAAACCCCCAACCCCCAACCCCCCACCCATCCCCCGCCCATGGTGGAGCTAGCTGACACTGATAGTCAGATCAAACAGGGTTCTGGAACCAGCATCAGATGCCCGACGTGGGAGAATGACTGGCATTAACATAGTTTAGCTGGTTATATAGCTCGCCTGCGCCGACTAGAGTGTCAAACAGCGCCTGTGACCCCACCGGATATGTGATGTAGGTGGGGGTCGGGGTTGGGGTGGGGGGAGACTGCCTCTCATTTTAAAATTACATCACGTGACCGTGTCCTCGGTTGGTGCGAGCCCATTGGTTAACCCTTTCACTATGAGAGTAGAGGCTCTTTTACGCTCGTAACTCTGGATGACCTTGTATGTCTGGCATTAAATGTTGAAAACAAGCGCCCTCGCGGGGGCTTATAGTTATACTCCCCTTGTCAATATTGCTCCCATTCTCACGTATTTTCAGCGGTTACATTAAATATCGTCTGCTTAAAGAAAATTGTTCCATACATTAATATTGGTATTCAGTGAACTCTTTGGTCCACGAAGTACTGCCATGTGCGGACATTTGATTTAATTAACATACACTAATATTGTCACTGTTTGATTATCCCTCCGATGAAGAGGATAACTGCTATGTCATACCAACATCGGTCTGGATGAGAAATTGTCCGTTGAAGATTGGCGCTAGCGTATATGATGTGACAGTTGAAGATGGCATACCATTTCATTGTGTGAAAGCAGACGATTTCCACTCAAAACAAGTAATGCTAGGTTTGCGAAATTTACCTCCTGCAAAGTTGCCTGGTTTTTGGAGTTTTACATCCAGGCATCATATAAGGTCATGTCAGGATGGGTACCCACTTATGACAGTGCACACTCATGGTGGGTTTATAATGCTGCCCCACCAGGAGACCAGGCCACCAACACCATGACATGATATCACAGTCAGTCACAATATCCTGACACTAAACACACTTGCCCTTGCCCTATTCTAATCAGTCTCAGTGCCAGAGTAGGAAGAGACAAATACCAATTTTGTAAGTCCTTGCTTTGACTCGACCGGGAACCGAATTCCCGATCACCCGCATGGGACGCCTGCGCTCTACCGATTCGGCCAGCACGCCCTGTCAGCTCGTACAAAGTGTTTACTATTTGTAAACAGTCGATTTTCAGTGATTCCCTAAATAACCATATTAAAATTAAGTAAAACTGACAGCAGACGACATTTTATATCAGGCAGACGACAATGTAACGATAGCGGCAAAAGGGTTATATCGACGCCCCCACAGGAGCTACCGATTTGGCATTCCCCAACCCTGGAGGAGTAGATTATTTGTGACAAGGTGAAATTCCCCCACTTCCACGTGACCCGGCTCCCACTCTCCCACTGCCTCCTCTTTTCCCGCCTTTTCTCTAAGCCCGGTCACATACATGTTAGTGGACGGAGTTGAACGTAGTGGAGGCTAACGTAGTTGAAGGCAGTTGAAGGTAGTTGAAGGTAGTTGAAGGTAGTTGAAGGTAGTTGAATGTAGTTGAAAGTAGTTGAAGGTAGTTGAAGGTAGTTGAATGTAGTTGAAGGTAATTGAAGGTAGTTGAATGTAGTTGAAGGTAGTTGAAGGTAGTTGAATGTAGTTGAAGGTAGTTGAATGTAGTTGAAGGTAGTTGAACATAGTCGAACATAGTTGAACATAGTCAAACGTAGTTGAATGTATGTGAACGTAGTCAAACATAGTTGAACGTACCATCATTCATACTTCTCTGGTACCTTCAACTACATTCAACTACGTTCAAGTATGTTCAAGTATGTTCAACTACATTCAACTACCTTCAACTACATTCAACTATGTTCAACTACTTTCAACTATGTTCAACTACGTTCAACTATGTTCAACTACGTTCAACTACGTTCAACTACGTTCAACTACGTTCGACTACGTTCGACTATCTCCAACTACATTAGCCTCCATTATGCTCAACTACGTCCACTGACGTTTATAAATATGTGTCTGGGCCTTCTCTCAAAACACATGAACGTGAAATCCACATAATGACGCGTATATCGTTCTTTTACGATCTAATCTCACCCTGACCGAACCACGTGATCTGAACTCATAACGGGAGATATCCCGCTTTGAAAATGTATGTTCAATTTGTGGCGTTGTATGATTATCAAACTACACATCGGCGAATCAGAGGTCAGTATCTTCTTGTAATAAGCCAAATAATCGTGAGATCCCCGAACAACAATCGAGATAGCTCCAAAAGTCCAAGCAAAGCAGGCGATTTGCTTAGATGTCCATGGGTGCAAATAATTGGAAGATCTCCCAGCTAATCGCGAGAAAGGGAGATCTTTCAGCAAGCCCAGACACACTCAATTTACTATTGCGGCCAGGCGGGAGACCTCCCGGCAAGGCTGGACAAATTTCGGGAGACCTCCCGGCAAACTGGAACATTTGTGTACAACCCTGCGGAAGGTGGTAGAGGAGCTAGGAGATGGCGGTGACAACGTCTCTATCAGGACCTTATCGGGGCTTATCAGGTCTTGTATCAGGACCTTCTCAGTGCTTATCAGGTCTTGACTACTCGCTCCAATATCCAGCCACTCACCAGTTTCAGCACACCGGTGCCTTAAAGCCCGGCGAATCCTGGAAACTACCACGACTGAGTTAGCCAACTGGACAATGCGATCGTTGTTTTGGGGTTTCTCCCCACCTGCCCCCTTGATTTTTTCCTGATGATATTGTATTGTTGTTTTTGGAGAGCTTTCAGTCGCATTGGTGTGCTGAAGGCTGCAAATCTGCAGCACTTCATGGGCACCACTGAAAGTGGTCCCATGTGGTCGGGACTTGGCTTCCGATGGGTAGTGGTCAGAGAAGTTGGGAGAGGGGAGGGAGGAAGGAAAAAGGCAGCCTAAGAGCCGAACCACAGTCCTCTGAGAGGGCTGGGGGAGGCTGGGTGGTTGATGTAGTTTTACGCCCCAGTAAGACCCTAGACCATACCAGGACATGCTCCGACTTGTAACAGCATGCACTCATGGCAACTATATAGTGCTGCCCCATTGAGAAATCAGACTGCTGGCACCATGACCTGATGTCCCACACAGTCACAATATCCTGATACTGTGTGCCCAGTCCCTGTCCTGACCTCATAACACCAAGCAGCAAGCCACAACAGGTCCCTATTTTATAAGTCATTGGTTTGACTCGACCAGGATCCAAAACTGCAGTCCCTCAAGATTCACCGGTATTCACACTAAGTCCAGCCAAGGCCAGAGGAAGAAGTGAAGTGAGCATGGAATTAGTTAGACAGTGGGTGGGGTTACCGGTTACGTGTTAGTGAAAATTAGTGGTTAGTTGGTAGTGGTGTCAAGTGAGGTATGAGGAAAAGGTGGGGGCCTGCTAGTCCTCAGTGTCAGGGTCTGGGCAACCAACAGCATTGATGATATCTGCGTTCTGACGGTAGAAGCGAGCAAGTGCGTTCCAGGATGACTTGGAAATCCAGGAGTGGATGGCGGCGAGCTCGGTATCGAGAGTGGAAGCAAAGTCTGACACCCTGGTGGTGTTCTTTGTGTTGGAGAAGGGGATGAGTATTCCGGGTCCTGCTCTACCTGATGTTGGTTTAAGGGAGCCATTGGTGTAGACCGTCTTTGTGAGGGGAAAGTCCACCTTCACCTGTGTTATGGCCTCGAGAGCCAGCGTGTGGAGGTCTGGGGTGGTGTAAACCGCCTTGGCAGCAACTAGGTTGGTGGTTTGGGTTTCCACTGGAATGGAAACCCATGGTGGCTTGTGAGGGTTCATAGCAGAATCTGCAATGTGGAGTCCGTGGGAGTCCTTGAGGGTGGTATTGGCTTCCTTGAGGCGGTATGAGATGTGAGGGTGACCGTGGGTCCCATCTCGGTGGTAGGCCGCAGATCTGCGGATTGTCGGTGAAAGGCCTGAGGACAGGGTTCTTGTGAGGTGGGACGTGAGAAGTTGTTTGCCTCGGAGGTGGAGGGGAGAGAGACTGGCTTAATGGAGGAGGATCTCAATCCTGGTGGTGCTGGGAACACGGAGGACAAGCCTGGCACCCCGCTGTTGAATGTTCTTAAGTTTACGGAACTCATTCAGGAAGATCTTGTTTTTGGGTAGTCAAGTTTGGGGATTGTCAAGCACGAGGGCTGTGAGAGCGAGTGTGGGCGTGGCGTAGTTGAAGAGGGAGTGGTCTGCCTGGTGGTAAACAGTGTGAGAACACCGTCCAGGGCGCCCCAGGGAAAGTCAGAGATCCTCTTTGTGAGGAGCAGTCTGTTGGTCATTCTGGTGGCCAGGTGGTGGGAGAGGGCTCCCATGTTAACGTCTCTGTCTAGATGGATACCTAGGTAGTCGAAGGTGGAGACCCATTCGATAGAGGTAGAGGGGGTGAAGTGGTTGACCTCTGAACATGTGCATGATCTTGGTCTTGGTGTGGGAGATCTTTAGTCCAAGGTCCCGGCAGGCATTTCCTACCAGTTGGAGCACCTGCTCATCCAGATCCTGTGTGTTGATCACATGGGAGCAGGTGATGGCAATGTTATCTGTGTAGCAGGCTATTGTTGTGTCTGTGATCTCTTGGGTGGCTAGGTCTTGTTTAAGCCTCCTCACGAGAGATGCCAGCCATCACTGCATTGAAGAGGAGGGGGCTGAGTACTGCACACTGGGGGATGCCATTTTTTAGTTGGAGGTAGGGAGAAGTGGTGCCTTGGACACATACCTTGGCTCGCCTGTTCTGGAGGTAATTTCGGACATATACAAGAGGCCTGCCGGCGATGCCAAGATCAGCCATGGATGTCAGTACCACGTTGTGGACGATAAGCTCAAATGCTTTTTTGAGGTCAAGGTAGATGGTTGCTGTGTCGTGTCCATTACCAAGAACATAGGAAATGCTCTTGATGAGGATGGCGATGGCATGCTGGGTACCTCGTCCTCCTTGGTAGCCGATGACCTCCTCTGGTAGGCCAGTGGTGGGTTCTTCTGTGACCATCTTGAGACGGGTGAGGACGATACTTTCACTAACTTTCCTGAGGGATTGGAGAAGGGAGATGGGTCTGTTTTCACCTGGGGTTTTCTGATGTTGTGCATATATCAGAGCTGAAATGTGTTTTTTTCACTTTTTTATTTTGGTTTCATGCAAATTGAAAAAGCCGTTAAAATTAACTGTCTAACATCCATCTATAGCATCATTTTCATGAACAAACAAATTGTAACTAGATTTTCTTGATTAAAGTTAAACAAAAATGCAAGGCTGATGAGATTTAGCACGTGCAAAGTTGCCTGGTTGTTGGAGTTTTACACCTGGGCATCATCTAAGGTCATTTCAGGATGGGGACCGACTTATGATGGTGCACACTCATGGTGGGTTTATAATGCTGCCCCACTAGGTGCATACCCATGGTGAGTTTATAGTGCTGCCCGACTAGGAGAGGAGGCCTTCAACACCATGACATGATATCACACTCACTCACAATATCCTGACACTAAGCACACTAGTCCTTTATTATGCTGTGCATATGTCAGAGTTGCAATGTGTTTTCTTTCTCTTTTTTATCTTGATTTCATGCAACTTGAAAAAAACGTTAAAAATAAAATTAACTGTATAACATCTATCTATAGCATACTTCTAACGAACAACAATAAAGCTGCGATGAGTGCGCACTATAAAGCTGCGATGAGTGCGCACTCTCAGTGTCACAATTCGGTAGCCGTCCTGATATGACCCTATATGTTGCCAGAACGCAACATTCCAACAACCAGCCAACCTATCTCGAAAACATACATTTCAGTGCATAACAATTGTTCTTATTGGTGAATGTCATTAACCAGATGGGATGGGCGAATGAGTTGAGCGTCTGTCTCCCGTTCTGGTAGATCGTGGGTTTGTAGGTTCGAACCGTCGTCGAGTCAAACCAATGACTTAGGAATTGATATTTGTCACTTCCTAGCATGGTACTCGGCATTATTAGGATATGGAAAGGAGCAGTGGAATGACTAAGACCAATCGTCGACGATTGAAAATTAATCAACTAATCTACAAACAAACACAAAATTGTGTCTAGCCGGCTTTAATGAAGTTCTCTGACCAAAAATGTAAATTTAGTCAAAACAAGATGGAAGCAGCGAGCAGGTGACGGGCTGAGTGACCGCGTGAATGTGTGTTTGAATGTATGCGTGAGTGTGTGTGTTTGCGGGGGGAGGGAGGGGGGTCGCTGGTTCCGGTTGGGGCGGGAGGTACCAGACATGGGTCACCGTGGGAATTCCAGGTCAGCTGACCACCTCAGCTGAACCGGAAAATGGGGTCCGCAACCGTGATACCGGCCGCAGCCACCAGATGGCGTGCGGACCTCTCTGGTGGTTGTACTGAGAGGTGGGGGGGGGGGGCAGCGGGGGGTGTAGGCGGGGTGAGTATGTGTATGTGTTGGTGGGGGTGGGGCGTGGGGGTCGGTGTCTAGGTGTGTGCGTCTATGGAGGGCTGTGTGTGAAGGACCGGAGGGTGTGTAGTCGTGGTTTGTCGGGGAATGGCGGGGGTGGGGTGGGGGAGGTGGTGGTGTGGGGTTGGGTTGGGGTGGCCGTGTTGATGCATGGCTGCAATACGTGTATACGAAAGCTAACTATTTCCGGTATACGACTTCATCAACCCCGGCTAGTGATTTCGTTTTGGCTTGTTTTTTTAATTGTTTTTGTTTGTTTTGTTTTACTTCGCGTGTCTACAAATACTAAGGTCAAGTAACATCCCCTTTCTTCTTGATGTGTGTGTGTGTATACATATATATATATATATATATATATATATATATATATATATATAATATATATATATGCGAGTAAATAAATAATTTACACGCCATTTTACTGAGATAGATATATTAAATTGATCGTTATAATCTACCTTACTTCATTTGATTTTAAATGGCTAACTTTTGAGAAATTTGAAGCATAAACATGCCAAATTAGTTTTTGCAAGCACACCAACATTGTTGACACCATAGGCTTCTGCAATAACAGGTTATATTGAATTGACTCAGTAATCCCTTCTATGTGGCAATGCATGCTTAATAACTGCATCGGTATCTAAGTTAGATATGTAGAATCAAATCTAGATAAGTATTTTGCTTTCGAAAAGATGATGCTTTTAATTATATCGGACTATGCACCTTTAATAGAGCCTGTGTCTGACCACGACCCACTGGAAACTACCTTTCAGCCTGATAGGACCACCTCCAGCGGGGCCCATACAGTGCTGCAGATTGGCAGTCTTCAGCGCGCCAACACGACTATAAACTCCCCAAAAATAAACGAGCGAACAGCCTGTGACATATATATTTCGATATGCATATTGATATTGTTTGTGTATGTTTTTACTTCAAATATCTCCAATGTTAGTCTTTACTTCTAAAAGATATTTCGAAATAAAGTAAGGTAGATTATAATTAAATTGATCAACTTAAAAGAGTCATCAAAAGAAAATTGCAGAAGTCCAAAACTTAAATATAGCACATTTATCAGTGCCAACTATTATATGGTGATGGACATTAAAGTCCTGTCTATCTGGTGAATCCATCTGGTGTGTCGTATTAGATAGATGGTCTTCTTTGTGGTGGAGTGGTTAGAGTGTCTGATTTTGTCCATGTCAGACTCCTAATCTGAAGGCCCCCCCCCCACCTCTGCCAATTTGGATTTTCATAGCTGTGTATATCTTACATCATCACTAAAGTCCCGTTGCTCTCATGCCATGTCTATGTGGTGTGGGAGGTTAAAATTCCCTTGGGTCGGTAAAAGTGTAGGCTTGGGCTTTCTATTGACAAACTGTCTGATGTTGAAAACAAGTCTATTCAGAATTATCCATGATAGGGAGTATACATCTTCAAGAAAAAATTAATAAAATAAAAACATGGCCGCACCCACTCCATGTACTCTCGTACACTATGCGAAAGGTTTCATGCTTCTTGCCTAACACTAACACTAACATCAACACTTCACAGGAATCCTCAAGTCTCACCTCACTTTCAAATCAACTCTATATTTCAGACTACACCTCATATACAGAGACAAGTTGACGTCCTTACAACTAATACTTCCTGACACTTTCACACATTGTCGGGAGCAGTAGTCGAGTCGGCGCAGTCAGTAATCAGTTACCCCAGTAAAACCAGTTATAGTTGCCTAAAGCTCATTAACTGTCAAAAAGCAGACGGCCTCTGGTTTAGGATAATTGAGGGCATAGGGTAACAAACTCAGTACAAGCACCACCACCCTCTCTTAACACCAGCACCACCCATTACCCACCTTCTACGTCCCACTACCCATCACCACCAACCACCAGAACCACCCACCCACAACTAATACCATCCACTCACCACCACCCACCCCCAACAACACCCACTACCCAGCACTACCAGCACCAGTCACCACAACACAACACCACCCACCATCACCACCACCCACCACTCACCCCCACCCCCACCAGCACCCACAGACCACCACACATCACCCCCACCATCACACCCCCAACACCATCACACATCACATCCAACACACTCATCACCACATCACGCACCACTCATCACCTCCCAGTACCCTCCACCACCCACCCACCACTCCTACCACCCGCTCACCACCAGCACCCACCATCAACACCACCCACTATCCACCACGAACCATCAACACCACCCACCACCAGCACCACACACCACCAGCACCACCCAGCACTACCACCATTACCACCCCCACTACCACCACCCGCCACGACCAGCCACCATAAACTTCCCACTACCCACCACCCATCACCACCCACCACCATCATCCACCACTCACCACCACCCACTACCAACCATAGCCACCCACCACCCACCACCGATCGTCATCATCATACCCACCACCCACTACCGACCACCACCCACCACTCTTCACACACCACCCCCCTCCAAACACCACGGCCCACCACCACCCACTACCAACCATAACCATAACCACCCACCACCCACCACCCACCACCCATCACCCACCACCCACCACCCACCCCCCACCACCCACCACCCACCACCCACCACCCACCACCCACCACCCACCACCCACCACCCACCACCCACCACCCACCACCCACCACCCACCACCCACCACCCACCACCCACCACCCACCACCCACCACCCACCACCCACCACCCACCACCACACCAACCACCACACCACCATCACACCACCACCAACCACCACCACGAGGACTGTGATTGGAGCTAGTATTAACGTTGTCCCTGTGTATTTATCAGTGTTGACACTTGACTCCGCCCATGTGACAAGTTCCATAGACGTAAGTGTGGAGAAAGGCGGAAATTGGAAGCACCGACTGTATCCTCCAATATGTCTGCGGCCCTCCCTCGGTCCCTTCCACCCTCCCCCTCCCCACTCACCTCCCCCTCCCCCAGCCATGCTCGTGTGAATATCCTTAAATCCCCAGCTGTGTTTAGCAATAACTAAGCAAGGATTAAAATGTTGTTACGTGTTGTTGTTGTTCACGTCCTAGCAACATCTAAGGTCATCTGAGGATGGGGCAAGGATTAGAACCAACACCATAGGGTTTCTTTTTTTTTCTTGAAGATTTATACTGCCTATCAATCATGGATAAGCCTGAATAGGCTTGTTTTCACCATTAGACAGTTTGTCGATAGAAAGCCCGAGCCTACACTTTTACCTACCCAAGGGATTTTTAACCTCCCACACCACATAGACATGGTATGATAGCAACTGGCCTTTGATGATGCTGTAAGTTATACACAGCCGGGGGAAATGCAAATTGCCAGAGGTGGGGGCACGGGGATTAATTTGCAGTACCTTGCCATGTGCTATTAATATTGAGCGCGGGGATAGTAGCAACAAGTATCAATTTTATAAATCATTGGCTTGACTTGGCCAGGATTCAAATTCCCAGCCTTCCACACCGGAAGTCGGTACTCTAACTAATTCGGCCCGCCACGTCCGGTCAATCACTGGCATGGTTTGGGGACTCTAATCACATTCACTTGTCTGAGTGGCAATGTGAACAGCTGGTGAAGCAAAGTATTTACAAGTAACACAATCCATTATGGTTATTTCTTATGTTAATAACTTGATGCATCCTTCTGCAGGTGTTGACAATGAAATCATTCTAGGTGTAGCTGTAATGAATATTGTATTATACTATTTTGCCTGGGTACCACTCTCACTAACTGTCAGCTTCTAGGAAAATACCCTTTTCACCCCCATGAGTTTAGCTATCTACTACATATAATAACTGCACGATAAGCAGCTATATTATTACCTCCTTTTCAGATTCGACTTGAGATAGTCATGTGACCTCGTAGCTATGGAAGTCGCCAACTCTCACCTCAAGGTCATAGCGAAGGTCATGCCACTCATGTTGCAATGTCTCCGGATTTTCTGCTTCAGGCAATTTATCTTTGTCGCAGTTTGGTTAGTGAGGTATGCATGATAAGCCATTGCAATTTTTCCTGAGTTGCCCGTCACTGACGATAGAAGAGCATAGATTGTTTGTGCTAAATGTTTGGATCAATATATGTATATGATGTGTAGCGAATTATTGTGAGTATAGAAATGTGGCCAATATATGTGTGTGATGTATAATGAATTATTGCGAGTATAGAAGCATGGACAATATATGGATAACACATTATTGCAAGGATAGAAGTGTGGACAATATACATGTGTGATGTATAATGAATTATTGCGAGTATAGAATTGTGGACAATATATGTGTGTGATGCATAATGAATTATTGCGAGTATAGAAGCATGGATGATATATGTATAACAACTTATTGCGAGTATAGACGTGTGGCCAATATATGTGTATGATGCATAATGAAGTATTGCGAGTATAGAAGCATGGACAATATATGTATAACAACTTATTGCAAGTATAGAAGTGTGGACAATATATGTGTGTGATGTATAATGAATTATTGCGAGTATAGAAGCATGGATGATATATGTATAACAACTTATTGTGAGTATAGAAGTGTGGACAATATATGTGTGTGATGTATAATGAATTATTGCGAGAATAGAATCATGGACAATATATGTATAACAAATTATTGCAAGGATAGAAGTGTGGACACTATACGTGTGTGATGTATAATGAATTATTGTGAGTATAGAAGCATGGACAATACATGCATCTGATGCATAGCAAATTATTGCGAGTATAGAAGTGTGGACTATATATGTATGTGATGTGTAATGCATTATTGCAAGTATAGAAGCATGGACAATATATGTATGTGATGTATAATGCATTATTGCAAGTATAGAAGCATGCATCATATATGTATGTGATGTATAAGACATTATTGCAAGCATAGCAGCATGGAACATATATGTATGTGATGCATAACGAATTAGTGCGAGTATAGAAGCGTGGACTATATATGTATGTGATGTATAACAAATTATTGTGAGCATAGAAGCATGGAATATAGATGTATGTGATGTATAACACATTATTGTGAGCATAGAAGCGTGGACCATATATGTAGCTGATGCATAACGAATTATTGCGAGAATAGAAGCGTGGAATATATATGTATGTGATGTATAATGCATTATTGCGAATATAGAAGTTTGGACAATATATGTATGTGATGCATAACAAATTAGTGTGAGTATAGAAGCGTGGACAACATATGTATGTGATATATAACAAATTATTGTGAGTATAGAAGCGTGGAATATATATATATGTGATGTATAACAAATTATTGTGAGCATAGAAGCGTGGACAATATGTGTATGTGATATATAACAAATTTGTGCGAGTATAGAAGCATGGACTATATATGTGTGTGATATATAGCAACTTATTGTGAGTATAGAAGCGTGGACAATATGTGTATGTGATATATAACAAATTATTGAGAGTATAGAAGCGTGGACTATATATGTATGTGATATATAACAAACAGATGTGTGTTCTGGTGTGATGTATACCAAATTATTGTGAGGATAGAAGCGTGGACCATATATGTATGTGATGTATAACGAATTATTGCGAGCATAGAAGCGTGGAATATATATGTATGTGATGTATAATGCATTATTGCGAGTATAGAAGTTTGGACAATATATGTATGCGATGTATAACACATTATTGCAAGGATAGAAGCATGGACTATATATGTATGTGATGCATAACAAATTATTGTGAGTATAGAAGCATGGACTATATATGTGTGTGATATATAACAAATTATTGCGAGTATAGAAGCATGGACTATATATGTATGTGATATATAACAACTTATTGTGAGTATAGAAGCGTGGACAATATGTGTATGTGATATATAACAAATTATTGCGAGTATAGAAGCATGGACTATATATGTATGTGATGTATAACACATTATTGTGAGTATAGAAGCGTGGACTATATATGTATGTGCTGTATAACGAATTATTGCGAGTATAGAAGCTTAGAAGGGAATTCGACCAGTCTCACCTCCACCGGTTGTTGACAAGTGTCAGTCGCATCGGAGGAATCCCTATTCTCACTGAAATATATATGCTCTATAATGAATTATGCGAATATACACAAAGGACATACCAACTCGCACTTAACCCTCTCTGAGATGGCTGCATGACTGCGCGGTGAGGTTCCTATTTCCGCCGTTGGCGTCACTGTCAAACGGCCACACTCCGGCGTATACCGTCACTAAGAACTGCCAATGCAGCTTCTTAAAGCTGCATAGTCTGATGAAGCATTACATTTTCAAAATCCAAGAAAGTATCTACATTTGATCCTACATATCTAACTTAGATCATCATCATCATCATCATCATGCTGTCGGTCGCGATGCGACAAAGACTGCTTTCATTACTTGACTGCCGCTCTCCTTTGTGCGGTTGTACATTTCATGAAAGCTGCCTGCAAAAGTGTTGAAGTGCTGCTGGCTTTTGCAAGTTACCAGCAGCACTCTCTCGGGGAGCAAATAGAAGTTTCACACCGGCAAGAACATGTCAAGACAGGCGCAAAACTATTTGTCCCTGCAGTGGCTGGTCGCGAGATGTTGGGAGTTCCATACATCAACCGCCCTTAATGCTGCCACAGTGACATGGTTTTCTGTTTAGGGTTTGCTCCCTTAGCCTTCGGTTCTGTCAAGAACCTGTACCACAAGGCAGTGGTTTACAACTTTGCAGGGCAGGGGCGTTAAACTCCCTGAGGTATTGCAATACCTGCATACCACCTAGGTTCCCTGATATCAACACACTACCCATGCCCACCTGTCTATGTGGTTACTTGCCTGAAAGGTCAGCGCAGACCACTACACTCGTCCCCCTGGAATAGTAAGTCTTTTAATGCTTACAATTACATACATACAGGCAATGCACTAACACATACACAGGGTAGGTTCAACAACTATACAGTGCATAGCTTGTACAGGATCCTGGTCACGGCAACCAGTGTCATGGGGGTGATGAAAATGGGACACATTGCGCCTAGAGCGGGACCCGAACCCACATCTCCTTGCATTCCAGGCCAGTGTGCCAACCATTACACCACCTAGGCTCCTTGATATCAACACACTACCCATGCCCACCTGTCTATGTGGTTAATTGCCTGAGAGGTCAGCGCCTTAGGAAACATAATTTTGTCAACACGCTATTTTCAATATATAGCAGAGAGATATTTTCAATATATGGTGGAAAGTTATGTTCAAAATACAGTTAACTTAGATACTGATGCACTTATTAAGTATTTGAGGAGTTCAGGCGCAAAACCATGTAAACGCCAATCCAAAAATGTAGTTAAAATAACAGATTTATACTTGAAAATAATTTTCATTCCCACTAATTCCACTTATATTGTGATGACATGATTATGGAGCAATGCTTCAAAAAGAAGCAATGTAAAAAAGATTAAATTGTTGAAGGTTTGAATCCAAGATTTATTTCAATTTTTGGATTGGTGTTTACAGGGTTTTGCACCTGAACTCTTCATTTGTTGCCACATAGAAGGGAATACCAAGCCAAGTTAATAGAACCTGTTACTGCAGAAACCTATGGTATCAGAGTGTTGGCAAGCTTGCCAAAATTATTTTCACAAGTTTGAATTTCAAATATCTCAAAAGGTAGACATTTCAATTAAAAGTTATTTCAAACTAAAGTAATGTAGATTATAATGATCAATTTAATATACTTATCCCAGAAAAATGTCAGAAACTCAAACCATCGGACTATGCCACTTTAACGTTAAGTTATGTCAAACAGCCATGAATTAGATTATATAGTTAAACCTACTTATGTGAAAAGAATTATGACAGGAACTCAAATTAATAAGTCAGACGGGATGGCTGAATGAGTTGAGCGTCCGTCTCCCGTTTTGGTAGGTCGTAATCGAGTCAAAGCAATGACTTAAATATTGATACTTGTTGCTTCCTAGCCAGATGTTTGGCATTATTGGGATACGGCAAGGAGCCGTGGAATGAGGAAGACCAATTGTCCACCCTTGATAGTTCCCTGCTTATTCAAGTAATGTACCGACAACAACATTATATCGGACCCTACTTTGGTGGAGGGTCAAGATCCTGCAGAAAGTTAGTGGTAGTTGATTGATATATGGTAGTTAGCGTATTGCTGGGGAGAGCAGAAGGAAATAGTTGTCAAGGGAGGAATGAGAAGAACTGGGGGGGGGGGGGGGGGGTATGGTAATTCTAACAGTGAACCCGGTGACCCTGAACAGCCCGCCACCCTTCCACCCTCCATCCCCCCCACCCCCCCGTCACTCATTGCGCCCCCTCTCCCCTCCACTCACCTTTATAATGGTCAGCTCGCGCCGACATGAAACGCATACTGCGCATGCACCGGAAGGGTCAAGGCATTCTTGACCAGTGGATGCCGGGGGGGGGGGGGCGGGGGTCAGATGGTGGTCTGAAGATCAGCGACCGGCCGCACACCCGCCCTAGACGGGCAGAGGCGCTGCCCCGGCCGTCTCGGCACACCCTTCCCCGCCGCGCCCGCCGCACTCCCGCCCAGCACCGCCCCGCTCAAGCACGGCCCAGCCCGGCCAGGTCCGGCTTACCCCGCCCCCCGGTCCCGGCCCCGCCCCCCGGTCCCGGCCCCGCCCCGCCGGTGACCAGCGCCCCGATAAGGGGGGTCAGGACACGGCTAATCGGCCCGGCGGTCTCGGGCCCGTGATTAGAGCCGCTCTGCTATAATAGAACAAGTTCCACGCATCGCTGGCATTTTTTTGTTTCCTGGTGTGGTGGGAGGATTGGGGGTTTTGGTTTTTGGTTTTTGGTTTTTGGTTTTTGGTTTTTGGTTTTTGGTTTTTGGTTTTTGGTTTTTAGTTTGGGGATTGGACTTCGGGCTTCGGGTTTCGGGTTTCGGGCTTCGGCGGTTGGGGGCTTGGGATTTGGGGTTTGCAGTTGGGGGTTAAGGGTTTGGGGTTGGGTGTTGTGGTTTGGGGTTTGGAGGTTGGAGGTTGGAGGTTGGAGGTTTGGGGGTTGGGGTTGGAGGGTGGAGGTTGGAGGTTGGAGGTTGGAGGTTGGAGGTTGGAGGTTGGAGGTTGGAGGTTGGAGGTTGGAGGTTGGAGGTTGGAGGTTGGAGGTTGGAGGATTGGGGTTGGGGGTTGATGGTTTGGGGTTGGGGTTGGGGGTTTGGGGTTACATTTAGGGTTTTGGTGTATGATTCATGGTATGTGATTCATGGTTTATGGTTTATGATTCATGTATATGGTTTAGGATTATAGCTTATGGATTATGGTTAAGTGTTTAGGGTTTAGTTTTCAGCTTTTCGGTTTAGGGCTTAAAGTTGCATAGTCCGATGAAAACATAACATTTTCAAAACCAAAATAATTATCTAGATTTGATTTTACATATCTAATTTAGATGCTGGTGCACTTATTAAACATTTGTTGTCACATATAAAGGGATACTGAGTCAAATAATAGAACAGGTTACTGCAGAAGACTATGGTGTTAGAGTTTTGGCAAGCTTGCCAACATTAATTTAGCATGTTTCCATTTCAAATATCCCAAAAGTTAGCGATTTAAAATATAAGTTACTTCAAACTAAAGTAAGGTAGATTATAAGGAACAACCTAATATGTTTATCTCAGAATATGTCAGAAACTCAAAACCATCGGACTATGCAACTTTAAGGCTTGGGACTTTAGGGTTGACCTATCCTATTTATGTCGAGTGACAAGTACCAATGTTTGTAAGGTGATTGGTTTGACTCGGTTGGGATTCCAACCCCCGACCGACCTTCCGCACAGGAGGCCTCCGCTGTTAGCTTTACCGATTCGGCCATCGCGTCCAGTAGGATAGCTTCAGAAGATGTGAGTGTTCGGTCACGTGTTGGGTTTGTGTTTGGGCGGCTGCCTGGAACTGAAGGTGGAGGTACATGTGTGTTCTGGTGTCCAATTGTTGTGTGTGAGGTGTGCGTTTGTGTGGGCATGTGTGGGTGTGGGCGTGGAGGGGCAGGGGGGACAGAGGGATCCGAGTCTGGGAACACACACAGACACACACTACTAGTAGTAGTAGATCAGTTGCCACTGTGGACAGTGGGCTTAACCCTGATGCATATATTACAGTGATCCGCCTGGGGTACTTTGAGGAAACAATTCACTGATATCAGTCACTTGCAGTTAACAAGAAAATAAGAGAAGGGACACTAAACTACTGAAATGTGATCAATACCATGAAAACACAAAGACCCTACAGATTGGTGACATAACAGAGGAGGGAGAGGGTGGGGTGGGGGGGGGGTGAACTGTGTATTTGTGACAGCAGACTCTGTTGGCTGCAGAGACGGCGAACTGCTGCTGGAACCACTGACCTCCATGGTGTCCTTTCACTGATTTGCATTTGTAGTTTAAGGTCAAGGTCGCCTTGCAGGCTCGGGCAACATTTGTACCCAGCGTCGCAACGTGGGTAGGCGCCTCAGTGGGGGTGGAGGGTGTGTGGTGTGTGTGTGTGTTTATGTGGTGAGTGCGCGTGTGTACGTGTGCGTGTGTGCGTGTATGTGTGCGTGTCTGGTTGAATGTGTGTATGCGTGTGCGTGTGCGTCTCAGAAGCGGCCGACCGGTGCCGTGTGATTAACCACTTTCATGGATGCACTGCTTCTAAATATAAGTCACACAGTTATACAAACCAAAAACCGATGGCATTAAACAACAACATAGTGATGTCATATGTAATACCTCCATTACACCAAACTAGTTCTCACTACATTCCTGAAAATGTTGCTGAACGGGCTCAAACTGTGTGCAAACGGAATGTATGTAGTAGCAACTTGTTACAGTCTGTTTACAAATGGAATGGACAGGCTAGAATGGAATGGTGCTCCAGAACTTTGAGCATGCTCAAAATTGTCTTACAGCCACATTCTACCCTGATCACATCCCATTTTAGAATGGGGGCATATGGTTTGAGAACTAGTTTGGTGTGGTGGGGGTGTAAAGTACTTATGCGTATGTTATTATTAATGGAATAAGCCTATAATATCTCCTATATATCGTGTTTTTCTATATCTACTTTCTATTACTATATCCTATATTTCTTTTACCCTTCACTATTATGTACAGTATAACCTCTCTAAATCGACCGACCATGGGTCCCACTTTAAATGGTCCATTTAGAGAGATGGTCGGTTTAGAGAGTTATTTTATCATTACAATGGTATTGACAGGCGATCCTTTGGTACCCAAATAAAACGATCGATATGGGGTAGTGGTCGATCTGTGGAGGTGGTCGCTTAGAGAGGTTTTACTGTACTCCTTTGTGGTTGGTTTACTGGAGTTTGGTTGGCCGTCTGAAGGGCTGGAGGTCTGCTTCCAGGCAGGTCTCTAGTCTATTCCTGGACAATGCAACATTAACTTATTAAAGTTGCATACTCTGATGGTTTTGAGTCTGTGTTATTTTTTTTAGATAAATATGTGAAGTTCATTATTATAACACACCTTAGTTTAGATTGACACAACTTTCTTTTAAATGGGCTAACACTCACCTTTGGAGTGCAAACAAGCACAAATAATTGTGTTAACACCGGTTAAGCAAGCCTGTATTCTGAGAACAGAGGCTTCAGTAGCATCAATGTTCTATTAAATTGACTCAGCATCCCTTCAATGCAGAAATAAATGCTTATTAACTGCTCCAGTATTTATCTTGAATGTAGAATCAAATTCAGATAATTGTTTTGGTTTTGAAATGTTCATGCTATCGTCGGAGTATGCAGCTTTAAATTGAATCTACAAGCTACTTTACTTAAAGCAATGTCGATTATATTTATAATGATCCAGTGAATATATTTCTTAAGACAAATTGACAAAGCTCAAAACCAGGCGATTGTGCTGCTTTAACACCACGTTTTCACGCCGACGAACAAAATCGCATCGGATCAACATCGGCCGACAACATCGCACCAATGTAGGGAGCCGAGTTGCGGACAATATTGGAATGACGTCACACTGGGCGTAATCGATTAATCAACTCGGGTCACCCGATCCACTTTTTGGTACATGCGCACATCCTACAGACTTGGGTTGAATAAAGGAATACGCTCAAAATGATGGCTTAATCTGAAGCTTAATATTGTTGTTCAATAACCGATAGAAGTACAGCAAAATAGGATTTAAAGTATTTTATGATGGTAGAAGCTGAAAATCTGGGTTATTAAAAAAAAAGTATTAAAACAACACGTAGGAGTTGTACCGGTAGCTGTTATACTACAGGTACCAGCACAGATGTGATGTCATCGGTCCTAGCAAACCCCAGCCAAGAGGTGGGTTACTGAGGTCGGATTGTTTTGCACATGGCACGTGTATTTCTCGACTCCACTCGCGGTGTTCAATTTGAAATTCTGACGACTCGGGTGACCCGAGTCGCCCGGGTCGTGTTAATCGATTATGGCCTCTGTGGGCTGTGGTTTCCACTTTGATCTGCAATCACATGTTTGTGCAGTAGATCTGGCAAATCAGGCAAGTCAGTCTTGATGCATCTACTCACAGTTCAGTGAGATCGCAATTGGCTGAACAAACACCGATATCTGTCTGGACCATAAAACAGGTAAATAGTTCAGCCGCAAAAACCGCCGACTCCATTTTAGTAGTTCTCAGTCAAATACAATTTGCTGTTGTGCTTTACGGGTAAATATCAATTTCATGCATTGCATCACATTATATGAGCAATGTGTTGGTTTCTGAAGAAAGTGCATTTGATTATTGGGATGATAGCAGCTTTAGCTCAACCCTTCATTTAGGCCCACATGGCGTTTGTTGGTTTTTGCGCCTGACCCCTTCATATATACACACTTTATCATGAAGTTAAAGCTGCATAGTCCGATGAAAATATCAAATTTTCAAAACCAAAACAATTATCTAGATTTGATTCTACATATCTAACTTAGATACTGGTGCACTTATTAAACAGTTGTCACCACAGAGAAGGGAATACTGAGGCAATTGCCTAGAACCTGTTACTGCAGAAGCCGATGGGGTCAGAGTTGTGACAAGCTTGCCAAAATTAATTTTGCATTGTTCCACTTCAAATATCTCAAAAGTTAGCCACTTAAAATAAAAGTTACTTCAAGCTAAAGTAAGATACATAATAATGATCAACATAATGTATTTATCTCAGAAAATTTCAGAAATTCAAAACCAGCACACTATGCAACTTTAATTAACACTCCCATCACACCAAACTAGTTCTCAAAACGAGCGACCACGGTCTAGAATGGGCTGTGGTCCGGGTAAAACGTGGCTGCGAGACAATTTTGGGCATGCTCAAAGTTCTGGAGCACCATTCCATTCTAGCCCGTCCATTCCATTCATAAAAATACCATACAAAGTTGCTACTAGGTCCTTTCCGTTAGCACACAGTTTGCATATGTTCAGCAACATTTTCAAGAATGTAGTCCGACCTAGTTTGGTGTGATGGGGGCATTATGGGAACATAAACATTGACATGTTTCTACACACACTGAACAGGATGGCCGACTTAGTAAGAGTGCCTGGCTTCCCTTGTGAGACTTTGTTGGTCTGAATCCCAACTGAATCGAATCAATCAATTTAAATTGAATTTTGGTTACTACCTAGCCTGACATTGTCAGTAGATGGCCGGACAGTCAGCATTATTAGGATCGGGCAGTGAAAGGAGGAAGAGTGATAGTTCGCAATTGAAATTTACCCACTGAAAGCAGCATATTCTGATGAAGTATCCCATGTTCAAAACCAAAACAATTATCCAGATCTGATTCTACATATATCTAACTTAGGTACTGACACACTTCCAAGTTAACACTGAAGCAATTTAATAGAATCTGGTACTGCACAAATCCTGTGGTATCATATAAATTAATTTGACATGTTTGCCCTTCAAATCTCTCAAAAGTAAGTAATCAAATATATAAATTATTTCAAACTAACATAAGATAATAACAATCAATTTAATATATGAATCTCAAAAAAATTACAGCAACTCAACATAATTGGACTATGCAAGTACAATCAACAACAGTTTAAACAAAAATAATTCCAAACAAACGGCTCACATTGTCAGCTATGCTCCTCATGAAGGAAGTATTCTTTCACAGCTTTTGTTGTGTCCTCCCATACCCCCCACCCCCACCCCCCACCCCCAACACGTCCACTACTCCTAACATCTTCCAGGCCTTCTTGAGTATAATTTCCCTTGGGCTAAAACTGGTGCAGGGTATGTCAGAATTGTCTTCCAAAGGGGGTGTTCCCATAGCAACAGAGGATGATGCACCCCATCCTCTCTTAGCTCTGTCTCCCTCCCATCAACCCTCACTCTATCCCATTATTTCCCAGTCCTACCCCCTCCCACTACCCCACTAGCCCCCCCCCCCCCCCCCACCCACACACCACCCACTCGGAGTCCTTCACAGATGATTGGTTGTTGGAGTTTTACGTCCTGTTAACATAAGGGCATATCAGGACGGGCACCGACTGGTGACAGTGCACACTCATGGCAACTTTTATAGTGCTGTCACACTTGGAAATCAGGCTGCCAACACCATAACCCAATATCCCACTAAGTCACATTATCCTGCCACTCAGCTAACCAATCCTTGTCCTATCCTATTAATACCGAGTGCCAGGCTAGAAAGCGACAAGTATCAATTTTAAAGTCATCAGTTTGACTCGACCGGGAAGCGAGTTCCCAGCCTACCGCATGCGAGGCCCGCGTTCTATCGATCAGGCCACCGCGGCCTTCACAGATTATTTCTGTAGTGACCGCCTTGGACCTTGGGAAAATAATAGAGTTAGTATCTGGGCGTGGAGATATTTATAAGAACAATGGATTTTTTTGACAGACGCGGGATATTAATCACCTTTTATAGCGGGGTGCCCGGATGTGCGGTGCATTGTGGGGGATGGCGCATGCGCACCGGGCAGTCACAAGTCACACTCACAGCAGGGCATTACTCGCATGAATGCGTCGTTACCAATATTACTGCTTCCTGTTATTATTGGCCATATCTAGTTATATATGAATCTGTTGAAGGGTTCATGAACAAAAACTGACAAACTGAAGGAATATCAACAATGGACAATCGATTATGGATTCGGCAGCAGTCAATTCACCAATCTTTGATAGGGCCATGTACTCTGATGTAAACATACATACTTATTTATATTTACACGGATTGCCAAGAAATGCACAAACAAGAAAACAAAAGAATAAGTGCCAATACTTGTTTGCTGGCAGGTGGTAGCCCGTTCGGCGATTCCTGATAGTCTTTTTGCGATGACTAATTAACAGTCGTCAATTCACGATCGCCTATTTTTCGATCACTAATTTTGAATGCCGATTGCTGATTTCCGATTTCTGATTCCTGAACTCCAACTCACGGTCACTGAGTTCCCAGTCGCTGATTCCCGATAGCCAATTTCCTATCCGAACCAGGATTCCCGATTAGCGATCGGCGATCTCCGATTCCCGACCCGTGATTTCCGATTCCCGATTCCCAATCACATGTTCCCGACCTCCGATTCCCGACCTTCCATTCCCGATCGCGGATTCCCGATAGCCGATTCCCGATCACCAATTCCCGATAGGCGATTCCCGATCGCCAATTTCCCCTCTGAGCAAGGATTCCAGATTCTCGATTCCCGATATCAGATTCTTGACCTCCGATTCCCAATCCTCGATACCCGATCCCCGATTCCCGATCGCCGATTCCCGATCGCCGATTCCCGATCACCGATTCCCGATCGCCGATTCCCGATCGCCGATCGCCGATCATCCTCGACTTCAGCCTACTGTGCAGTGTCTCCCAAGATTTGTCGGGATGTGCTGAATTCACAGTGGATCGAATGCATTCAATCATGCCTTCTGTGTTGACTGACACCAATAGACGATGTGCTGCAGACGTGTTTGAACAATGCGCATGCGCACTGCGTCAGTAATAAGGATCAGCAAATGCGGGGTGTTAACTCAGCCGGCCAGTGAGCTGCGGATTCATTACCGTTGTGCGCATGTCAATATTACATTCTCATGGGGATCGTGACTCTAATGTTAAATAGTGTTCAAGTACATATTTCCCTGTAGTAAGAAATGGAGACATCGCAGATAACCAGGTTACCCAGGGATGGAGTGGGCGGTACTGTGTCAATCTCTGGAACTGTTCTGGCTACAGGTAAAACAAACCTTGACATCCTGACATCGGATCTTGGGGTCCTACTTAGGGGGGTGCTTGATGAGAGGGTCAGCCTTTTTTGTTTTATTTTCATGCTAGATTTGAGGGAAAATGAGTGTATTTCAGTGTATTTAATAAGAAATGCCTGCAGTTACTGCTTACAATAGCTTAATTTCTTGTTATTGTCAAATAGATTGACTATTTATTTGCCACTTATCATAGGAACTAAACTTTTAAAAACTAAATCCCTGTAACCCTTTAAGGGTGGGAGCACACGATGCGCACATTTGTTTCGTGTGCTTACAGTCCCAGTGTGCCTGTATGTACCTGCCGTCAGGTAGCACTGTATTTTGGATATGATTTACAAATTATCAGGAAAACATATCTAGAAAAACAATTCAACTACACCTGTGACAGGATTGTACTCATGTGGAATTTGTGGGCGCACCTGGGCACTCCTCTCCTTCATCATCATCATCATCATGCTGTCGGTCGCGATGCGACAAAGACTGCTTTCATTACTTGACTCCATTTAACTCTCTGCTGTGAGAGTGAAGTCCATGAGTCGGTCTTAATGTCTCTAAGCTTCAAGTTTCAGATTCAGACATGATCTTAGGTGAAAAATACAGATTGCCATCCAAAAAAATGTGGCAGGTCTCCTTACCCACACACTCACCTTAAAGTGTTATTAAATACATGTTCGTCTTAAAGTTGTTCCTATTAACATAATTAATACATCATGGCCGTCATTATAATTTAATTTACTTTGTTTTGGAGTATGCTTGATTAAAATTGAGTTATTTTGGAAATATTCGAAGTGACAAATTCAACCTAATTTGGATTTGAATACCAACATTCTAGATAGGTCCTCTTGATTCGATACAGCACTGCTCCGCCGAAACAATGAGTTATAGCTGTATATTTGCATAGTGAACTTAAAGCTGTACTGTTAGAAGAAGTGTCAAGTGTTATGGCCCTGTCACATTATGACGCTTCTCACCGGCGCGCACAACTTCGCCGATCCCCTTACGTGTGCCGCCGACCGTTGCCGACCGTCGCTGTAGATGAACGCGTACCAACACGCGCCAACACGCGCCTGACGTATCCCGATGTTGCGCCAACAAATCACACACTTCGACGCGCGTTGGCAAGAAACATCGTAATGTGACAGCACCATTACACGGCTCAATTCTCAGAGGATATCTATTTTGTATCTTTTTAGAAATATTAGGTATTGAATTGATTAACACATTCAAAGCTAGTGCACTTCAACGAGCCATCATAGAGATGATCACTTTTCACATAGTATATTTTTTTTTTTTTTTTTTATTGAGGCTGTATTTATACTGTCCATAGCATATAAGCCCCGGGTACCCAGGCTTGTTTTCAATGCTGGCCAGTTGTAGTGTTGGTGTTATCTTACCACACAGTGGCTGCTGATAAGGTATATATATGTGAAGTGTAACGTATTATGCAAGATTAAAGCTAAGTAAGGGAATTATTATTATTATTATATTGACATACTCCGTAAGACTCAACACTGTACTCGTGGTGTCACCTGCAACCCACCTCAGCTGAACCCTATGTGGACAAGTGTCAGTCGCATCGGAGCATTTTTTCTTTATATCTAACTATGGGAATTGCATCAATTGACATCCGGATATTATCCACCAGACCCTAAGACCCAACTGACACCATCCAATATCGGGAACAGAGCACCATTTATTGCTGATCAGGAACCTGGTTTCCAATGACTGGCCAAATAATTGGCATTGGATGCGGACAAGATACCATGATATTTACCATATTGCCAATGTCCAAATAAGGTCCGAGATAATTTTCGTAACCGATATTATTTTTGCTTTATTGGGTTGGTTGGTTGTTTGAGTTTTATGTCCCAGTAACATCGGCCTTATTGGGAGACCAGCTGAATATGGGCATCCCCGCAGCAGGGCGCCACCTGCATTCATGAATGTGTCTTTGCTATTCCTCAGGGAACAGGATCGTAGCATTAAGGGGCTGTCACATTAGGGTTTTTTGAGGGAGCGTATGGCGGCGTAGGCGCGTTACGTCATATACGTCGGCATACGCCAAATATGCTACTCATACGCTATGCATACGCTACTCATACGCTACTCATATGCCACCAGATGCCGCCAGATGCCGGCTTATGTGAAGCGTATGAGGCATACGCCGCCATACGCTTTCATAAATCCATCCGTCCAAATTTGTTTGTGCATGCTCAAAAAAACTCGACCTATGAGGGCGTATGGCCCATACTGTCAAAAAATGTCACAGCACGCTCCCATACGCTCCTCATACGCTCCTCGTACGCTCCTCGTAGGTTCCACATACGCTCAAAACTACCCGAAAGGTCACCAAATGTCATCATAGGCCGGCACGCGCAGGACCTATGTAGGTTTTCAATACGCTCCCGCCATACGCCGTAATGTGACAGGGCCTTTAAGAACATGTGGAAATTGAAAATAGCACATTAAATATGTAATAGTCTCAAAGCAAATACTGTTCTGCTTGTTGATCGCACTCTCTCTCTCTATATATATATATACAAATCTACTGCTGCTGTAGTTGTATCTACTGACATCTCATGTAAAAGCATTGGAATATTCATAGGTTTTCTTCTCGGCTATATAAATGTATATATGTATATATCTATATATTTAGAGAGAGAGACAGAGAAATAGACAGGGGGAAGAGAGAAAGATGCATATACATATGTATATTGCTATGTACCTATATATTTACAAATTAATTTAATTTGGATTATTTTCATTAAACACATTTAGGTAATTCTATTTGGGCGGTGCCTGTGCGGATTTCCTTCTAGCAGTTTCTACAGGTACACATGATCTGGCCACATCTTCCATTATCTGCCCTCCCTCCCTTTCCCTGCCCCCACCTGACAATTCCCACCCCTGCCTCCCTTCTCCTCCCTTCCCCTCCCTTCCCTCTTCTTCCAATCCCTTCCCTCTTTCTTCCAATCCCCACCCACACTACTTCCCTCTTCCTTGCTGTTGTAACTTTACAGATGCACCAGACACCACCAGCCACACCCACACACACGTACACCCACCCACCCCCACCCCCACCCCCACACCCACACCCACACCAACATCCACATCCACAGCCACACCCACACCCACACCCACCCCCCACATACCCACACACACACACCAACACACCATACACACACACATACACACATACACACCCACACATCCATCCCGAAGCATAACAATTTTATGCAGATCACGAGAACCTGTGTAAATACGGCGGGTTGTGCGCATGCGCAAACAGAGTCGCGCAGTCGTCAGTTCGTCTCACTGCTATGGACACCCCTCCCGGCCCTCTCCATTGTTCTACTGGCGCCCCCTGGTGGGAGGTGGAGAGTGAGAGTAGGGTGGGGGGAGAGGAACGCAGATAGGAGAGGGGGATCAGGAGTATGAAAGGTGAGGGGGGAATTAGGAGCGGAGTATTAGGGTATTGTGTGTGCGAATTGCTGACATCCGGTGTCATATGTTAGGATTCTCTGACTCTGAGAGGTAACGTCCCTCTCCTAAATCTCCATAATCCGATGAAAGCATAACATATTCAAAAACAAAACACTCACCTCGATTGGATGCTGCATATATATAATGAAGCAGTTATTAAGTTCCTGCGCTATGCCACTATGCCGATATGCCGCTATGCCGTTATGCTGATATGCACTTATGCCGATATGCCACTATGCCGCTATGCCAATATGCCGATATGCCGATATGCCTCTATGCATCTATGTCTATATGCCACTATGCCGCTATGCCGCTATGCCGCTATGCCGCTATGCCACTACGCCGCTACACCAATATGCTGATATGTCGCTATGCCGATATGCCGCTATGCCACTATGCTTTGCCGCTATCCCTGATCCCCGATTCCAGATCCCAGATCCCCCCACCCCCGATCGCCGACCCCTGATCCACGATCCACATCCTACACACACATGTTCAAAAGCTGTCTTTGCATCTGCCAGTCCCAAACACAGTCACCAGTGGGTTGTTCCATAACATCATTTAGTCATTAGGCCACAATCGTATTATAACAAGAGCCCCGCACTGGCCAGGCAGCTGCCCCCACCCTCTATCCATCCGCATGACCACCCTCTTCGCCACCCATCCCTCGCCCCCCCCCCCCCCACACACCCTCCCCACCTCCCCGCCTCAGCAAACACGGCGTCAGGTGGCGCTCTTAGTACTCCCACCCGCCACTCACCCCACTGCCGGCCCGCTGAATAAGTAAAGACAGGCGTACCTTATCCAACATTGGAGAGACAACTTCACATTATGTTCTTGCTAATGTGCTGCCAGTTGGCAATACTTCTTCCTGTCAAGGCAAGCACAGCTGAGGCTGTCACTCTGTGATATTGTGGCGTTTAATGGACAACTTCACTCACATGTTCTTGTGGTACATGTTTGGGGTGAATTTATTTAGCCAGATCATAGTGGACAAGTGTGTTAACACTTCTCTTTCCGACTGGGCAGCACTAGTCCAGTTTGATTCAACACTTTTGAATGTTATTATTAGTAATAATTTAGGTTTTGTTCTTTCTTGTTTATGGCTTGTAACGGTTTGTAGATTGTAAAAAGTCCAAAATCCAACGCTCACCATAGTTTGCGTTAATCCATTTAAACATCATCTGTTTTTCAAGGTTAAATTATTTGTTTGTAGTTTCTTAAACACTGATATATGTTCTGCATTCCACCTTGCAGCTGGCAGTTTATTCCGAATATTGGCACTCATGTTAGCTACACTGTAGTGTTAGTTACACTGCAATCATATGCACTCGTTTTTGATTTGATTCTTGCTAGTAACAAACCATAGGTGCCTCTTGCACACCTTATTTGTAACCTCGTGGGTTTTCTTAGTTCAGTATTTATTGTGCATGTACAACTTCAGGTGATCCTTTTGCCTGTTTGTGATGAATTTTACTTGTGCTATCGTATGCAGAGTTCACTGCCCTAGGCATACTCCCTAGGTACATACTTTATTTATCCTATTAATTTTCTTCTCAGTGCCAGAACACTTGTCTTCGAGCCTTGTGCATTGCAGGTTTAAGTGTTATTTACTACAAGCTACATAGAACTGCAAAGAGCATGATGCATAATTGATACAGTATAACATCTAGGGGATCAGACCTGTTGGTTAGGGCCTGTCACACTACAACCTATGGCGTTAGCGTATGCCGACATATGCACTTTTCGACCAACACATCGGCATATGCCGTCATAGGTTACGCATAGTTGGGCATAGGTCATATACACTTTTCATAGGTCGTCATAGGTCGGCATAGGTCGAGCCACCAAAATGTGTTTGTGCATGTTCAAAATGTTAAACCTATGCCGGCGTGTGGCTCATATGTTTCTCATATGCTAGACGTATGCTAGTTCTATGCTGGCATAGGTTATGCATAGGTTAGGGGTAGGTCGGCATAGGTTAGCCGTACGTTGAACCAGCGTCCTCTGCATATCTCTGGCTTACATAGTGTACGCCTAGTGTATGGGTAAAGGGGCTGTCACACTACGACATATAGCGTTAGCATATGCCAACATATGCGCTTTTTGACCAACATGTCGGCATATGCCGTCATAGGTTATGAATAGGCTGGGCATAGGTCAGATATGCTTTTCATAGGTTGGCATAGGCCAGTGTAGGTCAAGCCGCCAAAAACTGTGTGTGCATGTTCAAAATGTTAAACCTATGCCGGTGTGTGGCTCGTATGTTTCTCAT
The DNA here is from genome assembly GCA_030323885.1 of Branchipolynoe longqiensis. Classification (NCBI taxonomy): domain Eukaryota; kingdom Metazoa; phylum Annelida; class Polychaeta; order Phyllodocida; family Polynoidae; genus Branchipolynoe; species Branchipolynoe longqiensis. The sequence goes on along the minus strand of CM059188.1, from coordinate 10,536,865 downwards.
ACGCTAGACGTACGCTGAATGTACACCGGCATAGGTTATGCATATGCAGGCCATAGGTTGGCGTAGGTTACTCATAGGCTAGACCTGTCACCTGTAGCCCTCAACAAACATCCCAGTACGCCATGTATAGGTCATCATACGCTTTGCATATGCCGTCATAGGTTAGGCATAGTTTAGGCATAGGCTACGCGGACACTTCATACGTCGCTGGGACCTCCCGCAGTGCAAAAAGGTTGGCTTATCTCGATCTATTACGATTTTCAAATTATTGCGCCACGTTACGCATACGCCGCCGCCATACTTCGTAGTGTGACAGCGCCGTCATGGACATAAAGTGTGATTGCAGTGTTGTAAGCAGGTTGACAACACCCATTGCATGATTGTGTAAGTGTGAATATAACAATTATGGTAATTATATCGAAACCTTGTTGATGATTCTACTTGTATATAGGTGTGATTTAAAACCATTCATCCAGGTCAAGATTAGCCATTTCTGCGTAACCTAATTAAGGTGTATTATCAATTTCTACTATGGGGGAGTGGGGAATAATTACGGTGGGGGGTGGAAGGGGTTGTTAAGGAGGGAGGGGTAGAGGGGGGGGTGGGCTTTGTCCCAGATAGGCGTGTTGTTCATTACATAACACCTGTATACTTGCTTTTTTATGAGAGTAAATAACTGAGTTTTCACAAAATAATGAATAACCTCACACTAACTCCTTCTGTGTGCAACCTCCGATTGCGACGCTCGCGATGAAGCCAGCCATAAACGTGCTCTATCTTCTCGTACAATGTTGCAGTGATCGCAGAGTGCATTGCTAGCCAGACGGGAAAGACTTTTGAAACAAAAGAAGAACACCAAAATACACCCCAAAAAGAATATATTTAATTCATCGCTGCGCAATTCTCCAGGTGTCTCTGCACATCCTGTGTCCACTAAATAAGCCAGTCAGTCACACACACATGAGCTGAGAAAAAGAAAACCCACAACGCAGCCACCCGGTGCTGCAAGGATTAGCAAGAAGATCACACAAAAAAGTGTGCTGCGACAATTTGTGTAGCTACTTGACCTTTGACCCGTGATCCTCGGACGAGTTGACATTTGATCCTTTCGGCGATTCACTGGCCGGGCCCCTGACCACCACGTAATGAGAACAGTCAAGTTTTCTTCCCGGGCTTATTATTGTTGAGGGAGGCCGGGCTGGGCACGGTGCTTGGAGGTACCAGCAGGTGGGGGTGCACAAAACAAAAGCAATAACATCAACAATAATAAGAAAAAGAGGGAGAGCGCGGAAAGGTTTACTGCGAAGAACTGTTGCGGAGTCATTAACTTGTTTGTGGGGGGCAGGGTGGGGAGGGGAGGGGAGAGGAGGGGAGAGGAGAGGAAAGGAGGGAGCGGGGAGGGGGGGAGGGGGAGGGGAGGGGAGGGAGGGGAAGGGGGGAGAGGGGAAGGTGGGGGGAGCGGGGGAAGGGAGAGGAGGAGAGAGAGGGGACGGGAGTGGATGGGAGGGGGAAGATGGGATGGGAGAGATGGGGAGGGGAGAGGAGGGGAGAGGAGAGGAAAGGGGGGAGGGGGAGGGAGGAGTGGGAGGGGGGAGGGGAGGGAGGGGGTGAAGGTTAATGAGCAGCTCTCAGCAAATTAGCGTCTGGACATGATGGCACATACTAGCAGTGGAAGGTGGAGTGGAGTGGATGGGGATGGGAGGGGATTGTGTGGGTGGGTGGGTGTTGGTTGATGAGAGTGGGAGTTGTGGGTGTGGGTTTGGGTTTTTGGGTGTGTGTGGGTGATAGTGTGCGTGTGGCCATCTATGTGGTGTGAACAATTCTCCTCTCTCCCATCAAAAGACACTTATAACCAACAATAATTAGTGGCTGGGAGAGAGTTTGTCAGGTTCCCACAAGGGGGACATAGCACTTAATGTTCCTTTTCTTCACCTATTTCTAGTGGTAATTTAATAACCTTTTGTTATTGCATAATGCAGTTATTTACTTATAGATCTAGGCATTGCACAGAAGGATAGAAAGTTTTGTAAGGCTTCTCCTCCTGTTTTGTTGGATCTCATGTTGACTTCTATAAGATCTCGATTTTCATCGGTACGCATGCTGTGACCGGTGAGAATCTGAGGGGGCAGTGTAGTAGTCCAGACATGAGATCCACTACCATACAGTGGCAGCAAGGACTGCTCCGTCACCATCACAGTTCATAGCAATATGTGGCGGTATGGTAGCCACCGGGCAGCGCCACGACAGAGCTGCCACCTACTGCATGCAGCTAGCATAACCTCCCATGGCAGAGCCGGGTAACTTGATCATGGACGTCGTGGTGAGCAGAGAATAAAGACGACTGGAAGCAAGCGTACTTGTTCTCCTGCTTGCTTGGGGGGTCTACCATGTAGGGGTAAAGTTCCAGGCGGCCAATAGAAGGCCCCATCACAATACGATCAGGCTTCTATTAGCAAGAGTCCATCTTGGTTGGACTAGAGTTGTGGGTTGCAGCGGTGGTGAAGTGCTTTGTTTGCCTTAGACATATATAAAAAGAAATCACCCTTATCCAGAGTAGGGGGCGAATGAGAACGCTGCCTAAAATCCAAGCAAGAACTCCCTCAGTAATAATTAACACAAAATAAGCTGTGGTCGTGTGGTTTCAATAGGCAGTCTTTATCTAGAATGTTGTGAAATTGCGAAATTGGGAGATAATGAAAAAAGCCAACAAGATGGCGGCCACCGACAGCTTTCTATTTCACTTTTACTGTTTATTAATCTAGATGATTTCATCAATTACTCACCCCAATCATTCGGTAAAGCGCGGGCCTCGCGTGTGGAAGGTCGGGAGTTTGATTCCTGGGCGTGTCAAACCAATGACTTATCAAATTGATAGTTGTCGGTCCCTAGCCTGGCACACATCATTAATAGGATAGGCCAAGGTTTGCTCACCTCAGTGCCAGGATAATGCGACTGAGTGGGATATCGGATCATGGTGCCAGTGGCAGTGGGGAAACACTATACAATCGTCATGAGTGTGTATTGTCACAAGTCGGTACACATCCTGATATGGCCTTGACTGTTGCCACAACGTGAAACCCCAACAACCAAAACCCAACCAACCAGCATCCATGTTTGTCTGCGTGTGGTTGTGACTGTGCTTGCGTGAGTGTGGAGTGTGTGTGTGTGGAGGTGGCGGTAGTGGGTGGGGGTGAGCATGGGGGTGGGGGTGGGGGAGGCTTGAGATGCGTGGCGAGGCCTGGTTTAATAATCAGCTGTCAGCAGCAGGATATGAAGGTAATGAGTCCCCGATCACCTTACACAGTCCCGCTGTGAAGCGCAGGACAAGTCCTTTTCCCGTCCACCCATATTTTACTTTGTCTTCCCGTTCGTTATATATTTTGTTCAGCATTGAGTTTAGATAGGAACCTTCAATCTATTTCGGATCAGACTTGCCACAAATATGTATGTGATGTATATTTTAATATACTTGCATTGTATTATATAACACTAGCTTTAGCCCATGATGTGCACTGCTTAAAGCTATGCTCCGCATCAATCCCTGGGCCAATATTGTGTTGAACTGTCATTATATACATATATATATATTGAGGGTCTCTGACTATATTCAGAGAATGTGTCTATATCTACGTTCTCTGCTATAGTCCGGACACATGCACGGTTCCGTTTAAATATAGAGCTGCCATCTGGTGGACTCCATCTGTACCATTATGTAGTAACCCATATCGGTGGTGCTATTTACTAGCGGAGCTAACACCATTTCGGTTATGTGACTCAAAATGGATGCCACTCTGGTCGAAAGAACAAAAGTTAGTAAAAACCATAAAAATAAATATGAAATTGATAACGGTCGGGACAAAAAAACATGTTATTCACAACCCATACATGGCCAAGCATCATTAGAGTACAATGATGCTCATTGGCAACACTGATTAACAGAGGAGTAATGATCAATACGACCCTAAAACGTAACCACCATTTTGTATTATAATATATAGAGTTCATGTGATATATGCGCAGTGAGATGCTCGCAGGTTTGCACGCAAGATACCAACTGTGGGTATCATATTCTGAAATGGTAATATCCACCCACAACAAATAAATGTAAGTCATCCCGGACTTCAGCAGAAACTGCTGTTACAAGTGGGGCCCTTTGCCTGGAACTCTGCGATTATCCACACACAAATCAATTAACCTCGCCGGCTTTTAAGGCCTTTTGTTCTCGGGCAGAATACAAGCAATCAATGACAACAGTTCATGGGGCAACAACCATCCTTCCTGCTCCCGCCACCCCCCCCCCCCCCGCCCCACCACCTTGTCCTGTTTATCCCTCACCTCTATCCCTTTCTCCGTCACCTCTCATCTGCTATCTGGTCTGCCCTCATTCTCCCCTCTCTTTGTCCCTCACTTCTGCCCTCTTCCCCTCTCACATCTCCCCTCATCTCACATCTCTCCTGCCGCTCAGTCCTCAATTCTAGCCTCGCCCTCCTCACTTCTCCGTTATTTCCCCCTCAACCCCACACTTCCCCCCTCATCCCCCCCCTCATTCACTCCCACATCTCCCCTCATTCTCCCTCCGCTCATTCCCCCCTCACCCCCCACACACTTCCCCGCTCACTTCCCTCCCTCATTCACTCTCAAATCTCTCATGCTTGCAACACATCAGTCCTCATTCTCCACTCACCGTCTACCCAAACCTCTCTCCCGTCTCCCCTCATTGTCGCTCATGCGTCCCCTCAATCTGCTTCACCTCTCCTCCTCACTACCCTTCTCTTATCCATTCATGGTCCCTCATCTCTCTCCTCATCCTCCATGACCTTTCACCTCTTTCTCCTTCACATCTACTCATTCTCCCTTCCCTCATTTCCATCTCTCCCCCATTCTTCCTCCTCTTCCCCCCATCTCATTCTCTAACCTCTCCTTCTCCCTTTATTCTACATCACCTTTTCCCTTATTCTCTTTTAGCTGTATCCTGATTCTCCCTAATTTCCCCCCTTCCTCGTTATCCTTCCCTTCTCGTATCCTTCTCCATCACCTCTCTCTTCATTCCCCCTCATTTCTTCCCTCCTTCTCCCTAACTCTCCCCACATGGACCCTCCCCTCTCCACACAGCACCACTAACCTCTTCTCTCTCGCATCTATAAACTCTCTCCCCTATCCCTCCCCTCTCCCCTCAACCACCCTCACCTAACCCAGTCCCCATTCCCTTTGACCCTTAGCCTAACCTTCTTGCCCCCCCTCCCCCGCCCGCCCATCCCCCTCCACCACCTCGCCCCCGTCAGTCCACATAGAACCACCCCACCCTATTTCTATCCCGTACCAGAAACACACCCATGCCTCCCCACCCACCCACACTCACGCACACAGCACCATGGCATTCAGGCCAAAGCTTTTAGTGGATTTGGGACAATTTGTAGATGAGTCCTGTGAGCACTGTCAATCAGATAAAGCGACATTCTGCTCGATACAAAAATGCTGACTCATGTTGCATGGGCCCACTCTGAAACCCGACACCACTATAGACAAGGGAGGAGCACTGCTGGATCCACACACCCACATACCAATACTCCCACCCCCACACACCAATACCCCCACACCCCCACACACCAATACCCCCATACCCCCACACCCCGTCATCCTCACACACCTCAACTTCCAAAATAATCCACACCCTTACAGATCCATACCCACACCTACACAGATCGACATCCACAATCACACCCACATCCCCACCCTCACATTTCAGCAATTAGTAACATTAATACAATAAAATAAAATATAAACAATTGAGGAACCTTTTCAGATGATAAGAAAGAAACATCAAAGCAATGTGTGTCTCTTTGTTTTAAAGTTCCAGTTCCACATTGTTTGGTATCCAATTTAGATATATATGTATAGATAGACGGTTGAATGAATAGATATATGAGACTGTCTCAAAAGGTGCTAAGCAATATGGGACAAAACTTTGTCCATTGTAACGATCAACATACTATCTGCTTATGCATTTGCTCAGGATAAACTGATTTGTTTTTTTCATAAGTCATATACGCAAATGGCACCACAGAGGAGGAGGTAATAACTAAACTAAATAAACTCCTACTAAAACTAGATGAGTGGTGTGAGTCCAACAAAATAACCATCAACACAAGCAAATCAAAAACAGTACTCTTCTCGCATAAACAAATGCCAGAAAGAAAACTACACTGTAAGTTAGGAAACCAAACACTAGAAAATGTAGACCATTACAAATACCTAGGCCTTGAGTTGGACAGCCAACTAAACTACAACCTATGTATAAATCAAATTATACAAAAAGTAAACCACAAACTGTGGCTATTTGCAAAGCTAAGAGACTACATGACATAAGAAATGTCAATACAAATCTTCAAGGGCATGGTGCTCCCCTATTTTGACTATGGAGATGTAAACTACATGGGTGCGAGAAAAGAACTACTAAAAAAACTGAAAACACTGCAGAACAGAGCCCTACAAATCTGTCTAAGAGTAGACAAGCTGCACCCAACCTATGACATACACAAAAGAACCAAAGTGAAACTACTAGAAAATAGGAGAATAATTCATTTGAAAACATTAGCATATAGCTATAGTCAAAACATTAAACTTCTAACAAAACCACAAAGGGCTACTAGAGCAAATAATACACCACTACTAAAGCAGACCAGAAGCCAAATAAAAGCTCATGAGAGAAGCACGCTGGAAATGGCTGCCAAGTTGTGGAATGCCCAAACGGCAAAGGAACGACAAATTCCTGACCTAAAAACTTACAAAAAATATCTGTGCAAAATAAGGCTAGAAAACCCCCAGTAAGCTGCACTGCAAAGGGGCATGTGATATGTCACGGCCCACCAGCGGGATGCCCAATGGAAGGTAACCATGCCAAAAGTAGCTAGATAACACACCACACAGCTATGTACAAGCCTATGATATGTAAATAGGAGTAGGCTAGTCTAGTAATAAGAGTAGAAAAATAAAAACATATATACCAAGAAAATCCAAAAAAACTAACATAGGCTACTAACCATACCAACCAATTATCTATCTGCTACTGAAATGCAGGCAATCAAATACCTTATCAGCAGCCACTGTGTGGTAAGATAACACCAACACTACAACTGGCCAGCATTGAAAACAAGCCTGGGTACCCGGGCTTATATGCTATGGACAGTATAAATACAGCCTCAATAACAATTTAATTTTTTTAAATCCCAATAAAATATATATTGATTTGAAGCAAATGTCCTTCTGTTTTCAGTGTAACTGTTTCTATGCTGTTTTGTGTCAATCGTTACAATGGACACACAAAAAAGAGTTATCACCTTTTGAGACAGGCTAATACACAAAATAGATATGCAAATATAAAGAGAGAAATGTGGTAGAGGGATAGGGACCTACTGACGATATCAAATAATCAGGAATTAGAAAACTACCCTTAGGGTGAACATGAAAAAGGCTAAATTCTCCGTGATTTGTGTAAGGCTACTTTGTAACTGTGTGGCATTGTCTGTACATATATATATATATATATATATATATATATGTATAAATACAAGCTACAGTAGAAAAAGGGAGAAATACACCACACTGCGGCTGTGTGCGCAGACATTATCGCACTGCCGCAAGTGACAGTGGTAGCGGTGGAAGTATGGTTCGGAGGTGGTGGAGCCACCGGTGCCCGTATGAGTGGGAAGCAAATACATGCAGAGATCCCATTGGCCAATAATATAGTATCGGAATAACATAATACAGTGTAACAAAACATAGAAATTCCCTTACGCGGTTTTATACTCACATAATACATATGTATATGTATATATATATATATATATATATATATATATATATATATATGTATATGTATATATACATATATATCTGATGTATAACATATTATGCGAGTATAAAGATACATGAGGGAATATTACGTATAATTATTGTTATTGGTATCCTCCATAAGATACAACACTCTACTGGTGGTGGCAGCTCGCCCACCTCACCTCCTCCAGATGTTGACCAGTGTCAGTCGCACCGGCGGATTTTTTCTTTGGCGATATAAATATATTCATATACCCTTCTCCCTGTGCCCCTATATATATATATATATATATATATATATATATATATATATATATATATATGTATATATATATAGGGTATGACCGTTTTTCCAATAGATATACCGGAGAAATAATCGAGATGGAGAATCTGTAATTAATTATGTGGTTGCATCAGTTAAACACATGCTACGGATGCAACACTATAATATTCACAGTAACCGGTCGGTGGTGTATTAGTCACATGGGCCGATGACACGCAAACATCAGCAGAAACAGGCAGACGGCCACTTTGTTGGCCATCAGGCAGAAATCGGAGAGGGCCCAGCCAAGAAAGTGAAGCCGGGAAGAAAGTTCCTGTACCGGGACAATGCCCTTCATTAAACCGGGGGCGCTCGCCGGGGCGGCGGGGGACGGGGGCCGGTGTCGCGTTTAAATTCTAAGTGGGTTTAGAGTCTATGGTCGGGGTTCTGTGCATGCGTCAAAATCAAACGGCATTTCAGTGTATTCGATTAATCAACTCGGGTGACCCTAGGAACTGTTTGATGCACAAATGTGACATCATCGCTTCAAGCCAACCCCAGCCAAGAGGTGGGTTAAACTTTTTGCACACAGCACAATTTGTTGTCAACTCCACTCATGCTGTTCTATGTGAATTTTTAGGAACTCGGGTGACCCGAGTCACCCGGGTGGTGTTAATCGAATACATGCATGCACAGAAGCCCGACCGTAGACTCTAAACCCTATGACAATCTAAACCACGACACCGGCGAGGCGGGCTACCGGGGAGTCTGTTTGGGGAAGGTTGGGAGAGGGGGGGGGGGGGGGGGAGAATGGTTGATCGGGGAGAAAGATGGGAGGGGTGGGTGGGAGGATGTGGTTGGTGTTGGTTGGTTAGTTATTAAAGTTTTTCATCCTCGCAACAAATAATGTCATATCAGGACGGGTACTGACTGCTGACAGTGCGCACTCATGCCGAATTTATATTGCTGCCCCACTGAGAGATCAGGCCGCCAGCACCATGAACTGATATCCCAATCAGTGTTTGTTTGTTTGTTTGTTGTTTTGCGTCCTAGCAACATATAAGGTCATATCACGACGGGGTCCCAATCAGTCACATTATCATGACACTGAGCCAACCACTCCTTGCTATAGCCTAAAAATGCAGAGGGCCTGGCTAGGAAGCGACAAGTATACATTTTAGGGGGGGGGGGGGGGGTAGGTGGGGGGGATTGGTGGAAGGGGGAATGGGTAGAAGGGGGAATGGGTAGAAGGGGGAATGGGTGGAAAGGGGAATGGGTGGGCGGGGGATGGGTGGGCGGGTAAGGGGTGGAAGGGGGGATGGGCGGGGCGGGGGAATTGGTGGGCGGGGAAATGGGTGGGTGGGGGAATGGGTGGAAGGGGGAATGGGTGGGCGGGGAAGGGGTGGAAGGGGGGATGGGTGGGTGGGGGATGGGTGGGCGTGGAAGGGGTGGAAGGGGTGGGTGGGTGGGTGGGTGGGGGAAGGGGTGTATGGGGGATGGGTGGAATGGGGAATGGGTGGGTGGGGGAATGGGTGGGCGGGGAAGGGGTGAAATGGGGGAAGGGGTGGAAGGGGGATTGGATGGAAGGGGGGATGCGTGGGTGGGGGAATGGGTGGGAGGGGGATGGGTGGGCGGGGTAATGGCTGGGCGGGGTATGGGTGGGAGGGGGGATGGGTGGGTGGGGGTGGGTGGGTGGGGGAATGGGTGGGAGGGGAATGGGTGGGTGGGGGGTGGGTGGAAGGGGGAATGGCTGGACCGAGGAATGGGAGGGTACCGGTGGCTGATTGAATTAGTGCGTTTTGTCTGTGGACACGGTGTGACGGCATTATTGAGGGGACTTGAATGTGCTCATCGTTTTGTGTCACACACGCCGATATTATCGATCACATTTGAGGCCCCTTTTAAGCTTCTTGTGTGAAGTGCGTCTTTATCATTGCGAAAGTTGGTGTAGAAGCATTTGTCGTGTTTGAGTTGCTTGCTTGGTTTAATAGATTTACGCGATTTGTATTATTATCAATACAGTACAACCCCGTTAAACCAAGCTCGGTTAAACCAAACGATCGGTTAATCCAAACTTTTTTCGGCGGCCAAGCAAAATACTACCATGTATCGAATAAAAAAAGTTGGTTAAACCAAAGTAGGTTAATCCAAATTATCGGTTAATCCAGACAAAATTGTCGGACCCCCAGCCACTCCGGTATGGTTAAACCAAACTATGATGTGGTTATAGGGTAATCTGACTTATTTTATATGATAAATTGTAGTATTTTTCCGGGCCGCCGAAAAAGGTTCAGATTAACGATCGTTCGGTTTAACTGAGCTTGCATTAACGGGGTTATACTGTACATACATAAAAGAACAATAATCAAAGTGTCCACATACATTGTATATTACACAGTGTGTTACATGTGCAATACACTCTTACTCAAAGTCAAATAGCAAAGCCACAGCTCCGTTAAACCAATGATAGGTTAATCAAAACACATTTATTGTATCCCTTCAAGTTTGGTTTAACGGGGTTATACTGTATTAATGTTATCAACGTTTTGTTTCATTATTGGCATTGTTGTTGTTATCAAAATTATTGTTTCTCTTTTTTGTTATCACTGTATCGGGACGACTGTGTGAGTGAATCATTCGCTACCCGTGTAGCAGGTTGTATGATTCGCTTATTGGGTTCGAACCCTGGCCGAGTAAAACCAATGAGCGGTAGAATGTTGTATCTGCTTGCACTTTACACAATATCAACATCTAAAGTCATATCAGGATGGGCACCGACTTGGGATTGAGCCTACTTACAGTGACTTATTAGTGCTGCTCCATTGGATGGGCATTCTATTGACATGATATCCCACTCAGTCGCACCTTCTTGATACTTAGCAAGCCAGTCGTTGCCCTATGTTATCAATGGCGAACGCCAGGTTAGGTAGCGACAAGTATCAATTTGTAAGTCATCGGTTTGACTCGGCCAGATTGTCGAGCCAACAACCTTATGGGGCTGTCACACTACGACGTGACTATGTCAGCGTAACCACAACGTGAAAATAATGATATCACGTCGAAGTTATCGGCGTAATATGCAAATTGTGGACGTGAATGCCGCGTAGTTGACGTGACCGTAACGTGACCGTAACGTGACCGTAACGTGACCGTAATGTGACCGTAACGTGACCGTAACGTGACCGTAACGTGACCGTAACGTGACCGTAACATGACCGTAACGTGACCGTAACGTGACCGTAACCGTGACCGTAACGTGACCGTAACGTGACCGTAACGTGACCGTAACGTGACCGTGACGTGACCGTGACGTGACTGTAACGTGCAAAACGCGGCCCACACGTTGCTCCCACCCGGGCCGTCGGTCTGACGTGACATAACGTGACTCTAACGTCATTTACGCTGCTATAACGATCGCGGAACGTCTACCTAACGTCATTGTCACGTCATCCCGACGTGACGGCGTCACGTCGAGATACGTCGAAAGTTTTGAACAGGTTCAAAACCTAGACGCGCGCCGACGTAACACGACGTAACATGACGTAGCTCGACGTCACTCTAACGTCATTATGACGTCATCATAACGTAACCCAACGTACGGCAACGTAATGACGAAAAATGATCACGTTAGGCTCACGTTGGCTCGTTACGTCGTAGTGTGACAGGGGTATTAGGAAGGGATACCTAGGGTGCTGAGCGATGTGGCCACCTCGTCCGGTGAACTGGAATGAGGTAGAACAATTGTCTGCGATTAAAATTACACTCGCTTAATAAAGGAATGTAGGAAGTATGCAAATATCCACATAACGTTGGTCATTGGTATTGTCGTTTTTTATTCTGTCTATTGATAGCTGTAAGATCATGATTATTACTGTTATCATTGGTATATTTGTTATTATTGTAGTAGTCTGCCCTGACCTCTCAGGCAAGTACCCACATAGACAGGTAGGTGTGGGTAGGTGGTGATATCAGGGAGCCTAGGTGGTGTAATGGTTAGCACACTGGCCCGGAATGCAAACAGATGTGGGTTTGAGTCCTGCTCTCAGTGCAACATTTCCCATTTTCATCATCCCCCATGACACTGGTTGCCGTGACCATGATCCTGTACAAGCTGTGCGTTGTATGGTTGTTGAACCTACCCTGTGTATGTATGTGTTAGTGCATTGCCTTTATGTATGTAATTGTAAGCATTAAAGGACTTACAATTCCACGGGGACGAGTGTAGTAGTCTGCACTGACCTCTCTCAGGCAAGTAACCACATAGACGGGTAGGAGTGGGTAGTGTGGTGATATCACAGAGCCTAGGTGGTGTAATGGTTAGCACACTGGCCCGGAATGCAAACAGATGTGGGTTTGAGTCCTGCTCTCAGTGCAACATTTCCCATTTTCATCACCCCATGACACTGGTTGCCGTGACCATGATCCTGTACAAGCTACGCGTTGTATGGTCATTGAACCTACCCTGTGTATGTACGTGTTAGTGCATTGCCTTTACGTATGTAATTGTAAGCATTAAAAGACTTACAATTCCACGGGGACTAGTGTAGTAGTCTGCACTGACCTCTCTCAGGCAAGTAACCACATAGACAGGGAGGTGTGTAGTGTGGTGGTATCACAGAGCCTAGCTGGTGTAATGGTTAGCACACTGGCCCGGAATACAAAGAGATTTGGGTTCGAGTCCTGCTCTAGGCGCAATATTTCCCATTTTCATCACCCCCATGACATTATTAGAGTTCTTTCTAAAAATGTTGTCATTCATATCATTGCCAAGATTGTTATCATTGGTATATTTAATAATGTTGTTGGCGTTGTCATTATTGTCATTATTGTCATTATTGTCACTGTTATTACTGATGGGTGTATGATTATTATAATGATACTACCCACCATAGACTTCTTAGTGTTTGATGCTTGCATTTTTTCTATGTTTACTTTTGCTTTATACCGGGAGCCATATTGACATTAAGGTTGGTATTACCAAGCTGCATTACAAATGGTTAACTTTAAAGTCATTTAATAGTGAAATCATGCTAAATTAATTTATTGGACAAACAGAAATGTTGGACAAGATATGCCTTTGTGATAGTCCTCAGTCAGATGTGCTATTGCATTAACGTACTTTCTTCTATTAATGACAACATCTTTGAGAAGTGCAGCAGTATCTCAGTTATCTATATAGGATCCAATGAAGACTTCAAGCGCAATCAAATGACAAATCCATTTTAGTTGTTCTCTGTAAAATAGAATTTGTTGTTATGGTTTACAGGTAAAGTCTGTAGATGTCATATTGGGTAATGCGTTATGTAGGGGATTTGTTGATTTCTGTGAAAATATTGGACTTGATAATCGGAAGGATGGCAGCTTCAGCTCAAAGCTTGTTGTCAGGGCTTCATGTTGGCACGAATGGCCTTTGTAGGTTGTTGTGCCTGAACCCTTCAAATGTAGGCAAAGTGTATTGGGGTTAAGAAAAATCTATGATTTCATCGGATTATGTCAGTTATTGTTGCCCTCACATCAGTGTTTATATTAATAACATTGCTCTCAGGGTCTTATTTATTTATAGAAGAACTATTAGCGTTATTATTGCAATTAATGTGACGACAATCATCATTTTTCTTTAGTAATTGTTATCATTGAAAACATGGACAACAATAGGCCAACTACCATCGCTATATACATCCGTCCATATCTCCACTTATCCATCAGTTCACATTCAGCACTAAAACCCCAAAATAACCCCAATACAGTTGGGAGAGTGCTGATTGCTTATTAATTATCATTTCTTTGGGGAAATTCTGATTAATTGTAATCGCACAAAGTGAGCGGGCTATCAAAAGGTGTTTTATCAAACGTGACAATTTGCTCGCCCGACGATAACACCCGATAGTTGGGGACAGTTGCTCACCCCCCCCCCCCTCATCCACCCACCCAACCACCTACCGCACCCCTGCACTGCTGTTGCCATAGTAACCCTATTATGCGCGCCCGCAGTTGCGCGCGCACATTAGGACCCGTCGATTCGCGGCACTGTCAATCATAATGACGCTGATAGTATTAATTGCCAGCGATCGGGAGTAATAACGAAAATTAGAACAATAAAATTTGACGTTTGCCTCAGCGCCCGCTCGCTGGTAGGACAGTGGCGCCATCTGGCGGGAAGCCCCGGCGGACAGCCCGGGGACCCGGCTTGCCTGCCGGCGTCCCGCTCCCAGAGGCCACTTCCGGTTGGTTCCCTTGCAATCACCCTCCGCGTCCCCCCAGCGTCCCATCAGGCCTGAGGCCGGAGGGGATCGCAACCTGTTACCGGGCGGTGAGAGGGGTGAGGGGTGGACGGATAGGGTGGAGGGGGAGGGGCGGGGGGAGGTGGGATGGAGGGAGGTGGTGGAGGGGAGGGGGTGGGATGGAGGGATGGAGGGCTGGAGGGCTGGAGGGTGGAGGAATGGGAGATGACAGGGGGCTGGAGGAGGGAGGGGGGATATAGGGATGTATAGGAGCGAGGGAGGGAGGGAGGAAGGGGGAGGAAGGGGGAGGGGAAGGGAGGAAAGCGGAGGCAGGGGAGGGATGGGGAGAGAGAGGGAGGGGAATGGGGAGAGGATGGAGGCATGGAGGGATGTAGGGATGTAGGGATGTAGGGATGTAGAGATGTAGGGATGTATGGATGTAGGGAGGGAGGCGGTGGAGGGAGTGGGTGGAAGGAGGGGGGAAAGTGGGAGGGGTGGATGGAGGGGAAAAGAGGATGGATGGAGGGCGGCATAAGGTGAGAGGGAAGGAGGGAGGATCGAGGAGGGAGGCATGCATGGAGGGAAGGGGTAGAGAAGGATGGTAGGAGGAGGGGAGAGGATGGGGGAATGGAGGACGGGAGGGAGGGAGGTTGAGGGACAGTGGAGAGGGTAGCTGGGAATTTTTTTTTATTTTTTTTTATTGAGGCTGTATTTATACTGTCCATAGCATATAAGCCTGGGTATTCAGGCTTGTTTTCAATGCTGGCCAGCTGTAGTGTTGGTGTTGTCTTATCACACAGTAGCTGCTGATAAGGTATTTGATTGCCTGTATTTCAGTAGCAGATAGATAGTTGGTTGGTCTGGTTAGTACTATAGTAGTCTATGTTAATTTTTTTGGATTTTCTTGGCATATATGTGCTTTATTTTTTTCTACTCTTATTTCTAGACTAGCCTACTCCTATTTACATATCATAGGCTTGTACGCAGCTGTGAGGTGTGTTATCTGGGTGCTTTTGGTATGGTTACCTTCCATTGGGCGTCTCGCTGGTGGGCCGTGACATGTATCACCTGCCCCTTTGCGGTGCAGCTTAGTTGGGGGTTCCTAGCCTTATTTTGCACAGATATTTTTTGTATGTTTTTAGGTCAGGAATTTGTCGTTCCTTTACTGTTTGGGCATTCCACACCTTGGCAGCCATTTCTAGCGTGCTTCTCTCGTGAGCTTTTATTTGGCTTCTGGTCTGCTTTAATAGTGGCGCATTATTTGCTCTAGTTGCCCTTTGTGGTTTTGTTAGGAGTTTATTGTCTTGACTATAGCTGTATGCTAATGTTTTCAGATGAATTATTCTCCTATTTTCTAGCAATTTTACTTTGGTTCTTTTGTGTATGTCATAGGTGGGGTGCAGCTTGTCTACTCTGAGGCAGATTTTCAGGGCTCTGTTCTGTAGTGTTTGCAGTTTTTTTAGAAGTTCTTTCTTTGCCACCATGTAGTTTACATCTCCATAGTCAAAATAGGGTAGCACCATGCCCTTGAAGATTTTTATTGACATTTCTTGTGTCATGTAGTCTCTTAGCTTTGCAAATAGCCACAGTTTGTGGTTTACCTTTTGGACAATGTTGTTTATACATAGAATGCGAGTGAGAGGAGGGTCTCTAAGGTTTAAATAGGTCAAAACCTTCCATTAGTAGGTCAGAAATTAACCACTGGTGAAACTATCCAGTATCCTCACGGAGGCAGTGTAAAATGCCACACCGGAAAAGTGTTTTTATTTGGACTCTTGTTGCTGGTCTGTAAATACCTGACATGATGCACTGATGCGAGTTTCCCGGTAAGCGTGGAATCGATGTGAGTCGTGGACTGTGCAGCTCCGATGACGTCAGATGCATTCATTATTTAATTCATTATTTAATTAAATAATTAATGTAGTACACGAGGAGAATGACACCTGCATCAATGCAGGCTTGCTGGCTGGCCATTCTCCAAAAATAATGTTAGTGTTTGCCAGGAAGTGTTGCCTATTTCTAAGTTCTAGAGATCATGTGGGTTTGATGTTGATTTTTCTTATTTGGTAAATTAATTTTGTTGATATGAACCAATATTTGTTTCCACCACGGCAAAGGTACTGAACTTCAAGACTCCGTTTGCTCAGTTATTTGAGCACGTAGCAACAATAAAATGGAATTGGCTATTAAAAAAAAACTAATATAGAAAATACTAACACCCAAAACCGCACAAGGTTGGCCCGAGAAAGATCAGCTAAACACTCTTGAGTGCAGGACCCGACCAATCCAGTATCACAGCTGTCCAGCTTTGAAAACAAGCACCCTCACAGGAGCTTACACGTTATAAGCAGAATAACAAACTTGTCAGAAAAAAAAAATATATATATATTTTGTTTACCCAAACATAATGCCAAACATGAGAGCAAAGTCGGTGGCGGAATCTCTAAGTCTAAGACTGCTAGTTTTCCATGCCACATTTTACGATTCTATGCAGGTAACTCTGCGGGATGCATACAATTGCTCTTTCATCGGAATCCGGGAATTGCTATCAAAAAGCCCTCCCCCCCCCCCCCCAACGAAAATCCACCCAACCCCAACAAACTCACAGACCCTCCAACCTAAACAACGCCATTCAATAGCTATATTTAGCGGAGAGAGTAGTTGTTGTTGTTTGTTGTTGTTTGATGTCCTAGCAAAATCTAAGGTCATATCAGGACGGGGCCCGACTTGTGACAGTGCGCACTCATGACAACTTTATAGTGCTGCCCCACTGGAAGACCAGGCCGCCAGCACCATGACCTGCTATCCCACTCAGTCACATTATCCTGGCACTGAGCAAACCAGCCCTTGCCCTATCCTAATAAAGCCGAGCGCCTGGCTAGGAAGCGACAAGTATCAATATTTAAGTCATTGGTTTCACTCGACCAGGTTTCGAACCCACGACCCCACGATCTACCAACATGGGAAGCGGACGGTCTAACTCATCGGCCATCTCGTCTGGTCAAAGATAACCCCAGAAGAAGATACAAAGACATCTAGTGTTTAACTAAATATCAGTTCAAAATATCTATAACTTATGCTCGACTTAGAACAAAATAGTTATATTATGTTGTTTTGCTGTTTTATCCATGGACGCTCATTGTTCGGGGAGAAACTGGCGGGAAACAGTCATTGCCTTGTTCTCTAAGGCCGGTACACGTGACCCGGTGGTGCAGAAAGGGGGGATGTGTGGCTGGGGTTGGCGTAGGAGTGTGGAGGGGTGTGGGGTTGCGGGGGGTGGGTGAGGTGGTATGGGGGTGAGGAGGGGGGGGATGGTGGTGAGGGGGGATGGGTGGGTGTAGGAGGGTGTGCATTGGTGTAGGGGTGGGGCTGGGGGTGAGGTATGGTGGGGTGGTGAGGGGGATGGGGGGATGTATGGGGTGTAGGGGTGGGGGTTGAGGGTGAGCTGAGGTCGGGTGGTGTGGGGTGGGTGGTAGGAGAGTTTATATTGGTGTAGGGGCGTGGTTGGGGATGAAGTGATGTGGGAGTGGTGAGGGTGGGTGGGGTTGAGGTGGTGGTGAGGTGGGGATGTGGGGTAGGTGTGGGGGTGAATGATGGGGTGGGAGTGGGGTGGGGGTGAGGTGGGGGTGAGGTGGGGGGTGTGGTGGGGGTGAGGTGGGGGTGAGGTGGGGGTGAGGTGGGGGGATGGGGGTAGGAGGGTGTAGGTGGTGGGGTTGAGGGTAGGGGGGAGTGGGGTGGGGGTGAGGTGGTGGGGGACGTGGGATGGTGGTAGGGGGTGTAGGTGAGGGGTGGAGGGTTGGGTTGGGTGGGGTGAGGTGGGTGGGGGGTGGGGATGAGATGGGTGTAGGGCTTGGGCGGGGATGTGGGGTGGGGGAGGTGGTTCTGAGGTAGGGATGGGGTGGGTGTAGGGGGTGTAGGCGCAGTGGGGTGGGGTGGGGAAGGGGTAAGGTGGGAGTGGGGGTGAGGTGGGAGGGGGGGTGCGGTGGGAGTGGGGGACTGATGTGGGAGTGGGGGGTGAGGTGGGAGTGGGGGTGATGTGGGCAGGGGGGGTGAGTGGGAGTGGGGGTGAGGTGGGAGTGGGGGGGAGGTGGGAGTGAGGGTGAGGTGGGAGTGGGGGTGGGTGGGAGTGGGGGGGAGGTGGAAGTGAGGATGAGGTGGGAGTGGGGGTGAGCTGAGAGTGGGGGTGAGGTGGGAGTGGGGGTGAGGTGGGAGTGGGGGTAGGTGGGAGTGAGGGGTGAGGTGGGAGTGAGGGTGAGGTGGGAGTGGGGGTTAGGTGGGGTGGGGGAGAGGTGGGAGTGGTGGGAGTGAGGGGGAGTGAGGTGGGTGAGGTGGGAGTGGGGTGAGGTGGGAGTGAGGTGATGTGGCAGTGGGGGTGAGGTGGGAGTGGGGGTGATGTGAGAGTGGGGGTGAGGTGGGAGTGGGGGTGAGGTGGGAATGGGGGTAAGGTGGGAGTGGGGTGAGGTGCGAGTCGGGTTGAGGTGGGAGTGGGGTTGAGGTAGGAGTGGGGGTGAGGTGGGCGAGGGGGGATAATGTGGGAGTGGGGGTGAGTTGGGAGGGGGGCTGAGGTGGGAGTGGGGTGGGAGTGGGGTGGGGTCGAGTGGAGTTGAGTAGGAGTTGTCCGGCCTTACACAGTCAGTGCGGTTCCATGAGACAGATGTCACGTTGAATAATCTAAATGTTTAAGTGACGGTCCATGGCCCTTGCATCTGCTTCTCGAGCGAGCCATCGAGTTAATTCGGTTTGGAATAAAAGCCACAAAGGAAGTTAGTGGGGGGAAAGCAGACGAATTAACACAGCATCCACATTAGGTGTTAGTGCTATTACTATGGGTGTTTGTTTGTACATGAAGAACATCAACATAGTGCTTGTAGATAAAACACAAAGAGAATGGTTGAGCAGATTATTGGTACGCTGTTTTGAGATGGAGTACATCTATAATAAGTTATTTGAAAATTGACTATAGCGATACCAATTGTGTGTGGATGGAATGCATGAGTGAGAAGTTATTAGAAGATTGGAATACTAAGTTATTTGAAAATGGTGTTCATGAATGCTAATTGTTTGTAGACTTAACCCATAAAATAGAGTACTGTCGTGGGGGTAATGCAAATGGCAATAGTGCGCCTAGAGCGGGACTCGAACCCACATCTCTTTGCATTCCGGGGTAATGTGCTAACCATTACACCACCTAGGCTCTCTAATGGCACCACACTACCCATGTAATGTAAAGGACGTCTGAACACAATGAGTTCTGTACTGTAACTAACTTTATTTAGAACGTTCTGTAGTGACCTCACTCTGTGCCACACTGGGGGTGTTCGGATAACAACACAACTGGAAGACACATACATTACATCTCCCTTTCAATGGAACAGAGGAACAAAATTCAATGGTAACATTTTGTATATATAAACTACCATCGATAGCAACAGGTCCTTCTTGTGGTATTATAACTAATGTCATAACGCCATATCCCCCTCTTTAAAATAATTCCTATCCATAACAGAATGGTACCAGGTATTGCGAGGATAAAATGCCATGCTCAAATTTACTAACATTCCAGAACAATGTAAATGGCATTGTACATGAAGACCTAATACATATAGAGATATTATACATACTATGTTTAAGAAGAGAACCATGAAACATGTAAATGGGAAACTATCGAATGTAGCCCATCATACAAAAACACGACCCATAAGTAATACAACGAATACATAGTCAGGGTCAGTTGTCACTTCTTAAATGTAGACTTATTTTGTCTCTTCTTCATATGACCTGAACAATGAGCGTATTATTACGTAACGTTGTATGCAATTCATAACTGAACATAACAAGGCACTTGCTAGGCAGAACAGAAAGTGGCATAGCAACAACAGTAAACGACTTATATAACATATGAGATTCAAATATTCAATATAGTATTTCATGCACAACATTTCCCAAAATGTTCAAATTAAACTCATGCTTCATATAACAATTTCATCCGTGAACATTTCGTCATATTTTTTTTTTTTTTGTTCGTTTATAAAAGCATTGAGTCAAAATTCATTTGATAACATCTTTGACATGCAAGACAACTTAAAAACATGTATAAACATACACATACAAAATGCATACACAGCTGGCTGCATGTGTCGTTTCTTATGTTATCATGCGTTGTGTCCATTCATTGTTCGAACTTAAGTATGTGACGTTACCACTTATTGTACAGCTTTTCCAGCATGTTACTTATTTAACTATAACAATTTCAACCGTGAACATTCTTTTATGTTTGCTTAATAAGCATTAAGTCAACATATATAGTCAAGAACATCCATGACATGAAGAGCAACTAAACATAGCATTTATAAAAACATACAAAATGCATACTCAGTTGACTTCATGTGTCGTTTCTTATGTTTGCATGAGTTGTGTCCATTCTTTGTTTGACCTGAACTATGTGTCGTTATTAATTATTGTACTGCTTTTCTGGCATGTCAGTTATTTAATTATAACAATTGCATCAGTGAACATTTTTGTTTGTGTGTTTAATAAGTATTGAGTGAATATTTATTGGATAACATCTATGACATGTAAGACAATTTAAAGCATTTATGCCAACACACAAAATGTATACTTAGTTAGCTTCATGTGTCGTTTCTTATCCTTGCATGTGTTGTGTCCATTCTTTATTTGACTTTAATCATGTGTCATTCTTACTGTACTGCTTTTCTAGCATGTCACTTGCTTAATTATTACAATTGCATCGGTGAACATTACCTACAATAACAGTACTGAGTCAACAGCTATTTGACAGGATCTATGACAAGTACGACAACTTACAGCATTTACAAAACATCACCAAAAAGCATACTCAGTTACCTTCATGTGCCATTTCCTATGTGTGAATGTGTTCTGTAAAGTCTTTGTTTGACCTCAAAGGTGTGACGTTCTTCATGTATTGTCATGGTAACATACTGTAACAATTTAAAGTTGCACAGTCTAACCAAACCATTCCTAATTCAAAACGTCACAATCGACATGCTATGTCTTTGTTTGCATTCTTTGACCTTTTCCACATATATATATTTCTATAGCATATAGATATATTTATTAAATATATTTATATAAATTATTTTATTTTAATGCATATGACAATAAATTCAACGTTACAAATATCAGTATATCCGGTAGATTCTGCATATTCGGCTTACACTGGTTTCTATATAACCAATATTTTAGTTTTACACAAATGTATATTTTACACAATTATTTCGTCATCCACAGGCCTTGTCATTGTGAAATTGTTGTGACACACTTCATTCAATTCTGACATCCGACAATATAGTGGTCATGATATCCACTTTAACATTTTTAAATATATATTTAGTTGGTTAATATATATATTGCTATTCGTTCACCATGGGAATGGTGTGCACCAATAGGAATTCCACCTGCATACGACACATATAACACATATATGCATGTAGGTACTACGTTTCATACGATACAACATTTTAGTTTTATATTTCCATCATTAACAACAAGCCCATACCCTAGCAATCTTATGATGGAACAAAATATCAATATTATGGTGACACACTCAAATTATTACAGCCTGCATGAAATAATTTATATTGATATAGATACTCTAGCAGTACATCATATCGTATAGTGTGTTACAAATAAGGTCTACACCTGAGTATGCAGCTTTAACCGAGCAGACGGCCAACCGCTACTTTGTTGCATACACATACTTGAACCACATTCTTTCATGACGTGGCCCCGCGCTGCTTGGGGGCGTTCGGATATCAGCATACCTATTTTCATGTCGATGTTAAAGATTTAATTATGCAGAAATAGAAGTTTCTTTACCTTGAATTGTCTCATGTTTCATCTTATGTCAATTCATATATGATATTAAGTCACACTTCATGTCTATCACATGCCTCCATTGGCATAGCGTTTGGTGCTTGCTTCCTGGCGCTCCGACTCAATTCTCGAGGAATCTCGGTACCTTGCCTGTTGTAGCTTGCCCGACGTCCTGCGCGTCTTTATTCTGGTCATCTTCATTATCGCCGACTGTCCCTGTCGACGTCCTGCACATCTGTGCTTCGTAGCATCCGTGCATCTGTGTCCATGCCTCTTAGGCATCCGTGCATCTGTGTCCATCTTCTCAGGCATCTGTGCATCGTATTGTCATTTATTCATTCCAAGCAATGTCGTGACGTCCTGCGCGTCCTCATTCCGGCTGTTTTCATTAGAGCCGTTCGTTTCTACCGACGATCCGTATATCCATGCTTCTTGGCACCTGTGTAGTCGTGTATGTGCCTCTAGGCATCCGTGCATCCTTGTGCCATCTTTCCAGGCATCTGTGCAACGTCTTGTCACTCGTTACAATAAAGTCTGTGCAGGTTTTGTTGGCGCCCGGGGAGTGGCTGCCCGGAGTGCTGCCGCTACGTCAACATGAAGTTCAAACAAGTGGTACCTTCTCTATGACCAGGGTGTCGATCCTGGTAAAATGAACTTGTATTATATGTTGGTTGGTGCCCGGGGTGTCGTGGCCCGGTATCCACCGGAAGCAATGGGCCTGAAAGCACCATTGCCTCCACATCTGACACCATGTAATGTAAAGGACGTCTGAACACAATGAGTTCTGTACTGTAACTAACTTTATTTAGAACGTTCTGTAGTGACCTCACTCTGTGCCACACTGGGGGTGTTCGGATAACAACACAACTGGAAGACACATACATTACACCTACCTGTCTATGCGGCTCCTTGCCTGAGAGGTCAGTGCAGACCAATTCACTCATCCCCCTGGAATTGTAAGTCTGTTAATGCTTACAATTACATACATGCAGGCAATGCACTTACATACACATACACATGGTAGGTTCAACAACAATACAGCCCATAGCTTGTACAGGAATCATGGTCACGGCAACCAGTGTCATGGGGGTGATGAGAATGAGACAAATTGCGCCTAGAGCAGGACTCGAACCCACATCTCTTTGCATTCCAGGCCAGTGTGCTAACCATTACATCACCTAGGCTCCCTGATATCACCATACTTCCAACGCTTACCTGTCTATGCGGCTCCTTGACTGTGTGGACAGCGCAGACCACTACAGTACTAAATTGTTTGCATACCTCTAGATAACCAAACAACAGACAACCACCTGTGTTTAGGCGTCCGTACAACAAGACACCCACCAGCATTTATATTTCCATAAAAGATATCCTCACTTGAATTTAGACATACATACAATATATGTTAGCGTACATTTAGGTATCCAGACAAGAGGATACCCATTTGTACTTAGAAACCCATACAACATATGCCTTCCTGCATTTAGACTTGTCCATACAACAGATACACACACGTGCATTTAGACACCCATACAATAGGAACCCACCTGTATTTGGTAATATACCATTTACCACGCAGGAAGCTGATCATAGACCATAAATGATGCTGCACTCTGATAGCAAATGAAGCTGTACCTCCAGAACAAATGTATCTGTAGAAAACCTCCAAAATGAGCCGGTACCTAGTCGCCAAATGAGGCTGTACCTAGCCCAACAATGGGGCTGGACATAGCTCCCAAATGAGGTTGTACCCAGACCCCAAATGAGGGTGTACCTATGCCCAACATGAGATTGTACCTGGAGACAAAATTAGCTTGTACATACACCCCAACTGAGGCTTTACTTAGACCCAAAATGAGGATGTACCTAGACCCAGAATGCGGTTGTATCTAGACCCAAATGAGGATGTGCCTAGACCCGAAAGGAGGCTATATAGCGACCCATTGACGCTGACCTGTACAACATAATGTTGTATCTAGACCCCAAATGAGGCTGCATCTTGACCCCATATGAGGATGTGCTTAATCTATAATGAGGCTGTATTCAGACCCCAAATGAGGGTGCGCCTAGACCCCAAATGAGTCTGAATCCACACCCAAAATGAGGCTCTAGATCGACCACAAATGGGACTGTACCCGTTGCCCCGTGTCCACTTTAGTGCGTCACTTCGCCGCGCACTGTCGCAATTTACGATATGCGCATGCGCGGCTACCATTGGCGGCACGGGATCAGCGTTTCCGGTCGAGTGGGCAGGCGCGGGGACGGCGCCGCCGGTTACCCTATCTTTCCGCGCGTGTAGGCCGGAGTTGGACGCCGGGACGCCGGGACGCCGGGACGCGGGCGGGAAAAAGGCGGCAATGACAGGCAGAAAATGGCGACGATGGTCATGACTCCCCCCCCCCCCCCCCCCTCCATTCAACAACTCACCCAGACGCGCATGCGCGCTGGGTAATGGCCGGCTCGTGGTCATTAACGCATGCACAACGGTTGGTGTGTGTGTAGGGGTGGTGGGAGATAGGCGTCCATCTGTTATTACAGTTGGATAGTTCGATGGTTTTGAGTTTCTGCCATTTTCTGAGCTAAATACATCAGTTTGACGACATAGAGGCTGCAAAGTCTAAAGACATAATAACATTGTATTGTATTGTATCTTTTACTTTTAATGGTTAACTGTTGAAGTATTTGAAGTTACGAATCCACCCCCTACTCCACCCCTTCTCACCTTCCTCCGGTCCTCCCCGCTTCCTTTATCTCTTCTCCCGGCCTGCCCAGCCCCCTAACCCCATTCGCCCCACCCCTTTCCTTCTGCCCTTCCTCCCCTCATCCCTTCCTCCCTTCTCCCGGCCTCCCTAACCCTTTGCCCCTTCTTCCCGACTCAATTCCTTCCTCCATTGCATTGTCACCCTCCTCCCGTCCTCGCCATTCCATCCCTTCCTTGACCCCATTCTCCTCCTCTTCCTCCTCCCCTCATCCCTTCACCCGATCCTGATATGACCTTAGATGTTGCTAGGATGTAAAACAACAAGAAACAAACAAACCGTTCACCCCTTCTCGCGGACTCCCTTCCCTCAACCCCGCCCCCCTCCCCCCCCCCCCCCCCACACACACCCAGCATGCCTTCAGCCCCTCCTGAGTGTTTTCATCGTCAACACCAGAAAGCCGATTACTTCCAGTTAAGGGGGTAGTCGAAGAGGGCATTACCCACTCGACAGGTCGTGGAACCCCCTCACTAGGAAGGTCACAGTAGTCGCTGGGAGGGAGGGTGGGTCGGTGGTGGGTGGGGTGGGGGTGGTGACTGGGTCACCTGATCTACTGCCACTGTTGGACGTCGTGTCGAGACCTCTGTTGACGAACCAGCGAACTGTGAAACTTGGCGACTTGGGTTCCACCCAATAGGCCGAGTGTGATCAGAACCCAGACACATTTAAAGGGATACTCAGCCAGCTTAGTCTTTAGTTAGTCGTGCCACAATGTGGCCATTTTGTATCACTTCATTGTTCATTCAGTGGTTTTTTTTCTAAGTCAGTGTGCAAACATAAGTGTACTCTATTGTACCATCAGATTACGCTGAAGAGTCAATGAGCAAGGCGAGCGGTGGTGGCACCGTCGGAGCTGAGGGTGAGTAGGTTGGAGCAGTAGATGACTAGCCCGAGGCTCCACCACCCGATTACTGGTGGGTCGGTGTGAGGAGCGAGTATGGAATTCTGGTTTATTGTACTGATATAATTATTATACAGCATATATGTATCCACTTATATATGTAATGTATAGCGAATTGTGTGAGTACAAAGGGGGGGAAGGGAATTACTATCTATTTTATACTGCCTCTACTACTCGACGGTGGCGCCGCCACAGGTTTCCATTTCTACTACCAGGATGCGCCAACCGTCACTCGCACCCGAGGATTTTTCCCTGCAAATATACACTCATCCCACTATTATTGTCTTCTGTCTTGTTTGTATTCTACCAGCCCCTTTTTATGTGTATATATATATATATTTATATATATATATATATATATTTATATATATATAGGCTGAACAAATTGTATTATGTCTAAATGGTGAATGCCAATTTTGGATAATTTCGCAACATTAATCAAATGTCTGGAGATGGGTTGGCCATACCCTTTGCAAGCCTGCGTCCAACACCGCAAGTCATGCCCTCTCCTGGAATTCACAGCGGAAAAGGAAGAGAGGCAGGCCAAGAAACAGCTGGCACCGTGACCTGGAGGCAGATGTGAAGAGGTTTGGCCATACATGGAGACAGCTGGAGAAGATGGCCCAGCACCGGGAAAACTGGAGAGGCCTTGTTTGTGGACTATGCGCAAAGTTGGGTGGTAGGCGTAAGAAGAGGAATAATCAAATGTCTGTGCAAAACCGACATATTGCTTTGAGTCCTCTCCTTGCATATCGGGGGAAAAACCACAACAAATCCAGTGAAATTCCTGTTTCTTATAGTGTTGGCCGACTCACTAGAAGACCAGGCCGGTCGGTGGATATGGGTGCTTGCATCGGGGAACCTAGATAGTATCAGAGAGCGTGTATATAAACAGATGAGAGGGACAACTCCCGCGAAAATATGTAACACAGACTGCAGTGGCGATCCTGGCGGTTATTGTTGAACAAGCCTTGAGTTTGCCGGTACGCTCAGTGCAAAACATTAATTTTCTTAAAAGATTAATAGAAATCCAGAACCCTAACCATATCAATTTAATTTAATCTTGTTGGTAAACATGTTTTCTATATGTGTACTAAGCGGCTTGTTTCTATTTGGTGTAGTTTTAGAGATATTTCACTTTTTCTGTAGGAAGATTGCACATGACCATTGACAATGCCTTGAGTTTGCCGTACGCGTAGTGAAAAACGTCAGTTTTATTCCAAATTAATAGAAATCCAGAACCCAAACCATATCAATTTAATATAATCTTGTTGGTAAACATGTTTTCTATATGTGTACTAAGCGGCTTGTTTCTATTTGGTGTAGTTTTAGAGATATTTCACTTTTTCTGTAGGAAGATTGCACACGACCATTGACAATGCCTTGAGTTTGCCGTACGCATAGTGAAAAACGTCAGTTTTATTCCAAATTAATAGAAATCCAGAACCCTAACCATATCAATTTAATATAATCTTGTTGGTAAACATGTTTTCTATGTGTATTCCAATCAGTTTGTTTCTAGGTGTTGTAGTTTTAGAGATATTTAACGTTTTCTGTATGAAGATTGCTCACTGCCATTGACAATGCCTTGAGTTTGCCCATATGCGTAAACTGTTCAACAACCACCACTTGGAGCGCCACAGTCGGCAGCTGTTACATGGTGTAGTATGGGAGCTGTCCCTCTCATCTGTATACACGCTCTCTGATAGTATAAAGTGTAGCATGCTATCCCCGGAATGGCAGGAAGTGTGTGTTCGAATACTGTCTGTAGGTACAATATTTTTCATGTTCATCCCCCACTTGTGACACTATTTATGAGTAGACGACATTCTTCTTGACATCGCGCCGCTATGTGGTGCTACATCATTACTGCCCGCTAGAGGGGGCTGCAAGCCTCTGGGTACAGGGACAGCGGGGTGCATCCCTCACAGGGCCAGTATACACCGACCGACATTGGCGACTATATATGATCACCCATATGTTGTGCACTACTTTATGTGTGACCCCTTTTCACAGTTGGGCCAGGTGGTCCCACCAACCCAACCCTACCAGTGGCGCGAAATGCTGACTCTCGTGCACTGGAGTTTGTTCAATAGATATATCGATATATGTGAAGTATAACGGTTATGTGAGTATAAAGCCGCGTATGGAATGTTCCCTATATGATCTATTATAATCGTAATGTTAATAGCCAGTGCTATGATGTATGCTAATCTAAGGCATATTCATACGACTGGTGGCGCTACCACGTGCCCAACCTCAGCAGTGCAAAGAATAGTGTCACTCGCACACCTGCGGCCACCTAGCGCCACCTATCCCAACTGTGAAAAGGGTCACCTATAAATTAGTACACAACATATGTGTGATAATATAGGGAACATTCCTTTCCCTGCTTTTATACTCGTATAATCCTTATGCATTACATCACACACAAATATATATATATATGTATATATGTGTATATATGTATATATATATATATATATATATATATAAGGTTCCAATAGGTGTGCAAATTGTGCTGCAGTAACAGTGCATAATCCAATCGCTTTAATTTTCTATCCTACGAGTTCTGTTCCCGGATAAATATATTAGATATATAATATACTTCAGCTTAAAGGATCATTTATTTCAAAGTGTTGAATGTGAAGACATTTGAGGTAAAATCAGGATAAACTAATGTGTGCATGCATTGCCATACATGGTAGTATGCACTGCAGTCGTGGCAGCTTCCATTACATTGACCAAGTGCTCTTTCCAAGTAGAAACACCTGCTAAACAAGTTAGTATGCTATTGCTAACCCCAGAATGACAAGACGTCCCTACTTTCTTTACCATCACTATATCTAATTTGTGAATGAGTCTTAAATATTGCGGTAGCATGTATACCTGTGAAGGTGTGGGTCATCCGATCGATTCTGCTCAGTGGACCCATTTGCATTGTGTGTTATTTTCCATTCCAACCAGTGGTCCACAACTGGTTCATCAAAAGGATGTGGTATCTGCTGTCCTGTCTGTGGGAAAGCACATATAAAAGACCCCTTGATGCTTATTGGAAGGAGTAGCCTATGTGGTGGGAGCGGGTTTCCTCCAAAGAAATATGTCATGATGACTAAATGTTTGACTTCCAATAGCCGATGATAAAAATCAATGTGCTCTAGAGGCGTTGTTAAATAAAACTAACTTTTGATTCTTCAATAGTAGGACCTGCGATGTGAATATCAGATATGATGTGATAGGCCACATTTTGTATTTCCATTTTAACCAGACACATGCCTTATATGTAACCCAAGAAGAATGGTTGTGGCAGGATAGTGGGGGTGTGGGGTGTGGGTGTGGGGGGGGGGGGCTACAACCTGTGGGGCTTGTTTTGTGTGGGGAGTTTCCGTTTCCGGTTCATCCTGTTGTTACGTGACCTTCACGGTGACCTTGGAGAATTAACAGAGTCGCCGCACAGGTCTCACAGAACACAGTGCCCCAGGTCCTCCACGGTGAGCCGGCTTCCTAACGGTTAGCCTACTCTTTTTCATGAAAAGGACTAACTAAAAAATGGCGATTTGAAGGGTGCTATGGGAGATGGTATCTGTAGTGGGGTAAATTAGTTCATTGGTTGGGATTGCGTGGATCATAGGTGTAAGGGTGATGCTTGGTATTTGATTTTTTTGTCGTTTGTTCTTGGTTTTTTACGTCCTGGCAACATCTAAGGTCATATCAGCATGGGTACCGACTTGTGACAGTGCGCACCCATGATGAGTTTGTAGTACTGTTCCACTGGGAAATCAGGCTGCTGGCAACATGACCCGATATCCCACTCAGTCCCATTACCCTGACACTGAGCTAACAAGTCCTTGCCCTATCCTATTAATGCTGAGCGCTTGGCTAGGAAGTGGCAAGTATAAATTTGATAGTCGTTGGTTTAACTCGAACCAAACTCCTGACCTTCCACACGTGTGGCCCGCGCTTTACCGATTCAGCCACCTCACCCGGTGTAACGATTTCAACTTCCCCCCTTCCCAAGTTCCCCCCCGGGAATCTGAAAACGTTTTTAACTTCCCTCCGTGGAAATTTAAAACGTTTTCAGATTCCTGGGGGGGGACATAAAAACAGTTTTCAGATTCCTCCCCCTATTTTCAAATTCCCCCCTCCGGAATTTAAAATTGTTTAAACAACTTTTAAGACGTTTTAAATTTCAGACTTATAATATGTTTTTCGTAACCATCTTGGAGACTTTTTGTGTCATTTGTGGTTAAATATGTTTTATTGTACTAGTAATAATTTCCATTAGGCTATTCTCTGTATATTAGAATATTTGTCATGAAAAATAAGAAAAAATTACAAAAATAAAGAGAATTCCCCAAAACTGGGGGGGGGGGGGGGGGGAGGGAAAGTTAAAACGAGGGAGGGAATTTGAAAACGTTTTCAAATTCCCCTGGGAGGAATTTGAAAACGTTTTCAAGTTCCCGGGGGGGAACTTGAATATGGGGGGAATTTGAAATCTTTACACCGGTTTGGTATGTGGTGGGTTGGCATTATGTGTTGGTGTGTAGCTGAAGAGTTCAGGTGCAAAACCACGTGAACGCCAATCCAGAAAATTCATTGTCTACATTCCTATTGTTGTCTTCATTGCTCCATAAACATCAAAAGGAAAGTGGAATTAATGAGAATTAAAATTAGCTTCAAGTAAAAATATTGTGTTTTAATTCAATGTTTGGATCGGCGTTTACATGGTTTTGCGCATGAACTCTTCATATTATGGCTATACACAAGTAAGTTAGGGGACGTGGGGGGGCGGAGTGAATATGTGAGGGGTACAGGAGGTTGCAGGTAATCAACGTACCACCGTGATGTAAGGAGAGGTGTAAGAGGGCAACTAGCTACAGGGGAACAATCGCAGGGGTGGATGGGGGTGGGGGGGGGGGGGTGTAGGGTGGTGTAGGGTGGAGGGGTGATGGGGTAGGGGTGGAGGGGGAGGGGGATTGTGGAGCCTGGGGGTTTCTAGCGACAGGAATAACTAGCCAAGCAGTGACATACTCAAAATATACTCAAACATGGGATTTAGTTGATGTTTGTTTCTATTTCTTTCACAATTCTTATTCCAGTTTAATATATATATTTTTTTTTCAGTTTTGATGAACTGGTGTTCCGCCCTTAACGTATATGGTGCCTATCAACTATTTATGGATGGTATAGGAAGGTCTGAACAAAATAGACAGTATTGTGTAACTCGGTCAGTATTGAGGTCAAATTATGATGGCATGCACATTGACATGCAGGCTGTAAATACTAGGACTCAAATCTGTGGTTGCGTAGGCAGGCTATAGTGAAATCAATATAGGTAAAGAGAAAGGAAGAGTATAAAGTGTAAATGAAGAGAGAGAGTCAAGCCCTCTGGTTTATTATTTATATGGTACATGGGTTCATTGTAGAGTATCACCCCACACTTTTCCCCCGATGGGAAACAAGCTTTCTTGGCCCTACCAATAAGATCCAGCATTCCTGGTCCCCATGGTTACCAGTGATCTGCCCACCATCAGCAAGCTGTGGGCCCACCCCCCCCTGGCCACCACCAACCTTGACCCTGAGTGTGGTGATCCTACCCAGCAGAGGGGGAGAGAATAGGCCCTGCCTGGGGTTATAGGCCTGTCACACTACGATGTAAGGCGCCAACATAAGCCGATGTAGGTGACGTTTCGTCATTACATTGAGGAGCGTTGAGTTATGTTGTGCTGACATTAGACTGACGTCGAGCTACGTCAAGTTACGTCGACTTGCGTCAGCACATCTCAAGGTTTTGGACATCTTGAAAACTTTTGACGTAGCTCGACGTTGGCAAACGTATGGATTTTATGTTTGCCGTACATTATGTACGCGTTAGGCGAACATCGATGTACGTTAGATGTGCATTAGTCAAACGCTGCTCACTATGTTGCACTACATTGCATTATGTTGACCTACTTCAAAGGCAGTGGGAATGTACAGTCCGCTTAGTGACGGCATAAGGATAACGTGCACCTAACATATGTCCAATGTACGTTTAGCGTTTCGCCACCGTGACATGACGTATCGAATGTGTAGGCACGTAGTTCTGGTGAGCGAATAATGTATATAGCGTGCCGTGAGCGTAATTACGTTATCCTCGCTTTACCGACATTACGCTCACGTCAACTACGAGGCATTGACGTCCCTAATGTGCATATGTGGCGTATATGCCCCTCATATACGCCTACCATCATGAGAATGACAGTATTACACAGATTGAGGCGCCAGCCCGGCAATACACGACAGATGGGAGGGGGGGGGCGCTCCACCAAAGCGCATGAGGAAATACAGGATGATCATGTTACCCTTTCATTTATACTCGCATAATGCATTATACATCACATATATATATGTATATGTCGTGGAGGTGATGAAAATGGGAATTATTGCGCCTAGAGCGGGACTCGAACCCACATCTCTTTGCATTCCAGGCCAGTGTGCTAACCATTACACCACCTAGGCTCCCTGATATCAACACACTACCCACGCCTACCTGTCTATGCGGTCCTTGCCTGAGAGGTCAGTGCAGACCACTACACTCGTCCCCCTGGAATTGTAAGTCTTTTAATGCTTACTATTACATACATACAGGCAATGCAACACACTTACATACACAGGGTAGGTTCAACAACTATACAGTGCATAGCTTGTACAGGATCATGGTCACGGCAACCAGTGTCGTGGGGGTGATGAAAATGGGAAATATCGCGCCTAGAGCGGGACTCGAACCCACATCTCTTTGCATTCCGGGCCAGTGTGCTAACCATTACACCACCTAGGCTCCCTGATATCAACACACTACCCACGCCTACCTGTCTATGCGGCTCCTTGCCTGAGAGGTCAGTGCAGACCACTACATATATATATATATATGAGTCCGCACTGCCAGAAGTTGGTACCCGTCCTGATCTGATCTTAGATGTAGCCAGGACGTAAAAATCCAAAACCAACCAACATATACACATATACTGATGTGCATCGCCTAGTGAATATGCATATGTATATATATATATATAAATTATATATATATATAGTTGTATATATACACGTATATCTATGCATATGCAAACATTCCGGTCGCAAGTGACAGTGGAGGTGACGGAAGTGCGGTTCGAAGTGCATTGTGGTAGGAGGTGAATAGATACAGAGAGCTGATTGGTCAATAACATAGTGTGTTATAAAGTAGTACAGAGTAATAAACATACATATACTGATATAGATTCCCTTACGCAGCTTTATACTCGCATAATGCTTAAACATCACATATACATATATACATATATATATATATCTATATATATATATATATATATATATATATATATATATATATATACAGACAATTCCTGAGTGCATTGCGCACCTGTCAATCATGCCTGGCATTACAGATTCCTCCGGCGGGTCGGTGTCTGCCGCGTCCCGGGGCAGGGAAGCCGTAAATTGGAAATAACTCTGTGGGCTGATGGCCCCGCGTTACTCCCGAATCGCCGACAAAACAAAGCCCTGTTTTTTTTAAAATACATAAACCAGCGCCAGCTGTCGTTCCGCATGACTGACTTG
Organism: Branchipolynoe longqiensis; assembly: GCA_030323885.1. Classification (NCBI taxonomy): domain Eukaryota; kingdom Metazoa; phylum Annelida; class Polychaeta; order Phyllodocida; family Polynoidae; genus Branchipolynoe; species Branchipolynoe longqiensis. Next base: position 10,503,436 of record CM059188.1, on the reverse strand, counting down.
ATGATAATAACGGGAGTGGGGTGATGCTATTCAAACTGGTTGTGGGTGTAGGTGTCGGGGTGTGTGGGGCAGGTAGGGGTACTCTACTAGAGTAAGCACCGTTTCTAACTGGGTGTTTTCCCCCTACTAATATACAAGTACTGCATGTATATATATATATATTTAGAATTAGATTTAGACTTAGATTTTGTGTATACACATTTATATTCATATGTAGCTATCTCTACATATCACCATCTCTCTCTCCCTCTCTCTCTCTCTATATATATATATATCTATATATGTATAGAGAGAGATGGTGATATGTAGAGACCACCAGCAATGACTACAACGCCATACATAACTCCAATGACTCCAACAAGAACAATATATACAACACCAGCAACAACCACAACAACAGCAACAACCACACTAGTAACAACTACACCATCACTAACAGTGACCACGACAACAACAATAACTACAACAACAACACCTACAGCACTGGCACCAACTGCAATAGCAGCAACACCATCAAATCCTACATCAGAAATAAGTACGACATCAGCAGCAACAATCCCAACACCAGCAACAACCACACCACCAGCAATGACCACAAGACCATACATAACTCCAATACCCACAAGAAGAACACGAACTACAACAGCAGCAACAATCACAACACCAACAATAACCACACCACCAACAATGACTACAACACCATAGATACCTCCAATAACTACAAGAAGAACAAGAACTACAACACCAGCAACACTCATAACACCAACCTTAACCACACCACCAACAATGACTACAACACCATAAAACTCCAATAACTACAAGAAGAACAAGAATACACCACCAACAACAATCACAACACCAACACTAACCACACCACCAACAATGACTACAACACCATACATAACTCCAATAACTACAACAAAAACAAGAACTACAACAACATCAACAACCACGATAGCATCACTATATATGACAAAAGCAACAACTACAACACCAGCACCAAGCATAACACCAGCAGCGACTACAACAACTCCAACACCAGTAGCAGCAACAACTACCAAAACAGCAGCAACAACTACAATATCAACACCTACACCACCAGCAACAACTACAGCAGCCACAACAACCACAACACAAGTTCCAGCAGCCTGCTCCCGGCGCTCAGCTGTCAGGCTGTGACACCTAACGCGTGACAGCTTTGTCCAGGCTGTAACACAGGCTGTCACTGTCAGCTTCGGTTACTGGCGCGGCGCACCGCTTGGAACCCGATGCTTCCCCGTCATAATAACGGCCAGAGAGCACATATTTCAGCCAAGGTGGGCCTCGCCAGTTAACAACTAACCGACTATTTCCGTAAAATAAAAATAAAACCGACATGAAAAACTTTCCACATGACTGAGCTTAATTGTACTATAAAGGCGTCGGCATGCTAGTCACATATATGGAGATGTGTTTGTGCTGGTGGTGTTGTGAATGTGTGTGTATGGAAGGGCGGGGGGGGGGGCATTGCTCAAATATACACTTGGCAACAATTGTCTAGTTCACATAGTTGCTGAGTAGTTAGTAAGTAGTCCGGTGTTTCCTTTTTGTAGTTGGGTTTATTCCCCCGTAGCGATTTTTCAAAAGAATTTATAATTTTAGGTTTTTAACATTTGTTTAAAGGTGCATAGTCCGATGAAATATTAAATTTTCAAAACAAAACCAATTATCTAGATTTGCTTTTACATATCTGACATAGATACTGATGTAGTTATTAAGTATTTGTTTCTGCATATAAAGCAATACTGAGTCAATTTAACAGAACCTGTTACTGCAGAAGTCTATGGTCTCAGAGTTTCGCAAGCTTGCCAAAACTAATTTTCCATGTTTGCACTTAAAATATATAAAAGGTTTACCATTTAAAATAAAAGTAACTATGAACTAATGTAAAGTAGATACTAGTGATCAATCTAATATATTTATCTCAGAGAAAATACAGAAATTCCAAACCATCGGACTACCACAGTGTCGCTGGGAGGGGAAGTGGGTCAAGGGTGTGTGGTGTATTGTAGAAACCTCTAGGTCTGCGCATGTGGTGGTGAGGGTGGGAGAGCGGGTGGGGGTGGGGTCCAGTTTCAGTTAACATAATTATTAATAATAATATCAATGCGCACTACTGAAAAAAAAGAACACCTTGGAACAAAAACCCAGCAAAAGCCAGAGTTGTATTGTTATACATTATGTTAATCCATATCTGCCACGCTGCTTACTGCGCCATCTCCTGGTGTGCTGGATCAGGGAATTTAAATCCTGTCACGTGACTGGAAGTCAATTGCTCTGGTTAAGACGGTGTTCTCTGTGGCGGAGTGGTTAGAGTGTCTGACTTATGTCTAGATTGGAATCCTAATCTGAAGATCAGTGGAAGATCAGTGGATTTCCACTGCTGTGGATAACTTACAGTGTCATCAAAGGCCAGTTGCTCTCATACCATGTCTATGTGGTGTGGGAAGTTAAAAATCCCTTGGGTCTAGAAGTGTAAGCTTGGGCTTTATATCAACAAACTGTCTAATGGTAAAAACAAAGATGAAAGACTTCATTCAATGAATAACACTGTCTTTATAAATAACTGGACTCTTCCATGCCGGAACACCAATGGCTGAGCACTGCTGAAATAACTTTGTTCAATGAATAAAATAACATTTACTACTTTGTTTAAATTAGAAGAAGAAAATAAACAACAATTCAACCTATGAAAGATTTGCTGTGGTTTCGAAGGATGAAGACGAACCGGTAGAGCGCAGACCTCCTGTTCGGGAGATCGTAATTTCGATTGCCGGTCGAGTAAAACAAAGACACAGAACATTGATACTTGTTGCGTCTTAGCTTGGCGGTTGGCATTACTAGCATAGGACAAGGAGTGCTTAGCTCAGTGTCAGGAAAATGTGCCTGAGTGGGATATTGGGCCATGGTTCTGGTGGCTTGGTTTCCCAATGGGGCAGCACTGTAAAGCTGTGATGAGTGCGCACTGTCTCAAGTTGGTCCCTGTCCTGATATGACCTTATATTGATTGATTAATTGGTGGTTTCTTTACGCCGTGTCGGTAGCATAGGCCAAACTCACGGCGTCCTTAGGTGTTGCCAGGACGCCAAATTCCAACAACCAATCAAATTGAAGGAATAATCTAGAACCTAGACATTGGATGTTGCCAAGATGCAACATTCCAACACCCAACCAAATTGAAGGATTATTCTAGAACCTAGATTCGAAGCAGGGGCGCCTGCTGCCTGTTTAAAAAAAAATACTTTAGTTTGTTGCCGCTAGGTGGCCGCTGAATTCACGCGAGACGGCGCAGAAGGGCGATAAGAGCGCGGTGGGTGGGGTGGGGGTGGGTGGTGGTGGGGTGGGGTGGGGTGGTGGTGGGGGTGGGGGGTGGTGGGGGGGGTGGGGGTGGGGGTGGGGGGGTGGGGGTGGGGGTGGTGGGGGTGGGGGTGGGGGTGGTGGGGGTGGGTGGGGTGGGGTGGGGTGGGGGTGGGGTGGTGCGGGGTGGGGGTGCGGGTGGGGGTGCGGGTGGGGGGTGATCCTGTGAACAGGACGGTTATGACAGATACGACAGGGATTATGTTACCGCAACAATTACAGCCGTCGTCTACCAGATATAGATGGCAGGCCCAGATTGTACGGGGTCAGAGCTCAGTCATCTTCAGCATGGTGTCGGTACGTTGGATATGTTGGATATGTTGGAAATGATGGATATGTTAAATTAGTTAGATACATTGGATATATTGGGTACGCTTAATAATTTTAATATGGTGAATATATATGTTGAATATTTGATCTATAATGGACAAGTTTGATGTGTTGCATATGTTTGAAAAGTTTGATATGTTTGATATGTTGGAAATGTTTGACATGTTGGATATGTTGGGTATGTTGGATATGTTGGATATGTTGGATAGGTTGGGCATGTTGGATATGTTGGATATGGTGGGTGTGTTGGATATGTTGGAGATGTTGGATATGTTGGATGGGTTGGATATGTTGGATATGTTGGATATGTTGGAAAAGTTGGATATATGGATGTGTTGGATATGTTGGATATGTTGGATATGCTGGATATGTTGGATATGCTGGATAGGTTGTATATGTTGGATATGTTGTATATGTTGGATAGGTTGGGCATGTTGGATATGTTGGGTATGTTGGATATGTTAGAGATGTTGGATATGTTGGGTGTGTTGGATATGTTGGGGATGTTGGATATGTTGGATATGTTGGATATGTTGGATATGGTGGATATGTTGGATATGTTGGATATGTTGTTTACATTGGATATGTTGGATCTGTTGGATATGTTGGATATGTTGGATATATTGGATGTGTTGGATATGTCTCCACTGAAAGGCATAATTTGTAGATCTTTAAAAGGAAAGATACGCAAAATCATATTGGATGTCATAAGTTTCAGCGATTAGTGGTTTGTCTTAAATTGACTTACTATTCTTTCTGTGGAAGGGAAATATTCAATGAGGATATCAATATCTAAGTTAGATATGTAGGATCAAATTTACTAACTGTTTTGGTGTAGACATTATGTTGCTTTCAATGAAGTAGGTGGCTTTACCTGTTAAACAGAAAAAAGTGCCTGTTTTATTTCAAAACATCACGAGAGTGCATTGATTTGTGTATCCTAAGTCATTGGACATCAAGCATATATGATCAAATGGACTTTGGAGGAAACCCACAGGCACCACATAGGCTACTCTTTCCGATAAGCATCAAGGTCTCTTTTATATGCACTTTGCCCCAGACAGGTCATCACATACCACAACCTTTAATGAACCAATTGTGGACCACCGGTTGGAACGGAAGATAACCCTAACTGCAAATGGGCCCACTGAGCAGGTTCGATAGATGGCCAACACCTTCACGGGTGGACACGCTCCCACCTGAGCTACGTCCCGTTCCCTTACCTGTTAACCATCAATACAACGACCTGTATGACAAACAACATAAAGTGTGTACCCTGGGGTCCCTATGGCGCGTCTGTATAGTGAGTGATTTACTGGAAGCAGAACAAAAATTTAAACAGAAAAGAAAAATCTAAAAAAAGAGGAAACTAAATATGGTGGAGAGATTGAATGTCGATGGTTATCATAAAGTTATGCGCGCATTCATTTATGATTCTTAGAGCGTGGTGACAGAGTCGGGGGTCGGGTGTCGGGCTGTCGGGGTGTCGGGTGTCGGGTGGTGAGGGTCGGGTGTTTGGTGTCAGGAGCGTCTGTTTACTAATAGTTGACCTTTGACCTGGGCATATATATGAACAGCCAGATGGACCCGTGTGACAGGAGGGATTCAAACTTCTCTTCTAATGCGGGACTCTAACCAGGCCGACTGTCAGTTGTTGTTGGAGTTTTACCCAATGAGAATGCAGGTATTGCAGGTATAGCAATACCTCACGGAGTTTGACACCCCTGCCTTGCAGAGTTGTAAACCACTGCCTTGTGGTACAAGTTCTTGACAGAACCAAAGGCTAAGGGAGCAAACCCTAAACAGAAAACCATGTCACTGTGGCAGCATTAAGGGAAGTTGTTGTATGGAACTCCCAACATCTCCCGACCAGCCACTGCAGGGACAAATAGTTTTGCGCCTGTCTTGACATGTTCTTGCCGGTGTGAAACCTCTATTTGCTCCCCGAGAGAGTGCCGCTGGTAACTTGCAAAAGCCAGCAGCGCTTCAAGACTTTTGCAGGCAGCTTTCATGAAATGTACAACCGCACAAAACACCATTGAGAGTGGCAGTCAAGTAATGAAAGCAGTCTTTGTCGCATAGCGACCGACAGCATGATGATGATGATGATGATGACCCAATGAGAACATCTAATATCATATCGAAACGGCTACAGTGCACACTCATGGCATGTTTATAGTGCTATTCCACTGGGAGACCAGGCCGGCACTGCCATGATCTGATATCTCACTTAGTCACATTATCCTGATACAGTCATTTCCCTATCCTAATAATGGTAAGCACCTGGCTAGGAAGTGACAAGTATCAATTTTTAAGTCATCGGTTTAACTCGACCAGGCTTCGAACCAATGATCTACTTAAACGGGAGAAGGACGCTCAACTTATTCGGCCATCCTGTCTGGTTTATTCCTCCCCCCCCCCGCACCCCCCACACGAAAATGACTAAGTTGGATAAGAGGATCACACCCAGGTAAGTTCCAATGTTTTATGCTTCCAATACAAACCGTCTTGATATGACCTTACATGTTGCCAGGATGTAAAGACCCCCAACAAACAATCACACAAATTTCATTCCAAATTTATTCAAAGTTAAAGTAGTAACAAATTACTTCAGACTACATAATGTGGATAGTGATATATAAGACAAATATAGATATCTAGAAAAGTGGTTACATATACAATACTCACAATGCATTTGATTTGAAGGGAACGACTATCTGTCATCACACCTGAACCACTCATGACCACCAGCGGCTTCACATCCTGAGTCCCTCCACTTATAGGGAGTACCCGGCAGCATTTCCCAGTGAGCTGACAGAGCAAGGCCTCCATTTTCTTGTAGTGGAGCACCATTCTTCTTGTACTTTAGACCAGATGGGATAGCCGAATGAGTTAGAGCGTCCGTCTCCCGTGTTGGTAGACCATGGGATCGTCGGTTCGAACCCTGGACGAGTAAAACCAATGACTTCAAAATGTATTCTTGTCACTTGCTAGCCAGGCACTCGGCATTATTAGGATAGGGCAACAGCTGGTTGGCTCAGTGTCAGGATAATGTGACTGAGTGGGATATCAGGTCATGGTGCTGGTGGCCTGGTCTCCCAATGGGGCAGCACTATAAAGTCACCATGAGTGCGCACTGTCACAAATCGGTACCTGTCCAAATATGACCTTAGATGTTGCTAGGGCATAAAACAACAACAAACAAACAAACACCCTTGTACTTTAAGATTGTAACTGTATTACTTCTGAAGCCGGATCTAGCCATGTATGTCGACACGTCATGTAAATAAACTCTTTTCTTTTTACCTCCACTTCCTTGTCGAACCATCCTTTATCGAATCATAACAACAACTCAAAATCACCAGATTGTGCAGCTTTAAGAATAAAACTGGAAACCAGAGAATTAGGAAAACAACCTGGAAACCACCCCACTTCCAACATGCAAGCACACCAGGTCGCAACTTCAGGTTGCAGCTCCCACCAATGACCAGCTGGCACTGAGTAACTAACTCTACAAACTGTCATTTGCATATGTACAGCCATCACGAATTCAGTGAGTGAATGCCCGCCACAGAGGTTTACAACCAGCAGAGATAATGATAGGTGAGTGGAGGGCTGAGGTACACTACCTACCCGCTGTGGTGAACACCCGCTGGGAAAGTTCAATGCCAGCCCCCTCCGCCCTTCACACACACACACACTCACTCACTGCCGCTAGGGGTCTCTCACTGACAACTGGTAATTTCAGGAACCCAGCCGAAGAATGGCCCAGCTGCGAAGCCATTAGCGCAACTCGCAGATTGATGTTTAGAGCTCTACTGAAATCTGGAGCACTGGGAGGGTTGGTTGCTTGTTGGAGTTTTACATCCTGGCAACAGCTAAGGTCAAATCAGGATGGGTCTCCGAGATATGACAGTGCACAGGTGTGGTGGCTTTATAGTGCTGTCCAACTTGGAAATCAGGCCGACAGCACCATGACTCAATATCCCAATCCTGACGCTGAAATAACCAGTCCTTGCCCTATCCTATTGATGCTGAGCATCAGGCTAGAAAGTGACGAGTCTCAATTTTGTGAGTCATTGGTTTGACTCGACTGGGAATTGAACTCCCGATCTCTCGCACGGGAGGCCTGCACTCTACAGATTCGGATGGAGGCCTCAGCAGTGACTAGCGGCGCGATGGGGTTGGAGTAGATCGAGCTCCACGTGAATATTCGCTGTCTGCACTAAATTGATACTAATTGAAAGGAGCCATGGTGGTTAGGAATGTATGCTTCATCTTTTAATTTTGTTTGAATCATTGCAAATGTTCTTTAGCGTCCAACAGCCGATGATGAAAATCAATGTGCTCTAGAGGCATCGTTAAATAAAACATATTCATTACAAATGTTCTGACATTATTATATTTTTTTTTTCTCTTTTGAGGGTTTGACAACTTTGACTGAAGTATTTGCGCGGTGGTGGCGCCACCAGTCAGCTGACTGATGATATGTTCCACTTGTATTACTCATAATCGTATAAGTGATTCCACATCACCTATGCGCATTGATTCGAAATAAAGGTCGATGGAGGCAGTTAGAATGTGGATGGCTCATACAATCCAGATGTGTTGGATACACATGTATACTGTAGGTGTCTGTCACTTGGGGGGCACTTAGGGTCTTAAAGGTAAAGAGTGCGATCTAAGTGTGAACAGGTTGTAGAGGAGGTGAAGGCCCTGGGGCACGATGGTGGGTGTGTGCAGGTGTTTACTTGAAAGTGACAACCTCAGTACCACCACGACACACCTTTGTGTGTCTTATCCGACACACAAAGTCAGTACTCACTCACGGACACACGGACACACGCACACCTAAACAGGTAGACACACTCATACACTCACACACCACACAATCACACGGCTAAACACCCCCCTCCCTCCCGCACACGCATACACCCACACATAAATAGGTAACCACACCCACACACTCACATCCTCACCCACTACACTCACATATGTAAGCACCCACCCACCGAAACACCCAGACATTAAAAGGTAAACACACTCATACACTCACACACCACACACTCATACGGCTAAGCACCCCCCCCCCCTCCCGCACATGCACACACCCACACATAAAGAGGTAACCACACCCACACACTCACATCCTCACCCACTACACTCACATATGTAAGCACACACCCACCTACACACCCACACATTAAAAGGTAAACACACTCATACACTCACACACCACACAATCACACGGCTAAACACCCCCCTCCCTCCCGCACACGCATACACCCACACATAAATAGGTAACCACACCCACACACTCACATCCTCACCCACTACACTCACATATGTAAGCACCCACCCACCGAAACACCCAGACATTAAAAGGTAAACACACTCATACACTCACACACCACACACTCATACGGCTAAGCACCCCCCCCCCTCCCGCACATGCACCCACCCACACATAAAGAGGTAACCACACCCACACACTCACATCCTCACCCACTACACTCACATATGTAAGCACACACCCACCTACACACCCACACATTAAAAGGTAAACACACTCATACACTCACACACCACCCACTCGTACGGCTAAGCACTCCCCTCCCTCCCGCACATGCACACACCCACACATAAAGAGGTAACCACACCCACACACTCACATCCTCACCCACTAGACTCACATATGTAAGCACACCCCCACCTACCCACCCAGACATTAAAAGGTAGACACACCCATACACTCACACACCACACACTCACACGGCTAAACACCCCCCTCCCTCCCGCACACGCACACACCCACACATAAAGAGGTAACCACACCCACACACTCACCTCCTCACCCACAACACTCACATATGTAAGCACCCACCCACCGAAACACCCACAGATTAAAAGGTAAACATACCCATACACTCACACACCATTCAGTCACACATTGAAACACCCGCACCCGCACACACAGACATATCCACACACTTACGCAGTCACACCTAAATCACACACACACACCAAACCCCCACCCCCACACACCCATACACTCACACACTCACACCCACCCACTCCCACATCCACACCCACAATACCACACCCACCCACACCCACACATAACCCCAAACACCCACACATATCCCCACACGCCCACACACAGCCCCACACACCCATGGACCGACATACCCACAAACTCACACACCTACATACGTACACATCTATACCCCATCACAGATACCGGCCCACACGCAGACACTTAAACAAGCACCGTCCCACACACCCACACACCCACACCCACCCACTCACTCACTAATCATGCACATATATCCAGATACTTTCACACTCAAGCACCTAAACATTCATCCCCTCTCATATACCCCCAACCCAGCCATACATTACCCCACCCATACACAACCTTACCCTCACGCACACCCGCACACGTACACCAAAATACCCATACATCTGCCCACCCACACCCACCCACACCCACACCAACCCACACCCACCCACACCCACCCACACCCACCCACACCCACCCACACCCACCCACACCCACCTACACCCACCCACACACCAGCCCTCAGTACTACCACGACACACCTCGCATTCGTTCAGGAAAATGGAGGGAAACACTTGTAAGCTGGTGTAATAGACAATTTGAGAAATATATGCTTTTTATGGTTTTTTTTATTGCAGGTATGTAGGTGGTGCTGGTGTGTCAGATAGTGGTGCTGACTAATAGTGGGTGGTAGTGGTGGTGGGTAGTGGTGGTGGTGGGTGGTGGTGGGTAGTGGTGGTGATGTGTAGTGGTGAGTAGTGGTGGTGATGGGTAGTGGTGATGGGTGGTGGTGGTTCGTGGTGTGTAGTGGTGGTGGGTGGCGGGGTAAGGGTAGTGGGTAATGGCGGTGGTGGGTGGTGGTGGGTAGTGGTGGTGGATATTAGTGATAAGTAGTGGTGGTGGGTAGGTGTGGTGGGGAGTGCTGGTGGATAGTGGTGGTGGTGCTAGTGGTGCTTTTGGTGCTAGTCGTGCTAGTGGTGCCTAGATATGATTGTGGTGATGGTTGTGTTAGTGGTGCTGGTGGTAGTGATGCTGATCGTGCCTGGAGATGCTGGTAGGGTTGGTTGTGCTTGGAGATGATTGGGGTGTTGGTGGTGCTAGTGGTGATAGGGGTGATGGTGGTGCTAGGGCTCCTTGTGGTGCCGGTTGTGCTAGTGATGGTGGCGATGTTGGTGCTGCTGGTGGTGGTGATGTTGGTGGTGCTGGTAGTTCTAGTGGTATTATTGTTACTGACTGAAGTGGTGAAGTGTTGGTGCAAGTTTCTGGTGTGGTACTAGTAATACTTACACAGTTACAGGTGCATGGTGGTTCCTGCTCCAGTGTGACACCTCACCCGGTCTCCTGGAGACAAGCACGACAACATTAAGAATCGGCATCACTACGCAACCATCGACTATTCTACCTATCCGAGTATGGTTCTGTACCTATTCAACAGAATACATGTTCGGTTATTTTCTGTGTGCACGAGAATATCGACTGATCATTACTGTGCCTGAAATAGCAACAGTTCTGACCCTACAAAGGGCCCTATTACTGTCCTATTGTTGTGGTCATCCCTGATTCTACTATAGATAACCAACAAATACTTGACACCAGCAAGTCTTATTAAAATAGTTCCACCACTCACATAGGAGTAAGCAAAATGATATACAGTAAAACCTCTCAAACGACCACCTCCATATACCGACCACTCCCCTATCAATCGCTTTATTTGGGTCCCAAACGATCGCCCATACCATTATAGTGATAACAAAAACTCCCTAAACCGACCAACTTCCAAAATGGACCATTTAATGTCGGTCCCATGGTCGGTCGATTTAGAGAGGGGTTACTGTATATTGATTATTATCCTGCCCTTGAGCTAGGAAACCCTTGAACTATCCTCGCAAGATCAACATCCAGATGTAATCGACTTCCATGATCTTTGAGTAGCCGCTATATTGGATGGCTCTTAATGATCCACTTTGCGTTAGCGTGAGGTAACTTATAGTAATAATCTGATAAAGATTAATTTTGAAGATATTTGAACTGAAAATGTACAAAATTACCGAAATTTGGGACAGATAGGTTTCAGCATTGACATATTTTTATTAAATTAACCAATGTTTTGTTTTATGCAACACGATACCTGTAATATGTAAAGTAGTATGTAGTTTGGGTATGTAAGTTCAAATCTATGATTCAATGATTTGAGTTTGTCCATTTGATGGTTTCATTCATCGGGAAATGTAACTTACCACACATACCCTTCTATGTGCACGCACCTCTTGCCTCGGGTTTAACTCCGACACCTACCGCCAGGGAAGCAGGCACTGTACCAGCCTGTCCATTCAGTAGGTCATGTGTTTCATGAGAATGGAAAGGAATGTTGGTCGTTGGAGTTTTACATCCTGGAAACATCTACGGTCATATCAGGATGGGTACTGACTTGTGACAGTGCACAGTCATGGTGATTTTATAGTGCTGACCCACTGGGAAATTAGGCCAATGGCATCATGATCTGATAATATCCCAGTCAGTCCCATTATCCTGACACTGAGCAAACCCATTGGTGCCCTGTCCTATTAATGACGCGCCACAGGCGAGCAAGCGACAGGTATCAGTTTAATAAGTCATTGGTTTGATTCGACCAGGAACCAAACTCCCGATCCACCACACGAGAGACCCACCCTCTATCGATTCGGCCACTGCGTTAGGTGGGATTGTTGGTAACACACGGCTTGGCAATAATTTGGCGATTGCAGTCGGTAACAAGTTAGCAGCGCGTGCCCACGCACCTGCACATTATTAATAGTTCGTCACCTTCCACTGCTCACACCAGTGACAGTGATCAATACTCGTTTATGCTCGGGCACTTCACAATAATGGCAGGAAATGAATAAGTAATAGCCACAAGTGTGTCTGTTATCGAAGCACTTGGCTGACTGTGGTTTCTGAGTGAACTAAGCATACATATATGTAGTAGTCTGCATTGACCTCTCAGGCAAGGGACTACCATGATGTTTTCCAGAGGGTAAACTGGGTAACATTCTGTACCATTCACTATTCTGCGGATATGACTCTGTACCTTCAGAATGTTGGGACAGCTTTGATTAACGGTTCTTCAAGGAGCCACAGTCAACAAAGCCAGCATCAATAATAAAGTAGACTGTTAGCATACAACAGGAATCATAGAAGTCTTCATCATTGACCACGTGATGTGGATAAATAATACCACCTCCCTCCTCCCCCCGATTCTGTGTACCCTGACATTATTTTCTGGCTGAAACCCTGGCAACATAGACACGTGAGCATGGATAGGATGATTGCACCAGGGAGCCTAGGTTGTGGAAGGGTGAACATGCCAGCCTCAGAATGGCAAGAAGTGTGGGTTCGAATCCTGCTCTATGTGCAATATTACCGCCAGGATATTGATTAGCATGACCTGGATCAGGTACACGCTACATACAGTATGATTATTGAACCACCATGTGTGTAGGTATATATATGTAAGTGCATTGCCTGTATGTGTGTAATTGTCAGCATTGTCCATGTTGCTCACAACGTGGGTAATTGAGCGCGCGAGACTGTACACATTCAGTAACTATGGAAGCGACTAGTGGCGCCACCTATAATGTCCTTTGTAACTAATAAATGGTCGCCACCTGATGCGCCAGCTACTGTAATTCTTAGCAACAAACTATGACAGAGTACAAATCTAGACATTTCGAGCAGAGACTTTCAATCGATCGGATGTGTTGTTCTTTAGCTTAGATTTACCATCCCACCCAGCCCAACTTATAAGGGACATTGATAGGGTTAAGTGCCTGGAAACCTCAAACTCTAAACTCTAACATGACGACCGTAACTGTAACAAGCCGAATAGAAAGAATAAATGCCACTATAGAATGTCCTTGTATTGCGTTGGTCAATTAAACAGCCTCTGAATGTAAAACATTTCAGAGACTTACATTTCCATGGGGATGTATGTAATAGTCTACACTGTCCTCTCAGGCAAGGAGCCACATAGGCAGGTATGTGTTGATAGGGTGGTCTAGATAGTGTAATGGTGAGTGCACTAGCCCTGGAATAGGAAAGAAGTGTGGGATCGAATCCTGCTCAAGGCGCAATATTTCCCATGTGCATCACCCCAACATCACTAATGTAGTTGGGGACACTATAATCCCGCAGCACTATGACACCCTCATTCCCCTAGAATAGGTTTGTTTGTTGTTGTTTTATGTCCTATCAACATCTAAGGTCATATCAGGTCGGGTACCAACTTGTGACAGTGCGCACTCATGGCGATTTTATAGTGCTGCCCCACTGGGAGACCGAGCCACCAGCAATATGACCTGATATCCCACTCATTCACATTATGATGACACTGAGCCAGCCAGTCCTTGCTCTATCCTAATAATGGCGAGCGCCTGGCAAGGAAGCGACAAGTATCAATTTTTAAGTCATTGGTTTGACTCGACCAGCGTTCGAACCCACAATCCCATGGCCTACCAACATGGGAGACAGACGCTCTAACTCATTCAGCCAACCCGTCTGGTAGGAATAGGTTGGAGTTGGGGAAGGTATATATATATATATGGCTGTGTGTTAGGGACATATGCGTATATACATACACCTATGCAATCCGGTTAACAGTGAGAGATGTGGATGGCAGTTGACCAATCGGAGGTGGCGCCATGTGGGGAAATAGGGAACTAGTTCCACTATAAATATGTGCCCAGGATGGATGTTTTGTTTATTTAGACAGTTGTTAATGAATGAGCCTTCAGTTGCAGTAGTTCGAGTTGATATTTTAAGAATCTGTGCATAATTCCATGGGATTGAATTTCTGCAATATTGCTAAGATAAATACAGGAGGTCGGTTGCTATAATCTACTTTATTACATCGAAGTAGATTATTATTTTTAATAATTAACTCTGGATATATTATACATGGAAACAGAATTATTTGAAGCATCTATCCCAGAAATATCGCACATAATGTGCACAGACATATTCGATGTAATTGACTTTGTATTATTCCGTGCACGAACACATGTTTAATGAGTGTTCCAGTATTAAAGTGCAATATACAGAATCGAGTCTAGGGGAGTAGTAGAACACGTGTATATGCTTTTGTTGTGCTTTCAATAGTATGCAGGTATTACAGGTATGGCAATACCTCAGGGAGTTTGATGCCCCTGCCCTGCAGAGTTGTAAACCACTGGCTTGTGGTACAGGTTCTTGACAGAACCGAAGGCTAAGGGAGCAAACCCTAAACAGAAAACCATGTCGCTGTGGCAGCATTAAGGGCGGTTGATGTATGGAACTCCCAACAGCCACTGCGGGGACAAATAGTTTTGCGCCTGTCTTGACATGTTCTTGCCGGTGTGAAACCTCTATTTGCTCCTCGAGAGAGTGCCGCTGGTAACTTGCAAAAGCCAGCAGCACTTCAACACTTTTGCAGGCAGCTTTCATGAAATGTGGTGTCCTCGTCTCCAGTTCAAGGATACCATCAAGAGAAACTTGAAACTGAGAGACATTAAGACCTACTCATGGACATCACTCTCACAGGAGAGAGCTAAATGGAGAGTGGCAGTCAAGTAATGAAAGCAGTCTTTGTTGCATCGCGACCGACAGCATGATGATGATGATGTTAGGGTATGGGTCTGTTTGTATGTGGGGGTCTCTAGCCGCTGATAGTTCCTTCTGATACATGTGACTCCTCTGTGTGCGTGCACCTCACCCTGATTGTGCGTGACCTCTGATCCCAGCACCAATACCATTTAGCAATAATGTGTGGGGCGTCCTTTGAGCAATGCCTCCAAGAGTTCCTCGAGGCAGAGGCAGCCATTCGGTGGCTTTTAATAATCAACCTTCATATACCAACAAAGCCAGCCGGGGGTCACTTGCATCAACTTTGAGCAACTAACTCAGAGGATGACCCCCGCGCGCCACATTGACCTCAATAATGACCTTAACCTTAGCAGGACCGTGACCTCGTCGGCTCCCTCTCCTCCCGCGCTCGCCCGGCCCTTTCTAATGTCCGGCTCTTTGTGATGTTCGAGGTCGCCACCAGGGGGAGCCACCGCCCCATTATCTGTAGGCCTAAGGAGACGAGGGGAAGGAGGCAATCAGCGACTATGTGAGCCCGACAAATTCAAGCTCGGCTATCTCCGCGAATAGTCGGAGCCCTGGGACCTCAGATGCACTTCACTAGCGAGATTCTGGACGAGCGGAGTATTTAGTGGTAAATTACCCATTGCGCTTTCTGGGTGCAATCGATGACGAAGTATAGTTTTATTTGATCTCTGCCAGGATGATGAAGAGTTCAGGCGCACATACCGGTAAGCACCAACCCAAAAATTGGATTTAATTAATAACAGTGTTACCTGAAAGTAAATTTAATTCTCACTAATTCAACGTTCTTGTGATGATATGGTTATGGAGCAATGAACACAAACATTGCAAGGTAACAAAAATGGAACTCTTTGAAGGTTTGATTCTAATGTTTATATCCAGTTTTAAATTGGCGTTTACAGGATCTTGCGCGTGAACCCCTCATTTGATCTATGCGTATGATGGATTCATTTTCTCCCACAACAGACTTCCTTCCATGGGGGGGGGGGGGGGCGTGTCCCTTAACAGGAGCGGGATATGTGGTTAGCGTCAGCTATAGGTGACTCTGGTTCCTTCCGGCAAACACCTTACACGAAGACATATTTCCTAGTCTAACCATGTTGCTTTGTTTCAACTTGATAATCATTAGTTGGAAATCACTGCATCCTCAACTGCCTTAAGTCCACCAGAGCGCCAAGGGCTCATTGACTACATTTCAAGATAATATGATCAAGTGGAATATCGAGATTATTATCGCTACTGATGTGATGGTATTTTTCTACTATTGCAACATTATTGCATAATTAAACTACTGCGTTAAGCTGCCTAAAATTGTCAATGTATTTACATCTTTGTTCATCTGAGATCTGATCATATTGTAAAGTCTACTGCTCGAATCTGTGGTTGTGTAGGTATGCTATAGTGAAATCAATACAGACAAAGAGAAAGGAAGAGTATAAAGTGTTAAAGAAGAGAGAGCCAAACCCTTGGTTTATTATTTATATGGTACATGGGTTCAGTGGACTCACCCCATTCTCCCAATGAGAAACAAGCATTTCTAGCTCTGCCAATAGGGATCTGCCAATGGAAACCAGTCATCTGCCCACCACCACCAAGCTGTGTGGCTCCCTTGGCCACCACCTGCCTTGAGCCTGAGTGTGGTGATCCTGACCATCAGAGGGGGAAGGCGGTAGTGTGTAGGGCTCTGAGTGCCCCGTACACACAGTCCTGCCAGCACCACTATGTTTATTTACCTATCAATCAAGCACCACCAGCACCTACATATACACATATATGCACCTGGTCACGTATACCTGTTTC
The DNA here is from genome assembly GCA_030323885.1 of Branchipolynoe longqiensis. Classification (NCBI taxonomy): domain Eukaryota; kingdom Metazoa; phylum Annelida; class Polychaeta; order Phyllodocida; family Polynoidae; genus Branchipolynoe; species Branchipolynoe longqiensis. The sequence continues at coordinate 10,486,230 of CM059188.1, read as the reverse complement.
GTAATAGAACATTTGCATTCCCCCACCAATGCTTTAATATCGGTATATTTTACAATATGAATTGATCATATTTGCACTATTTGTAATATTCCCTAGCCTATATCGACCAAGGACTGAATCCCATCACGAGCCATAGCTTGACCACATATACCCTCACAAAATAGGTCGGTCCTAAATAACTCCAACAAAATAGATTGATTCAGGGTATATAAATAATGATTTGGTCATAATAATTGTGAATAAGTAACATTTTCTCGGTCAAGTTACAACCCTTTCAACATTAAGCCCATAACAAATCTACTGACTGTAATCCGCACAATCTTTAATAAGTAAGGTGGATCTAGGACTGGATTCCTCAGACCTGAATCAAGCAAATCTCGTTATGTCAGGCCGGCTGTATTTACCTACAGAAGTTAATTGGTTGCAGTATTACTATTAGGTAGATTACATAGTAAGTTGCTCACACCAAATGCTAACCTTCCAACGTCCTACCTGCTGGTGCCATTGATGCAACACTAAAAAGTCTTCATCAGTGGGCGGTTTCGCAAGTTCATCCGCGTCCTGATATGCCCATGTGTATAATTAGGACATGTGACTCCAACATACATGGATATTTATCTCCATTTTGCCAACTCATTCTTCCCTTAAAAAAAGAATGTTTAAATACAAAAAATAACAACATTGAAACCCGTCGCTTGGTGTCGCCCCGACCGGCTCCCCCCCCCCCCCCCCTCCGGCTCCCCCCCCCCCCCCCACCTCCTCCGCTCCCAGCCAGTCCCACCCACGGGAGGCAACGTCAGACCGGCAGGGGAATGTTGTCGCTGGCACCTCCGGGGCCCGCCGGGGAACAGTGACTGAATGGGAGTTCCATGCACAACGATATGTGTGAAGTCATCGGCTATGCCACGCCCCACCTCCAGGACCCATACCATTAGAGGGCCGCGGGGCCCTGCTGCATTCTAATCCTCACATCATCAGCGGGCGGAGGGTGGGGGAGGGGCGGGGACGGGGGGCCGCTGCGTAGGTAGTGGTGTGTGGCGCGGGGGGAAGGGGTGCGTAGGTAGTGAGTGGTGTGTGTGGGGGGAGGGGTGCGTAGGGAGTGGTGGTGTGTGTGGGGGGAGGGGGTGCGTAGGGAGTGGTGGTGTGTGTGGGGGGAGGGGGTGCGTAGGGAGTGGTGGTGTGTGTGGGGGGAGGGGGTGCGTAGGGAGTGGTGGTGTATGGGGGCGGGAGGGTGTTGTGTGTGTTGAGGGGGTTGCGTACGTAGGGAGTGGTGGGGGCGGGAGGGGGGCGCTTAGGTAGTTGTGTGTTGTGGGGGAGGGTGTGTGTAGGTCCTGAGTGGTGTGCACGGGGCGCAGGAGGGGGTGCGTAGGGAGTGGTGTGTTGGGGTGGGTGCGGATAGGGAGGGGGCGGGGGGCGCATCAGTAATGGGGTGTGGGGAGAGTTGAGGGTGGGAGGGGGCGCATAGATAGTCGTGTATGGGGCAAGGGGGAGAGGAGGTGGACTGCTGGCAGGTAGGAGTGGGGACGGGTGGGGGTTTGTGTACGTGAGGCTTTGGAGGTTAGGTGTGGAAGTGGGGAGGTTTAGAGAAGGGAGCGAGCGAGAGGAGAGGAGAGGGGAGTGCAGCGGAGGGGAGAAGGGAGTAGGGTAAGATGTATCCAAGTCTGGAGGTGGGAGATGGCGAAGAGGGGGCGGACTGGAGGAGAAAAGGGAAGAGGAAAAGGGAGCAGGAAAAGGTATATCTGAGTGTGGCCGGGGGAGTGGTAGAGCGCGGGCGGGCGATGGAGTGGAGAGGAGATGAGATGAGAGGAGGCGATGGAGGGTGGTGGAGAGGAGAGGAGGAGGGAGCACAGTAAGGCAGATCTAAGTGTAGCGGTGTGAGGGTGGGTGCTGATAGGTGTGTCGTAGGTGGGTGTGTATGGGTTGTAGTAGGGAGGGGGTGGTTATGTGTGTGTGGGGGTGACGGTGGTGTGTGGGAATAAAGAGGCGCTGAGAGAACAGGGGGCCAAGTTGTGTGTGGGGGGGGGGGGGAGTAATGGTGGTCAGTGGGGTAACTGGATCGCGGGTGGGTGTGAGGGTGTGGGTGGGTATGAGTAGGTGTGTGTATGTGGAGGTGGGAGTGAGTGAGATGTGGTGCAGGGACGGTGGCTTTACCGAGTTGCAATTTGCATGGACTGGAAATGGTAATTCGGTTGTGTCTGGATTACCAAAGTGTTTATTAGAGGCTGTACTACATCTGTTCACACCCAAAGGAACAGAACTGTCAGAGAAACAATATCATGAGTTTGTCAAATGGGTAGGTGGGGTGGGGGATTGGTTGGGGGGGGGTAGCATATATCATAGCTTACTATATTGAATAGCTATACTATCAAGAAGGCCTTTTTGAAGCAACATTAGAATCCGATCACAATTCATCAAATACCTCGTTATTTGTTTTAGTATGCAGACTCAGAAATGAAACATTCTTGGAATAAGGACTTTCCGTCAAGTATTGGAGGTTTTACTTCCTCGCCACACCATTGGCCACGGTTGCCAGGGAGCCCAGAGGAACCATTCCCAATTAATAGTAGACTTCCACTTGCTTGCAGGAGAATAAACTAGATGGATTTATATTGTTTTACAGGTGCAAACCCCTTCATTGTGATCTCTTGTCCGATGTGGTTAGTGATTTCTTATGTGTTCGGTGCTGCTGAAGAGTATGTTATTTATTAATAATATTTCGCGTTTCAAAATCAGTGAACAATTAGCAAAACGATGTCGGAACCATCATGGGCATATAAGCGGCGTGCCCTGAACCCTTTAGCAGAGGTAATGACCCGCCAACCCAACCACTCCTACGCCCCATCCGCATATCCTCCCTCAACCCCAACCCACCACACATACCCCCCAACTCTGGCCCAATAGCCCCCAACCCCAACCTCCAAACCCACAATCCCCAATACTCAACCCTCAATCCCAGCCATCAACCAGCAACCCTCAACCCCAACTCCCAATCCCCAACCCCCAACCCCCATCCCCCATCCCCAAAACCCAACCCCCATCCCCCATACCCAAAACAAAACCCCCAACCTCCATCCCCCACCCCCCACCCCCATCCCCCAACCCCAAACCCCAACCCTCAACGCCCAACCCTCAATCCCACCCCTTAACCCCAACCCCAACCCTAATCCTCAATCCCTACCACCCCCCACCCGCATCCCCATCCCCAACCCCACACCCCAAACCCCTATCCCTCACCCCACCCCCATCCCCAACCCCAAAGCCCAAACCCCTATCCCCAACCCCAACCCCTATCCCCATTCCCATCCCCCATCCCCCAACTCCCAACCCCCATCCCATATCACCAACACCCAACCCCTAACCCCCACCCCCCCATCCCCCATCCCACAAACCCAACCCCCAGCCCCTAGCCCCTACCTCCCATCCCTCATCCCTCATTCCCCCATCCCCCAACTGGTGCCAGCTGACCCGGCTGGTCGCCCTGTTGATCCTGGGATGATCTTCTGGACCCCCCATTCTCCCACCCCACGCACCCCCACCCTCACTCCCCACTCCCACACATACCCACCTTCTCTTATTGACTGCACGGCTCATACCAACACAATTCTCACAGGAACACCGCCATCTATCCCTTCACAAATGGCAGCATGTGTAGGGCGCCTGCTTCTCCCGTGTAGAGGATCGTGGGTTCTATCCCCGGCCGAGCTAAAGCAAAGACTGAAAGTTGCATAGTCCGAATATTAGGAGCTTATGTAATTGTTTTCAGACACTATTTTGGCTAAATATTACATTCAATTGAAATATTTGTGTCACCACCTTAGCAGCGAATGGTCTTCTGGCCAACAAATATATATGCATACACATAAAATGTAGAGAGTGTAGGAGTCTGCACTAACCTCTCAGGCAAAGAGCCAGGTAGACACTTGAGGGCGAATAGGGTGCTGACATCGAGGAACATGTGTGGTCTAATGGTTAACACACTCGCACTGAATGCACTAGGCGTGGGTTCATATCCTGCTCTAGGCGCAGTATTTAGCATATTTCCACCACCTTAGTCGACACTGGTGCCATGCCCAGGATCCTGTACACGTTATGTGTACTATGGTTTTTGAACCTACCCTGTGTATGGAAATGAGCCTGTCTCAAAAGGTGATACCCCTTTTTTTGTTTGTCCATTGTAACGATTGACACAAAACAGCAGAGAAACGGTTACACTGAAAACACAAGGACATTTGCTTCAAATCAAAATGTATTCTATTGGGATTTTGAAACACCATGTAAAAACAAATCAGTTTATCCTGAGCAAATGCATAGGCAGATAGTATGTTGATCGCTACAATGGACAAAGTTGTGTCCCATATTGCTTCACACCTTTTGAGACAGTCTCATATATGTAAGTCCCTGGATGTAATTCTAAGAATTAAAACGAGTTATGTACGTAAGCCATTTAAAGAAAAAAAACTTACAATTCCTGGAGACGAGGGTAGTAGAATGCACTGACCACTTTTACATTGCGGTACATACTAGCAATATTAAACATGGAAAATGTGCTTACCGAAAGCTATATTTAACCGGCAACATCGATAGCTGAGTGGATGCATTCTTCAGTTTTGCTGTAAATGCTACAAGAATTGGAACGCAGGCCGACTGGTCGTTGCGTGCTGAGATTTCTCTGACACTGTGACAGCGAGATTTGTGCTAGGGATGACCTATTAGCGTCTGTGGCTGACATACCAGATTGCTCACCCCCACCCCAGCCCCCCACTCCACCCCTACCCCCACCCCCACGCTACTCACCGCTTCACACACCCCCATTCTTATTTCCAGTCGCCTCCACTTCTACTTCCCTCCACTGACTCCCCCATCACCGCAACCAACCCCACTTCTCCCCCAAGGGGAGTGACAAAGTGGGTGGCGTGATGGAGGAGGGAAGGAGGTGTGAGTAAGGGGTGGAGATCTGGGATTGGAATGATGGGGGAGTGAATGGAGGGAGTGAGGAGAGTGCAGGCGGTAGGTGAGGTTAGGATTGATGATAAAGTTACTTCAAACTAAAGTAATGTAGATAATACATGATTTGTGTTTGGGTGTTTGTTGTTTTACATCCTAGCAAACTCTAAGGTCATATCAGGATTGGTACTGACTTGTGACAGTGCGCACTCATGGTGACATTATAGTGCTGCCCCACTGGGATACCAGACCACCAGCACCATGACCTAATATCCCACTCAGTCACATTATCCTGACACTGAGCAAACCAGTCCTTGCCCTATCCTAATGATGCCGAGCACCTGGCTAGAAAGCAACAAGTATAAATTGTTAACTCATTGGTTTGACTCGACCAGGGTTCGAACCCACGATCCCATGGTCTACCAACAAAGGAGACGGACGCTCTAACTCATTCGGCCATCCCGTCTGATTAGATAATGATGATAAACCCGATATGTTTCTCTCAGAAAATGAGAGAAACTCAACACTATTGGACTATGCAACTTTAAATACTGCTTCTCAATGCACTCGCTCCATAAAACATAGCACCCAATTGTGTCTAATTATTTTGTTGTGTCCATGATCTCTAAAGCCTCAGCTTCTAGTGTTTCTTTCCAATGGCAACCTCCGCCACCATTCCGACAACTAAGGATGACAGATGAGGCGGTGGCACCTAGCAGAACTAGCAGCCTGCTGCTAGTGTTCAGAATATATAGTAAGTCCCTTATGAGGCGGACAAGGCATTGCTGGAGGTCAAGTCTGGAGGGCAAGTCTGGGGGTCAAGGCTGTCCAGTGACAACCATCGATTGTTGCTGCTATAACAGCATGCAGTCTGCTATGGTTGATTTGTGTGTAAGTAGTGTATTGTGATAGATTTATTGCAGGCTAAAAGGCAGAGCAATGGCTCAATGGGCTGTAGGTCTGATCGGAGTAGGGTTATAGCCATTGTATGCCATATCTACGCATTAGGGAGCCCCTGGGGGGGGGCTGTTTGGCCGGCGGAGGGAAGAGGTGAGAAGGAGGGTGGTTGGAAGGGACTGGTGTGTACGTGGGGGAGGGGGGGGGGGGCTAAGAAGGAGGGTGGGTGACAGCGGGTGATAGGGGAAAGGGTGAGAAATGGGGAAGGGGGATGGGGGGAAAGCAGGTGAGGAGCGGAAGTATGGGTGGGGTGTGTGGAGGGGCTGGGCGAGGGGGTAGAATATGAGAGGAAGAGGAGCAGATGGGAGTGGAGTGGAAGTAGAGTGGGGGGAGAATGAAAGAGTATATACGAAGAGAGAGACGGAATGAGAGAGCGGAGAGATGGGTGTGTGTGGAAAGATGAAGTGAGGGAAGAGGGGAGAGAGCAGAGACAGATGTGGTGAGGGAGGAGGGGAGAGAGCAGAGACATATGGGGTGAGCAAGGATGGGAGAGAGCAGAGACAGATGTGGTCAGGGAGGAGGGGAGAGAGCAGAGGCAGATGTGGTGATGGAGGAGGGGAGAGAGTAGAGAGATGGGGTGAGGGAGGAGGGGAGAGAGCAGACACAAATGGGGTGAGGGAGGAGGGGAAAGAGCAGAGACAGATGGGGTGAGGGAGGGAGGGGAGGGAGAGAGCAGAGACAGATGGGGGGAGGGAGGAGGGAGGAGGGGAGAGAGCAGAGGCAGATATGGTGAGGGAGGAGGGGAGAGAGCAGAAGCAGATGCGGTGCGGGAGGAGGGGAGAGAGCAGATACATATGTGGTGAGGGAGGATGGGAAAGAGCAGAGACAGATGTGATGAGGGAGGAGCGGAAAGACCAGAGGCAGATGGGGTGAGGGAAGAGGGGAGAGAGCAGAGACATATGTGGTGAGGGAGGAGGGGAGAGAGCAGAGGCAGATGTGGTAAGGGAAGAGGGGAGAGAGCAGAGAGCAAGTAGGGAAGACTGAAGAGCGTTGATATGACACAACGGGAGCGGGAGAGAGGAGGAGATAGGGGATATGGTAGTGGATAGGGAGGTGAGAGGTAGGAACAGATAAGGATGAGGTAAGAGAAGATAGGAAAGAGCGAACATGGAAGCACAGAGAGAGGGGTGAGGAGATGGGGTAGGGGGAGAAGAGGAGGGGGTCAGAACCAGGTTACAGTGAAGGAGAATGTCGAGATAAGACGTGAGAGCTGGAGGGAAGGGATAGGAGAGAGGACGAAGGGAGATAACAACTATGAGCTGACCGATGTGAGATGGGAGATGGGTAGGAAATGGAGAAGATTGACGTGAGAAAAAGCTGGGACATGAGGAGTTCAGCGGGAGGGGATGTAAGTGAAGAGGAGGGTGTCAAGACAGACAGGGACAGGGGGATGGGGGAGGAGGTAGGGGAGGGGAGGGGAGGAGAGGTGATGGGGAGAGGAGAGGAGGGGAGTGGAGGGGAGGGAGGGGAGGGAGGGGACGGGAGGGGAAGGGAGAGGAGGGAGGGAATACTAGAAGGTGAAGACGCCAAGCTGGGTGAGTGAATCGTGGCTCTTCCACCACTTTGCACCTAATCCAATCAGGGGGCAGCTCCATCGCCCACTGCCCGCTGCCCGCCGCCCACTGCCCGCCGCCCGCACTCCTGATAGCGCCACTCAACAAGCCGCCCTAAATACATCTAATGGTGTGAAATGACCACCGGCTTTTGATCGCTGCCCAATGAGCAACTCGCCTGCCCACAGTCAGCTGCTCCACGGTCCGCGCTTTGATGTAGCCGCGGGCCGTGTCACTCAGACGGGGAGATGCGTGGTGTAGCCGGGCAAACAAGCTGGCGAATGCGTGTAATGACATTGACAAGTTTGAAAATATTAATTTTAATCAGATCGCTAAGTGGTATATATGTGTGGAAGGGACTCGTCAAGAGCTTTAATTTGATATGTAGATTGCCATCGTTTTAAACCAAATTAAGTAAATTACATTAGGTGCGTGGTGGAGTCGGGCAAAACTAAACCCGCGGAAATATGTTAATCTTAAAAAAAAAAAAAATGTATTCGTAATTATAGCAAAGAATCTGACAATATTTATCTTAATCAAATCTCTAAATGGATTATATACATGGAAGCGACTCGCCAAGAGCTTTATTTTGATATGCAGATTAATGTGGCTTCAATTCACCCTATTCATGTGCGACCTAATTAGGCATCAGAACGAGGCTGAGTAAGCGTCAGTATTGGAAAGGGCCATAAGGCACCACTGTGTGCCGATGTGTATGAACTACTACATCAAATAAAGGAGTAAAATTTGAAGATATTAACTTTTGAAACTGTCATAATCATTTTTGCTTACCTTTTTTCTATTTATTGGGCAATTTTCATGAAGATTGAGTGATGATCAGATTCATTTCAGTAGGCAATATCAACAAAGTCACTAACCTTGGCTGCCAATCTTTTCTTAAATTCAAAATTGCATAACTTTCTTAATATAGATATAGTTAAAAAAATTATTTTAACCCTTTTAAAGCTTTTATTAATTTCTAATTACTAAGACTAGATGTTTAACTGTGTTGCACAGATAGCTATGCTGACAGTGCTGCATTACATGATACCACCATAACTATGCAGGCTTGAAGTTAACAGTCACATTGTAGTTAAAGAATGGGAAAAATCACCATGCAAGGGTCACCTAATCTTTATGAAAATTGGCTAATAGATAGAAAACAGGTATGCAAAGATGAATATGTTGCTTTAAAAAATGAATACTGTCAAATCTGAGTGATTTCGAGTGGTTTTGGTCGACAAAAAAGTATTCACATTACTTTACATACAGCGGCACCTCACAGATGCGTAAGTGCCCTCGGTCTGGTTTCAACATGGCCACGGCATGAATAGGGTGAATTAAAATTAAGTAAATTGTGTGGATTTCAAAGCTTACAAGTCTGCCCTGACCTCTCAAGGAAGAAACGCCATACAGCTAGACGCCGATAGGGTGGTGATTGTATCAGGGAGCATAGCTAATCTAATGGTTATGATGCTGGGCCGTGGAATGGCAGAAGTGGGTGTTTGAATCCCGCTCTCGGCAGGATCTTGATGTTGTTTGCTTTATGGAATGGAAACAATGAAGGGTGAACAAGTTCTCTTAAATTTGTACATTTTATTCATAAATGTTCCGGCTTATATTTTGTATGATGAACTTATCTCCTTCAGCATATGTTCAATAAATTGCAATGTATATTCCCGTTTAACTGTATAGTACCCGTTGCTATCGCGAACAATTGAAGATCCATTTGGACTAATATAATTTGTTTCCTCTATGAATACACTTGTTGAAGTCAGTTCAAGTCAGTTATTACAAATAGGCCAGTGGTGAGTACTTTAATTATTATAGATTTTATATTTGGAATGTGTGGAATAGTAATGTAATAACAGGAGTTGTTAGTAGGCCTAAAGAGGAGTGGGAGGAGGTGGACAGAGTATGGTGTGGGATGGTAGTGGGTTGGATGTGGGGTGGAGGAGTGCAGGTTGAGTGTAGTGGAGGTGGGGTGGAGGGGAGGTGGAGTGTAGTGGAGGTGGGGTGGGGTGGAGTAGAGGTGGGGGTGGGGTTGAGGTGGGGAGTAGTGCAGATGGAGGTGGGGTAGAGTGGAGGTGGAGCGTAGTGGAGGTGGGGTGTGGTGGAGTAGAGGTGGGGGTGGGGTGGAGGTGGGGAGTAGTGGAGATGGAGGTGGGGTGGATTGAAGGTGGGGTGTAGTGGAGGTGGGGGTGTAGTGGATGTGGGTTTGCGTGTGTCTGTGTGTGTGTGAGGGGGGGGGGGGGGCGTGGTCAGGGCGGGTTATTCCGGCCGAGTGGTCAGGCTGGACACAACCACTTGAGCTGCAACTCACTCCGCAGAATCACCACAAGTCTGAATGCCTCCCGATCACACAATTGGCTGCCCCAGTTCTCAGCACTTGGCGAGCACCACATTTCATAACACATCAGGTGTGTGTATGGATGGGTGCGTGTGCGTGACGTCGGCGATAAGTGTGTGTAGACAAGTCGGAGGGTGTGTGTGGGCGGGGGGGGGGGGGCGGCGGGCAGTACTGGAAGTTAGGACTCAGTATCTCGACCGAATCGATGTGTCTCCAACAGAAATATGAAGCTGGACTTCCATTTGACATATTACTAATATCACTATCTCAATTTGATATATTACTAATATCCCTATCTCAATTTGATATGCTACTAATATCCCTATCTAAATTATATATATTACTAATATTAATATATCAATTTGATATGCTACTAAACTCCATGTCTCCATTTGATATATTACTAATATCCCTATCTCAATGATACATAAATATATATATATATATTACGTATATCACTATCTGAATTAAATATATTATAAATATCCCTATCTCATTTTGATATATGACTAATATCCGTAATATATTTGACATATTACTAAGATCACAATTTTAAATAGTATCCCTACATTACAAAACTGGAATAATTAGAGAACAACGGTGACCGACTGTTATTGCTGGTAAAGTGGACAAGTATCACCAAGAAAATGATTACTTACTTAAAGCTGCACAAGGAGATCAAAGGATGAAATGGTCTAAACCAAATTACTTGTCTAGATTTGATCCTACATAACCAATTTATATATACTGGTGCACTCATTGAACCGTAATATGTTGGTGTCCCTCTGAAGTTCTGGTAGGCTTACAAATAGGGTAGCCAACAATATTCCAGTATTCATGTTGCAAGATTTACCTTCAAATAGCTAAGAAATATTACCATTAAAGATAACTCTTACTTCAAGCTATACTAAAGAATATTCTATACAAACACAACCTAATAATATTCATGGAAGCAAATTATGGAAAAGAAATCTCAAAACCAACGGATTATGCAACTTTAAGTTGGTCCAATTTGTGAGTTGCTCGCTCCCACTGCCAGCGTTCATTGCGTGACCTCAGTGACCTTCATTGACCCCGCCATTGATAGAGGAAGCCTGGCGCCCTGTGATTATTGGCCGGGTGCTTAGTGTATGTATGGGCGTCATTAGACAACAGCCACTTGTGCGATTCTGGTGGTTGGTAGTTGGGGTGTGGGTGTGGGTGGGGTGGGGGTGGGTTGGGGTGGGAGCATGGGGGGTTCCGGTGACTGGCTTCAAGCTTTCAGGCGATTGATTTACACACAGAGAGACTCGCTTGAACTGTACACTGCAGGGTTCGCGTGCAGCAGGGCAGCAGGCCGGGAGTTCGATTCTCGGTTGAGTCAAACCAATGACTTACACAATTGGCAGTTGTCGCTAGCTAGCCTTACTAGGATAGTGCAAGGACTGCTTAGCTCAGTGGCAGGATAATGTTGAGGGGAAATAGGGTCATGTTGCCGGTGGCCTGATTTCCCATTGGGGAAGCACTAGAAAGTCGCCGTGAATGCGCCCTGTCACAAGTCGGTATCCATCCTGATATGACCTTTGATGTTGCCAAGATGAAAAACTCCTAATACCAAATCAATTAGGTTGAATGCAAAGGAGAATAACAATATAACCACAATACCATCCACTAATCATCAACACAATCCATACAATGACTCCACCATCCACCAATCACTAACACCATCTACACAACATCCACAATATCCACCATCCACCAACACCATCCGCACAAGATCTATATCATTCAGCAGTCAGCACGACCATCCACACAATACCAATACCATTCTCAAGTGAACACCACCGTACATACAATACCAACACCATCCACAAATGAGCATAACCATTCACACAATGTCAACCGCATCCACCAATCACCACCATTCATATAACTACACCAACCTCAAGCGATAACCACTACCAATGACCAAACACAAACCACCAACCACCATCCACACATCACCACCCCATCCACAGAGTACCATCCACACAATGCAAAAACGATCCATAAATCACTACCACCATTCACACAATGTCAACACAGGACATCAATCACTACCGCCATCCACACAATGTCAACACCGGGCATCAATCACCACCAGCATCCACACAATGTCAACACAGGACATCAATCACTACCACCATCCACACAATGTCAACAGAGGATATCAATGGCTACCACCATCCACACAATGTTAACACAGGACATCAATCACTACCACCATCCACACACTGTCAACACAGGACATCAATCGCTACCACCATCCACACAATGTCAACACTGGGCATCGATCACCACCAGCATCCACACCATGTCAACACAAGACATCAATCACTACCACCATCCACACAATGTCAGCACAGGACATCAATCACTTCCACCATCCCCCCAATATCAACACAGGACATCAATCAATACCACCATCCACACAATGTCAACACAGGACATCAATCACTACCACCATCCACAGAATGTCAACACCGGGCATCGATCACCGGGCATCCACACACCATCATCATCCACCAAAACGCCAACCACCATCTATCAACTAATCCAAAAGCCACAAACCACAAAACAGCAAGTACCTCCACCATCCGCCGACTCCACCACGCGCCGTCACAAGCACCACCACTCAGACACTCACAATTTACCACGACCTATTACTTATCTATTACGTAAGTGAGAAGACAATACAATTAGTTTGGTTAAGCTATCTCTGGCTGGACCCTCTGTAAAAGGCCCCTCCGCTTTAGTAAAATCAAAATTCTGTGTGAGTGAGGAAGATAGTGGGAGAGCACGCACACACATGACCCCCCTGAGTCGGGGGCTCCCCGTATTGGGAGCATTGAGCTGGTAGCCAAGGCACTCCACCCCAGTTAAGTGAGCAGTTGTCAAGCAAGCAATTACAAACATAAGAAATACCCATACTGGAGTGCACATCGGCCTGCCGACCTGAAGTACAAAGCTACACAATAACAACACTCAGACATATATCCTCTTTATATCGGGTGGCTTGCAAGCACCATTGTATTACAACGGCACGGAGTCGCACATCGCCCCTACTGGCTTGCAGACCCATTAATTAACCACTTCGATCATATAGCACCACAAATACATATATATCGGATAATAGCAGACAAGCAATGCAGGTGGAATCCAGTCTAAATAATATTCACATAACAAGTTATACAACACATTACCGCAACAACCATCACCACTACCAGTGTCAGCACCAGACATCACCAGCCACAACCAGTAACACCCACCCACACACCTCCATTCCGGAGTACTCGTTACTTACTACCAGTCACCACTGACATCGTGACCCTTCCCGCCACCAACCACCCAATCAACCAATCGGACGTGGTGGCCGAATTGATAGAGCGCAGGCTTTAGAGATGGAAACTTGACCGAGTCAAATCAATTAATTGTCGTTACCCAGCCTGGGGTTCGGGATTATTAGGATAGGATAAAGGACTGGTTATCTCATAATCAGGGTAATGCGAGTGGGAAATAGTGTGCCATAGTGTTGGTAGCATGGTCTTCCAGTGGGGCAGCACTATAAAGTCACCAGGAGTGTGCGCTGTCACAAGCCAGGCCCAATCCTCATATGACCTTAGATGTAGCTAGGATGTAAAACCTAAACGAACACACCCACACACACACACACCCACACAACCCTTCCCGTCAAGCAACCACCCATTTCCCCTCTCACCCTCAGACTACCCGTGCTGAAGGTCCGGAGTTCGATTCCAGGTCTCAATAAATCAATAGTTCCGTCCTCTAGTCGAGGGTTGGATGCAATGGTTCTCCACTTGTCCCGATGGTGTGCTGCTCTAATAGACTGTGAATAATTCAAGCCTGTCCACTGTGAAATATTTGTAAACCATGATGTTCTCGGTCTCCCTCTCCCTCTGCTGCCATTCACCTTCCCTTCCAACAATGTACGGTATATTGAACTCTGACGAATGATGTGGCCAAAATAAATAAGTTTCTTTGTCTGTATAGTGGCAAACAAGTGTTTCTTATTTTTAAGTTTTCCGAGAACTTCTTTGTTGGCAATCTTCTTTGTCCATGATATTTTCATCATCCTTCGATAAGTCCACATCTGAAATGCTGCTAAACATTTGTACATTTTCTTAGAGATTGTCCTTGTCTCAGCCCCTTACATTAGAGTAGACCACACATAACACTGAAGAATACCCTTCCTTGTATGTCTTACTTGATGTTAACACTCTATACATTTTGGAGAATGTTGTTCGGGCTATTGTTATCCTTCTCTTAATTTCTTCCTCACATCTCCCATCATTTGTAATCTTTTGTCCGAGATATATGAATTCGGATACTTGTTCTATGTTTGTGCCATCTATGGTTATATTGATATTTGGTTTATCTGTCTTTTTACTTATTCCAGGTATAGTCAACCCAATAACTAAAGGGGCTGTCACATTAGGGTTTTTTGCGGGAGCGTATGGCGGCGTAAGCGCGTTACGTCATATATGTCGGCATACGCCGTATACGCTACTCATACGCTACGCATACGCTACTCATACGCTACTCATACGCCGCCAGATGCCGCCAGATGCCGGCGTATGTGAAGCGTATGAGGCATACGCCGCCATACGCTTTCATAAATCCGTCCGTCCAAATTTGTGTGTGCATGCTCAAAAAAACTCGACCTATGAGGGCGTATGGCCCATACTGTCAAAAAATGTCACAGCACGCTCCCATACGCTCCTCGTACGCTCCTCGTAGGTTCAACATACGCTCAAAACCACCCGAAAGGTCACCAAATGTCATCATAGGCCGGCACGCGCAGGACCTACGTAGGTTTTTAATACGCTCCCGCCATACGCCGTAATGTGACAGGGCCTTTACCCAATATATGCTTCTCACAACCTAGCCCTCGTGCTCGGCATAACGGGTCATGGTGCCACTACCAGTGACCTGGTCTTCCAGGGGGGCCGCACTATACAGTTACCATGAGTGTGCAATATCACCAATAGGTACCCAGAGGGGCAGCACTATACAGTTACCATGTGTGTGCAATATCAGCAATCGGTACCCAATGGGACAGCACTATACAGTTACCATGTGTGCAATATCACCAATCGGTACCCAATCGGGCAGCACTATACAGTTACCATGACTGTGCAATATCACCGATCGGTACCCAATGGGGCAGCACTATACATTTACCATGTGTGTGCAATATTGCCAATCGGTACCCAATGGGGCAGCACTATACAGTTACCATGAGTGTGCGATATCACCAGTCGGTACCCAACGGGGCAGCACTATACATTTACCATGTGTGTGCACAGTCACAATGCAGTACCAACCTTGATATGACCGTAGATGTTCCCATGATGTAAAACCCCAACACACCAAACAAACCCACCCAAACCCCGTCCACCAACCACCCACCCAGACACCCACTCACCCTCACACCACCCGTTTCAGTGCACCAACCCTGCCACCATTACGCACCTAATTACACCACCCTCCTCCAGGTGTCAGTGTCAGTGCCACCTGGAGGCAGCATACAGCCTCCTCCCTGGAGGAGGTCCTTATCTACCCCTACAGCTTCCCCAGTCTCCTCCCTACATCCAATATCCCCCTACCACTCCGCCCCTTCCCCATCAGCTCCCTCCACCGCCTCACCCGGCTCCCCCCCCCCCCCCCCCCCCCCCCCCAGCGGCCGCACCAGCCGTTTGTGCGGGGCTCAGTGTCAGTGGCTCCCGTCCTCCACCAATGCAAACACGCCGGGCGGAGCTAAGGACGTTGTTGGTGGGCGATAATATGATTACATCGGATTTCGCCGGGCCCGGAGGGGCGGGCGGTGGCGGCGGTGGATCCTTATCGTATTGGTGGTGAGTAAGCGGATAGCATAAGGAGCCAGCCCCATCTCCGAGGAGCGGAGAGTTAAATAAAGGTAACCCAGACGAGGGCAGGGGGCAGTGACGTATCTAGGGGAGGGAGGGGGGGGGGTCATGGTTGGCCGGACACCACCCCTCCTCCACCCCCATCCCCACTATCCATGTGTGTTTTTGTTTGTTTTTGTATTGCTCTGATTATCATCCATGGAATGTAGCTAACCAATGTATTGCTGGGTAGATACACGAAGAAGTGGTCGTATGTTGCTTTGTGATGCTCAGAAAGAGACTATCAATAGTAGTAAAATGCAATATGTTGTTTCCAAATGAAGTACACAATGACATGAGTCTTGTATTTGTATATGATATTACAAGACTGGTTCGTCGTTGGCAGTTTACGTCCTAGCAATATCTAAGGTGATATAAGGACGGGTAACGACTTGTGACAGTACGCACTAATCGTGACTGTATAGTACTGTCCCACTGGGAAATCAGGCCACCAACATCAGGACCTGGTATGGCAGTCAGTCACCTTATCCTGACTGTGAGCTAACCGGTCTTGTCTTATCGTATGAATGTTGAGTGTAAGGCTAGGTAGTGACAAGTATCAATTTCATATGTCATTGGTTTGACTCGGCTGGGATTAGAACTCCCGAGTTTGCGCATGCCTGCGCTCTACCAATTCGACCGACAAGTCCGGTGGGACAAGGAAATGAAGAAATGGTTGTAACTTATATGCATTGAATTGTGAGGTTTACAAACAGACTATCATTATTACTAAAAATGCAATATATTGTTTCGAAATTAAGTAACACATAACAGGACTTTTGTATATATGACATTGCAAATACCCTCCCTGAAAACTTCAAAGTGAAGAATTTTAGAGTTGTGCCTTCTTATAATGAGTAGTTCAGTGGGAGGAGATGCAAGTGAAGAGGAGGGTGTCACGACAGGCAGGGAAGGTGGACGGGTGAGGAGTCGAGGGGAGGGAGGGGATGAAGGGACGGGAGGGGAAGGGAGAGGAGGGAGGGAATACTAGAAGGTGAAGATGCCAAGCTGGGTGCGAGAATCGTGGCTCTTCCACCACTTTGCACCTAATCCAATCAGTGCGCAGCTCCATCGCCCGCCACCCGCCGCCCACCGCCTGCCTCCCGCCTGCCACCGCCTGCCGCTCGCTGCCCCCCACCACCCGCCCCCCACCAGCCTCCTGTAGGACATAGGTATTTACTTTACGTATCATTACTTTAATCATAATAACTTTTCCCTGGTGTCAATAGCATAAGCAGAATAATCGCACTGTCGGGCCAACATGACGGTGCTCACAGCTTCTTCTGGAAAAAACCCCAAACTCAATCCTGGCTACCCCCCTGGAGGTTTGGGGGCGGGATATGGGATGGGGGGGGGGGGGCTCGGAGCAGGGGCGATGGGGGAGTTAGCATATGTAAGCGTAAGTTAATCAATGTGCTTATGGTTTGTGATGTGTGGTGTGTGTAGGCTCGACGCAATGAATGCTGGGAGGATACCGCAACACCAGCACTGCCATGATTGGATCTGGTGCTCTAATTAATGGCAGTTTTGGGATACTTATGGGGTTAGTGCCGTCCGTATATAATGTGCTATATAGTAAGCACACCCACCACATCCAACATGTCCTACTCACAACGCATATCAGGTACTGCAGTCATAATTACAGCCACAATGTCCATTACATTTATATCACATCCTTAGATCACACACTGCACTTCTGGCAGGGCAGCTCACAGGCTGGCCCACTATATATTTTCAGCGGTACAGTGAATGAGTGTAATGGCCCTGGCACATTAGGATGCATCGGGCAAGTGCGTGGCCAACGGCTAATGGGGCTGTCACACTACGACGTAACGACGTCGGCGTAGGGAGAACGTGAAGAACGTTGAACTTCTCGGCGTGGTATGCAAATTTGGGCACAAGTTGAACGTGGATGCAGCGTAGTGGACGAGAGAGTAACGGCGGTAAAGCGTAGTGATTATCGTCATTCAACGAGAGAGGACAACGTATTGACGCTCACGGAACGTTATGAACGTTATTCCCTCGCCAGAAGAACGCTACATGACATTATATATGTCATGAGACGTTGAACGTACGCTGAATGCACGTTCTCCTGACGTTCTGCTGACGTTCTGCTGACGTTCTCCTGACGTTCTCCTGACGTTCTCCTGACGTTCCCATTACACCGCATGGACATTTCCACCGGTTTTAATGTGGGTCAACGAGTGGAACATAGTGGAACGTAGTGAGGAACGTTTGACAAATGTCCGTTTAACGTCATTGACGTTCGCCGAACGTGTACAGAACGTACAGCGAACGTAAACCCTTACGTTCGCATCATGTCGAAAGTTTTGAACAGGTTCAAAACCTTCACGCACGACTATGTAATATGATGTAACGTGACATAGCTCGACGTCATTCTGACGTCATCATAACGTAATCCAACGTAGGTCAACATAATGACGAAACGTGATCATGTCAGGCTTACGTTTGCTCGTTACGTCGTAGTGTGACAGGGGTATTAGATCACTTTCAGACGTTGAGATGCATTGAACTTTTCGGCGTGTGTGAAAAGTTGGACGTATACATACCGTATACACAATGTAATGAACGTATGCAGAATGTATGTCCGACCTATTGCTAGCGTATGGCCATCGTATGTGTAGTGTATGCATACCGCATACAAAATGTGCTAAACATATGATGAACATATGCAGAACCTATTGCTAGCGTGTGTCAGTGTATGAGAGAATATAATATAACATAGAAGCGTGTATGGCCAACATATGGCCAAGGTATGGCTAATGTGGCTCCTGTCTCAATACGCTCACGGTACGCTCGCAGAATGCTGGTGAACGTTATATACATAATTTGATCACCTGAAGTATGCCTTATGCATTACATATGTCAAGACATGGTGGAGAAATGCAAAACCTACATTATCCATATGTAAGAAGTATGTTATCCATTCATTGTCAATACGTTGTCGATACATGGACTGGATGTTTCCATTGGCTCTCCATCTGACTGACGTAGGTCAAGCTAGTGCTACATATGAACAACGTTTATCTAATGTATGTCTAACCTACATCGACGTATTTGTCATGTATACATAGCATATGCCCGAAAGAAAAGCCACACTTTGTCAAACGTCAAAAGTTGTGTGTATGCACAAAACCTTTCCGACGCCTTGACGAGCGATGCCGTATAATGATGAAAATTGACACACATCGATTTATACCAACATACACACAGCAAACACGTAACATTCGAGTAATGCATATCGACTTACACCAACATATTGGCATACAATCACCTATGTCAGTGCATGCTTGCGCAATGCATCATAGTGTGGCAGGTCTATTACGTCCAGACTGGTCGAGTAGGTTGGGAGGTCATGTTGTATCAGTGGATGAACTGATGCGTGGAGGTGACCAGCCGAAGACGTAGTGGCTGGGGAATAGATGGGATCTTCTGGCTTATTATACCCGTATAATGGCTTCTGCAGCATATATATACTCCAATGCAACTGCCACTTGTCAAACTTGGCTGGAAGCGAATTGGGCCACAGATGGCGCCACAAGTATGGTACTGAGTCTCCCGCATTATAACAATATAATAACAATTCCCTTAGATGTCCTTATTCTTGCATACTATTTAGAAATTTAGAAAAACACCCTAGTACTAACCACACCACATGGAATGGAGGAAAGGAGAAAGCCAACATATCTTATCGATGAATGAACAGAGGACAAACATCGCTCAGCGAAGAAATCATTTGCGCAAGTAGGCCGCCATCTTTTATTTCCTCATCGAGGGTAGAAAAGAAAGAAGGAAAAGACAATGCAGACATTGGCTTTCAGGCGTGCGCTGATAACGGCTGCACAAAGGGTAGGATGACAACGAACCATTTTTGTTGGCTCATTTGATCAATAAAATACATCAGGAACTCACCATGTCGACCAAGACCCTTTTCCCACCCCGACCCACCCACCCACCTTCCTCCCTCCTCCCGCATTTCCCGGCGCAAGTCAGCGTAGTTGTCATAATTGTTATTTGTTAGAACAAAGGGAGGATGCTTCTGATTTGAGGAGAGAAATGTACAAGCGAAGGCATTAGGGATGCGAAGGGGTTTTACTTGTGCAAATAGTGCATTGTTATTGCAAGGTTCTCTTGGTCGGTCTCCTGGTGGGTTTTTAGTGAACTAATCGCGGGGGCGTAAATGGGTTATTCTCCAAAACTGTGCAGCACACATTTGGTCTCCACGTTATTATGTTGAGTCTTTCTTGTATTGATAGCAAGTCAAATAACTATGGTATGCTCTGTATATTAGGCATGTTAGCATACTCTACATACATTGGATCTATCCCCCAAAATATATCAAAATTATACTTTTTTGATGTTGGGCTATAGTGAAAATGTGAAAAATTACACATTTAGATCATGCATTTACACAAACTTTTTTTTCCAACTTTGTTCTTGTAAGACATAACTGTTCGCTTAACTTTAATCAATCAAATCTTGTTTGACTTTGTTGTGTATGTTAAAATGATGTTCTGGGTGTGTCTTTGATGTTCATGTTACACAAGTGATATAAACGCATTGCTAAATTTGTATAAGATCTAAATACAAAAGTGCAATATATTTTGTTCAACTCTGACATGCAGAACATGCCACCCTTTGTGGAAACATGGATTTTGCTATTATTTGGAATGTTCTTTGCTATTATTTGGAAGGTTTTCACTTTTGGTTTCCATGTCAGACTTCAGTGCCCAGTTTTAGAGAATGACCCAAATGCTTTGTTTGTTTGTTTCTCAGTGCATGCCCTATTTTTGAAAGATAGGGTTGGCACCCATTATTTTCTTGTAGAATGATGTATGTCATTTTTAATATGTCTTTACATGGCTATGGCAGTTGGCATTCACACTAATGGGCCTGTCACACTACGACGTTTCTCCCGGCGACCTGTCAGCGTTGAAAATAAAACATTGCGCGTCGAGAAACGTCAGTTTGGGGAATAAGATCAGCGTCAGCGCGGCGCATTATGCGCGCGCGGCCAACGTGTGTCGACGCGCTGGGGAAAAAAAGAAAAAAGTTTGGCGCAACGTCTTCATTTAACGTTAAATGGTGCTAGGGCGTAAAACAAAAACGGCCCAGTTTGCGCAACGCGTGAGCAACGACCCTCCCGCGCGCGCGCCGTCTTTCTAGCGTTCCCATAACGTTATTCCGGCGCGTCCAACGCAGCGCGACGCGCGCCTTACGTCCTTACCCATATATTTGTGCGCGTTGTCGATCGCTGGGGTTTTTTGACACGCTTAAAACCTTGGGCGACCGGCAACGCGCGCCGACGTTGTCCGCCGACCATCAACGTCAAAGATAGTGTACCGACGTGTACCGACGCGCCCATAACGCGCCACCAGCGCTTCTCGATATTTCACCAAATATCGCCCAAAAACACCACACGTTGACGGGTCGCCGGCGAGAAGCGTCGTAGTGTGACAGGGCCATAAAGACACACTTAATATATATTCAGTTGAAATAAATTAGGATTCCCAAAGCATGATGTGTATTCTAGAATATAAT
This sequence comes from Branchipolynoe longqiensis, assembly GCA_030323885.1. NCBI lineage: Eukaryota > Metazoa > Annelida > Polychaeta > Phyllodocida > Polynoidae > Branchipolynoe > Branchipolynoe longqiensis. The sequence continues at coordinate 10,464,919 of CM059188.1, read as the reverse complement.
GTTGGTTTGTCTGTATGCCATTTTCTTTTCTTGGGAGGGCTTTAGGTCCGAGCAATATGCAAGGTACATGGATGGTGACTGCCTTGTAATAGCACACAATCAGGGCACCGTTTTAGTGCTTGCTCACATAACAAGCTTGCATAACTTATAATAGTGGCAGCGCCCATTACTTTGGTACCCTCTACCAACCTAGAATCTAACTAAGTAAATGGCCACCATTTGATGCACAACCTAGACCTAGAGTAAAAGGCAGAACAATTTGTGACGTATAAGCTTTCAAAACTCACTTTGACCAGACCATTTCAATCCATCAGACGTGTACTTCTCGAGCTCAAAATTCACCATCCCACCCAACCCAACTACTAACAACTAGACTCATGTTAGGGTGAAGTGCCTGGAAACCTGACACTTTTAACTCAAACACTATGACTCACTACTGTAACGATACAAAAGAAAAAGAAAACTGAATGTTTAATAAGTGCACCGGTCACTAAATTGGGTGTGTCTGAATCAATTTGATGAAAGTGACTTTCTTTCGATGATGTTTATTATGGTATTGGATTAGATGATTAGGGGGAGTTTTAATAATGAAGTAGCATGTGTTAATGGCTACCCATATGCATATATATATAAATCAGGGTTATAAATTCTGCCATTCAAACCGGTAATCTAGTGCGTGTTAAAGAATAGATAAATAATGTATTATTCAACTTCCTAGCATATGGCCTATATCAGGATAATCCGGATACAATGTTTGAGCGATGGAGCGAGTGGTACAGGCATGAGGCAGAGTCAGGCTAGAAAGAAGAGGCCAGGTGGCAGCACCAGGCGAGGCAGAAGGCCTGACCAGTGTAACATAAGCAGTGAATGTATGGAGGCTGCTTCCTAACAAGGAGTTGCCTTTTTTAGTGGTTAGAACACATCTTTGGACCGTCCTACTTGTCCCATCTCTTCATTAGGACTGGCCTACCCAGCAACTATATAAGGAGGGTAGTCACACACTCTCGGCACTTGCTATCCAGACCACACTCTGTCCACACCTCTCTCTATCTCCTCTCCGCTGGCCTTGCTCCTCCTTGATAGTCTCTGATAAGAGTTCCAGGAAGGGGAGCCCACCAGCATTTCACTTTCTACTCTTACTCTGTCCATGTCTTTGGGTCGCCAGCTGGTCACCATAGAGCAAGTAGACACAGTCCTTTGACTCAACTCTCCTCATTTCTCTTTCCTATATTCTACTCTTTTTTTTTTCTCCCAGGCTTACTTCTCCCGCTGATCAAGGGAGTTGTTTGCTTGGGTGGGGCCCTTTACCATTACGTTTCCCTCGCTTTGTTCTCGTTGCTGGAACTGCTGGACCCATCTTTACCCACCCTTCCTTGGAAACCCTTGCTGCTGTCTGTTGGATACAAGTGCTGTGCTACCACCGGACCAGAGTGATTCTGGACCGCCCCAACAACTCGCCGTTTAATCATTGTAAAAACATCCCCCATCTTCTACAACCATCCCACCAGAAGATTATTCTTCAACCAAAGATTGGGCAGATTTATTGGAGGCTCTCGATAATGTTACAGTTCTGCAACCAGTAAACGCTGTAAGGTTACAAACACCCCAGAAGTCAGTCAGTAACTCTTGGCACTCTACTCCCAGACATTGAGGCGTCAACATGTCCAAGTCAGTTAGGCTTGAAACCTGATCTCGCTAGTTACAGCTTATGGGATGGATTCAACTTGCTGAGCTTCTACAACATTTACCGTTGGCCATCAGTAGGATTGGTGACTGTTTTGTCTGCCTTTTCACACATCACTGCTGCTTAGCCTGACATGTACATCCATCATCAACTGAGACTCTATACCTGTATGGCTGGCTACAGCTTACATACCATTGAGCATGTATATGTAACTATACACTTTGAAATTGAGAATATATGTTATAAGTACATATTTGTGTATCATTACTTGTCTTCTTTACTAAGAATAGAAGATGTTCCAAATTCTCTTTTCTGCGCACTATATTAGCTAGTCTATAAAAGTAGGCATTATTTATTATATGTGACACCAGTCACTTGAGTAGCTGAGTGTCATTAGACGTGTATTGTGATTTGGGGTCAACTAAGGACACATATTATGGATAATAGACGTGTCTAATTGATTATGCAACACATATTTATACAGTAGATGACTTAGAATACAATAACGGGTGAAACATTCTGTGGAATTATACTGGTATAATGTTTATACGATACATACATGTACATGTGTATGTTATATACCAGAATACATTAAAACAGATAACTTAACCTGCAATAACAAATAAGGTATCGATCAGTTCTAAAGCAGATCAACATATTTATGCCCAGATAATTAAATAAAATACCGATACAATTCAGGAATACAAAAAACCCTGACAACTGAAATACCCACCCTCTTTGTGCAGGCGCATTCCTCCGGTGCCCGGATGTCGGGGCCTGCTGTGGGATTGCTCCGTGGGTATCGTACTTCAGCCATATCCAGCGACCCTCTGAACCAGCTGGAGCCGATGCTTTGTTTCTGTTAATTTGTAGCGAGTTAAAGGAACAAATAAAGTGGTGTGCAGTGGGCGGGAGAAATGTGGCCAGCGGGGACGATATTTCAGGCGGGGAAGCCTGGCGCGCCGGATCACCCTAGCCCTTATCGTCATAGCAACACAGAATGTTTAGAGCCCCCTGGGGAAGCCCCCCTCTGCCATTCAGAAGGTCGGTTTGGCCTAGTAAGCCACTTCGCCTCTACCACCATCATCAAGCGTTGTCGCGAAGAAATAATCCAGGCAATTATTGCCACTGGAACGGGAAGTATGGTGTTGGTTGTTGGATATCCCGGTCAATGTCAAGTTCAATAAGGTTTGCAATGTGTAAGTCATTGTTGGTGTCATTGCGGTGGGTTTTGTGTTTTTTGAGATGGCTCTAAGCGACATATTCAAAGGGCTTGCGGGTTGCTGAATTGTTGGTTATGGTCCCAGACTGCGGTGTGTTTGTGAACTCGTGCGGTCATGTCCTGGCAACATCCTGGCTGCCCGTCGGCACCTGCCTTCCTTTAATGCTTAATTTTATGTCAGCCATTGCAGTTAATGCTGGATGGGACATAGCCGATCCATGAAGTCAGTGCTCGCAGGCTGTCGACAGCTGGGTTCCGGCCGGCTTTCGGCATGGCCCAGGGTGATTGACGAGTTAATCGTGGTTTTACCGATGTAATTGTCGTTACAGATAGCACAGTGCCAGCCCGAGACTAGACAGTTTGACTCTCTACCACCCCCTGCCAAAACACCTAGCTGTAGCATGTGGGTGGGGATGGAGGGTGGACTTGGTGTATTGGGGTGGGGGGGGGGCTGGGCTCTGTGAAACATATAACCACCATTTACAGGACACACTTTCCACCCATTACCTTCCATTCCACCTCCTCCCATCACTATCACTAAAATGGCTCCCAAACTCCCATGTCCGATACATTAAGTATGTCTGCCTTACCTTGAAAGCATGCTTTATCTGGATAAAAAACGTTTGTTATATTTCAAGACCCCTCTGAAGCTCATTGATTGTTATCATCAGCTATTGGACACCAAACATAATGAACATTTCTTTGGATGAAACCTGTTGCCGCCACATAGGCTAGTCTTTCCAATAAGCAGCAAGGGGTATTTTATATGCACTTTCCCACAGACATGACAACACATACCGCATCCTTTGATGATCCAGTTGTAGATCACTGGTAGGAATGGATAATAGCTCAACCTACAAATGGGTGCTTTATCTGAAGGTAATATCAATATTCTGATACAATTATTTGCCTTGAGGATGAAATTAAGTACAATATCCTTGGGGTTTTCAAAGATAATCTACCACAGCAGATTACTCCTGACCTATTGGTGTGCATGCGATGCAGATTAGCCCATTTTGTGACGACATAGGGACAACTAATATATTAGGGACATAGACAATGCAATAAATGCAGTTATTTGAAGGAAAATGTCAGATATATTTCAGGTTTACTTATACCGGCTATGGAAGCAATTCATTAGAATATGGTTCTTTGAATATTTTCATCTTACTCAGTCTTAGCCTAACTATGTGTTGGAAATATTACAAGGAGGAATTATGACAGTCAATGCCAGAACTGCGTGAATTAAAGTTGCATAATCTGATGATATTGAATTTCTGTCATTTTCTGACATAAAAATAGTAGGCCGTTCGTTACATACTTTACCCTGGACTAACTTTTATTTAAAAAAGATAATGTTTGATATATTTGAAATTCAAACATGCACAATTATGTTGGGCAAGCACGCCAAAACTCTGACACCATAGTATTCTGCAGTAAAATTCTATTGAATTGATTTAGTGTTCCCTTCTATGGGGCAACATCAGCTTAATAAGCGCACCAGTATCAATGGTAGTATAATGAAATCTAGATAATTGCTTTGGTTTTGACAAATAAATTGATATGTTCACTGGACTATGCAGCTTTAAGTCGTTACCTGTGTTATTTGTTAGGCCATGCCCATATGCATATATCCACCGGTTTTGACAATGCACCTTCTTATTACCTCCACCTACTCACCCTGTCCTTCCTTATTGACATCATATAAAGTAGTCTCAGTTATGCAAACAAAACCCACATGAAACTGTCTTTTGCAGCTCAGCCTATGCTAACATCCTAATGCCAACAAATTCAGTTCTCCCAGCAAACCCAGCGATAGACCTGAATGCAGCTGTGTGAGGCAGTGTGAGGCACGTCAGCGTAGCGACTCAATGGGCAGGGATCGGTATGCGGGGCGCAGTGTGGCTACTGTAAAAGCCCTGGCGGTGTGTCGATGATATAGACACATAAATAGCCCAGCTCCGGCCGCTTTCAGTCGGGTGTAAGTAGTATTGGGAGTTGCCGCATTGATACAGGCGGGCTCGAACAGGCCAAGGCACGGTGCCCGGCTTCCCCCCCCCCCCATCCTCTCGCTACCGCCCACCCTCCCCCCGCCTCCGCCCCCCCCCCCCCATCCCCAGTGGCAGCCCGGGCCGACAATAGCAAGGCGGGCGCCGACACGGGCCGCGACAAGGCGAGCCCCGGGTGGCCGCGCCCTATGTCAACACGTTATTGAGAGGCCGGCAATGGTGGGCGCTTAGCCGGCTTGAGTGGCGAGAGAGGGCCGCGGTGAGGGGATGGAGGGGAGGGAAGGGACGGAGGGCGGTGTACATGGAAGGCGGGTGGGCGGCGGAGCGGTGGGTGTGGGTTGAGGGGAGCGAGGGAGGGATGGATCCGGTCGGTGGTGGTGGTGGATAGAACTGCCTGAGTCGAGATGGGAAGGTGGATTGGATTCGAATGCGGGGAAGAGGGGGGGGGGGGGTATTGGTGGTGGCGCTTGTTGAGGGATTGGGGAAGGCATGGTCTAGTGGCTGTATGGGGTTGGGGATATAGGGGGATAGGGAACCAGGAGGGTTGTGTGGAGGATGTGGGGAGGGAGGGGTCGGGATGTTGGAGGCAGCGTTTGGCGGGTGGAGGTGAGTATTGGGGGCGGTGCACACGAGGAGAGTGGGCGCATGTTGGAGGCAGGGCCTGGCGCGGGTGCGGATGGGGGGGTGGGATATGGGGACCAGTAGGGTTGGGTGGAGGAGGGAGGAGGGGAGGGAAGGGAGGGGGGCGCTATGGTAAAGGCAAAGTCTGGGTGTGTTTCGGGATGGGGGTGGGAGAGAGGGAGCCAGTGTGGCTGGGTGGAGGAGGGACGAGGGCAGAGGAGGGAGGGGGCGGTGGTGGTGAGGGCAGTAGTCGCGCCGGGTCACGCCCGAAAGCAAGCCGCCATCACCCGGTGTTTACTCAGGGAAATCACTGCGCGCAAACACTCCACAAAGGCGGAAGGCAATGCGCTGCCGGCCCGGGTCGAAGGCCGAAGCCAATGGAGGGAGGGCGGGGATGGGAATGGATGGGCGAGCTGCTCCATCGCCATCCAGCGAATAGGCCCACTCCATGCCCAGCTCCACACACACACACACACACACACGTACCGTCCATACCATCCGCACACACATTTTCTCAGTCCATACCTTCACCACACGCATACTCTCCCAGTCACTGCCCTCTACCCACAAACTATCCCAGTCCATACCAGTTCAAGGCACACATTCTCCCAGTCCATAGCATTTACACAAACACATTCCCTGTCTAGAATATCTCCGCCCATGCATTCTCCCAGTCTATACCAGCTGGACAGGTGGTATAGACTGGGAGAATGTGTGCCTATTGTTACTTACGACACACATACTATCCTAGTCCAAACCCTCACCACACACATGATCTCAGTCCATACCACCTCTACACACATATGCTCTCAGTCCATCCCATCACTATGCACATTATCTCAGTCCATACCACTTCTACATATATGCACAATATATACCACCTCGAGACATGCACACTGCCAGTCCATACTACCTTCACAAACACACGCCCAGTATGCCCAGATACATCCTCCGTATACATATTCTCCCAGTCCATACACATCCACACACATTCTCCCAGTATATACCACCTAAAGACACACATTCGCCCATTTTATACCGCCTCCACATACTCTCCAATTATATGCCATCACTACACGCACATGTCCAGTCCATGCCATCAGCACACACACGTCCAGTCCATGCCATCATCACACACACACTTCCAGTACATGCCATCACCACACACATGTCCAGTCCATGCCATCACCACACACACACGTCCAGTCCATGCCATCACCACACATACACGCCAGCTCCATGCCAGCACCACACATACATGCCCACACCATCATCATCATGCTGTCGGTCGCAATGCGACAAAGACTGCTTTCTTTACTTGACTGCCGCTCTCCATGTTGCTCTCTGCTGTGAGAGTGATGTCCATGAGTCGGTCTTAATTGTCAGTTGTTGTGTTGTATTGCGTTGTATTCCTCCTAGCTGATTTTCCGCTGTCGACGGACGATGAGCTCGAGCAGCGCTGTCCTTGGTAACCCGACAACCGAGCTGGTATGGTGTGCGGTTGTACATTTCATGAAAGCTGCCTGCAGAAGTGTTGAAGTGCTGCTTGCTTTTGTAAGTTACCAGCGGCACTCTCTTGCGGAGCAACTAGAGGTTTCACACCAGCAAGAACATGTCCAGACAGGCGCAAAACTATTTGTCCCTGCAGTGGCTGGTCGAGAGATGTTGGGAGCTCCATACATCAAGCACGCTTAATGCTGCCACAGTGACATGGTTTTCTGTTTAGGGTTTGCTCCCTTAGCCTTCGGTTCTGTCAAGAACCTGTACCACAAGGCAGTGGTTTACAACTCTGCAGGGCAGGGGCATCAAACTCCCTGAGGTATTGCCATACCTGTAATACCTGCATACTATAGAAAGCACAACAAAAGCATATACACGTGTTATACTACTTCCCTAGACTCGATTCTATATATTGCACTTTAATACTGGAACACTCATTAAACATGTGTTCGTGCACGGAATAATACAAAGTCGATTACATAGAATATTTATGTGCACATTATGTGCGATATTTCTGGGATACATGCTTCAAATAATTCTGTTTCCATGTATAATATATCCAGAGTTAATTATTAAAAATAATAATCTACTTCGATGTAATAAAGTAGATTATAGCAACCGACCTCCGGTATTTATCTTAGCAATATTGCAGAAATTCAATCCCATGGAATTATGCACAGATTCTTAAAATATCAACTCAAACTACTGGAACTGAAGGCTCATTCATTAACAACTGTCTAAATAAACAAAGCATCCATCCAGAGGTTTCACACCAGCAAGAACATGTCCAGACAGGCGCAAAACTATTTGTCCCTGCAGTGGCTGGTCGAGAGATGTTGGGAGTTCCATACATCAACCACCCTTAATGCTGCCAAAGTGACATGGTTTTCTGTTTAGGGTTTGCTCCCTTAGCCTTCGGTTCTGTCAAGAACCTGTACCACAAGGCAGTGGTTTACAACTCTGCAGGGCAGGAGGTTCAAACTCCCTGAGGTATTGCAATACCTGCATACCCATATCCCTCACACACACTACATATCCGATATTCCTGTATCCCACACTTACGTTCCGACATTCCCCACCTACTCCACCGCCACCCCACCCCCCTTCCCCATACCTCCCCTCCCCTCACCTTCTCCACATCCCCATATCCCCCACCTCCCTCAGATCCTCCACATCCCCCACAATATCCACCGCCCACACCCCCGCTATCACCCTATCCATCACACATCCCACATATCCGACATTCCCATATCCCCCACCTCCACCACATCACCCCCTCATCCCACACCCACACCACATACCCTCCACCTCCACACACCCCACACACCCCACAACCCCACACCCCCCACACACCCCGCCTACCCGCCCATTAAGCTCTGGAACCTACTCCCTTTAGGCCAAAACCTTCGCTGACTGCCCATATTCAGCTGTGGTCTCATTGACAGACAGAAACGCCCCACCCCCTCCCCACCCACCCACCCACCCTCCCACCTACTTTCCGCGAGCGCTGAGCTCTCGCCGCGCCTCCTGGCGGATGAAAGTGTACGCCGGCGGCCATTAGCGGGTCTAAGCGCGCCGACGACATGTTTACTTTCGATATCCGAATGTCGTGTTGAGTAGATATGGCGGTCTATCCCCTCTCCTCACACACACACACACACGCTCACACACACACATACACACCCTCCCGCCTGCGGGGAGACTGGCCGGGTTAGCCATTAAGGGCTATTATCTGGCGCGGGGCCGGCTCTCTCCCCGGGAACCAGCCACAGCTGAGCTGCTCACTCCCAGCCACAAGCCTTACACGCCCTACGTATGTATACGCTGGCTTGTGGTTGTTTGGACACATTGGATAAGGAGGGAGGGGGTCATCATTGTAACTGAGAAACTGGACATGAATGACACCAGTTGAGGGTATTTGGGTGTTCTTCTTTGTTGTTTATTTAAAGTTGCATAGTCCGATGAAGGATCAAATCTTCAAAACGAAAATAATTATCTCAAATTGATTCTACATATCTAACATTGAGTGTGGTTACTGTTTTTTTCTTTAAGTATATCTCATTTCTTTATTGAATACTGTATTCAGTAATTAAGGTTAATGCTCTGGCTCAGATTATTAGTATTCTTCCCGCCGAGGTGGTGGTTGCGGTAACAGAGCGCGGTACTCTCGCCATGACTGGTGGTACTGCCGATACCACGGTACTGTCCGCAGTACCGTGATGAATAGTTCAGAGGGGTGTGTGCTGTGGCAATTCCTTGTTTGAATATGGGAGTGGTGGCTAGTGGTATATCCCTGTATGTGGGTGAGGGAGGGTGGTTTGGTTGATTGGTTGGTTGTTGGACGTTTACGTCCTGACAACATATAAGGTAATATCTGAACAGGTACAAACCTGTGACAGTGCACACTCATGGTGACTTCATAGTGCTGCCCCACTGGGAAATCAGGGTGCCAGCACCATGACCCAATATCCCACTCAGTCCTGGCACTGAGCTAACCAGTCCTTGCCATATCCTATTAAAGCCGAACGCCAGGCTAGGAAGTAACAAGTATAATTTTTATAAGTCATTGGTTTGACTTGACCGGGAACCAAACTCCTGTTCTCCTGGCATGCAAGACCTGCGCTCTACCGAATCGGCCGAAGCGCCCGGTGGGGGGCTTGGGGTTGGTGGCAGTGTGTTCAGGGGTATGTGCGTGTGGGGAGGTATTTGCGTGTGTGGGGGGAGTGGGGGGGGGGGTAGAGGTAGGTTGGGTGGGGGTAGGTTCGTGCGCTACTGCTGGAAAATGCCGATAAGCCTATCTCCCCTTGATCTTCGGGCAACCAGTTTTCTACATGCAGCGGGGAGCGCGTGCGCACCGCGTGTTCCGGGTGCACCCACCGGGCCCACACACTAACTCCACGCCGATCAATTGGGCGGAATTAAAGATACACTTCCATTAATGTACTCCAGCGAAAACAGTGGAGCCTTCATGTCGGGTACCATCCCTGGAATTTCATCTAGTTGTGGCATATTTATTTATTGTTATATGACTCTTCCTTTAATTTAGTATTCATTTTATTAATGGCTTTAACTTTAACAAGAATTACAGTCGATGAATTGTTTGATGGGTGCTCGGGTGAAATATTATGGGTCACCCAATGGTCCTTCAATGCCTCTACAGAAGAGAATACGCAATGGTAATTTAGCAGCACATTAAATAAGTGAATTGGTAAGAGATTTATTCATTCAAACTATTCCTTTACTCTAACGCAACTCCAGGAAGGGGTGCTCTAGCGGGAGGGTATATGTCTCCGTGTCACACCGAATGGAAAGTCATGGGTTTGATCCTTGACCGAGTTCAAACCAACCACTGAAATGAAATTGGCAGTTCTTGCTATCTTGCCTCTCGCTGGGTGTAGGTGTTTGAAATGAGTTGTTGGTTTGTTTCCCTGTCAGGATAACCCGACTGAGTGGGGTAATTTGTCATGGTTCAACTGCTGGAGAATCTACGTGAAATGAAATATGTTTGAATGGAAGCTGGATTGCTATATGCATCTTTATGTTGGTCGCCGGCACCATGACCCGATATCCCTCTCACGTGAGTGTTGCAAACAAAGGTAATATTGTGCTTAGCGTTGCAATCGAACCCACATTTCTGCCACTCTGAGAGCGAGCGTCCTAAGCTTTAGCATATCTAGCCTCCGTGATGCGATCACTCTTCATGCCTCTGTGCCTCTGTACCTGTAAAAACAAAACGTCAGTGCCGACTATTTACAATATGTCATAAGGATCACATATTCAACTGAAAAGCAAAACAAGTAATTTAAAGAAAAACAATCACCGTGAGCAAAATGGCGCACCTTTGATCCCGCCCCCTAAGTCAAATTGAGCGCTCTGATTGGAGGATACTGGTGTGGGTGGCTCAGGGCTGGGATATCTCCAACTGCTGCGCTACTGGGTGCATGAGGGGGGGAGAGGGTAGTCTTCTGCCGAGATAAGATGGGCGTGCCGCTGCAAATTGGCCTAATCATATCACTTAGGCTCTTAGGGCTTAGGCACAAATGCAGTTAGAGTTTACCGCTTAGGCCTAAATGCGGATAATCGTGTAACAAATAGGCTCCATGAATGGAGGGAAAGAATGCGCCCGCGGAGATAGGGGGGGGGGGAGGTGTCTTAAGATATAATGCCATGGGGAAGCTGATGAGGAATACATTTTAATTCCTCAAGAAAATAAACCATAAAATCCACGTATAAAATAGATTAGAACAATAGCAAAAGGCATGCTCTACCCAGTCCTGCTCTCCCATGATGACCTAATCACATTAGACCAACACAGGGATTTTTCTTTCTTATAGGTTTTGGTATGGATGCTTACTTTGGACATGTTGATGTCTTGTCTATCAGGGGTTTATTACTGATGTATTCCATTAAATGATAATGACACCAAATTGATGCGAGTTTGAAACTCTCTCTGGCCCTAAATACCTACCGGTACATTTTATTAAAGCACATTTCATCGCGAAATAGGATGATGGAGGGGGCAGGCGAGTGGAACCTGGTACGCAGTGTAGAATTGGCCTGCTTTGAAGCACTGTTAATTGCTCACCAGGTTGCTCCGCCACCCCCAAGCAGTGAATGTTAGAAGTACATACCAGAAAAGATAACATATTCCCACAAGAGCTTATACCCAACCGGAGTAATCCCACTTTGATTATTAGCACTGGAAATATATAACTAATAATATGCACCTGACATTATTAGGATAGGGCAAGGGCTGGTTTGCTCAGTATCAGGATAATATAACTCAGTGGGGTACTGGGTTCTTGTGTCGGCAGCCTAGTCTTCCAGTGGGGCAGCACTATCAAGTGCCAGGTGTGTGCACTGTCACAAGTCGGTACCCAACTTGATATAACCTCAGATATTTATGTTAACCTCAAGCAAACAATCAAGACCAAATTGATAATAAGGACCTATAATGGATATACCCCAGGGCAATCTGGAGGACACTGTCACAAAATCGGCTATGATCACATAAGAAGTGCAATGACTGTGCATTCGTGATTCAAATGTCCTCCTACTTAAATGACATCAAAGAGAACAAAAAGCACACACATATGACCAGAAAAGCTGAACAAGTGTATATCCTGAAGAAGAAGAAAAGACATGTGCTGTGAAAATACAGCCCTACGAGGGCAACTAAAAAGGGCAACATTTTGATAGAGCGAGGGCAAGACAAAGCACCAATTCTGCAACCATGTTCAGATGGACGGTGGGTATCTCGCCGTGGACTGACTGGCTTGGAGCTTTGGGAACCATTTGTCTCCCTGGTATCTGTAGAGAATTCGGGGGCAATAGGAATGGGAAAGCATTGGTCGTTGGTGGTAGATTGTTGGGGATGGAGGCGGCATTGGATACCAGGATGGGCATGCACATTCAACCCCTCCTCCACACCTCCCTCACTCATCCTTCCTCCCCTTCCATCACTCTCCCATCCCTCCCCTCCATCCTCCCGCCTCTCCTTCCCCCGTCCCCCTTCCCCCTCCTTCCTCCTCCTTCCCCCATCCTTCCCAATCCCCCGACCACTCCCTCTCCCCCTTCCCATCTCTCCCTCCTTCCCTCTCCCCTTCCCCCTCCCTCGCTGCCCCTCCCACCCCTTCCTTCGCTCCTCACTCTCCTTCCATCGCCCATCCTTCCTGCTCCCCCTCCCTCTCCCCTTCCCCCTCCCTCGCTATCCGCTTCCCCCTCCCTCTCTCTCCTCTTCCGTCTCCCCCCCTCCCTCCCTCCCCCTCCCTCTCTTCTGCCCGTCCCTCCCCCTCTCTCTCCCCCCTCCCTCTCCATCCCTCCCTACTTCCCCTCCCTCCCGCTCCCTCTCCCCCCTCCCGCTCCCACTCCCCGTCATTCCCCCTTCGTCCCCCTCCCTGTCCCTTTTCCTTTCCCTCCCATCCCTCATTCTCCCCTTCCTCCCCCCTCCCTCCCGCAGATCCCTATCCCCATGGCCTTATTCATTAGTGTGTATTATCTATATGTCAATATTGACTCACACCCTCTCACCTTTCTGCTCTAAATTCCACACATCCTACCAGATCCTACCTCACTAGCTCCAGTATTCTCCAGGGTCCGGCCACTAACGCCACCTGGCGGCGGAGAATGGCGAAAGGTTGATGACTTTGGGGCTTCCATTAGGTTGTTAGAGTTTACCACGAAAATGAATTTGATACCCGGGCACGTAATGAAAGTGTGCATTCATTGTGTATGGTGCTGCTTCGACGGTACCAAGAGTCGATGTCTCATTTTGTCACATTAATTTGGCAGTATATATATAAAGTTTTAAAGTGAGCAGAGCGACAGTTGGCTCACGCTATAGGAGGCGCGGGGGAGTAGAGAATGATCCCCTCTGAAGCAAATAACATGGAAGAAGCTGGTAATGGGGGAAACACTTAAAGGGCTGCCGTTATTTATTTCCACATAATGAATTATATAGTACATTATACATACTATGCATTATACTAACCATATATGTATATATATATATATATATAAAGTTGGGCTACGGCAAGAGAGAGACAAGAGGCGGTGATGGGTAGGCGACTTTATTTGCATCAGGGCAGCAAAATATAGGCCACCGGTAAAAAATAAAAAATAAAAATTTCAGAAGCAGGAGAGAGACTGACTGCCCGGGCAAGTAGTGCCAGGAACCCACAGGTGGTGGCGCTGGGGTAGGCAAGGACCGGGGCAAACGCGGGCAAGTCAGCGATTGGAGAATAATATTAGTCGAAATAACAGAGGAATAATCGTGATAATATTATGAGAGAGCTCCGCCCCTTTTATATATGTATAATAAATTATACTCTCTATAAAGTTGGGCTACGGCAAGAGAGAGACAAGAGGCGGTGATGGGTAGGCGACTTTATTTGCGTCAGGGCAGCAAAATATAGGCCAAGGAGACGCCTAAGCGTCTCCCCCCAACCCAACGCCAGCCTGATTCGAGCATAGCGCCACCCCCACCCTCATGTCGTTCACAATCCTTGTGCCGAGCGGTGTCTTGAGATATGAGTAGACAGTTTCGGACGCCCAGTCGCCCCGGAACTTCAGCTCCTCTATGGTGGCTCCACACATGGACAGGAAGGTGCAACCCCCCCTCCTGAGTGAGTGGGACGAGAGGGTGGCGGCATCGAGCCCCGCCCTGGCCGAAAATATCTTTAGGGTCTCCTGATAGACCGAGTAAGGGAAAGGGGTGGAACTCCCGCCGCCGCATGGAATGCGGAAGGCTACCTGAGATGGTTTAGCGGCAATCTGGCTGAAATGCCGCTCAGTCCAATAAACAGCACACATGTCAGTATCAACACACCTAGCTATCGGGATCTCGAGGACCCTCTCGTGAAACTGAATCGTCTTGGAGCGACGAACAGTCAAAATCAGCCCCCAGTCATAAAACTGGAAGTCCGATCTCAATAAGGAGGCATCGGACAAGGTGACCTGGGACTTACGCAACAGGCCTCGGAATGAACAGAGGACTGCTGCGCGCCAGGCGACGTGGCCGGGGTTATTGGTTAACAGGGCGAAGATCTTGCGAAGCATATGGGGAAGGAGAGGCATAGCACGCCTAGGTATATCAGACTTAGCTCTACGAATACCCTTGAGCGTAGAAGAAAGAACAAAGTTTGTATAGTCTATCGGCCTTCCGCCGTTTTGCTTAAGGAAAAAATTAAGGCCACTGAGGTAGTTGATGACAGATACATACTTGAGGTCCCTCGCCAACCAGGCGGCATATAGGGCCACCTGCTCCTCGGAGCATGGTATGGGAGACCTTGAAGAATGGAAAAGCTCAGCATATCTTAAATATTTCTTGATCTGCGTGGCCCTCGCTATTGTTGAGTTCTGAGCGTATGCCTGATGCTGGTACTGCTGCTGCTCGGCTCTCAGGGCTGCCCTCACTGAAAGAGACGAGCGATCGGTCAAAGGTGTCGCTGCAACAGAGCATTCTGGCACCATCGACACTCCTGATTCTAGCGGCACTATCCTTGTCACACAGTCTACTTAAGGCATCACATACTACATTAACAGCACTACGTATATAAACAGAAGTAAAGGTAAAATTGTATTTAACCGAGAACCAGAATATTCTTCGCAAGAAGTGCATGATTTCGGCACTCCTAGACCTGCCCGTATTAAGGGCTGCCTGCGCGACAGAGCTATCGGTGACGAAGATGACAGCGGTATCGCCCCAGCCCGCACTCCAACGGACGCAGGATGCGTAGACCGCCCACATCTCCTGCACGTTGATGTGGGCGGTCCAGACATCCTCCGGAGGACGGAAGTGGTGATGACCGACGTAACTGTCAAGGATGTCTTCAGCTGAGTCTGTGTATGCGCCGACAGTCCAGTCGCTGCCATGCAGGGCACCGAAGCCCCACTTGGAAGAATCACTGTAAGAGGATATGACTGGGGCAAACTTCCCAAGAATCTTGGCTTTCCCGTTAAAGCTACTTGCAAAATTCAGCCACCAGTCGAGGTCTTCCCTAACTCCGGTGCCTAGCCTAATTCTATGGAAAGGTTGCTTAAGCTTAGACATGAGATCATAGAACCGCCTAGAGAAGGTCCGCCCACCCCGGACGACCTTGGCACAGTGAGCGAGCAACCCCCCCACCTGCTCCAGCTCCCTTCTACTGGCCTTCCTGCGCCCGCGTAGTTTGCGGAGGATCTCCAATGTTCTCTCTAATTTATCGGGAGGAAGGCTAAGTTTGAGGCGTACAGAGTCTACGAATATGCCAAGGAACCTAACCTTGGTCTCGACACTGCTGACCTTCTTGAAGTTAACAAAAAAACCCAGTCTTCTCAAGATATGGATGAGGGTTCTCTGGGCGCCCTGGACCTCCGACCGTGTCCCACCGACCAGACAGAAGTCATCAAGATAGTTTACGACTCTGGCCAAGCCTTCGCGAACACCGCATCTCACGATGAAGTCCGATATCTTGGAAAATATAAAGGGGCTCGATGAAAGGCCCATACTCAAACGATTATCAAGAAAGTAATCGAGGTTATCATCGCCATGGCGAAGGCCTTGACGCTGGCGGTCATCAGGGTGGATAGGGACTGCACGATAGGCGTCCTTTATGTCTATCGTCCCCATAGAGTCACCCCTCTCGAGCATCTCCGTTACATCATCGAGGCCTTTATAGGAAAATTTGGTACGGACTTCATCAGTGAAGTTGTTCACGGATTCGTTCGAAGGCATACTGCAGTCGATAACAACACGACCTCCGCCATCGTCCTTAGGGACGACGAAGGCCTCGTGCGTGCAGAGAGGGGGGGCATCTACCCTAGAAATTAAGCCGTCACGTTCCTCCTCGAGGAATTTCTTATTAATTATATCACGCTCCCAATTAGGCTTCCTCCTGGGCTTGTCTGGAATATAGGAGACCTCAACACCTGGGTTAATCACCCTAAACCCAAAAGTGACCCCTATCATCAGATATACCCAATCTGGGTCCCAATCGCCCCGAAGACATATTTCAGCGAACCACCTGCAAGGTTTTAATTGGCTCGGTTTACCCGCGCTCAAGTGGCTACATGTGCAGCTCCCGTCAACACAGCTGCGATCTACCTGAAAACTCTTGGGTGGCGCCCCCTCGGTTTCGCTAACGTATACCAGCAGGCCGCCCGATGTGGTATGCTCTACAAATAGACGATCAGCCTTGCTGGCGCCCTCAGGCTGCTCCCACAGCAAGACCTTAGCCTTATCATGAATAGGACTGACCTCAACCCCCCCCGCACCATCCCCGATCTCGACCCCAGCTGAAAGATCAAGACATGGCATGCAATAATTATCAGAGGAGTTGGGATGTTCAGTCCGGTTAGGGTTGACAGTCCTAGATTCAATGTTATCATTAGGATGATCGCCGCTATATGAGAATTCAACATTGTGCCTAGACATGTTGAATGTTCGAGCACGTCAATTTTTGCACTTAGCCCATTTGTGCGACTTAGCGCCACATCTTGAGCAAGCGTGAGTGAAGCGGCACTCATCGTCAGATTTAAGGCAGCCCGAATCGCCATTCCAGGCGTAACAAGCCTTCTTAGTGTTGTTGCCCGGTGATCCTCTCCGAGCGCTATATGTGTTAGCGCCCTGTCTGTTAATCTTCATATTGTGGGGGCCGTAGTGTTCTATACTTTCATCCTGGTGTGCTTTAGAAAATGCCTTGAACCCGATGCTCTCCCTGAGCTTGCGAATGGCAAGCACGTGGTCAACATGGGCAACGTCCCTGTAGTGGTCTTGACGCGCCCGAGTTGAGATGAAGCCAATGTGTTGGATAAATGATCTGTAGTCCGATATTGTGAGTGACGTAATGTCCAGGCACCAGTCGCATGAAGCCTTCACAAGTTCATGGGGGTTCATCTTCCTGACTTCCTTGCCCATCCCATACTTTCTCAATGACCACTTACTGCGCCGCCTTCGTGAAGAACTCCCGTCACTACTCGACCTAGAATCCCGCCTTCTTCTCCTACTCGACCCCCGTGAGTGTCGACGCGATCGACCGTGGTTCGAGTCGACGTGGTCGGTGCCTAGCGTCCAACTCGGCGGTTTAGGCGCTGCGTCCGTCGTCCGTCGATCCTCCTGTGGATGTAGTCGGTCGTCCGCGTCGTCACGGTTCGTTCCAGCTTGAACGTCGTGTTGGTCGTCCCTCACGGTCGTCCGGCGTCTGTTTCGTCGTCTGTCTCGTTCTGCTCTGAGATCGTCCAGTTCGTCCTCCAGAGCCGTAACCCGCATCTCTGCCTTGAGTTTGTCGATAGCCGCGCGTGCAGTCGACTCACGCTCCTCCAGCGACAACTCGGCGAAGTTGGAAGCGGTCGAATCAAAGTCGTCGACGTCACCTCCCGATCTCGCATTCTTCGATGGCGCTGTGCTGCTGCGCGTAGCCATACCTGACCTCGTAACAGGTGTGTCGATTGTTTTAGCAAAAGGACATCGGTCTTGAGTGTCGTGGTTTGACCCGAACTCAGAACAATAGCGGCAGCCTGGCATGAAAGCGGACCAGAGTTAAGCGGATTAAGAGCTAAGCGGATTAAGCGTACCGCTTACCCGCACCCGGCGACCTTGGAGCCGTTATTTTTAAACCAGGGTGCAAAGTTCTGGGTCGATTACGCTCAATTTACGTACGATTAGTAA
This sequence comes from Branchipolynoe longqiensis, assembly GCA_030323885.1. Classification (NCBI taxonomy): domain Eukaryota; kingdom Metazoa; phylum Annelida; class Polychaeta; order Phyllodocida; family Polynoidae; genus Branchipolynoe; species Branchipolynoe longqiensis. Next base: position 10,446,737 of record CM059188.1, on the reverse strand, counting down.
CTTATGACCTCCTGGTTGATATTATCGACACACTGGCTGCAATATCTGAGCTTGAGAGCTCCAGCGATATTAGTATGAGTTTACTGATTCTGTGTCGATTATATGTGGAACCTTGAAAATGCAGGAGGTTAACGAGATAACTGTCTCTATATCGACCCCCCCCTACTCGGTAGGAGACAGTCGAATGCTTGCTCTCAAATTATGTCCCACTCCCCCGTCTACGAATACCGTCGACACACTTATGGGCTGTTCGACGGTCGTAAGTGACAAACGGATCTAATTTAAGGCACGATACCGTCATCCATGTGAATTCTTGCTGTGGAGATCGATCCAGATGCTGTCCAATCGCACAGATAATCGACTCACAGGCACGGTCGTCCGGATCGCGGACGACAACAAGACAAAATAGTCTCAAGGTAGCAAACAGGTAGCCAGTAGACTGTTTGGGAGAGCTTGAGTGTAGTTGTTGTCTTTTCAGAAGTGTAGTTGTTGTCTTTTCAGAAGTGTAGTTGTTGCTTTCAAAAGCAGGAGAGAGACTGACTGCCCGGGCAAGTAGTGCCAGGAACCCACAGGTGGTGGCGCTGGGGTAGGCAAGGACCGGGGCAAACGCGGGCAAGTCAGCGATTGGAGAATAATATTAGTCGAAATAACAGAGGAATAATCGTGATAATATTATGAGAGAGCTCCGCCCCTTTTATATACGTATAATACATTATACTCTCTATATATATATATATATTTTTTTTAGTGTAGTATATTATACACATACAGATAGGCGGCAAAATTATTGGCAGGAGTTTTCTACATATTTGTTGATGGTGCAGATAAGTTGATGCGGGGTTCTTCTAGTAGTGTGTGCGAGAATGCCACCATGTTCCGGTGGCGCCAATCACCTGTGCCGCCAATCACCTACACAGCAGATATGTGAGTGGTACCAGACTTTGCTTTGATATATATATATATATATATATATATATATATATATATATATGGACAGTGATAAGACCGTTATCGCATGTAATAAGATCTGGAGTCCCCCCCCCCCTCCTCCCACGTGGGTAAGGGGTCCCGGCATGCACCGCTTACCTCCTGCGCGGGGCTTGACACTCCACTCGCTCGGAAGTTGAATGACGTTAGGAGCAGACAGCAAGCAACGGAAGGTGGTGCCACAGTCGGATCTGATGTTGAGTAGGTTGGAGCAGTAGATGACTAGCCCCAGGCCCCATCAGCCGATTACTGGGGGCTGGAGCTAAGGAGCGAGTTGGGAATTCCAGGTTATTATACTCGTATTATTATTATACATCTTATGAATGCAACTTAGAGAGATACTGAGGGTAATCAGGTGAGGCCATTGGTGAGGCGGATAGGCAACAAATGGACAATAAGATGGGAAGCATAATGTAATGAATGAAATTATGAATTTACAGGCCACACACCAAATTACCTGCCCTGGCAGATGTTGCCATCTATTTAGGTCGGTTCAATCCGGGATATCCAGCTTTAGCCTAATTGCCTCACAAAACTTGGTGCAATGTGTCGGTGCTGGAGAATGGGTGGGCATGCACATGGGTGGGTGGTGGAGGGGGGAGAGTAGGAGAGGACGGTGGGTGGAAGGGATGAGGTGGGGGTGGGAGGCTGGAGATGGGAGGATGGGAGGAACTTTGGAGTAGAGTGGGGAGGAGAACGGGGAGGAGGGATGATAGTAGCAGGGTAGGAGGAGAAGAGGGTAAGAAGGGGAGGGGAGGAACGGATGGGAGGAGAAGACGAGGAGGGGAGGAGAAAGGGAGGAGGACGGGAGGGGAGGATATGTGGACGGGAGGATGGGAGGATGGGAGAAGGGGAGGGGAGGAGGGGAAGCGGAGCGGTGGGGAAGAGGAGAGGTGGGCAGGAGGAGGCGAAGAGGGAAGGACGGGAGGAAGAAATAAAGGCAGGAGGGCAGGAGGGAAAGGAGGAGGGGAGGGCAGCGAGGGGTACATGGGAGGGTTTGGAAGAGTGGGGGAGGGGGAAGGGGAGAAAGGGAGGAGGGAAGGTGGACGAGGGGAGGGCGATGGGCGGAGGGGAGGAGGGGACGTGGGGAGGAGATGAGGGGAGGAGTGGAGGAGGGGAGGAGGGGCGGAGGAGAGGAGAGGAAAAGGACAGTAGGATGGATATGGGGAGTAGGGGTGGAGTGTTATTGGTAAATAAGGGGTGGCGGGGGGGGTGCGGGGGGGGGGGTCGGGGTGAGGAGGAGGCGGGGGGTACTTGCGGGGGTGGGGGTGGTTGGGGGATAATTGCTGGGTGGCCTTCCCCAGGCGTAAATAATCGGGACAGTGCGCATGCGCGGCGAACCCGATCGCTAGCGACCAATAAACGTGGCCTCAGTGGCGGCCACTAGCGGCAACACCGGATTACCCGGGGCGCCCGAGCCCAAATTAACTCGCCCGAAGAGCCCCACCCCCGTTTTGATTCTGCCGCGCGCGTAAACCACGCGGCGCGACGCTTGCTTCACCCGCGCGGTGGACGAGAGCGCGACTTTGCGCGACTTTGGCGGCGACCCCTTTGTGGCGCGATGGTTTTGTCCTCGTGTACCGTGTGGTGTGTGCCGTGCGCCGTGTGCCGTGTGCCATGTGCCCTGTGCCGTGTGCCCTGTGCCGTGTGCCGTGCGGTGTGTGCCCTCATATCGCGTGTTCAGTGCCTTGTGTCCTATGGCATGTGCCATGTGTCACGTGCCCAGTACTATTTGCCCTCTGCCCTCGGCCCTGTGGTCTGCGTTGTGTGTTGTGTATTGTGTGTTGTGTGTTGTGTGTTGTGTGTTGTGTGCCGGATGCCCTGTCCCCTGTGCCCTGTTCCCTGGGTCACGTCACCTACGTCGTGTGTTGTGTACTGTGCCCTGTGCTCTGCGGCATGTGCCCTGTGGCCCTACTTACGACAACTGCTAAACATGCACGCTCCATTCTCTCCCCCTTCCTCGCCACCCTGCTCGGGGCGGGGGGCGGGGGAACAGAACAGCGACCGAGGGAGTAGGATTGCCTTTTTTGCTTCGGCCTGCACTAGTGGTTGCTGGCGCGCCACCTGCGGATTGCATAGTAACTACTATGATCGGCACACTAAGTCGCTATTCACATATCCCCGACTGCCTCTCCTAGAAATATGAAAATAAGGTATTTATTCCTCCAGTGTGTGTGGTGTGAGGGGGGCCCTGTCCACCAATTACCCCGACACCTGGGAGGTGTGCAGGGGGGCCACCACCAATGCGCCAAGGAGGAATAAATATATACAGTATATTTTCCCGTTGTATTTATACTCGTATAATGCGCTATACATCACATGTATATGTATATATAGGTGTGATGCATAATAATTACGCGAGTATAAATTCATGGAAGTGATTACTAACCAGCTATCCCTTGCTTGGCACACCACGCGTCGTACTCTCCGTCGGATTACATACACTGTTGAAGCTTCCCCTCTCTCGCCTGTCACGTCAGGAATTATAATGCTGCATGGATCGTTGGTTGTTGGAGTTGTACGGCCTGGCAACATCGAGGTCATATCAGGACGCATACAAACTTGTGACAGTGCATACTCATGGCAATATTATAGTGCTGCCCCACTGAGCGACCAGGCTACCAGCACCATGACCTGATATCTCACTCAGTGACATTATCCTGACACTGATAATCCTGCAAGGGTGGGAATATCAGGCAATTTAGTAGAATCTGTTCCGGTTGTGGCTCATATTTGCCAGAGTGTGGGCGTGCACACCGAAACTCATTGTCCATCTTCACAATTCAAATATCTCAAAAGTTAGCAACACACACAACAACTAAATCATTTCCTACCAGATTAACGCAGATTATTCCGATCAAGCCTAATATATTCACCCGGAGAAAACAACATTAAAGCAACAAAATACCATTGGAAAATGCAATTCTAAATCATATCAAGAAACAATAATATCAGATTTGTATTTTAGAAGTCATCTTTTACCTTTACCTGTATGGTCGAACGCAGACCTAACCGTAAAAATACAACCATTACTCAGCTTATCCCCTCTCCCCGCCCCCCCCCCCGGATTTCTCCATCCGTTGGCGAGGGGCGGGTGGGTGGGAGGGTGGGAGGGGGGGGTCGGTATTGACATTCCACGTGGCGTTTATAGCGTCCGATCGGTCCCCACTGACACATTCCCTCATCATGGAGGTCGTTCTGAAAATGGTCGTTGCGGGCCGACGGTCAGACTGGCCGACTGGTCGACCAGCTGACTGGTCGACTGGTCGACGCGCCCTCTGAGTGACCTTGGGCTTGTGACGTCGCGTCGGGGATTGATCGGCCGAATACGTGTATTATCGGCGCCCGGGCGTCCGAAGGCCCTAGATTGGACGGACGCCGGTGTGGTAGGCATAGCGCCCCCTAGTGGGTGGTTCTATGGTTGGTTAGCAGAGACTGGAGCTAAGCTTATTCCATCTGTAGGAGGGGTGGGTGGTTTTTGTGGCATAGCTGTCGGGGTGGGAGTGGGGGTGAGTGTGTGCTTGGATCGGGGTACGGGGGGTGTTGCAAAAGTACATATGTGTGAACCAAAGGGTTATACGTGCTCCTGATCAGGGGAAAGTGATTCGACCGGAAAAAAATAACTAGAAAAGAGCATATATATATATATATATATATATATATATATATATATATGTGATGCATGACGCATTATACAAGTATAAATGCTAGGGGACATATATTCTTTGCTACTTCTTCCGTCGGCTCTTTCGGGGAGTGGCCCCACATTCAGCTGTCGGGGAGTTGTATATGGGTGGCCCCCCTCGCGCCACACACATTGGAGGAATATATTATGCATGTTTCAAGCGCGCAAATCGAGAAATCCATTTCAGATTTTGTTTGTTTGTTGAAATGTTACATCCTGGCTACATCAAAGGCCATATCAGGACGGGTACCTACTTGTGACAGTTCGCGCACATGGCGACTTTATAGTGCTGCTCCACTGGGAAATCAGGCAACCAGGACCATGAACTGATATCGCACTCAGTCACGTTATCCTGACACTGAGGTGGTATAATGGTTAGCACCCTGGCTCAGAATGCAAGAGATGTAGGTTTGATCCCCGATGGACGCGTAATATTTCCCATTTTCATGATCCCCCCCCGAAAGGTGCAACAAATAAAAGGACAAGTGTGTCAGTATTAGAATTGTAGTGTCCCAGAGGAAGCGGGATATAGCTCAGGTGGTGGAGTGTCCACGTGTGAAAGTGTGGGTCATCCGATCGATCCTACTCAGTGGACACATTTGCAGTTTGTGCTATTTTCTGTTCCAACCAGTGGTCCACAACTGGTTCTTTAAAGGCTGGGGTATGTGCTGTCCTATCTGTGGGGAAAGTGCATATAAAAGACCGCTTGCTGCTTATCCGAAAGAGTAGCCTATGTGGAGGCAGCCGGTTTCCCCCAAAGAAATGTCAGAATCACCACATCTTTGATGTCCAATAGCCGATGATGAAAATCAATATGCTCTAGAGGTGTCATTAATAATAGAAACTTGTTTTCCATGGATCCACTTAAAGTAGGTTATTTTAAAACTAGGAGATCCCACCACCCCGAGATTGTGCGAACTTAATAGCGCCATACTAGTCTACATTTAACGCTTGTAAAATAAAGCCATATATCCACCATGATGTATGGCCAGCCATGCATTATCCACCCGTATATAACAGTATATTCCGCCGTCAATACCTGGATCACGCCCCGCACCCCGTACCCAGACGCCCGCCGACCGGATGTGTCCGCTTTATTTCCACTTCCGGTGATGACGTCAGCCACCAAGCAGATCCATTCATTACCGCGGCTTTATAGCCCATTCACGTTTATTCTATTCTCCACATGGGTCGCGCGCCATGTTTTTTTGTGGTTGTATTTCATCCTAGCAACATTTAAAGTCATATCAGGATGGGTACCAATTTGTGACCGCGCGCACTCTTGACAACGTAATAGTGCTGACCCACAGAGAGACCAGACCACCACCACCATGATTTGATATCCCACACAATCGCATTATCCTGACGTTGCGCTAACTAGTCCATGTTCTATCCTATTAATGCAGAGTGCCAGGCTAGGTAGCGACAAGCATCAATTTTATTATAAGTCAGTGTTTTGACTCGGCTCCGATTCGAAGTCCCGATCTTCCGCACTGGAAGTCTGCGCTCTACCGATTGGGCCACCACGTCCGGTCACGTCCCGTGTAGATAGATATCAAAGCGCCAGTTCCGCGGCCCACCCCTGCGTCCCCCCACCGCGTCCCCCCACCGCTTCCCCAACCCCCGCGTCCCACCCACCGCGTCCCACAGCCACGTCCCACCCCAACGCCGTCTAGCCATCCCGGTTTGTATCGCCGTATGTGATTGGTCGAGCCGGGTGGGTCGTCGCGCCGGTGCCGGGGTCCATCCGTCAGCAGCGTGGCCGCGCGCCGCCGGGACCCCAGTAAAACACACTTCCGGTCATGCTAGACGGCGCGCTCATCACGTGACTTGGGGAGCAGCACGTGACCGCGGCCATTTTGCATGAGCGCTATGACGTATGAGCGTAATGCGTCAGTCAGATGACCCCCCCCCCCCTAACCACCGCCCCAATCCCCCCCCCCCCCACCTCTCGATATCACATATACCGCCGCCCCCTCACACACACACACGCACGTGCACACACAACCGCATGCACACACATACACACACATGGCACACTGACATAGACATGACTAGCACGGAGTGACCTTGTGGCCGGAGCAGGGAATCGATCCCTTGACCTTGTGTCCCCCTCTAACCATACAGTGTAGCAATCCGTGTCTTGCTGTAGACAATCAATGACATTTACATAATCCGATGGTTTTGAGTTTCGTCTACATGTAGGTGTTATGTATGACGCATTATACGAGTATAAATGCTAAGGGAACATATATACTTCAGTATTGTAATGCTTACAATTACATACATACAATCAATGCACTAACACATACATACACAGGTTAGGTTCAACAACCATACAGCGCATAGCTTGTATAGGATCATGGTCACGGCAAACAGTGTCATGGGGGTGATGAAAATGGGAAATGTTGCACCTAGAGCAGGACTCAGATTCCACATCTCTTTGCATTCCGGGCCAATGTGCTAACCATTACACCACCTAGGCTCCCTGGTATCACCACACTACCTACGCATACCTGTCTATGTGGTTACTTGCCTGAGAAGAGGTCAGTGCAGACTACTACAATATGTAACAACTATAAGATAACAGATGCCAGGATGTAACTTCAACATATCAACACAGACAATGTGTACTCAATTCCATTCCCATCATATCAGACACACATCTCACATATATAATCCATGACAACTGGTATTATAAAGAGTATTACTGATGCAAGCATGTAATATATCAACGAACACAATGTATTCTCAGTTACATTCCCACAATATCGGACACATAGTCCTACTTCACATATCTAATTCATGCCAACTATTGCAGTATTAGCTAACGGATGCCAGGATGTAACATCTCAACAAATACAATGTATTCTCAGTTACATTCCCACAATATCGGACACATAGGCCTACTTCACATATCTAATTCATGCCAACTATTAGTGTATTAGCTAACGGATACCAGGATGTAACATCTCAACAACCACAATGTATTCTCAGTTCCATTCCTATAATATCGGACACATACAACACATATACAATTCGTGACAACTACCAGGAGATGACAGATGCCAGGATCTAACATCTCAACAAATACAATGTATTCTCAGTTCCTTTCTCATCATATTGCTGACAAATATAAGATAACAGCTGACAGGATGTAACATCTAAACAAACATAATGCATTCTCAATTCCTTTCCCATCATATCTGACACATAGGCTTACCCTACATCACATATATCATTTCTGGCAATTATGTGATAACGGATCCTAGGATGAAACATCTCAACAAACACAATGTATTCTCAATTCCATTCCCATCATATCTGACACATAGGCCTACCCTACATCACATATATAATTCCTGGCAATTATGTCATAACGGATCCTAGGTTGAAATATCTAAACCAACACAATATATTCTCAATTCCATTCTCATCATATCGGACAGATATTGCACAAATTATATTTAATTGCTGATAACTATAACATAACAGATGACGGGATGAAACATCTCAACAAACACAATGTATTCTCAATTCCATTCCCATCATATCTGACACATAGGCCTACCCTACATCACATATATAATTCCAGGCAATTATGTCATAACGGATCCTAGGTTGAAATATCTAAACCAACACAATATATTCTCAATTCCATTCTCATCATATCGGACAGATATTGCACAAATTATATTTAATTGCTGATAACTATAACATAACAGATGACGGGATGTAACATCTCAACAAACACAATGTATTCTAAATGTCATTGCCATCATATCAGATAGATGTAACTGCTCACAACTACAGTATAATGGAGGTACCTGTTTCACATGTTTTACCTGTTTCAAGTGATACACCTTTCCGGGTTTCTCTTGCATTTGAACAATTATCATCGACAAACCTGATGGCCAGCTATACGCGCACACTGCACTGCGTATGTGTGATCCAGACGCGGTCTCGCCACGCCCACACTAGCGCCACCTGGTGTGAGCACGGGGAGTCGCCGTGGGAGCCACACACCTGTCCACTCACCTGTAGCCCGATACACACTAATGGGGATAAACCACTAATAACCTGACCATTAAATTCATCAGCGGTTTCACCTGAAGCAGTCATTCATCGGAATAATGATGTGCAAAGCAACCAACACTCTGCTAGGAAAACAACTGGATGGATAATGTCATATATATATATATATATATATATATATATATAGGCCCACTAGGCGACGAAATAATTAACGACCGTTTGTTTGTTGTTATTTTACGTCCTAGCAACATCTAAACTCATATCGGGATAGGATACCGACTTGTGACAGCGTGCACTCATTGCGACTTTATAGTGCTACCCCACTGGGAAATCAAGCCACTGGTTCCATGACCCAAAATCCCACTCATTCAAATTATCCTGACACTGAGCCAACCAGTTCTTGCCTATCCTATTAATGCCGATCACCAGGCTAGGAAGCGACAGGTATCAATTTTTAAGTAATCGGTTTGACTCGACCGGGAACCGAACTCCCGACCTTCCGCACGTGAGGCCCGCTCTCTACCGATTATGCCACGGCACCCGGTAAGTAACAGCCGAGAGCATGGTTAGATTTCATTTTGGGAAAGCCGAAGCAGCCTTACCCACCTAACAGTGATATTTTCTCGAGAACTGGATCGAGCTGGTAGGTGCAAGGTACACACACACACATATATATGCATATAAATATATACATGTATATATATTCGCTATATATTATATAGCGAATGTTAAATACAATTTGATTCCGTTTAAATAAACATAATCAACGACCCCGAACCCAACTCCGGCACAAACTCCAACCTGCGTTCCTTTCTATGTATAAAATTCAATATATATTATAAAATTGACTTGCCACAGGTGGCGCAGCGGTCGGCTATGTTTTTGTTAGTGCCAACATGCGTGATGCACGATGGGATTTACAATTGTTGTAGTACAAAGGACGCAAGTCAAAAACATGTTTCAGCAAAAATAAGAAACAGGTAAGAACCAAAGACACATGGAAAAAAAGAACACAAGGGCATGGACAGATCCCCCCCCCCTCCCCCACCACCACCGTTTACAAATCAGAAAGCCTGTTACAAACAGTACAGATCAAGACAAACGGAAAGCAAGTGCAAAGATCTTATTTAACATGTTATTTTAAGTAAGTAATTCAACAGTCATAACATAATGTAATAGTATGCATTGACCTTTCAGGAAATGAGCCAAATAGACGGGTAGATTGTTTGTTTGTTGTTTGTTTGTTGTTGTGTTACGTCCTAGCAACATATAAGGTCATACGAGGACGGGCTGGGTAGACAAATAGAAGTGGATAGGGTGAATGCATCAGGGAGCCGAGGTAGGTTGTTTAATTTTAAATATTCTCTCTTTAAAGACACACTTAATCGAGATCCCTCACAAACAGATATCATTGTAACGCGATCTACAATGAAGCTTAGAGATGTCTTCGGAAGTCGGCGGCTATGTTATAACAACTATATAAGCTTGTTTATTATAGCCTCCTTTACTTTTCCAACCAATGACATCTTAATGAGGTAAAATTGGAAATATTATCCCAATATATAATTATATTGCCGTGCATCTTAAAGTTCTTACAAAATAGGACTCAGCAGTTATAATTTCTATTAAATTGAATAAATATTCCTTCTATGCAGGAAGAAAGACAACTGTGCAATATGTTCGCCAACACGGAGCAAATCTCGATAAGGGCCGTCCACAGTTGTCAACATTTTCAAGGTATTATAAAGAGTATTACTTGTCAAGACGCCCCACTGTCCCCCCCCCCCCTCTCAAAGTAGTAAACACCAGCATTTTACTACATATGCAAATCGGTGGCCACATGTGTTGAGTGCCCTCATTCCATTTTCGCAGGTCATGGGATTCAAACCCCAGGGTTCGAAACCTGGTCAAACAAAAACCATAACTTTAAAATTGATACTAATATTGTGTGTGACCCAGCATCGCATTCGGCATTGCTAGCATAGGGTAAGGCGCACTGGAATGAAGAAGACCAATTTTCTGCAATTGAAAATCCCCCTCTTAATCAACTAATGTAGAATCACACGATGTGGTGATCTGATGTACATACACATTTTTTATTTTTAAAGTTGCCGAAAAATATAAACATTTTTATTAAAACAATAAAGCTGTGGTTACATAGACGTTAGTAGACATATATGAACATAGTGGAGGCTAACATAGTTGAAAGTAGTTGAACATAGTTGAATGCAGTTGAACAAACGTACTGGCATCCATACTTGTCCTTGATGTTAACTTGGTAATAACGTGGGTGAGCTGTGATCTCTGATTAAATTTTTGCACACATTCAAAGAGTGGTAGGTCAGAGGCTTAATTTGTATCCGTGATGCTAACATGCTGTGGCAAAGTCTAGTGTAGTATAACATACCTCTTAATGTACTCTAGTGTACTCTAGCATACTCTAGCGGACTCTAGCTTACTTTGACCCACACACAACCATGGCCATTCCACATCGTGCATGTTGTGGTTAGATAGCCGTTAGTGGACTTAGTTGAACATCCTTGAACATAGTTGAAAATAGTGGAGGCTAGCATAGTTGAAAGTAGTTGAACTTAGTTGATTTAAGTTGAAAGTACTGGCATCCGTACCATAAGGTCATATCTGTATCATTTGGTGGCTCATCCACTAACACCTGCCATACCTTAACATATTTCAACATAGTTTAACAAACTTTCACCACATTTGACCCATGTTAATCTAGCCTACGGATCACTATGTCCACTAACGGCTATGTGACACGGGCTTAAAAGTTGTACTTCACGGTCAGCCCCCCCTTCCCTCCTGTCGTACGCTTTGTACAGTGAACATGTGGACAACATTGGATGGCCCCTAAGTGATTTACTTTAGAAACAACGCTGCTGCGTTCATCCAAATATGCAGTTTTAACGCAGGTGGTAATCTGTAATTAACCAGGCATGCGCATGGACTTAGAGACATACAACGCATGCACATGGAGATACATATGCACAACGCATGCACAACATTCACGATTGCTGCAACTTCAAGCCTAGTCAAAAAAGGCGAACAATCTTTGCAGTGCTGTAGCACTGGCATGAAGTAAGCCCTTCACACCCTTCCTTCAGGGCTCTCTGAGTCAGTGATGGCGGCTGGAGGGGGAGAGGAGGGGGAGCGTAGGCATTGGAGGGGGAGGAGGGGATGGGATGGAGTGCAGCCGCATCCATATTTGATCACACCGCCCAAGGCAATGGCCGCTCTCAAAGATTAAAGACTGGATGAGGTGGATCATTCTCACGGGGCATTACCCGCTCCCTCTCCAACGCCAACACCCCTCCCCCCCTCACACACTGCCGCCACATTCCCGCCGCACCCGGCGCATCACACCGCCGCCTAGAAGCCGTCCCCAGCCCCGCCGTCTCCTCCCCACCCGCCCCTACCCCCGCTCGTCCCCGCACCGCCCGCGCCCCACGCACGGCCTCGGTCTCCTTCCTCCAGGGCCGCTAGCGGTGTCTAGCAACGAAGGGTGAGGCCCATTAGTGCGCAGACTCCGGCAGAAATGACTTAGCCAGCAAGCACTGATAGAGTAATGTAGTAGACAACATTGGTTCACACTGAAGTACAGAACATTGGTTGAGGCAGCAAGCATTGAGGTAGTAATGGGGTAGACAGCATTGGTTCACACTGCCGTAGATTACAATGGGTGAGGCAGCATGTATGAGATAACCCACCTTTTTACATGTAGCACAGACTGCGATAGAGAACATTGGTTGAGGCAATAAGAAACTGAGGTAGTCAAGAGGTAGACAACATTGTTCATGTAGTACACACTGCGGTAGAGAATATTGGTTGAGGCAGCGAGGGTTGAGGTAGTCAGGTGGTAGACTACACTGGTTCAGGTAGCACACTCCAAGGTAGATAACATCGGTTGAGGAAGCAAGCATTGAGGTAGTCAGGAGGTAAACTACATTGGTTCATGTAGAACACACTGAGGTAGAGAACATTGGTTGATGCAGCAAAGACTGAGGGAGTCAGTTGGTTTACACCATTTTTCAGGTAGAACACACTGCGGTAGAACAGTTTGGTTGAGGCAGCAAGCATTGAGGGAGTAATGAGGTAGACACCAAGGGTTGAGGGGGAAAGCACTGATGTAGTAATGAGGTAGACACCATTGTTCAAGTAATACACACTACGGTTGAGAACATTGGTTGAGGCAGCAATCACTGAGGAAGTAACGAGGTAGACAACAATGGTTCAGGTAGCACAGACTGTGGTAGAGAATAATGGTTGAGGCAGCAATCACTGAGGGAGTAACGAGGTGGACAACAATGGTTCAGGTAGAACAGACTGTGGTAGACCATAATGGTTGAGGCAGCAATCACTGAAGTAGTGATGAGCTAGACAACATTTATCACATAGCACACACTCTAGTAAAGACCATTGGTTGAGGCAGCAAGGATTGAGTTAGGACTGAGGTAGCCAACAGTTATCACCTAGCACACACTCTACTAAAGACCATTGGTTGAGGCAGCGAGCATTGAGGTAGGACTGAGGTAGACACCATTTATCACCTAGCACACACTCTAGTAAAGACCATTGGTTGAGGCAGCAAGCACTGAGGCAGGACTGAGGTAGACTACATTGTTTCACGTAGCACAGCCTGTGGTGTAAAACAATGGTTGAGGCACCAAGCTCTGAGGGAGAATTTACTGAGGTAGACAATAATGATTTAGACCAAATGTACTGACATAGCAATGGGCTAGACAAGTATTAGTGAGCAGCAATGCTTCGGCCATTCTAATTACCTATTTGCTATATCTAAATATAGCAATACCTGCAGGGTATGCAGGTATTGCAATACCTCAGGGAGTTTGATGCCCCTGCCCTGCAGAGTTGTAAACCACTGCCTTGTGGTACAGGTTCTGGACAGAACCAAAGGCTAAGGGAGCAAACCCTGAACAGAAAACCATGTCACTGTGGCAGCATCAAGGGTGGTTGATGTATGGAACTCCCAACATCTCCCGACCAGCCACTGCAGGGACAAATAGATTTACGCCTGCCTGGACATGTTCTTGCCGGTGTGAAACCTCTATTTGCTCCCCGAGAGAGTGCCGATGGTAACTTGCAAAAGCCAGCAGCACTTCAACACTTTTGCAGGCAGCTTTCATGACATGTATCAAGAGAAACCTGAAGCTGAGAGACATTAAGCCAGACTCATGGACATCACTCTCACAGCAGAGAGCTAAATGGAGAGCGGCAGTCAAGTAATGAAAGCAGTCTTTGTCACATTGCGACCGACAGCATGATGATGATGATGATATCTAAATGGCAATTTAGGATCCTAATCTATATATGAAGAGGTCAAATGCAAAAACCTGTAAACGCCAAACCAACAAATAGGATAAACATAGGAATGAAACGTTCAAAAAACTAAATTTGTTACATTCCTAATTTGTAGTTTCATTGCTGCATACTAATGTCAACAGAAGAGAAGTGGAATTACTGAGAATTAAACAATTATTTTCAGGTATATATCTTTTATTTTAATTACATTTTTGGATCGGCATTTACAGTGTTTTGCTCCTGAACTCTTCATATACATATAGGAGGTAGCAAGAGTAACATTAAATTCCAGTACCCATAGGAATATCCATTGCTTCGAATAATGTATCAAACAGCCCCATGCGGCAATATCCTTTAATTGAAATTGCATGGAAGATTCCATCACTCCTGCCGCTCCCCGCTCCCAAAATAGACTTTAATAAAGCATGCACACAAAAAGGGGGGGGAATGATATTCTTTGCTGTCACATTGAAGCCGTGTTAGGTGTCATGGCTCGCGTCCTCCATCCCACACGCCTTTCAAGCTGCTTCAAAGAGCATGGCAGAGTACCTCATATGTGTGACCTGCCTCACTGGAAATATGTCTTATATCCGCATAAAGCACATTTTATACATCGCATAATTCCAATGTATCATAGCATCAGGTTTATGGAAAAAAATACAGTCAAATCAATAACACCAGATAAGGTACGTCTTATACATCTCCTAAATCTGAGCTAGGACAGCGCCAATACAACAAATATAATCAATCAAATAAATCAATAACCACTATTTCTAAATATTAAAGTTACATAGTCCGATAAGAGCATACTATTTTCATAAGCTAAACACTTGTCTAGATTTGAACCTAAATATCTAAGTTTGACCTGGGTGTCAACCCTGGCCGAGTTAAATCAATGACTTAATAGTTCATACTTGTCGCTATATAGCCTGGCATTTGGGATTACGAGAATAAAGCAAGGAGCAGTAGAATGAGGAAGAGCAATTGTCTGCAGTTGAATTCTCCCCGGCTTAATCAACTAAGGTACCGAACCAAATACAGTATAACCCCGTTAAACCAAACTTGAAGGGACCCTAGATATTTGTTTGGATTAACCAATCATTGGTTTAACCAAGCTTTGGCTTTGACTTTGACTTTGAGTAAGTGTGTATTGCACATGTAATATTTTCAAGCAGACTTACTTTCAAACTAGAGCAACCCTGATTGTATCAATCACTCTAATATATTTAATTCAGAAAATGGCAGGAATTCAAAGCGCTCAGACTTAACAATAGTTTCTTCGGTTCATTGGCATCTGTAAATTCCTAGTCTAGTATGGGTGATCCATTGCTTACATTTATGGTAATTGCTTGTGTAGTGGTCTGCACTGACCTCTCAGGCAAGTAACCACATAGACAGGTAGGCATGGGTAGTGTGGTGATATCAGGGAGCCTAGGTGGTGTAATGGTTAGCACACTGGCCCGGAATGCAAACAGATGTGGGTTTGAGTCCGACTTTAGGCGCAATATTTCCAATTTTCATCACCCCTATGACACTGGTTGCCATGACCATGATCATGTACAAGCTATGCGCTGTATGGTTGTTGAACCTACCCTGTGTATGATTGTGTAAGTACATTGCCCGTATGTATGTAATTGTAAGCATTAAAAGACTTACAATTCCAGGGGGACGAGTGTAGTGGTCTGCACTGACCTCTCATGCAAGTAACCACATAAACAGGTAGGCATGGGTAGTTTGGTGATATCAGGGAGCCTATGTGGTGCAAAGGTTAGCACACTGGCCCAGAATGCAAAGAGATGTGGGTTTGAGTCCCGCTCTAGGCGCAATATTTCCCATTTTCATCACCCCCATGACACTTGCAATGCTCGCATTGGGCTTGTTTCAGTTGGAAATGATACACTCTTTCCCTGCTAGCCAGACGAATGAAGGACGTTTTGGGAGATCGTTGAATTCGAAGCCATAGGTTCGAACTCTGGTCGAGTTAAACAAATGACTTAAAGATTTATACTTGTTGCCTTCGAGCTAGGCAGTCGGCATTATTAGGATAGGGAAAGGAATGGTTGGATCAGTGTCAGGATAATGTGGCTGAGTGGGCTATCAGGTCATGGTGCAGGTGGCCTGGTCTCCCAAAAGTACACACACACACTCGTCACGAGTGCACACTGTCACAAGTCGGTACCCATCCTGATATGACCATAGATGTTACCAGGACGTAAAACTCCAACTACCAACCAACCAAGAGATCCTGAATTTGTCTCGAGAGGTCACTTTGCTCCCCCCCCATCATTATCCCACTTCCGGTACAACGTGACGTACCCATATGTCCCACGGTGACGCAGTCGCGAAGATGCGCATATGCGCACTCGCCACCTCTTCATTATTCACCTTCCAAGATGGCGGCCGTCGTGCACCGTGGAGGAGGAGGAGGAGGAGCCGGGCGCCTTTTAACACGGCGCCCGCCCGCTCTGATCTCGGTCCCCTGTGTTTAGGATCACCTTCTCATTATCGCCTCCTACGGAGAGCGCCCTCATTATCGCCCACCCCTGCCGGCGGGGCCTGCCGCCGTGGAGGTGGCTTAATGCTGACCCGGCCTCCCGGCTTTGCGCACCTAGGCGGCGCGTTTCATCTCTCGGCTTATCCTGCTGCCAACACCATACACCCCCCACACCTTCCACATTCAGACCTACTCTCGCACTACACACTCCTACCTCCCACCCCTTCCGCCCCTCTCACATTTCTACCCCCCAGTACACATTTCTACCCACCTACAACTACATAGTCCTACCACTTCCCCCCTTCAACACAATCCTCCTTCCTACCACCTCCCCATTCACCACACTCCTATCACCCCTTCCACCCTCTACACCTCATACACACTCCTACCACACAGCACATTCCTACCCGACAACACACTCCTACCCACCCACTAACACACCTCTTCCTATCCCCCTACTACACAATCCTAGGCCCTGCTAACCTCCTCCTACTTACCACCAACCCCACAATAGATTCTTACCACCACACACACATCATACCACCCCACTACACACTCCTTCCCCCCCCCAATACACACTCCTTCCTACCACCCTACTACACAATGCTTCTTTCCCCCCCCACTACATACTGCTACCCCCTTCCTCCTACCTACCACCACCCCCACAGCACATTCTTACCCCACAACACACTCCTACCCCCCACTACACACCCTTTCCTAACCCCCACTACACACTCCTTCCTACCACCCCCCATACACACTCCTATCCCCCTTCCACCATCCTATCTACCACAACCCCACAGCACATTCTTACCCTTCCTACCCCCCAGTACACACTCCTTCTTACCCCCCTACTACAAATCCTTCTTACCCCCACACACCACCTCCTTCTTACCCCCCCCCCACTACACACTCCTTCCTATCCCCCCACTACACACTCCTTCATACACCCCCACTACACACTCCTTACCTACCCCCTACACAATCCTTCTTACCCCCCCCCCCCCCCACTACTACACAATCCTTCTTACCCCCCACTAACACTCTCCCTTCTTATCGACCCCAGTACATACTCCCTTCCTTCACCCCTACACAATCCTTCTTACCCCCCCCTACAACACAATCCTTCTTACCCCCCACTCCACTCTCCTTCTTACCCCTCCCCCCACTGCACACTCCTTCCTACCCTGCACGCCAAATCATTGGTAGGTTAATTATATCATGGAGCCTACATTGTCCGATTGAGACAATGAGAGTGCATTCACCACCTAATGGCAGACTCGTTGGTTCGAGCGCCACTCTAAGGACAATATGACATCTATTTGCAACAAGTGTAACCGAGAAGTTTACACAAAGACGTGGGTAGGTTGATTATACCAGGGAGCATAACTTGTCGAATTGAGGGGGAGATTGCCCACATAATGGCAAACTTGTTGGTTCGAGTATCACTCTAGGGAGAGTACGCCATCTGTTTCCAACAACCCCAATCCACGAACTCAAACGCAGAAGTTGGTGGGTTGTTCGTATCAGTGTATATAACCCATTGATTATGACCCTCAGAGAATAGCAGCCAAGAGGGTTCGAATACCACTCTAGACATACCATTTAGTCGACTAGTTGACCCAAGGGGAAAGTATGTCATAATAATGTTGCTTCTTTCATTCCCCTTTTCTTCTTCCACTATAATTAAGGTTCATGGGAATTGTAACTGTTGTAAGGATGTTGAAATAAACTGAACAGTTAAATTGAATTGACCCTCACTCCTCCCGCTCTGTTAAACAAGCAATAACTGGTTCCTACCGAAGATGCATGATTTGGACAGGACAAGAAACAAAGCCAAGCTCATGTGTTAATACAGACGATTACACAAAGCGCACAGAGAACTGTGGTGTGTGGAGGTGAGGGTGGGGATGGGGGCGGAAGGGTAGTGGGAGAGAAGGGGGGTGGTGGTGGGGGGGGGGGGAAGGGTAGGGGTTGGGGGGGGGAGGGGAGGTAGGGAGGGACAGAGGAGGGGAGGAATGCAGGGGGGAGGGAAAGAGGGAGGGGGCAAGGGCGAAGGGACGGAAAGGGAGGGAGGAGGGAGAGGAGTGGAGGGGTTGGATGGAAGGGGAAGGGGAAGGGAGATGAAGGGGAGAGGAGAGGAAGGGAGGGGAAAGGGGGGGTGGAGTAGGGGAGGGGGAGAGTGGAGGGGTGGAGGGAAGGGGAAGGGGATATAGGAATATGGGGGGGGAAGTGGGGAGAGGGGGGGGGGGATGGGGAGGGAATGAGAGGAGGGCAGAGGGAGACGGGGGGAAGGGGGAGGGGTACGGGAGAGGGGGAGGGGGAGGATCGAGGCGGGGGGGAGGGGATGGATGCGGTGGGGAAGGAAGGGGTGGTAGAAGGATGGGAGGGGGGGAGGAGGGAATGGTAAGGGGAGGGGGAAGAGGAAGGAGAGAAGAGGACGGAAGGGGAGGAGGAGGGAAGGGGAGGGAATGGGAGGGTGAGAGAGAGGAGGGGAGGGTGTGGAGGGAGGGTTTAATCCCCCAGACCACTGTCTCACAATGGCCGAACGTGTAGATTACAGGGCAGTGACTGCGGCTTTGTCTTCCAGCAGTTTCGTGGACAGATGGAGCAAGTTCCGGCAGCCGTGGTGCATGCTGGGCAATCGGCCGCGAGTCGGTCTAATAATCACAGGCTGGTAGTGAGGAGCCTGGTCCGCTACTGAATCAGCGCAGAGTTCTAGTGAATAGCAACCAGCATGATGATGATGAAGGAAACACTAACCGCTTTCACTTGCAAAGCCCCTGTTATAGGCCAATCCCTGTCATGTTTGAAGATTTTGTATCATTTATTTTTGTTTGAAAATAATTTAGTATTTTGTTATTATTGTATACTTTTTTTATAATCTTATAGTTATATATTTTTTAAATTTTTAATTGTATATAATTAAATACATTTTTATTTGTATTATCTTTAATACTTGTATATCTTTTAAGTAAATTAGTAATTCTGAATGATTTTATAAACAAAATAATAATGTCATTTTTTAAATCATTTATATTATTATTATTATTATTATTATTATTATTATTATTATTTAAAAGACGATATGTATATATATTATATATATATAATATATATATATATATATATATATATATATATATATATATACATTGCAAATGCACAGACTGTGTTTGTCTTATTTGACTGTCACTTCGATGACAGCTGACCATCTATCTCAGGACATGATACGACTGTATTCAGGGGTGTTTGTTGACTGAAGGTGCTATTGTAATACGAACCCTCAGTTCTGGAGAAGGTACATTTGCAATACAAAACATGCAAATGAGTAATGGATATACATGAATAATCCATAGACGTGACAAATACCCATGCACGACTAGTAAGTATATTTAAGCCCAATCGAATAAAAGTATTATATTTTACCTAATACTTAAAGTTGTATAGTCCGATGGTTTTGAATTTCTGTATTTTTACTGAGATCAATATATTAGATCGATAACTAGTATCTACTTTGCATCAGTTCAAAGTTACCTTTATTTTAAATGGTAAACTTTAGAGATATTTTGGGTGCAACCATGCAAAATTAGTTTTGGCAAGCTTGCCAAAACTCTGACACCATAGACTTCTGCAGTAACAGGTTCTGTTAAATTGAGTCAGCATTGCCTTCTACGCAGAAATGAATGCTTAATAAGTGCATCAGTATCTAAGTTAGATAAGTAAAATCAAATCTAGATAATTGGATTGGTTTTGAAAATTTGATATTTCATCGGACTATGCAGCTTTAATACCCCTGCACATATTCATCAGCGACTTGTAGACAAACATGCATTTGTATTGCCTTTCAAAAGCTAATTCATAATTGTTACATATTCATCGAAATATAACCAGTCGCTGGTCAGAGAAATGTATCTCCTCATGTAAAATGGCGGCTGCGGCATTTCCATGCCAGCCCACGCCGCCTCACCCCGCCCGTCCCCGCACCGCCCCGCACCGCCCCGCACCGCCCCGCACCGCCCCGCCCCGCACCGCACCGCCCCGCCCCGCACCGCCCCGCACCGCCCCGCACTGCCCCGCACTGCCCCGCCCCGCCCCGCCCCGCCCCGCCCCGCCCCGCCCCGCCCCGCCCCGCCCCGCCGCCTGGCACACCCCACACCGCACCAACCGCGCCCCGCCCCTCCCCATCCCACCCCGCCCCACCCCGCGCCGCCTAGCGGCGCCACGTGAGTTAATGGCCACCGGATCGTTAAGACTATTTGTCAAAGTCGCGCAGGCGCCTCGACAACAAAGGCCGACAATAGTCGGCCGCCGTCAGCCCGACGCCGCCCGACATAGTTCGGGGCCGGCGACGCGATTTGCCCGAACATGTGGCCGGGGCACGCTCTACAAAGCAACTCGACAATTTATTTAATTTGCTCTTTAAATTTAATTTTTCTTGGGGGTGGATTTTTGTTTGGGGGGGGGGGAGGTGAGGGGACCTGTGTAGTAGTCAGACAAAGCAGCCCATATCTGTATTTATTTTCACATCTTCACTGGAACCCTCTGTCACGAAGCATATCCAAAAATGCATCTGTGGTTGTCGGAATTTCACCACAACTGATAAGCATCGCCGGACCAGAATGTTGGGTCACGTTTTGATCCTAGACGCGCAATCTACAAGGCAGCTTGTCACCGTTTTTAAAGAGTTTTTTTCTGGTTTTTATATTTTAAAGGCGGGTTTTCTCTGCAGACAAAACATACAGAAGTAGTATTTATTTCAGCCTCTGTCGCAAAGCGCATCTGAAATGAGACTGTGGTTAGATGACTGGTTGGTTGTTGGAGTTTTACATCCTGACAACATCTAAGGTCATATCAGGGCGGGTGTGGTTAGATGAAGTCAACCCCGATGGATCAGTACCACAAGGCAGCATCCTCCATCCCTCATAGAACCGCATGCTACCAGTACCAGACATATTTTCAGGGCTGACAGGTTTCACTCTAGCAAACTTGAAAACTACTCGCTTCATGAACTCTACAGGAAATCAAACCGATAAGTCTAACGCATCGTGTGCGCAGTCTATACTTATTGCTGCTAGGGATTACATGACCGATGGTGAAGGATGTTCTAACTAACAGGACTGAGAGAGGAAATGAGAAAATAGGAGGACAAGCAGAACATCACTAATCCCCCCATCACACCAAACTAGTTCATACCACGTTCTTCAAAATGTTGCCGAACAGACTGTGTGCGAACGGAATGGATGTAGTAGCAACTTCTTACCGTCGTTTTATGAATGGAATGGATGGACTAGAAGGGAATGGTGCTCCAGAACTTTGAGTATGCCCATAATGTTCTTGCAGCCATGTTCTACCCTGACCACAGCCCCTTTTAGAATGTGGTCAGATGTATTGAGAACGGGTTTGGTGTGATGGGGGTGTAACTGAGAAATGGAAGAAAGGTAAAGACTAAGGCCAGTGAAAGAGTTAGTGTTGAGCAGTGCTCTAGGGATACAAAGCGGAAGTGAATGAGGAGAGGGCAGTGACTGACGGATACGGTGAAGACAGGGAACGGAACCAGTGGATGAGGGCAGAGAGTGAGGGCAGAGAGTAAAGTCATTCAGGTCAATGATTGTGGACAGTTAGTGAAGACAGTGACTGGTGAGTGACAGTGAGTGAGGAGAGTGAGTGTTGACATTGTGCTAGGACAGTGAGTGAGCACAGTGAGTGAGCACAAACAATGAGTGAGGAGAGTGAGTGAGGACAAACATCGACTAAGGACAGTAGGTGATGACATTAAGTTTGGACAGTGAGTCAGGAGAGTAAGTGAAGGCAGTGAGTCAGGAGAGAGAGTGAGTACAATGAGAGAAGACAGTGAATAATGTCAATGAGTGAGGTCAGTGAATGCGGCCAGTGAGTGAACACAGTGAGTGAGGAGATTGAGTGTAGCCACGAAGCTAGGCCAGTGAGTGAGGACAGTGAGTTAGAACAGTGAGTTAGGACATTGAGTGAGTACAGTGAATGAGGACAGTCAGTGAGAACAGTTAGTGAGCACAGTGACTGAGCACAATAAGTGAACACAGTGAGTGAGGGTAGTGACTGTGGACAATGAGTGTAGCCAATAAGTTAGGACAGTGAGTGAGGAGAGTGAGTGAGGACAGTAAGTGAACACAGTAAGTGAACACAATGAGTGAGTACAGTGAGCGAGAACAGTGAGTGTAGCAACTAAGTTAAGGCAGTTAGTGACGACAGTGAGTCAGGACAGTAGGTTAACACAGTGTGTGTGGACAGTGCTTGCGCTGTGAGTTGGCTGGATGACACTAGGGCGCGCCCCTCTGCTGATCGTTCCTCTCAGCCTGTCCGCGATCCCCCTGGTAACGGGACATGCGCAACGCCTTACCACCTCTCTGCTTAATCAAATCATAATGTTCATTAACACCCCCACCCACCCACGCACCTACTCCTCATCCCAATCCTTCCCACACACATCCCCCAAACACTCACTCGTGCACTTCCACGGCAGACCCCCACCACACTCCTCTCCACTCCACCCAGCTCACCGACGCTTAATTTATTTAATGTAATTATCGAGATCACAATTAGAGTTAATTGAATATATCCCACGACCCGGAAGAAACTGAGCGCTGACACCGGCAGAATCACCGGTGGAAAACAAACTCCACCCTCCACTCACACAGACATCATGGATTGTCCCTGGTCGCTTCTAGTAAACAAGGTCATTATTGTCTATATCAAATTTTCGAGTTGTTGGGTCGGCAATTTGCTGGTAATGCCAACAAGGCGGAATCCCTGCTGGTGGCTCTTTGAGGGTAATACTGAAGTGTTATAGCAACCACCCCTTCCCTGCTCCCCCGCCCCTCCTCCGTCCTCTCCCGGCCTTCCCTCCTGCCTGGCTCCCTCCTCCCTCCCCTGCCACCCCTCCTCCCCCGTTTCCTCCCTCTTCCGCTGCCCCTCTCTCCTGTCTCCCCCCTCCTCACCCCGCCCCCGTTCCCTCCCTCCTACCCTTCCCCCACGCTCATCCCTCCTCGCCCGCCCCGTCCATCCTCCCCTGCCCCTCCCTCTTCCCTCCTCTCCTGTTCCACCCTCCTTCCCCCGCATCCCTCCCTCGGCCCCCTTCCCCTAGTTCTGTCCTCCCTCCCCTCCCACCCACCCCTTCCCCATCCAACCGCCCTCACCCCAGGACCTCCCGGGGATGCGACCCTTCACCTGGGGCACACCTGGCCTAATTAGGGGTAATCAGGGCCCTTCCGAACGTAACGCCCCTCCTCTGACTGGGTCCTTCCCTATAATTAACGCGTAGCGCGCAGGCGCAAGCCTCAGTCCTGGCAACCCTACCCCCCCTCCGCCTCCCCGCCCCCAAGACCTACATGGTCAATGCGGGGTTCTAACTGGGAAAGGGTCGTGGCTTAAAGCTACATAGTCCGATGAAGTATCCAATTTTCCAAACCAAAACACTTATCTAGATTCGATTCTACATATCCAACTTAGATACTGGTGCACTTATTAAGCATGTTTTGCCACATAGAAGGGAATACTAAGTCAATTTAATAGACCCTGTTACTACTGAAGCCAATGGTGTCAGCGTGTTGGCGTGCTTGCCAAAAGGGATGTTCCATGTTTGCACTTCAAATATCTCTAAAGTTTACCATTTAAAATAAACGTAACTTTAAACTAAAGTAAAGTAGATAATAATAATGAATCTAATATATTTATCTCAGAACAATTATAGAAAGTCAAAACCATCGGACTATGCGACTTTAATGTAACCAAGCTACAGACTTACAACAATATTTGTGTGTTTTTCTTGCATTTTGTTTGCTTTCTTGTTGGATTGACCTTCAATTTCAGTCACAGCAAATTGTTCTTTCATATTCCACTGGTCCTTCTTCTATCCTAGTTAAAAATAAATTGACATCCAATAGCCGATGATAATAATCAATGTGCTTTAGAGGCGGCGTTAAAGAAAACTAACTTTGTTTCTTGTTTTTGATATATTACTCGATTCATTAAGCGGGGACAATTTCAGTCGCAGACAACTGTTCTTCTGTATTCCACTGGTCCTTCTTCTATCCTAGTTAAACATAAATTGACGTCCACTAGTCGATGATAAAGATCAATGCGCTCTCGAGGCGTCGTTTAATAAAACAAACTTTGTTTCCTGTTTTTGATATATTACTTGATTCATTAAGTGGGGAAAATTTCAGTCACATACAAGTGTTCTTCCGTATTCCACTGGTCCTTGTTCTATCATAGTTAAAACATAAATGCCAGGCTATGTAATATATGTTGATGTCGACACTGTGAGATCTAGTTTGCAACTGTCTTTATTTAGAACGTTATGTACTGACATCACTGTCTGCCACACTGGGGGTTTTCGGACAACACAAGTGGAACACACATATATTAGATCTGCCTTTCACCTGAACAGAGGAACACAATTCAATCATACCTTGATGCACAATTACCTTTTTCTTCTTTAAAAAAATATAAAATAAAATAAATAAATAAATATGTATATACATATATATATATATATATATATATATATATATATATATATTGAGTGTACTATAAATTCAAAAACAATTTATATTTTCAATGAACTTAGCAATTAATGGTAATATTTCGTATATAACATATGAGACTCACAATATTCAAGATAGTATTTTATGAACACAATTTCCCAAAATGTTCAAATTAATAATCATGCTTAATTATAACAATTTCACCAATGAACATTTTTTTCATAAGTATTGATTCAATAATTATTTGCTAACATCCATGACATGTAAGACAACTTAAACAAAGCATTTATAAAAACATACAAAATGCATACTCAGTTGGCTTCATGTGTCTCTTCTTATGTTAGACCCCACACAATTAAACAAAGCAATATTACGAGGCCCTTATCCTCTTCGTATAGTAGAAGAGGTAGTAGCGCAAATACATGGGGCCAAATATTTAACAACAAATATAGAATTTATAGGCTACGCACGAACGAGGGTAAATGCTAAAGTCGTTGCTTTGACTGGACTACTGTGGGTTTGAATCCCATCATCTGGGGTTTGAATCCAACCATCATAATCATCAATCCCTTACCCGCAAGCGAGGATTGCCAAAGCACCATCGGTGACATTGCAACCACTTTCTCCAGCTTTCAATGTGCTCCACTTCGAATCCCAGTCTACGGTTGGGAGACCAGTTTTCCAGCATTGAACAAAGAAAATCAATTCAGAAAATGAATAGGTGTCTACCAAATATATATACAAATATCACATCTCTGAAAGAACTTCAATTATGGTGTTAAATTTATATCTATGGCTGGAAAACTAGTGCTAGGGCGCTGACAAAATAATTATTCAATCAATAAACCTCATTTAATAAAAGAAGAAAATAATCAAATATATCACGGAAACCCAAAGAAGCTTCAGATTATGACATTTTAATGACATCTTTTCAACTTGGTCAGCTTTGATATCAAAGCCAGAACACAAGGCCGTGGGGACCTGTACACAACACATAGTCGGAGAGAGAGAGCACTGATATGAAACACAGATCGCTACAATGATTACATACAAATTGGACTAGGGATGTAAGCACAAAAGGGTAGTGGTGCAAACGAAGCTCCGAGATGGGTACTTTGGGCATGGGTTATATGGGGTTATATGGGGTTATATGGGGTGATATGGGGTTATAGACCGATGAGATTGTTACATCTCATTCGCTTTTACCCTTAGGGCAATGAGGCTAGGAGGTTGGGGTGGGGGGTAGTGGCGGGGGGGGGGGGGTGACCGACAACAATAACACCCACCCCTGATGGGCCCGGGGTAGGGATATATACGAGTGAGGTTCCCGCGCCCTTTAGGTACATTAACATCCGGTGGTGGGGCCACCAGTCGCATCCGGGAGGTACAGGAAGGTGGACATAGTAAGAAAGGTACAGAATGATATAATATCAATGCAGAATAATATAACAATAATAATGAAGTAGTTCCTGTCCGAGCCTTTATAATCACACAGTGCGTTATACATCACATACATGATATATATATATACAGTATAAAGCCGTTAAACCAAACTTGAAGGGATCCTAGCATTTGTTTGGATTAACCGATCATTGGTTTAACCGAGCTTTGGCTTTGACTTTGACTTTGAGTAAGTATGTATTGCACATGTAATATACAATGTATGTGGACACCTTGATTATTGTTTTTTATGTACATACATTATAACTCCGGTAAACCAAGCTCTGTTAAACGAAACGATCGGTTAATCCAAACAAATTTCTAGGGTCCCTTCAAAATACCACAATCTATCATATACAAAAGTCGGCGGGGTCTCAGATGACCTTATAACCACATGAAAGTTTGGTTTAACCATACACAGAAGTGACCTGAGGTCCGAACATTTTGTTTGGATTGACCGATAATTTGGATTAACCGACTTTAGATTAATCAATTTTATTATATAATAAATAGTAGTATTTCGCCCGGATGCCAAAACAAGTTTGGATCAACCAATCGTTTGGTTTAACCGAATATATATTCGCACAGCAACAAGCATCTCTACAACCAAGACTAAGTAGAATGCCAGGACGTGGTTTAGATATGTGTACATTTTCCAAAAAAGCTTAACAATAACCTACTCGTGGTAACCGTATAGGTAGAACGAAGACTTCCCATGCGGAAGGTCGAGAGTTCGATTCCATGTCTACTCAAACCAATGACTTAAAGACATTGTACATGTTGCTACTTATCCAACCTACTCGTATTACCCGAATAGGCAGAGCGCCGACTTCCCATGCGGAAGGTCGGGAGTTCGATTCCATGTCTACTCAAACCAATGCCTTTAACAAATTATACGTGTTGCACTTACCCTTGCGCTCAGCATTACTAGGATTAGGGCACCCCCTGGTTAGTTCAGTATTAGGATAATAAGCCTGAGTGGCAAATTGACTCATGGTACTGGCGGCCTGGTCTCCCAGTGGGGCAATACTATCCACGAATGCGCACTGTCACCGGTCACTATCCATCCTGATCTGACCTTCGATGTTGCGAGGACATAAACCTCCAACAAACAAAGAAATGTAGCCTACTATCTCTGTTTGGTATATATTTCCCCCGCCCCCCCCCCCACCTCCCCTTCCCCTCCCTCCTCCCACCTCCCCTTCCCCTCCCTCCTCACACCTCCATGTTCCCTCCCTCCTCCCACCTCCCTGTTCCCCCCAATCTCCCCTTCCCCTCCCTACTCACACCTCCCTGTTCCCTCCATCCTCCCACCTCCCTGTCCCCCCCAATCTCCCCTTCCCCTCCCTCCCCACATCCGTTCCCTCCTCCTCCCCTCCCTTCCCCTCCCACCTCCATTTCCCCCCTCCCCTCCTCCCACCTCCTCCCCGATTCCCCTCCCTCCCTCCCACACATCCCTGTTCCCCCCCCCCACTCCCTCCCCCATCTCCCCTTCCCCTCCCTCCTCACACCTCCCTGTTCCCTCCCTCCTCCCACCTCCCTGTCCCCCCCCCCCCCCCCCCCTCCTCACATCTCCCGTTCCCTCCCTCCTCCCACCTCCATTTCCCCTCCCTCCTCACACCTCCCTGTTCCCTCCCTCCTCCCACCTCCCTGTTCCCCCCCCCCATCTCCCCTTCCCCTCCCTCCTCACACCTCCCTGTTCCCTCCCTCCTCCACTCCCTGCTTTGTATTCGCCTTCTTCAATTGTTTCCGTTTATCCTTTCCACATTTCCCCATCTTCATATCCACTCCGGCTCTTGCTTTGTATGCACGTCATAATGGTCAATATATATTGGTGGAACTTTGATTAGTGCATAACAACATTTGTCATTCGGGTTGGAAGACCACTGTATTCGTAGTAAGGACATGTTATTCACAGGAACAAAACAACTTTAATTGATTAAAATTCCATCACCAAATGGATAAGCAGGCAATAGGAGCGTATACCGATGTGTATATCTTACAGTGTCATCAAATGCCAGGTGCTCTCATACCATGTCTATGTGATGTGGGAGCTTAAAATTCCCTTGGGTATAATGGTGAAAACAAGTCTATTCACACTTGTCCATGATAGGCGGTATACATCTTCAAGAAAAAATAACAAAACAGTCAGAATAAATAGCACTAAATCTTCACAGGGAGCTTAAAAGTCCGTTGGAACGGTAAAAGTGTCGGCTCGGGCTTTCTACTGACACACTGTCTAATGGTGAAAACAAGTATATTCAGATAGGTAGCATACATCTTCCGTGATAGGAGGTATACATCTTCAAGGAAAGAAATATACCTCGACTTGATTGAACGTGGTAGTAATACAGCGTCGTTGGCTATTTATGTCTGCCACTGATTTGTTATTAGGGTGAGAACAACAGGGTGGGCCATGTAACATGTAACATGACTGGCTGGTTTGGTAGGCCATATAAGGGTGCAATGATGTGTTAGTGTTCATCAGTGGGTAGTGGTGACAGCAAAGGAGCGCCAAAACAATCACTAAAACATACTTTATTCACAATTTCTACACCGAATACGCAAACATACATAATGCTTTTGACAATAATAGACATTATAGAAACACTAAAATCATAGAAACATTATTCAACAGAATTGGATTTCTTTGTGTGAAAAAAATTATGGTGGCAACATGTTTGTGATTCCCCGATTGGGTGTGTTAAATTATTAGTAGACCCTTCCAGAAATCAGTGACGTCACGCCATAGAAGGCGCAATAGCGGACTCGAACCCAGGAGCAGTCGGGAACGCCGGTGGTGGCTCGGGCGCATGCGCAAATCTACAGGCGCAGACGCGCGCACAAACTACCTCCCATCCAGGGAAGCCAATGTGCGGAACATAAATGAAATTTAAATGGAGGCTGCAGGCAAATTGAATGAATGCAAAGAGTAATTCAAGTGCAGTCAGAAACCATCCGCCGGCCAAAGATGAATGTTTATTTATTTTAATTTTTTAAATAAATATTTTGTATTTCTTATTTTTGAGTAATTCCGTGGCATGGCGAAGGGCTATTAACCGCACTTTGGTCGGAGTGCTAATTAAAACAAGAACCACGCCGGTGGGGTATAACTCTCCGCCTCAGTCTCTCTGACATTGCCTGAAAACATGGGAAAATCCCATTAAATTTGAATTCCAGAGGCTTTCAGCTAAAACCCTCACCGAACAGGGAAGATCTCAATAAAACAAAATTAAAAAGATAAGCATGACAACACCAAATACAAGATTTCAAGGCAAATTCAATAAGGCATGCCGTGATTACGTCAGCAGTTTAATGCGGGGAACTAGGCACAAGTGAACCGGTTACAAAAAGTTTCCAGATTCCGATTTGCGGCACATTTTGCGACACCTGCTGTTGGCACATTTTGCTACACCTTTTCTGTTAAACCTGGCCGCACATTTTGCGACCTATGATGCGGTATATTTCCGCAGTAATATCCGCAGCATATTTAGATGGAAGTTGTGAAGTATTTATCATCTGATCTGAGCAAAGGCAAGGCACAGTGAAGGGGTAAGAATGCCAGGTGGGGGGAGGGATATGTGGGAAGAGAATTGTATTAGGGAATGGACAGGTCTGGAGTTCAGATAGTCCCAGGGTGCAGTAAAACAAGGGACAACTAGCGAAAATTGGTTGCAAAGTCATATGTCAATTTAGAGCGGCTAACAGGTCCAAGGCCTATTATAGCTGTATCCTATTGATTGATTGAGGTGGTGCCCCATTGACCATCACATTACATGTATTGATGATTGATCAATTGATTGATTGATTGGTGGTTGCTTTATGCCATGTCGGCAGCATAGGCCATATTCACGGTGAGAAATGTTTGTTTTTTGTTGAAACCATCGCTTTTACATGTAAAATCAGACAATCAATTATGTGCCAATAAACATTCATTAAATTAGAAAGCTCACAATCATATATTTGTGGTCAAGGGAAACAAATTCCCATACAAAAAGAAAAGTTGTATTAATAATTGAGAGAATATATTTTGTAAACTATATGAGATGGTACAGTCCAGCTGCCCTCAAAAAGGCTAAAATGTTTTCTTGTTTTACTTTAGTAAAGAGGTCATGTATACTGTCTGCAGAGTAGAATTGTTGGCGCAGGGCCAACAAATCAACGCAACTTAGTAAAATGTGTTTGAGTGACAGCGGGGACTCACACCCAATACATTCAGGGGAGGTTCCCCCTTGAGCAGAAAAGCATGTGTAAGCCACGAGTGGCCAATACGGCAGGTATTGCAGTAATATGCGGCATGTTAAAGGTATTGATGATGATGATGAGGATGATGACTGTATTGTGTAAGGATTAAAGTAATAGGTTCTAATCATGTACTCATCATTTCAGTTTGAAAGGCATATTTTATACAACCTATTTTAGTGCATGTCCTGGCGCATTTTCTTCACTTGAATTTTCGCCGAATCCCTTGGAATCATGTGCGTAATTAGCTGCGGCATAATTGTTTGCTGAATTTTCTCCAGATTTTAGGAGAACCTGTTTGAGCACATTTTGTGATAATGTCATTAATTTGATCTATTATTTCGCGCTGCAATCATCTCCATTCCCACGACCATTTTGTTCACACCATTGGACAACTTTGACACACAAAGCCTCCAACAGGTAGGTGGATGGATATCCCTACTGCCTCCAATCCTACCACACACAAAGCCTCCAACAGGTAGGTGGGTGGATATCCCTACTGCCTCCAATCCTACCACACACCAACTTTCCAACAGGTGTGTGGACATCCCCACTGCTTTCACTCACTCCTAGTTCCTCCGAACCCCACCTTACCTGAATATACAGGTGCACGACACACCTGTCCTGGTCATTTCCCATTAACAGCGTCATACCTGTGTCAGCCTTTGTGCCTATTTATTACGTCACTTCCGGTTTAACACATACTTGGGTTCCGTCGCCACATGACGTCAACACCTTCCATATCCGGTATGCTCCTCCTGGACCACTCCTCCTCGCCTCCGACTCCTACACATCACTCCCACCTCTTCCTCCACCCTCCCCGATTTCCGCAGGTCTCTTCCCGCCATCCGGCAAGCACTAACACCGATGGCATCACACCTCCCCTCTCCCCTCTCCCCCATAGCCGCCCACCAACAGTGCCTCATCACACCTCCCTCTCCCTCAAACCTCCCACCAACAGTGCCTCATCACACTTCCGCTCTCACTCATACCTCCCACCAACAGTGCCTCATCACACCTCCCTCTCCCTCAAACCTCCCACCAACAGTGCCTCATCACACTTCCGCTCTCACTCATACCTCCCACCAACAGTGCCTCATCACACCTCCCTCTCCCTCAAACCTCCCACCAACAGTGCCTCATCACACTTCCGCTCTCACTCATACCTCCCACCAACAGCGCCTCATCACACCTCCCTCTCCCTCAAACCTCCCACCAACAGTGCCTCATCACACTTCCGCTCTCACTCATACCTCCCACCAACAGTGCCTCATCACACCTCCCTCTCCCTCAAACCTCCCACCAACAGTGCCTCATCACACTTCCGCTCTCACTCATACCTCCCACCAACAGCGCCTCATCACACCTCCCTCTCCCTCAAACCTCCCACCAACAGTGCCTCATCACACTTCCGCTCTTACTCATACCTCCCACCAACAGTGCCTCATCACACATCCCTCTCCCTCATACCTCCCACCTCCCTCATTCCGCTACTCTCCCCCATAGCCGCCCCCCACCATCTCACAATATACCACCCCCTCAAGCCCCCTTTCTATCAACCATCACGACCACAGTGCAAAGACGAAATACCACTTTCAGCACATTCCGATTCAATACCCATTAAAGACAAATCTGTAGGACATAACCGACATACCATGCTAATCGATATTGGGACATGTTCTAAATGGATAGTAAGATTTGGATTTTGTTGTAGCCTTTTAATTAATTAATTAAATTCTCGCTATCAGTACAGTAAGTAACTACACCGCTCTAAACAAAACCCACTGGTTGGCAATTTGGATATAGAATCGGAAATCAAAGTGATCATAAGTGGACGGTGGTCCAGAATATCACATATTTTCCTTGCGTGTTAATTAATAAGACATTATGTATTAATTAAGGTATCAATGCACTTTCTTTAGTTCGTTAATTATGGTAATTATGTAAGACCCGAATAGAAAAGCTACAGTCTTATTGACACTACTGGAACAACACAATTATTTATATTTATAATAATGGAATGTGTATCTAGCTTCTCTGACGCTAAAGCCTCCGCACTTTCATTTGAACTCAAATGTGTTGCGGCCCTATTAGGCCCCACACCCACCCATCAGCCACAGAGACTGCTGCCCCCTCCCTACTTTTACACCACCCGACCCTTCCCTCTACCTAGACCCACCACCACCCCCATCCCCTAGCCCACTCCTTCCCCCGACCACAGTCCGTGCATACGTCGGGCCGGTGGAGACGCCTTAGACTCGGCGCAGAAAGTTGCCAGGTGTAAGAACGGGAAGTCTTACCTGACATCCCCACCTGCATCATTAGGAGACCTGTCATGGGAGGACACCACGTGGTGCCTTCACCTACAACCACCCTACCTGTCCCCTTTTCCACATTCCCCCTCTCCCATCCCTTCCTTCCCTTGCCTAATCTCTCCTACTCCCCTCCCTTCCCTCCCCTCCGGTACCAACTTCCATTTACCTCCCTTATCCTGTCGTCACTCTCCCTCTCCCTCCCCCTCTCCCTTTCACGTTCCCTCTCGCTCTCACCCTCCCTCTCCCCTCCGTGTCCCTCTCCCTGTCCCTGTCCCTCTCCCTCTCCCTCTCCCTCTCCCTCTTCCTATCCGTCCCCCTATCCCTCTCCCTCTCCCTCTCCCTATACCTCTCCCTGGCCCTCTCTCTCCATCCCTCCCCCCTCCCTCCCCTCCCCTCCTATCCCATCCCATCCCTCCCCTGCTCTCACTCACCAAAGTTCTCACCTCTATGTGCTTAGCCTAGTGCAAGGATGTTTGATGAGGCACTTTTGGTGGGAGGTTCGGAATGCATGGCCAGGCAATAATGGCTAAGTTAAAATTGCTGACTCAGTGTCCCAGCAGTGACCCATTACCTTGGCGCATATGACTCATTGTTTTTAACAGAAATGAGTCTCTCAATTGGTCCAGCACTGATGGCCCTACTGGGAGCGCACTTGTGGTCCATATACCCACTTCTCATCGTTCTTTTTGTCCCATTCTTTTTATTTATTTATTCTTCTGGGGACAAATGACAAATGACAGATGACAATGTGCGGGGGGGGGGGCAGTTGAAGGTCCGCTAACCTTGTGTAACATACCTCAGGGACCTATTCAAACAGGTGCACACAATCAGGTAGGTCATTCAAGAAGGACTTCAAGAAGGCTTCTCTGGAAGGAAGTGGGGGAGGACTTTTATCAAACAAATGAGATATGTCATGTGTTGTACACTGGATGGGATGGGCGAATCATCAAGAATACTGGTTGACTTTCCCATTCGTGACAGTGTGTGTTCAAATCCTCGACCAAATCAAGCCATATTTGTTGTTATTAGCCTGATGCTTGCCAATAATGGGAAAAGGCAACGACTGGTTTACTAAATATCACTATAATATGACTGAGTGTCGGTTTGAATCACGGTACCTGCAGGTCGGTATTCCAGTTGGGGCAGTGCTAGAAGTCACCATAAGTGTGCACTTCCACGAGTTGGTTAAGTTGCACTAGGACTTTAAACCCCAAGACAAAAACACATCATATCTTGTGTAGAATTCCAAATGCCAGTTCTGTCATTCTGAGGCAAGTGGCCTAACCATGCGTTCATCTACTCCGCATGATGTTATCAACCTACGCACGCCTACCTATGTATGTGGCATTTCACTTGGAAAGGTGAGTGTATATCAGTACACGCATCACCCTGGGATCCGAACTGCCCTGCGATTCAAAGTATCCAGGTGGCACACTTCCATTAGATGTAAAGGCCCTGTCACACCCTGACATAACGACGTCATCATAGGGAGAACGTGAAAAGCGTCGAACTTCTCGAAATGCAAATTTGGGGCCAAGTTGAACGTGGATGCAGCATAGTTGACAAGAGCCTAACGTCGGTAAAGCGTAGTGATAGCGTCATTCCACAAGAGAGGACAACGTCATTACGCTCACGGAACATTATGTATGTTATTCCATCGCCAGAACTATGCTATGTGACGTTACATACATCATGACACGCTGGCGAAACGTTGAACGCACGTTGAACGTACATTGGACGTATGTTCAGCATACATTCTCCTGACGTTCCCATTATGCCGCATGGACGTTTCCACTGGCTTTAATGTGAGTCAACATAGTGGAATGTAGTGGTCAGCGTTTGACTAACGTCCGTTTAACATCATTGACCTACACTGAATGGGTACAGAACGTACGGCGAGCGTAAACCCTTACGTTCAAGTTACGTCGAAAGTTTTGAACAGGTTCAAAACCTTGACGCGTGCCGAGATAACATGACGTAACGTGACGTAGCTCGACGTCAGTCTAACTTCATTCTGACGTCATCATAACGTAACCCAACGTACGTCAACATAATGCCGAAACGTGAGTGCATCAGGCTTACATTGGCTCATTAAGTTGTAGTGTGACAGGGGTATTAAGGGCAGGTTCAACATCATTCAGAATGTGCATAATCCTGCTCACGGAATCAGCGTACTGCCGAAGTTAGCATAAATACTGCTGGGGGGTCGTTAAACAAACAAACCAAGAGCTCAAGTAGGATACTTTGCGATAATGACAATATTAATACTGACAGTTGTGACGGCCAAACATTGTAGTGCTCTGAATCTCGCTTCTTCCGGAGAGGATTGGTCATGATTGTCTTGGTGTACAACCACACGATGATGCCGCAGTGGCGCCCTCTAGGTGACTGCGGGAGAACTATGAAGCAGCTCCAGCGAAGAAGTCATAAGTGGTGTTGTGAAAGTGTCACTTCGCAGATCAGACTAGATCTCTTCTTTGTTGAACATTACAAAGACCGTTATTTTGAAACAATACAACTACAAATAATGTCCCAACTGGGCAACATCGTATCCTGCCATGTTACCAATGCCCTGTCCGGATTTGACCTTAGATGTTGTCAGGAGGTTAAACTCCAATAACCAACCTGTTAGCAATGCTTTGTGTGTTAAATTATGCTGTCATTAACATAAGCTTTGCCACGTCAAAATTACTTCAGAAGAATTTGATTTGCTGTAATGTTTGCATGAATCTGATCATTTCCGACTTGTGTGTACATTTCAATGTAAGTATGTGAATGTGATTAACAAGACTGTCAGAATAAATATAATTATTTCTTCTCCATGCATATGGTCCTTGCCTTAGATATGGCGTTAAACGTTCAATCAAGTAACAAGTACTGATTCTAGATACATCCACAAATACACCAGTTCATCAATAATTCAGATATTCTTAATAATTCATTAAAAATGCGGAAAATACTGAATAGATTCCGACAAGTTCAACAGGGAGAGCAACTGGCAATTATTTTGTCAGCAGTCCTGATCCCCCAATGGATGACACCGGGCGCTGTGGCCAAATCGGGAGAGCGCAGGCCTCCCATGTGGGAGATCGCTAGTTCAATTCCCGGTCGAGTCAAACCAATGACTTATCAAATTGGCATTTGTCGCTTCCTACCGTGGTGCTCAGCATTAATAGGGTAGCGCAAGGACTGGTTAGCTCACTGACAGGATAATCTGACTAAGTTGGATATCAGATCAGGGTGTTGGCAGCCTGATTTCCCAGTGGGGCAGCATTATAAAGTCACCATGAATGTGCACTGTCACAAGATAGTACCCGTCCTGATATCACCTTAGATGTTGCCCCCATGAGTGTGAACTGTCACCAGATAGAACCCGTCCTGATATGACCTTAGATGTTGCCAGGCTGTAAACCTTAAAAAAAATACCAAGACTGAGGGCCACATTGATGAGCCTAGTTCGATGTAGTTAGGAGGTCATTGTGGTACTTCAAATCCACATGTCTCTCCTAAGCGCTGATAGGAAAACATGGAATTGGGTGATTGCAAATGTTGCTCCAGTTATTTCTGTCGGCAGTTTGTCAGAGGGACCCCTGGGTTGCACACGCCAATACCCAGGGCCCGCCGCCATGCACTGTTTGTAATTATAACATGTTGTCGGGGTCTAATCGCCCTGTGTGCGTTAAGAGCATTCAGATAGTGCAGGATCTCCCGCCGGGACTGCTCGAGTGAGCGCAATGTGCATGTGTTTTAGTGCAGTGTGTGTGTTTTAGTGCTCGAGTGGGTGCAGTGTGTGTTACTCCTGCCAGCATGAATGAGTACAGTGTGTATTTATATTGCTCGAGCGAGTGCAGTATGTGTGTTTTAGTGCAGTGGTGTGTGACTTAGTGCTCGAGTGGGTGCAGTGTGTGTTACCACTGCCATCTTGAATGAGTATAGTCTGTATTTATATTGCTCGAGCGAGTGCAGTATGTGTGTTTTAGTGCAGTGGGGTGTGACTTAGTGCTCGAGTGGGTGCAGTGTGTGTTACTACTGTCAGCATGAATGAGCACACTGTGCATTTATATTGCTCGAGCGAGTACAGTGTGTGTTTCTGGTGCTCTGTTGAGTGCATTATGAGTTTCTAATGATCAGAGTAGTGCAGTGTGTCAGTTCTGCCATCGTGAGTGCAGTCTGTGTTTCTAGTGCTTGAATTAGTGCATTGTGTGTTAGGACTGCCAGCATAAGTGAGTACAGTGTTTTATTTATATTGCTCGAGTGCAGTGAGTGTTTCTGGTGCTCCATTGAGTGCATTATGTGTTTCTAGTGATCGAGTGAGGGAAGTGTTTGTTACTACTGTCATAATGAGGTTAATATGTGTCTCTAGTGCTCGAGTGAGGGCAGTGTGTGTTATGTTACTACTGTCGTAATGAGGTTAATATGTGTGTCTAGTGCTCGAGTGAGGGCAGTGTGTGTTACTACTGTCGTAATGAGGTTAATATGTGTGTCTAGTGCTCGAGTGAGGGCAGTGTGTGTTACTACTGTCATCATGAGGTTAATTTGTGTGTCTAGTGCTCGAGTGAGTGCAGTGTGTGTTACTCCTGCCATTATGAGGTTATTCTGTGTGTCTAGTTCTCGAGTGAGTGCAGTGTGTGTTACTCCTCTCATCATGATGTTAATATGTGTGTCTAGTGCTCCAGTGAGAGCATTGTGTGTTACTACTGTCATCATGAGGTTAATCTGTGTTTCTAGTGCTCAAGTGAATGCAGTGTGTGCTACTAATGTCATGATGAGGTTAATATGTGTTTATAGTGCTCGAGTTAGTGCAGTGTGTGCTACTGCTGTCATAATGAGGTTAGTATGTGTTTCTAGTGTTCGAATGAGTGCAATTTGTGTTTCTATTGCTTGAGTGAATACAGTGTGTATTACTAATACCATGATGAGTGCAGTGTGTGTTATCCTGCTCGAGTGAGTGCAGTGTGTACTACTAATATCATAATGAGTCCAGTTTGTGTTTCTACTGCTTGAGTAAGTGCACTGTGTCTGTCACACCATTCCAAACTCTAGTCAGATATGAGTCACCAAGGTTCCCGTCTCCTCCTCTCCTTCCGCCCCCCTCCACCAATCCCCCTCCCCTGGACACCCCCACCCCCTACACCCCACCAGCAACATGCTCGTCCACCAGCCAGCCGTTCGTCACATGTCAAACCCCCTAGAGTACCCAGAATTCAACTTGAGCCGCCATGCTCCAGTCCTCCCCCCCCTCCCCCCTTCGCCCCCCCCCCCTCCCCCGTCCACACACCACAAACCCCAGCGTGTCTCCGAAATGCCAGGCACTTCTCCTCTCCGCATCCGCCGGCCCTCCCTCCTTCCCCTCCTCTCTGCCTACCCTCCTGTTCCCGCTACTCTCCACTCCTTCCCTGCACTCCATCCCCCCCACTCCCACCCTCCCCATCCCCTCTTCTCTTCCCCTTCCTCCACTCCACCCTTCTTGCCCTTCTCCTTTTCTTCATCCTCCCCATCATATCCCTCTCTTCATTTAACCTTTTCCTCGGCATCTTCCGTCCTCTTCCTCATCATATTGTTGAGTTCTCTATCATCTCTCCAAATTGCTTCTCCTCCTCCATCTCCACCACTTCAGTCTCCTCTTCATCCTCTTCCTCCCCTCGGCTCCTCCTTTCTCCTTCCTCATCTAACGTCCTATCATATCTCCATTACAACCTAGCCCCCTTCTATTCCATGTCTATCCTCTTCCTTCCCTCCCTCCCCTTTCCCCATATCTTCGCTCATCTATCATCCTCCCTCTTTTCCCCTCCTCGAACACCTCCGCTCCACACCTGTCTAAATCCCCGTCCCCACTCCTCCCCTGTCCTCCCTGTCCTCCCTTCTCCCTCATCTGATATCATATCATGTCTCTTCATGCAGCAAATCCACGTCCCCATAATCTCCATCCTCTTCCTCCAATCCTGTTCACTCCCTTTACCCCCATTCTACAGCCCTGCCTTTCTCCTCTTGCCCCTCCTCAACGCCATGTCTCTGCCCATCCTCTTCCTCCCCTATCCCCTTCTCCTCCTTTCTCTCCCTCCTCTGGCATACTATTATGTATCCTACTCCAAATGCATCACCTACTTAACCTCCCCCAGCATCTCCACCTCCTCCCTCTCCTCGACTTCCATTCCTCCCCATCCGTTATGCCTCCCCTTCCCCCTCCTCCACATTCCTCCTCCTACCCCCACCCACCTCTACACACACCCTCAATTTACACACATTCTTTTTATTCTTTCATTCATTCATGTATTCATTTCTTAGCACTGTGTCCCCAAACATTCCGACGTCACAATAACCTGCCCCTAAACCCCCACTCGCCACCCCCCACAACCCACGACCCACCCCATACGCATGCGCTGATACGTTGTCGCGTCTTTTCCACGCCGGGCCGCCTGCGCATGCGCGGCGAACCGGAAACGGCGCGGCGGGCTGCGACGCTGAGTCATGCGCAAAACGTTTCAATTATTTCGCCGCAGCAACAGATCGATCTCTGGCGCATGCGCAGCGCTGGGAGGCAATGATCAGACGCCGGGAGCCGACTGCACCCCAGACTCGCCCGCCCCCCCCCCCCACACACACACACCTTTATCTCCCCCCCCCCCACCAACAACTTCCACCACATTAAAGCTGCATACTCCGGCGAAGTATCAAATGTTCAAAGCCAAATCCCTCAACTAAATTTGATTTTATATACAGTGCAACCTCTCTAAATCTCCCGACCTTGGGACGGACTTGAAGTGGTCCATTTAGGGAGGTGGTCGGTTTAGGGAGTTAGACTATGGTTACCATGGTATTGGTGGGACCCAAATAAACCGATGGCTATATGGGAGTGGTCGATCTATGGAGGTGGTCAGTTAGAAAAGTTGTACTGTATCTAAGTTAGACATGTATGCACTTATTAAGCATGTGTTGCTGCATAGAAGGTCATACTGAGTTAACGTAATATTCCATGTTACTGCATAAACCTATGGTGTGAGAGTGTTGGCATGCTTGCCAAAATCAATTTGACATGTTTGCCCTTCAAATATCTCAAATGGTATCCATATGAAATATAAATTATTTCAAAATAAAGTAAGATAGATTATAACAATCAATTTAATATATTTATCTCAGAAAAATGGCAGAAACTCCAAACCATCGGACTATGCACCTTTAACCCTGGAACCCCCCCCCCCCAAGATCCCCCCTCCACACCCACCAGCAGCGTGGGTCGAGTCCATTTGTACTAACACTTTGAACACCATTAACTCCATAAAAAAAAGCAACACAAACCAAAACAAAAAACAAATTTCCTGACAGCTAAATTGACAATTCTGCGTATGAGCAATTGCCCAAAAATGGTTTAGGAAAAATGTATTGCATTAATCAACGTGGGGTGAAATCTAACACCCAGTAGACATTCCCAGGGCTTAATCCATTAATAATTCTGGATTAATGGAAAGTACAATTATTTATAAATATGGGAACAACCTCAAATAGTCCTATTAACATGATATCATTATATGTCGCTAGTATCATAAGCGCAAACACTGAACCATCCATACACACCCGTCCACCTGAAAGAGTAAACTACCCATTCAAATCGATACCATTCACAATGACACACTATCACGCATTACATCTAAGGCCATGATTATGGGCTTTGCTGCTGACACAATGTTAGGCAATCACCACTAACTAACTAAGCATCTAATAGGTAACCCTCATTATTAATGCAGACGTGGTATTTCACACAACAAACCCAATTATGTCTAAGTGTATTATTGTATATTGAGAAGACCAGGCCTTCAACACAAACAGAAAATGTATGTTGATTGAACAATCATATCTGAAGAGCTCTTTTCCAAAACGCGATAAGTGCCGGTTCAAGAAATGAGTTTACAATGCCAGTGCTGGGTTTGTGGATCATGTTTTGGAGAAGGTCTCTTCACATATATAGATATATCTAAATATATGAAGAGGTCTTTTCAAAAGCACGAGCTACGAGCTTGGCATTAGCATTGCAAAATCATTTGATTGCTTATCATGTTTTGGAAAACCTCTTCATATATTCTTTTTAATGTATGCAGCCAAAGGCTCCAACGGAATATGAAGGAAAAGTTTGATTAGAGTTTACCAGAAAATGCCACTATTTCAAATATGAAGAAGGAATTCTTATGAAGCTAGTTATTCTCAGTCAGTCAGACAGATCCAACTTTGTATTTCCTGCCAACTATTTTAGCCTAGCATTAAAATAAAGTGATATTTGATATCCCCTCATGGCCACGCCCCCTCAAATACACAACACCCACAAATACTGGTAAATCAATAGCAGCTTAATATTTAATCCATATACTTTTCAAATATGCAGATATTGAAAACTTGTTTGCAGTTCGTTATTTTAGCACATTTGATAGCGAATTGTTAATGCGACCAGAGGAAGGGGTCGGCAGGTTTCTGTGACTTTTTCTGCACGTTTTGGAACAGGAGAGACCACTTCACCAAGGTTCCATTTACAAATAGTGGTAAACAGTGAGTAGTACATATAAATGGTACAAAGACAACTGGGTTTATTCTCATTGAGTAATTGTAAATTCAAAGGTTTGGGAAATTTAATGTTCTTCTTCATACCTAGACTGACACGAGAACTCCATATCTCTGCTATTCCGTGGGCATTTCCCAGACCAGCGGATCACGTGATTTGCCGACATCGCTTCATATGTGAGTGGGTTAACACTTTTCATTTGCGATGAATATCTGAAACTTGCATTATTTGATGAAACCATAGCAATTTACAAAACAAAAGAAATACGGCCCTACATTTGATCATAAATCATCACTTTAAAGATAGGTACACTTGGTAACCAGTTATTACTGTTCTGAAGGAAGATTAAGTCAGATTGTGCATGTTACGAGAAGATGGGTAATTGAATACGTATGACCGACGTCTTATTTCGCTTGGATACAAAGCATCTATTCTATTTATAGACCAAGGCCGGCCGCTGCACCATCGCTGCCACCTAGCGTAAGAGTTTCATATTAACCAACTAGCCGCTGGTTTGATTCACTTTCGCCTCGACTGCGGTTCATTCAACATCGTCTCCTAAGCCTTTCGTTTTAAGCCATCCCACCCACCCATACTGTTATATTTGGTGGGGTCAAGTTCTGTAAGCCTTGACATCATGTCACTAACCTCTGATATTTGACGATAAAAACAAGACAATGATAAATCCCAATATTAAAGTCTGTCGGTCTTCTCGTGTTTTCAATTATCTCAAAAGTCAAATATGTCACTGCTAAATGTTATAAAGTCCTTTGTCTCCTGAGTGTGGTGTAAACAGAAATTTGATCTGAATTATTTGATTTAAAATACCTCTAACAGTAGTCATTTGACAGACAAACATGTAATCGGAAATAAAGTAGATTATAACGATCAACCTAAGACATTGATTTCTAAAATATGACAGAAGCTCAAAAACACATGTGTAACATGATTTGATTTTCTCAACAGTTGGGTTGAAGTGAATAGACTAATTTGATTTACATACCATAGTGGAGACCATAGGGGAATGAATCAGAGGTTCCCTAGGGTGTGTGTATGGGGCGTGTGTGTGGTGGGAGGTGTGTGTGGTGGGATGTGTGTGTGGCGCGTGTGTGTGGTGTGTCTAGGAGGTGTGTGGCGCACCTGCCAGGCTGTGTGACTGCCGAACACGGAGATTCACTTACTGTCACATGCCCCGGGACTGTGCCCCCGGCTGTATGTGGGTATGTTGGCGGGTGTGAGGAGGAAGAAATGCCGCGGACGGGACGGGGGGGGGGGGGGTCAGGAAGGGAGGAGAGGAGCGGGAGGGGGTGGTCTGGGGGGGTGCGGAAGGGGGGAGGGAGGGTAAAGTGAGGGGGAGGGGAAGGGAAGGGGGAAGGGGGACGGAAGGGGGAGGTATGGGAGAGGAGCGGGAGGGGGTGGGAGGGGGAAGTGAGGGGAGCGGACTGAGAGGGGATGGAAGAGGGAGGGGGAGGGGAAGGGGGAGGGGGAGGGGAGGAGGAGACGGAGAGGGATGGGAAGGGGAGGAGGAGATGTCCGGTAGGGGACGGGGAGGGGGTCGACAGGGGACCCGGAAAGGGAGGGATGGAGCCGGGAAGGGACAGTGAGGTGAAGGGGAAGGGGAGGGAAGGGGGAGGGGGAGAGAGGGAGGAGAGGGGGCCTGGACGGGGAGGGGGAGGGGAGGAGGAGATGTCCGGTAGGGGACTGGGAGGGGGTCGACAGGGGACCCGGAAGGGAGGGATGGAGCCGGGAAGGGACAGTGAGGTGAAGGGGAAGGGGAGGGAAGGGGGAGGGGGGGGGGGAGAGGGAGGAGAGGGGGCCTGGACGGGAGGGGAGGGGAGGAGGAGATGTCCGGTAGGGACGGGGAGGGGTCGAAGGGGACCTGGAAAGGGAGGGATGGGGCGGGAAGGGACAGTGAGGGGAAGGGGAAGGGGAGGGAAAGGGGAGGGGGGGGAGAGGGAGGAGAGGGGCCGGGACGGGGAGGGGGAGGGGAGGAGGAGATGTCCGGTAGGGGACGGGAAGGGGATGGAGAGGGGATCTGGAAGGGGAGGGATGGGGGCCAGGAGCTGACAGTGAGGGGGCCGGGAGGGGACCGGGAGTAGGCCGCGAAGGGACCGAGGAGGACCGGGGAGGGGGAGGGATGGGGACGGGATGGGGCCAAGCTAGAATGTTGGTGCCTCTAGACGTCATAGTAAATCTGATTTGATATGGCATGTTTTGTTTTGGTTTGTTGTTTTATGTCCTAGCAACATCTAAGGTCATATCAGGACGGTATACGGCATGCAACTCTCTTATTGTAACCGCTGTTGTGAGATGTTACCGGTATTGTAGTAGTATGCCCTGATCAATCCGGCAAGGAGACACATAGACAGGGACGGGTAGATATGGTGATTGCATCAGGGAACATACGTAGCTTAATGGTTAGCATACTAGCGCTGGAATTGGGGGTTTGAATCCTACTCGAGGTGCACTATTTCCCATTGTTATTAGCCTATTACACTGGTTTCCCATGACCATGATCATGTACAATCTACAAGGTGTATGGTTGTTCAACCTACAATGTGCGTGTATAATATTATGTAAGTGAATTACATGTATGTAACTGTAAGCATTGCACAACCTATGGACATAAACCACTTAAGAGAAATTACAACTCCAGGGAGATGCATATGGACCTCTCAGGCAAGGATCCCTCAGGAAGTGACAGTGTAAACTGAGTATCGCTACCAACACTAGTCCAAAATGTTGCGAACCTCACATACAAAATTGGAACCTCACATAAAAAGAAACATAATGACTAACAGGTATGATGAAAAGGTTACTACCAAATTGAGACTATTGCTGTTAAGCGCTGAAAATAAGACGCGATGCGACTTACTCGTTATGGACATGGTAAATAAACCAGCCCCCCCAAAACAAACAAAACACGTTAAAACAGGTAGGTGTGGATAAAGTTATTACATTAAGGAGCTTAGTTATCATTTGATGTTTAACATGCTAATGCCGGACTGGCAGGATCTGTGGGTTTGAATCCGGCACTATGCGCAATATCCTTCATTATCATCACTGCCAGAACACTACTTATTAAGCATACTAGTGTCTAACTAAAGGTATAACATTAGCGTATGCCGCCGTATGCGATTTTCGACCAACACGTCGGCAAATGGCGTCACAGGTTACGTA
Organism: Branchipolynoe longqiensis; assembly: GCA_030323885.1. Lineage (NCBI taxonomy): Eukaryota > Metazoa > Annelida > Polychaeta > Phyllodocida > Polynoidae > Branchipolynoe > Branchipolynoe longqiensis. Next base: position 10,401,949 of record CM059188.1, on the reverse strand, counting down.
TACATTGGGCATACGTCGAGTATGCACGGGGTACGACGGCATAGGTCGGCATAGGTTGAGCCACTAAAAATATTTTGTGCATTTTCAAAATTGTGAAGGCTAGTCATCATATGGCTCATGCCTTTCTCATATGCTTGGTGTACGTCGGCATATGTTATGCACACGTTAAGGGTAGGTTGGGATAGGTTGGAACACGTTAGCTGTACTTTCAGCCATGCAGTCCGTGTACAGCCAAAGGATGCATAATGTACTCCTAACGTACTTCGAATGTATGCCTGCCATATCTCCAGTGTACTTAACGTATATGCCATACTTCTAGCGATGAAGTAATGTGCGTAACTTTGGTAGGCGTACCGTGAGCCTATACGATAGGTCAGAGATACGTTCTTCATACGTTACATACATTGTGTGTATGGTGTGTGCACGTTGTGTGTGCGTTGTGTGTACCTTGAGTGTGCACTGCTTTTTATCCCCTGCCCCTGCAAAGTTTGATGAATGCCGACGAACGGGCAAATTGTTGTATGTTGGGCACACGCTAACGCCATACGTCGTAGTGTGACAGGGCCTTTAATGTCAACGTAAGATCAAATCTAGGTCAGCTTTTTCGATTTAGAAAAAAGAAAGATGATTCAATCAGATTTGTCATATTTAAGCTATCCACACATATATGCACACATGCATACACACACCACGTGGTAGATTACGTGTGCATATGACAGCCAAGCTGTCATGGTATGGACAGTGTGGACACTACCTACCCAGACGCTGGATGTAGTATGAAGGATTAGGCGTAGAGACGCAGCATGGCAACGCGCCATGAATCCAATATGGCGCCCACATGGCGCCAATACACACATCCATCGATAACTGTCACACAATGACTCTGACAGCGCCCCTGGTGATCGTGCCACTCGATATGCAGAAACATGACAACCAGTTTGCAAGGTAAGCCAAGAAAGAAGGTTTTCTTTCGCGAAAGTGATGGAGCATAATGACAAACAAACAAAAGGAATTCTGAAAGTGTTAATGGATAAGCAAACGCTGTGTCTTATTGCACTTTTGGGAAATACCCCACGAGAGGGCCTAGCGGTGGAGTGTCCGCCTCTTGTGTTTGAAGGATTAGGAATCGATCCTCACTCGAGGCAAATGCAAAGACTGCCAATTTGGCGCCATTCATTAAATCAGGTACTGTCGGACATTGCTATGCTTGTGGGTAAGGACTGGTCACTCCAATGTTGACAACATTTAACACCTAATCCCATTATTGAAGCATAGTGTTGGGAGCATTGGAGCTCAATGTTGCAGTACTATAAATCCACCAAGAATGTCCACTGGAACGAATAGGGGTTATTGGAGGAGTTGTGTCTCTTGTCCCAAATAAATAACAAAAGCATCAGCATAATTATAGATGTGATGACTACTAGAAATATCTAACGGACCCCTGATCTTAAAAGTGTCTCTATCACGAGGATAAACATGCAACTTGGAATTAACGAGCAGCCCATGCGGCTCTTCAAGCAAATGTCTTTGCTCTGCAGACCGGGCGCGGTGACCGAATCGATAGAGAAAATACTTCCCTTGTGGAATTTCAGGACTTTGATTCCTGGTCGACTCAAACCAAAGACTTACAAAATTGACACTTATCGCTTCACAGCCTTGCCCGCAGCATTATTAGGTTAGCGAAAGTACTGTTTAGCTCCGTGTCAGGATAATCTGACTGATATAAAACTTAAATCCCAACAAAATAGCAATATTTACCTATACAATAAACTCCATGTTTGTTTATAAGCGACAATTTTAGACAGGAAGCCCCTAAGATGAGGATTCCGGAATCCCACATCCAGATTCCAGTACAATCTAATCAGACCTTGATCGGATTCCTCGCACAATATCCCATTATCGATACCGAGACCCACATTGTCAACATGGCTGACATCAAGGCAATTATTCAAATTGAACGTGGAAGTGGGATCCCCCCCCCCCTCGCCCTCCCGCCGCTCAACAGGATTCCAGCAAAAGCTATCCGATAGGGAGCTAACCGCGGTTGCATCCGACACCTTAACCCTCCAATCCCCACAAACGGTACACCGGACGCGGTGGCCGAATCGGTAGAGCGCAGGCTTCCCGTGCCGGAAGGTCGGGAGTTCAAATCCCAGCCGAGTCAAACTAATGGGCTTTAAAATTGATACTTGTCACTACCTAGCCTGGTGCTTGGCATTAATAGGATAGGACAAGGACTGGTTAGCACAGTGTCAGGATAATGTGAATGTGTGGAGTATTGGGTCATGGTGCTGCTGGGCTTGTATCCCAGTGGGGCAGCACTATTAAGTTGCCATGAGTGCGCATTGTCACAAGTCGGTACCCCTCGTGATATGACCTTCGATGTTGCGAGGCTGTAAGGCAACAACAAGCAAACAAAACACAAACTGTATGCTGTTTTCTCTCCCTGGCTATCTGGCTCTCACTATCTCTGGTTGTTTGGATCTATGGCTCTGTCTCTCTATCTTTCTGTCTCTCTGTCTCTCTGGTTATATGTCTCTCTGGTTCTCTGTCTCTCTGGTTATCTGGCTCTCTCTGTCTCCCTGCCTCTCAGTATCTACGTCTCTCTGGCTCTCTATATGTATGTCTCTCTAGGCTATATATATGCATGTCTCTCTGGCTCTCTGGCTCTCTGGCTCTCTGGCTCTCTGGGTATCTGGCTCACTGTCTCTCTGGTTCTCTATATCTCTGGCTATATGTATCTCTGGTTCTCTGTCTCTCTGGTTATCTGGCTCTCTCTGTCTCCCTGACTCCCTGCCTCTCAGTATCTACGTCTCTCTGGCTCTCTATATGTAGGTCTCTCTCTGGCTCTATATGTGCATGTCTCTCTGGATATCTGGGTCTCTGGCTCTCTGTATCTCTGCTTCTCTATCTCTCTGGCTATATGTATCTCTGGTGCTCTGTCTCTCTGGGTATCTGGCTCTCTCTCTGTCTCCCTGACTCCCTGCCTCTCAGTATCGACGTATCTCTGGCTCGATATATCTATGTCTCTCTGGCTCTCTGGAACTATATATGCATGTCTCTCTGGTTCTTTGGCTCTCTATATATATGTCTCTCTGGCTCTCTGGATCTATATATGAATGTCTCTCTGGCTATCTGGCTCCCTATCTATATGTCTCTCTGGCTGGCTGGCTCTATATATGCATGTCTCTCTTGTTCTCTGGCTCTCTATCTCTCTGGCTCTCTGACTCTCTGTCTCTCTGGTTATATGCTTATCTGGCTCTCCATATATCTGCTAAATGGAGAGCGGCAGTCAAGTAATGAAAGCAGCCTTTGCTGCATCGCGACTGACAGCATGATGATGATGATATATCTGTCTCTCTGAGTATGGCTCTCTAGCTCTCTGTATCTCGTTCTCCCTGGCTCTCTGCCCCTCTCTCTCCAAGGGGGTTGCTGGGGCCAATCTTTCCCGGGCCTTGCCTATCGGTTCCTCCCTTTGTGTCTTTACAATGGGACTGACTTCCAGCACAAGACAGATAGCTTGGCAATAGGGAAGTCGGCCCACTCACCCATCCCATAAAGAGTTCAATAAAATAATATTGTTGCAATTCAATATAGCTGATAGCATTTGCCAACGAAGGGGTGTCGGTGGGGGTAGGGTTGGGGGTGAGGATGGGGTGGGAGTGGGGGAGTGAGTGTTGGGTGGGAGTAAGGGTGGGGTTGGGGGCTCATGGTGGAGGTGGGGCTTCGCCAACTGGGGTGGGGTGGCGGTGGGGTGGGTTGGGGTTGGGCTGGGGCTGGCGTGGGTTGGGGCTGGGGGTGAGGGGTGGGTGGAGTTGGGTTTTGGCGAAGTGGGGTGGGGGTCGGGTGGGTTGGTTTGGGTTGGGGGTGGGGTGGGTTGGGGTTGGGCTGGGGCTGGGGTAGGTTGGGGTTGGGGTGAGGGGTGGGTGGAGGTAGGTTTGGGCGGGGTGGGGTGGGTATGGGAGTGGGTGTAGGTGTGGGAGTCAGAGTGGGTCTGGGAGTCAGGGCGGGGGTACGGTTGGGCGGAGCGGGGTAGGGGTGGGATTTGGGTTTAAGGGGGTGGGTTGCGGGTTATGTGGGTGGGAGGTGGTAGGGGGGTGACATGTGATCATGCCGACGCCTCTGTGAGTTTTCCTCCTATTGCCCCTTCGCATCAGATTCAGCCAATTGTTGTTAGTTAATCATATTTACCCTTTTTTCTCTCTCCTCCGCCTTTCCTCACACACTCATCACACACACACGGATTACGCCTCCATCCCCTCCTCATGGCATTGCCGATGTCGTCAACACCTGCGGAGCCTCCACAAAGTCAGGCTCTCTCTGTTGCAGATCGGATTGTTTCAATGTATACATTGCACAATAATATTTTAGTTACACTAGACTTAAGCCCCAGTCGGACCTCACCTCACTTATAGAAAATAGACACTGTCCGGTGAAATACGGCAATGTACGGTATATATACGGTTGGCATCCAGCGTGTCCATTATCTGTGCGGTGGTGTCTGGCGGTGTCCGGTCCAAGTTTTAAACATGCACAAAACTTGTTCCGGACACCACCAGACTGAAGTGTACAGTTGGTGTCCGTTTTAAGTCCATTTCGTCCGTTTCGTCCATTTCATGTCCGTTACTCATCCATTAATTGTCCGTTTTGTATCCTGAAGAGTCCGTTGATGGTACTGCAGGAACTCGGTCCATCTGTTTTTGGTGCGTGCATGAACAGTCCGGTTGGTGTCCGGTTGGTGTCCGTTTGGTGTCTGGTCCGTCCGTTTGACATTCGGTTGCCGTCCCGTTCTCGTCTGGTTCTCGTCCGTTGACTATTCGTTAATGTATGTTTCTTGTCCATTTAGCATCTGTTTAGCATCCGTTTCGTCCAGCGGCCGTTGCAACAGTTTGACACCGAACACCACCGGACGAGACAATTCTTTGCATGGTGGTGTCCAGTACTCAGTCCAGTAAGGTCTGACTGGGCCTTTACAGTGGTGGTATTACTAGCATTCTTACGAAATCATTGACCCAACTGGACGTAGTAGCCAAATTGGTAAAAAATCATCTATATCATCTGGACTACTAGTGTAGGCCAAAGACTGGATCAGGATAATGTTGCTTGTTCGACTTTTACATCCTTGCAACATCTAAGGTCATACCAGGATGGGTACCCACTTGTGACAGCGCACATTCCTGGCAACTTTATAGTGCTGCCCCACTGTGAAATCAGGCATGACCCAATATCCCACTCAGTCACTTTATCCTGACACTGAGCCAACCAGTCCTTGCCCCAACCTAATAAGCTTGTGCACCTGGCAACGAAGCGACGGGTATCAATTTTTAAGTGATTGGTTTGACTCAACGAGGGTTGGACCCCATGGGTCGAAGGGTTCGGATCCCCCGATCTCCCTAAATAGGAGACGGACGGTAAACTCATTCGGTCATGCCGTCTGGCCTGGTGGGAGGGTGGTTGGTTGGTTCTTGGAGTTTTACATCCTGGCAACATCGAAGGTCATATCAGGACGGGCACCGACTTGGACACTCATGGACACTTTCTAGTGCTGCCCCACTGGGTAGGGAAATCAGGCTACTGGCACCATGACCTCATATCCCACCACTCAGTCACATTATCATGTCAGTGAGCTGACCATTCGTTACCCTATCCTATTAATGCCAAACGCCAGGCTATGAAGCGACAAGTATAAATTTTATAAGTCATTGGTCTGACTCGACCGGGAACCAAACTCCTGTCTTTCCGCGCACAAGGCCCGCGCTCTACATATTAGGACATTGGTCCCTGTTTTGGTGGGAGGAGAGGGAGATAACAGGGTGGTCTGTGATAAGAGAGCCTACCACCTCCCCACCCTCCCCACTCTACTCACCGCCAGCTGATGGCATCTAGGCTGCAATCCCTGTTGCTTCGTCAGTTCACCTTCACACACAGTCAAAGGTGCTTTTCAACGGATCATTGTGTCTTAATTCACTGGATCAGTGGTTAACCCTATCTGATCATGTGGGTATTATTCATACTGGAATTTCAATATTCTGTCAAAGATCTTTAATATATTCACGATTTGGTAGACCAGTTCGAGCGCTGGTCGACTCAAAGCAATGATCTAAAAATTGATATGTGTCGCTGCCTAACCGGGCGCGTGGCGTTATTAGGATAGGGCAAGGATTGGTTGCGTGAGTATCAGGATAAGGTGACTGAGTGGGATATCAAGCCATGGTGCTGGTAGCCTGATCTCCCAGTGGGGCAGCTCTATAAATGTGCCAAGCATGTGCACAGTCACAAGTCGGTACTCGTCCTGATATGACCGTAGATGTTGCTAGGATGTAAACTCCAAGAACGAACATACCTTAAAGTTGCATAGTCCGATGGTTTTTAGTTTCTGACATTTTCTGAGATAAATACACTAATTTGATTGTTATGATGTATCTTATTTTAATTTGAAGCAACTGTTATTTTAAGTGGCTAACATTTGAGATATTTGAAGTGCAACCATGCCAACTTAATTTTGGCAAGCATGCCAAAACCACCCTTAACCATCATGAACAAACCATCAACACACCAAACATCATACACAACTATCAACCTGTTTAAGCACATTGAAAATTATATAAGACAGACAAAATATCTTGTCAACTATAGACTTACCTTGTTTTATAAGAGAAAAATTGTAACCCTCAACGATTCTATGAGTTGCCCCCGAGTACACACTTTCTGATTGGTGCTGCTCCCCATTTTTGTATGAACTAAAGTGACTGGTGCTGTACATTATACAGCAGGATCCACTCCCTTAATTCTAAAGGATTGGTATGGTACCTAATACAGCACTGATCAAACTTAGATTATTTAGACTGTCAATTCCAATAGTAAGATGGCGGGAAGACCAGTGCTCCAGCACTGACAAATGTCATATTCAGATGAATAAATACTTTACCAAAAAAAAACAAAAAACTATGACCCCATTGTCTTCTGCAGTAACGGGTTATATTCCATTGCCTCAGTATTCTCTTCTAGGGGCAACAAATGTTTAATAAGTGCATCAGTATCTAAGTTAGCATGTAGAATCAAATTTAGATAAATGTTTTGGTTTTGAAAATGTGATGTTTTCATCGGACTATGCCGCTTTAATATATTCACAAAATCAACACAGTCTACGTGAAGTCATTCTCCTGAACATGTAGCTAACAAGTTAGACCCCTTGGAATGCATACGGAAATAATCAAAGAATTTCAACAAAAGTTGATGCTGTTATGTCGCTCGCCAATTAAGGAGCCCGCCCCCCCCCCCGCGACCCTTCTCACCAAATTCCAATATTATTTCTCTGGAAATTAAAGCTGAATGGGCCCATGAATGCATCAGATATCCTAGACCAAAACACTTATGTACATTCGAGCATATATATCAAACTAAGACACCGATCAAGTTTGTGTGTTGTTGTTGTGTTGCGTCCTAGCAACATCTGAGGTAATATCAGTACGGGTACAAGTGATTAAGCATTCGTGTTGCTGTGCAGAAGGGAATACTAAGTTAATTTGATAGAACCTGTTACTGTTGAAACTGCTAGTGTCAGAATTTGATGTGCAGACCAAAATTACTTTGAGATGTTTTAACTTCAACTATCTCCAAAGTTAGCGTTTTAAAGTTAACTATATTTCAAACTAAAGTGAGGATGATTATGATGATCAACAACTATAGTATATTTATCTAATAACATTGGTTGTTGGAGTTTTACGTCCGAGCAACAGCTAAGGTCATATCAGGTCGGGTACTACCTTATGACAGGACGCACCCATGTCGACTTCATAGTGCTTCCCCACTGGGTGACCCGTCCGTCAGCACCGTGCCCTGATATCACACTCAGTCACATTATCCTGACACTTAGCCAACCAGTCCTTGTGCTATCCTAATAATGCTGAGCACCTGGCTAGGAAACGACAAGAATCAATTTTGTAAGTCATCGGTTTGGATCGACCTGGAATTGAACTCCTGACCTTCCGCACGTAGCCCTGCGCACTATTGAGTTGGGCACGCGTCCAGTATTTCTATATAATAAGAAAGACCCACAATCATAACCATAAATCTAGTCAACTTTAAATGTTACCAACATGACGTCACATATATAAAAAAAGAATAGAGGAAGACATTGACGACACATATATATTATAATAGATAATTTCTCCGAATTAAATTTGTCATCGTTGCGTCTTGAAATTCAATTATTTGCTAGAAATGGTCGATGAGTAATTTGTGCGACGTGAACCAGTGCTCACCAGGATGATCTGGCCTGCTTTTTTTCCGATTGGCCGACACTAACAGCATCTCCTTGGCAACCACTCCAAGCGTTCCCAGCGACAAACACAAATAATGACGCACAACCAATGTCCGATTGCCGATTGCCGATTGCCGATTCACGATTCACCCGCTGCCCGATTCGCGCGACGCCCGATTTACAAGACCCACTTAATACCACCCCGCCATAACCGTTTATTCAGTCCCTCCTTCTCTCCTCTGATTTTGTTTGTTTGTTTTGTGTTTGTTTGTCAGATGAGGGAGGAGAGGGAAGGGTGGGTGGGTTGGTGGGTAGGAAAGAAAATTGCAAATTGACTCGCGCAAAACAGTCGCATCGGTGAGGATTAGGGCATGGTATTAGGGTGGATTATGTATTTATGCTGACTAGCTACTTCTGAGGGGTGACTGGGCGGGGGTGGGGGTGTGGGAGGAGAGGTGAGGGGGATTTGTGGGGGAGGTGGGGGAGTTTGGGGAGGTGGAGGGAGGGGATGACTCAGACGACAATGGAGTCCGATTTGATGTCTTCAGTGTCGATTAATAGAGTTTGAAAATTTAATGCAACTTCCTTGATTGTGTTTGCACTGTTTTATAGATATGGTTATTCTAAGGCCCGATGTACACTGCGTGACATTTTGTCTGGAGCTCCTTTGATTGGTGGTTGATATGCATCATTAGCCGATGTAAATATGTGGATTGTGAAGATTGCCTTGTTTTCCTATCCAAATAAATTATACTTGCTGTTTGTTGTTATCTTCTTCTCTACGCACATTTGGAAATGCGCCATTCATGAAGTAACTCAATAGTAGCACGACACAAAATTAAATGTCCCGATTGTGCATGCACGTTGAATTGAAAATGAAAGGATCGATCTGATTAATTAATTTTTCTTGTTTTTTACGTAAATGTAGTTCATTCAAGAAAGCATTTTGTCAGCACTATGCCACTTGTATTCCGGTCATGGGACAATGCAACTATTTACAGTATATGTGCACCTGTTCTGATGTTGCCATCAACAAATAGCATAGGTCATCTGAAATGAAGCTATTATGAATTAAAAAAATTGCAGATGGTATATTTTGAAAACTTACATTTGATATACAGTAGTGTTTAGCAAGCCTCCCCCCAACGTGTTGCTACCTTGTCATGGTGGGGAGGCTTGTGTGCCTCCGTGACCATGAGAGCTATACCGGCGTTGGCTAGCCCCCTCGCAGGTTTAACCAAGCCCAGCAGGTATCATGGTAGAGGACAGACTAAGAGCAGCAACTGGTCCTCCAGGTTGGGGGTTGGGCATGGGGTCACCAACCCCACCCCGGAAAAAAGAACAACGTCACAGAATCACAAACAGCCCTTGTTCGTGGCCTATGACTAAAGTTTGGTGGTAGGCATGAGTAAGTAAGTGTTTAGCAACATTATAACATCACCGTCTACTCTTCACTGGAAAGTCTGATGCAGACATACTATGTTTTAAGCTGAAGTACTTGCCAGCATTTCTGTCTAGATGGTATACACCTCAGACATGATAGCAGTACAGTTTATAAAGAAAACCTCCCATGATGCTAAGATTACTCCAGACGACTCTCCCACCCACAGACTAAAGCTCCATCCTAATTGTACTAAAATAGCCTACATAGGTTCCCACAGAGCTACCTATCTACAATGTAACGTCCATGGACGGAAGCCCGTTGCAACAGCGCAGGAAAGAAAATGTAATGATTTGATGAGAAACCTCTATTACCACAGATACCTGTATTACCACAGATACAAAATACACATTGGTTGCTGCATAGTAGTCAGATTCAAGCAATATCATTAGAAGGTCTCACTGAGCAAATGAAGTAAGCCTATGAGGTCCACACTGACAATTTGCGCACTAAATCTATTTATTTGTTTTCACGTTGAAAAATGTCCAAATGAACAACATTATTTCAAAAGCTACTCCAAACAAACTTAATTTAGATCATGACAATTAACGTTTCTGGATTCATTTATTTATGAATTATGCTGGAGATTAAAACCACACAAGATGATGTGGCTTTAACGGGGATCAATTAGAATTATCGCGGTGCGTCATGCGGCCTTTGAGAAACTCCACAGGTTGTGGCGAGCAGTGCAGTGGGAGGTGTAATGGGGGGGGGGGAGGCTTACAAGTGTGGGAGGGGGTTGAGGGTGGGTGTTGTGGGGGTGTTGTGGGTGGGAATTGTAGGGGTGTTGTGGGTGGGAGGTGTGGAGGGTAGGAGTTGTGGGGGGTTATGTGTGGGAGTTGTGGGGGTGTGATGGGGTAGGGTTTGTTTGTTTGTTTGTTGTTGTTTTACGTCCTAGCAACATCTAAGGTCACATCAGGACGGGTACCGACTTGTGACAGTGCGCACTCATGGCGACTATATAGTGCTGTCCCACTGGGAAACCAGGCTGCCGGCACCATGACCTGGTATCCCACTCAGTCACATTATCCTGACACTGAGCACACCAGTCATTGCCCTATCCTAATAATGCCGAGCGCCTGGCTAGGAAGCGACAAGTATCAATTTTAAAGTCATTGGTTTGACTCGACCGGGACTCGAACCCACGACCCCACGGGTAGGGAGTTGTAGGGATGTTGTGGGTGGGAGTTGTGGGGGGGTAGGAGTTGTGGGGGGTTATGTGTGGTTATGTGTGGGAGTTGTGGGGTGTGATGGGGTAGGGAGTTGTTGGGGTGTGGTGGCGGTAGGGAGTTGTAGGGGTGTTGTGGGTGGGAGTTGTGGGGGTAGGAGTTATGAGGGGTTATGTGTGGGAGTTGTTGGGGTGTGGTGGCGCTAGGGAGTTTTATGGGTGTTGTGGGTGGGAGTTGTGGGGGGGGTAGGAGTTGTGGGGGGTTATGTGTGGGAGTTGTGGGGGTGTGATGGGGTAGGGAGTTGTTGGGGTGTGGTGGCGGTAGGGAGTTGTAGGGGTGTTGTGGGTGGGAGATGTGAGGGGGGGTAGGAGTTGTGGGGGGTTATGTGTGGGAGTTGTGGGGGTGTGCTGGGGTAGGGAGTTGTTGGGGTGTGGTGGCGGTAGGGAGTTGTAGGGGTGTTGTGGGGAGAGTTGTGGGGGGGTAGGAGTTGTGGGGGGTTATGTGTGGGAGTTGTGGGGGTGTGATGGGGTAGGGAGTTGTTGGGGTGTGGTGGCGGTAGGGAGTTGTAGGGGTGTTGTGGGTGGGAGTGTGGGGGGGGGGTTAGGAGTTGTGGGGGGTTATGTGTGGGAGTTGTGGGGGGGGGTGATGGGGTTGGGAGTTGTTGAGGTATGGTGGCGGTAGGGGAAAGTGGGGCTTAGTGGAGGTGTAACACATGTGGCACTGGCACGCCTAATCCCATTACAGTATGGTATTACCGTAATGTAAACAGGACGCACATAAATATGTCAGTCTGTCATGCTGAGTCTAGTGTCGCTGAAGCAGGCTGGTCTGGATGCGAGCGGTGCATTGGGGGAGACTGTCTGCCAGGCTGTTTCATGCGCGTGGTGCATTGTGGTAGTCTGTCTGTCAGCCTGCTTCATATTTGTGGTGCATTGTGGGAGTCTGTCCGTCAGCCTGCTTCATGTGTGTGGTGCATTGTGGGAGTCTGCCTCTCAGCCTGCTTCATGCGCCTGGCGAATTGAGGGAGTTTGTCTGACAGGCTGATTTGTGGGTGCGGTGCATTGTGGGAGGTTGCCTGTCAGCCTCCTTCATGCATGCAGTGCATTGTGGGATTATCTCTGTCAGTCTGCTTCATGTGGGTGGAGCATTGCAGGAGTCTGTATGTCAGCCTGTATCATGCGTGCGGTGCGTTGTGGGAATATGTGTCATGTGTGACGTGGTTGTCTGCTTCATGCTTGTGGTGCATTGTGGGAATCTCTCTGTCAGCCTGTTTCATGTGCGTGGTGCATTGTGGGAGTAGGTCTGCCAGACTGTTTCATGTGCGTTAACCATTGTGGGATTCTGTCTGTCAGCCTGCTTCATGTGCATGGTACATTGTGGGAATATGTATGCCAGCCTTCTTCATGCATGCGGTGCATTGTGGGAGTCTGTCTGCCAGCTTGCTTCATGTGCGCGGTCCATTGTGGGAGTCTGCCTCTCAGCCTGCTTCATGGATCTGGTGCATTGTGGGAGTATGTCTGTCAGCCTGCTTGATGGGCGTGATGCATTGTGGGAGAGTGTCAGCCTGATTCATGTGTGCAGTGCATTGTGGGCGTATGTCTGTGAGCCTCCGTCATGTGTGCAGTGCATTGTGGGATTATCTCTGTCAGTCTGCTTCATGTGTGCGGTGCATTGCAGGAGTCTCTCTGTCAGCCTGTTGCATATGCGAGGTGTATTGCGGGAGTCTTGTCTGTCAATCTGTTTCATACGCATGGTGCATTGAGGGAGTCTGGTCTGTCAACCTGTTTAAAACGCATGGTGCATTGTGGTAATCTGTCTGTCAGCATGCATCATGGTCAATGTGGAAGTAATTACTGACAAAAATCGCAACATATACAAAGTAGTTTGACTTCATTATTGACCAGATGGAGGGCATTATAACCAAAATGTTACTTTGCTTAGCCAATCTGCAGCAGCAGAAACATTTACTGGGCGGAGATATCTCCAGAGAAACTCCTCTCAGCGACGGTTAATAATGACCTCCTTATTGGACAAGTAACCATTTTTTGTGTTGCTTCATTTGTTTTCAGCTACTAGGTTATTTATTAAAGACTTCATTAGCTGTTGTACAGATCTCATTACAAAGTCTATTATAAAGTTGGCTTGGTGGTGTCCGTCGAAGTGGGACTTCTTGCCTGTGTTTTATTGTGCATCCATTGCTCCATCCCTGCTAGTATTTAATGGTGTGACAAGTCACAAGCAAGCAATCCAGCTTCATCATTTATTTATTTAATTTTTATATATTTTACTAATGTTATTGATGTCTTGATATTTATTTATTAGTTCTTATAACTGTTTGTTTGATATATTCATGGTTAAAGATGGATTCATTAGTTCAGTCTTTCTTTCTGTGACCTGGTTTCACTGGTAAAACCTGGAGTGTTCTTGTGTATTGGGGTTACTGAGAGTATTCACACTATTCATGCTGTGGCCATGTTGAAACCAGACCGAGGCCAAGTAAGCATCTGCGAGGTGCCGCTGTATGAAAAGTAATGTGAATACTTTTTCGTCGACCAATACCTCTCAAAATCACTGAAATTTGAGGGTATTCATTTTTGAAACTACCATATTCATCTTTGCATACCTGTTTGCTATCTATTGGGCAATTTTGACGAAGATTGGGTTACCCTTGCATGGTGCTTTTCCAATTCTTTAACTACAATGTGACTGTCAACTTCAAGTCTGCATAGTTATGGTGGTATCATGTAATGCAGCACTGTCAGCGTAGAGATCTGTGTAACACAGTTAAACAACTACTCTTAGTAATTACAAATTAATAACAGATTTAAAAGGGTTAAAATATATTTTTAAATATATCTATATTAAGAAAGTTATGCAATTCTGAATTTAAGAAAAGATTGGCAGCCAAGGTGAGTGACTTTGTTGACATTGCCTGCTGAAATGTATCTGATCATCACTCAATCTTCATGAAAATTGACTAATAAATAGAGAAAAGGTGAGCAAAAATGATTATGATAGTTTCAAAAGTTAATATCTTCAAATTTTACTCCTATAATTTATGTAGTAGTTCATACACATCGGCACACAGTAGTGTCTTATATCCATTTCCGATACCGACGCTTACTCAGACTCGTTCTGATGCCGAATTAGGTCACACATGAATAGTGGGAATTGTGTTGGTGAGGGCTGATCACTGTTTAATGTGCTGTTGAGTGTGATGTTCGATTAAACCTGCATAAGGCAATGAAAGAATAACATCTTCAAAAACACACATTAACCAACATTTTATACCATATGTAAATTGTTCACTCATGAAGCATTTGCTGCATAGAAAGGGTACTAAAGCAATGTAATAGAACAGGTCAGGGATGAAAACTATGATTACAAGATGGGTCCAGCAATTAAAGTTGCATAGTCCGATAAAAGCATAATATTTTCGAAAACAAGATATATACTGTAATCTTGTACTCTAATTGAAGAAATATGATAGAACCCCAAAGCGATAGGAGTATGCGCCTTTAAGTGGAATAGTCCAGCTGTCATTTCTCCTAATGACGTGGTCATTGATAACCAGGAACCCTGAGAAACCACATATAGAATGTTTCCAGATCTGATTGAAGAAATATGATAGAACCCCAAAGCGATAGGAGTATGCGCCTTTAAGTAGAATAGTCCAGCTGTCATTTCTCCTAATGACGTGGTCATTGATAACCAGGAACCCTGAGAAACCACATATAGAATGTTTCCAGATCTGATTGAAGAAATATGATAGAACCCCAAAGCGATAGGAGTATGCGCCTTTAAGTAGAATAGTCCAGCTGTCATTTCTCCTAATGACGTGGTCATTGATAACCAGGAATCCTGAGAAACCACATAAATTTCCATCTGATTGAAGAATAGATAGACCCAAAGCTAGATTGCGCCTTTAGTAATGTCCACGTCATTTCCTAATGACGTGGTCATTGGTAACCAGGAACCCTGAGAGACCCCATGTAGAATAGTCCAGCTGTCATTGCTCCTAATGACATGGTCATTGGTAACCAGGAACCCTGATATACCACATATAGAATGTTTCCAGATCTGATTGCTCCTAATGACGTGCTCATTGGTAACCAGGAGCCATGAGAGACCACATGTAGAATAGTCCAGCTGTCATTGCTCCTAATGACATGGTCATTGGTAACCAGGCACCCTGACATACCACATGTAGAATAGTCCAACTGTCATTGCTCCTAACGTGTTCTCTGTGGCAGAGTGGTTAGAGTGTCTGACTTTTTTCTAGGTCGGATTCCTAATCTGAGGGTCGGCGGTTCGATTGCCCATGCCCCCAGCTCTGCCAATTTGGATTTCCACCGCTGTGTATAACTTACAGCGTCTTCAAAGGCTGGTTGCTCTCATGCCATGTCTATGTGGTGTGGGAGGTTAAACATCCCTTGGGTCGGTAAAAGTGTAGGCTCGAGCTTTCTATCGACCAGCAGTGGAGTGGGCAAGACCAGTCGTCTGTGACTGGGATTTACCCTGCTTGGGACAACTAATGTACCAAGAAAAGGAAAAAAAAAGAGAGACAAATAAGTGTTCACACTTACTGTCTACCATATCGCTATATCGCTATATCGCTAATGATGTGCTCATTGGTAACCAGGAACCCTGAGAGACCACATGTAGAATAGTCCAGCTGTGATTGCTCCTAATGACGTGATCATTGGTAACCATGGACCCTGAGAGACCACATGTCCTACAGTTGGGAAGGATGCATTTCATCAATGTTTTTTATGGTCTTTTTCTCAGTAACAGCAAGCAATCATGATACAAAGTAAGTAACGATTGTTTTTTTTCTGAGCTTGTTTATTGATTGATCACCTCCACCTAGGGACAACGCTGCGCCAAGAGAAATTATAGCAGTAATTAAGCATCATCGTTATTAAACATAGTATTCAACGTCAGGAAGTATAGTTCCATTAAGCGATTGTGATGGATTGTGTCTGACTTTGCTTGAGAAATAAAGAAGGAATGCTGAGATAGCTTCGAACCCCAGGATGCCCGCTCCCTGGTTTATTCTGCCAAGGTCAGAATAGAAGTGACCTGTCGCTGCCCAATCGGGTCGCATATCAAGTCCTTCAGCGGGGTGGTTGCTAACCAGGTCTTGGAGAGTCCACCCTAGGGATTGTTCCTGCTAGCGTGCTGCCACATGTTGATACTTCTTTGCAAACAGGGGTTAGCGGAGTAAACACAGACTGTACCGAAATCAGCATGTATAGAAAAGTTACCGACATGCAATCTAGATATATATGCATCTACTGATTGCGTGATCCTAACTAGACACACCACAAATACTTAATTAGCTCAATGTAATAACAACATTTTATTAGGGTACGGATCTTTCTTTTAATTAAAGTGTGGAAATGACTGAAGTTTAGCAAAAAACTCACTGTAATGGGTCATGAACCAGACGGGATGGCCAAATGAGTTAGAGCGTCCGTCTCCCGTGTTGGTAGATTGTGGGATCGTGGATTCGAGTCCCGGTCGAGTCAAACCAATGACTTAAAAATTGATACTTGTCGCTTCCTCACCAGACACTCGGCATCACTAGGATAGGGCAAGGAGAAGTGGAATGAGGAAGACCACTCGTCTGTGACTGAAATGTCCCCCTGCTTAAACAACTAATGTACCAAACAAACAAAAACAAACAAAACAACTAGGGCTTTGACATTGAACAAATATTGTAGTGTCAGGAATAAAAATGTTTTCCAAATAAAATATACATACAGAGGTGTACATAGGTAAACATGAATAAATATATACTTATTTATTTTAGCCGTTCCTGGGCAGTCGGTAGTACAGGAAAGCCAATACAGGTGGTGCCAGTAGTCTGGTTCACCGTAACGGATCGTGAACTAAATAAGGAAATAGATTATAAACATATAATCACTTAAGCTAGCAATATTTGCATAAATATTTATATAGCACAGAGAAATGCAAATAATCAAT
This sequence comes from Branchipolynoe longqiensis, assembly GCA_030323885.1. Classification (NCBI taxonomy): domain Eukaryota; kingdom Metazoa; phylum Annelida; class Polychaeta; order Phyllodocida; family Polynoidae; genus Branchipolynoe; species Branchipolynoe longqiensis. Next base: position 10,385,088 of record CM059188.1, on the reverse strand, counting down.
GATCTGACACAGACAGCCAGAGTGTCCTACTGTTATGCATCTCCTATATGAATAAATATGAGGTCCTGATACTGAGCTAGTCAGCCCTTGCACTATCCTAGTTTATGCTTCCGGTACAGACTGTGCACATCCGGTTGATCGTAGTTCCTACCATTTATGTCAGATCAGTATTTAAGATTGATCATCATAATCTATTTACTTTTTGTTTGAATCAACCTTTCTGTTAAAGGGTTAACTTGTAAGATAATGGAACCGAAATAATTAATGTTGGCATGCAAACTGAAATGCTGGATATACAGGTTTGTGTACCGATCTTCGATTGTACCCGCAATGCACAGCAGGAGAAAACAATACATTTCTTTTAACTGTACCCCCAATGCGACTGCTGCTGTAGAGTAAAATTGAGAAAAGCTTGTTTTCTCCTATTTATTTATTTTGTATTCAATTTCATGTTTTCATCATATTATCCAGCTTTAATGAAGCAATGTAATGAAATAGTACAGTCATCAATATTTTTCTAAATTGCCATTTTAGCATAAAACGTGTAATCCAAACCATTTGAAATCAAGATATTGTGATCTTACTATAAAAAGGATCTATCTGACAAAGTGACCAAACTGGTGATATGGATGTAAACATGTTCTATCTACAAAAGGATATTGTGCAGTTACATAACTGTTTCTCAACTGGTATTTTTCACTGAGATATATGTAAAATAATATTGTTCTATCTGCTTTGTTATCATGCAGTTACACAGCTTCAGTCCTCATTATCTCGAAAGCACCATTTTGTCTAATAGAACTTTTTATAGTAAAGTTGCGATATCTTATCAAGCTGAGATGTTTACAGGTGGTATGCGGATGTATTTCTTGTTACCAGGTTTCCAAATTACCTCCAGCCACATATACACAATGCATATTTGAAGAAAGCATGCAAAGAGGATATTAGTCAATGCTAAACATTGACCTTTCACGCGAATACATGGGAGTATTGTACGCATGGATCAATATTTCTAGCCTCCTCTGCCCCCCGACCAGACGGGATGGCCAAATGAGTTGAGTGTACGCCTCCCGTTTTGGTAGATCGTGGAATTCGAACCCAAGGGTTTGAACCCTAGTCGAGTCAAATGTGGCTGGGTAGCAACAAGTATCACTTTTGTAAATCATTGGTGTGAGTCGGACGGGATTACCATGTTTGATGTAAAATTCCTCATTTCTGATCACTGAACGCTAAAATGGAGTCGAATTGCCCCATCAACAAAGGCAACATCAACATAATCCTCCAAATTCTAATGAATTGAACTACATTGGGGTAAGATGGTATAGATACAAAAATGTTGCAAGCATAGCACCAAACAATCTAACATAATTCACGACACTCGGACAAAGGACTAAGAAGTGAAATGTTTCAATAATCATTTATTGATTATGAGAATCAAAATAAATCATCAATCAGAGTTCATTTAATGGTGCCGCATGGGCATGCAGCAGGCTGGCTCCGAGAACAATGTGTCATGGTGGTAGATAACTGCAGGCGGCTGGCACCTTGTGACCTGGAAAGATGGCTTCCGAGTGGTGTGGTCAAGGGTGGTTACTGTTTAGGCTAGTCGGCCATGTCAGTGTCTGTAGCGAGATAGTGAACATGGTAAGAAATCGACAATCATGAAAACTAGGAAAACAACCTCGGTACTTAACCCCTTCAAGAAAGGGGTTGGGTGGGTGGGGAAAGTTAATGTTGCTTGTACGAGAGCAAGAATGGGACTGAGGGAAAAAGGGGGGGGGGGGAAGGAGGTCACGTGCCAAGCCCGACCTTGCCTCGTGCGTGAATTAAGTATGTTGCCTCGTCAACATACCTAATTAAGGCTAGCCACTAACAGCTAAGATGACAAAGCAACTACCAAATTGAGACTATTGCTGTTCAGCGATGAAAACAAGCCGCAATGCGACTTACTCGTTATGGACAGGGTAAATAAACCATCACAAAAAAACATACCCCAAATGGAAAGCTTCAGATATGGACAACCCCTGGTGAGCAAAATGTGCAACTACCGTGAACTAATTTACATATATGATTCCACTGTAGTATTTGATGAAAACATGTATTCGAGGATGTAATTATATGTTTATTTTCGTGGTAATTATCGATCAGTTGGATGTGACGGTAGATCAACGGTAGTAGCACATTGCATGCATTCCTCCCATCTGCATCGGGTGGGCGGAGATTGCTACTTAATCACCGACAGAAAGAGCCAAAAAAGACAAAGCAACTTTATATATATATATCAGTGAAGAATACTAAATCTGATCCGAAAGCATATTCCTCAATTAACAGTCACGTGATATATTGATTGATGGAATAGGTCTGTATCAGACCATAACTCGCAGTTTTATTAGGAAAGTAATTTTGGTGTTTTTATTTTTGTGGTTTTTGTTTTTGTCAGCGAACTCTTAATAGACTCCTCCCACTACTACTTTTCTGCAGGTGATCGGTCACATGACCTGAGGAGGGTTGATAATTAACATTAATTAATTGGTTTAAATATTTAGGCGGTGCCTGACTGTAAGGTTAATGAGGGGTTATCATGATATATTCGCCAGTCGGCGCAATACAAATAAAGATTAAGTCCAACAGCAGGAAGACATGGACAGGCTTGTGCACGCATTCAGGTTGTTGTAGATCAGGCCGGAGATCATGTATCTTCTTAAACCACTCACAATAAGGGGACTGAGTGGGATATCGCTTCCATAAATTGCTGTTGCAAGTCACTGCCCTCCCTGATATTACCACATCTGTTGCTAGGACCTGAAACCCCAAGCACTCACTCACTACCTCCCCATCTGAGAAAGATCTTTCAGCGCCACGTTGGAGAAACTTACACTGTTTGGGTAGGGATTTGGGAGTGAATATATAAGGACACTGGTGCACATTCAAAGATCTGGCCATCTAATGTGCATGTGTATTCTTTATATGAATGTTCACTATATTTGAACTAAATCGTAATTCCTATAACTCTTATCCGTACTGTTCTTAGAACTACTGCAGTAATGAACCCAGAATATCCATATGAAACAACAGTATGGCATTTACGAGAGACCTTACAAGTTGGCAAGCATGCCAACACTCTGACACCATAGGCTTCTACAGTAAGAAGTTATATTAAATTGACTCGATCTTCCCTTCTATGTAGCGACAAATGTTCAATAAATACACCATTATTTAAGTTAGATATGTTGAATAAAATCTAGATAATTCTTTTGGTTTTGAAATTTGATGTTTTCATCGGGCTGTGCAGCTTTAACATACGACGCATCATACAATACCTTGCTGCATGCAAAGATATTAATGTCTAACCAACACAGCCTCATCTGTAAGGTTGATGCCTGTACCATATTAATGCTTAACAAATGCAGCATCATACCATACCTTGATGCCTGTACCATATTAATGGTCAACAAATGCAGCATTATTGCATACATTGATGCCTGTACTATATTAATGGTCAACAAACGCAGCATCATACAGCATGTGATACCTTGATGCCTGTACCATATTAATGAGTAACAAATGCAGCATCCCACAAATCCTTGATGCCTGTACAATATTAATGCTCAACAAATGCAGCATTATATGATACATTGATGCCTGTACTATATCAATGCTTAACAAATGCAGCATCATACGATACATTGATGCCTGTATTATATTAATGCTTAACAAATGCATCATCATACAATACCTTGATGCCCGCAAATATATTAACGTCTAACCAACACAGCATCATCTGTATCATTGATTCATGTGATATATGAATGCTTAACCAACACAGCATTATCTGATACTTTAATGCCTGTACTATATTAATGCTAAAGAAAATGCAGCATCATACGATACCTTGATGCCTGCAAATATATTAATTTATAACCAACACAGCATCATACAATACCTTGATCCCTGCAAATATATCAATGTTTAACCAACACAGCATCATCTGTAATGTTGATGCATATGATAGATTAATGCCTAACCATCGCATCATCATCTGATACTTTGATGTTTGAATTGGACCGATCAGCGTGTAGCTTTTCAGTACCTCCCCCTCGAATCACCACCCACAATGCACCTATTTCGCTGTGGTGTCAGCATCACGTACGCTACTCCATGACAAGGTGCGAAGCGGAGAGTTCTACTTCCTGTGGCTTCTTTGAGCCTTGCCCCCACCCACCCCATCACGCCACTACCATCGCTCATTCTCACCTCCGTTTCACTGACTCAGTGGCTCATAAAAGCCTGAATGGGAAGCAGGCCTACACACGGTACACACCTTGAACACACATAGGAATGTGGAGCCTCGCAGTGCAATCCAGTTACTGATGTCATGACCTTGTGCAAATAACTTAGCAATGTAAGCACACGGTACACACCTTGAACAAACACAGGAATGTGGAGACTTGCAATGCAACCCAGTTACTGATCGTATGGCCATATGCCAATAACTTATGCTTGGTACACACCTACCGTTTGTGCGCACCCACGTACCGTATACGATCTAAAACTGCCCGTTTCGCACACAAAAATCACTAGGTGCGCGCGGGGAGCACACACCTAGCGATTGCGATTCACGCATAAAACCTCAGTTTTAGGGCTAAAACCGACCGATTACGATTGCGATTCGCGATTCGAAAAATGAATCGGCCCGTTTTCAGTTTTAAGCGGGTCAGGTCGAGTCGCACAATTTTAGTTCGTGAATCCTATACGGGAGGTGTGTACCAGGCATTAGCAATGTAAGCACATAGTACACACCTTGAACAAACACAGGAATGTTGACACTTGCAGTGCAACCCAGTTACTGATCTTATGGACTTACACCAATAACTTAGCAATGTAACCAGTATTTTTGTTGTATTTGTTGTTGTGGTACATTAGTTGTTTAAGCAGGGGAAATTTCAATCGTGGATGATTGGTCTTTCTCATTCCACTGCTCCTTACCCTATCCTATTTATGCTGAGCGCCTGGCTAGGAAGCGACAAGTATCAATTTTTAGTTTGACTCGACCAGGGTTCAAACCCAATACCCCACAGTCTACCACCACGGGAGACGGACGCTGTAACTCATTCAGCCATCCCGTCTGGTAGTATGAATGATAGCTTTGTTCGTTGGTTGTTGTTTTACATCCTAGCAAAATCTAAGGCGATATCAAGACGGGCATCGACTTGTGACAGTGTGCACTCATGGCGACTTTACAGTGCTGCCCCAGTGGGAAATCAGGCCACCGGCAACAACAGCAACAACAGCAATAGGAGGTCAATAGGTCACGTGACTGTTGACGTTCTCATTAATAGCCGGGTGCCTCCACATTACTGTGTCATCAAAAATATATCTAAGTGTCCCCTCAGAGTGCCTCAGAAAAAAAGTCCCCAGATATATGGTTTGTCCCATATCGATATATGTCAGCCGTTACCGTCGCATTTCCAAAGAAATATCGCTGTGTAATCAATGATTTATTCAAATCAACTTGATCAGAATCGGAAACGGCCCATTCCTTCATTATATATGCTAATGCCTTGCATTACCTAAAACTATCTTCCATAACATCATCATACAGCTTTGAAGTTTGATGTATATGGTACACTCACAAACAAGTGCAGAAAACAGGTGTCCATTAAAACAGGTGTCCATTAAAGAAAAATCACCGGTGAATAGTTGATACAAGAGCCCTCCGACTGTTCTGCCGCGTCCTTTAGAGATCAATAACGCGGTGGTAATTACACATTTCCCGTGTGTTAAGTACTTTTAATTTTTGTTGTTGATTTTTTAGTAGTTGTTATCATTTAGCCGACAAAAGGCGCAGTGTTTCAAGGTTGGACTGGGAGCCTGGAGGAGGGGGGCGTGGTGGTGGTCTGACAGTGATAGGGAGGTCCCTTCAGACCAACCTCCTACTGTGTCCTACACACCTCCTGGGTTGCATCCCCTCCATCCTCCACCCATCCTCTCCCTCACCATCCCTACTCATTTTTGTTCTTGAAGATTTATACTGCCTATCATGGATAAGTCTGACTAGAATTGTTTTCACCATTAGACAGTTTGTCGATAGAAAGCCCGAGTCTACACTTTTACCGACCCAAGGGATTTTTAACCTCCCAGACCACATAGACATGGTATCAGAGCAACCGGCCTTTGATGATGCTGTAAGTTATACACAGCGGTGGAAATCCAAATTGGTGGAGGTGGGGGCACGGGGAATTGAACCACAGACCTTCAGATTAGGAGTCTGACATAGAAAAAAGTCAGACACTCTAACCACTCCACCACAGAGAACACCACCTTCATGAAGATTTATGCTGCCTATCATAAATATGTCTGAATATACTTGTTTTCACCATTAGACAGTTGGTCAATAGAAAGCCCAAATCTACACGTTTACTGAGACAAGGGCTTTGTGACCTCCAACACACCAGATCGGCATGATATGAGAGCCACTGGCCTTTGATGTCGCTGTGAGTTTTACACAGCGGTGGAAATTCAAATTGGCAGAAGTGATGGCAACGTGAATCAAACTGCCATCCTTAAAATTATGATTCTGACGTAGACACGAATCAAATGCTCTACCTATTCCGCCACAGAGAACACTGAGTAGAACCCACTTCATCCTTCAGCCTTCAATTATCCTCTCTCTGACCATCCCGCCTCATCCTCTGTGTCATGACTGAGTGGAACCCACTCCTCAGCTGTCTCTTCCAAACTCCCTCTCGCAAGGCTCTCCCTACCTGTGTTCACTCCACCACAGGTTCAATCTCAGCATTCAAGTCGGTCAGTATACTGATATAGCAATATAGCGAATGGTAGACAGGAAGTGTGAACACTTATTTGTCTCTCATTTTTTGTTGTTGGTACATTAGTTGTCCCAAGCAGGGGAATTCCCAGTCACAGACGACTGGTCTTCCCCACTCCACTGCTGGTCGATAGAAAGCCCGGGCCTACACTTTTACCGACCCAATGGATTTTTAACCTCCCACACCACATAGACATGGTATGTGAGCAACCAGCCTTTGATCAGGCTGTAAGGTATACACAGTGGGGGAAATCCAAATTGGCAGAGCTGGGAGCATGGGGAATCGAACCGCCGAGCCTCAGATTAGGAGTCTGACCTAGAAAAAAGTCAGACACTCTAACCACTCTGCCACAGAGAACGCCACGGAATGTGATAGCCCTAGTTTAACCTCTCTCCAACCAGCAATCTATCTATGAGTGTTGGTCGATCGTGGGATCGTTTGTTCGAACCCTGGTCGAATCAAACCGATGACGTAAAAATTGATACTTGTCGCTTCCTAGCGAGGTGTTATTATGATAGGGCAAGGCCTGGTTGGCTCAGTGTCAGGATAATGTGACTGAGTGGGATATCAGGTCATGGTGCTGGTGGCCTGATCTTCCAATGGGGCAGCACTATAAAGTCACCATGAGTGCGCACTGTCACAAGTCAGTACCCATCATGATATTGCCATGGATGTTGCTAGGACGTAAAACAACAACAAACAAACGAGCCATTACCCAATGAAAATGGTACAACTGATGTCAATACATAGCATATAACATCACAAGCCAATAGAAGATGTCAAACAAACAAGAACTGATCATGTAGGTGTCAGGCATGATCAGCAGATGAAACAATTTGTAATATGTCAGGACTCGGCCGTCTGAACCCCAATCATTACTAGCCTCCACTGGTGTGTTATGACAACTGTCTGTCAGTTCCCACCTGTCATTACTCTCAACAACTCATACAAAATAAAGGAAGACAAGTCGCGCAAGATTGACAGTGAAGGTTGTGCTTTACTGGCATCAACCCCTGTTCACTGACTGGCGACCTATCACCCTCAATCCTTACCAACTTCCCACACATGTCCTCATGCCTATTCCTGGTGTAGATGAGAATCAGTGCCTACAGCCCATAGAACCTGAGTACAATGGTTGTTGCACACAACTCAGTGTCTTTTGAATAGATGTGCCTCGTTTGAGTGTAGAAGGTGGAGTGTGTCCCTTGTGGGGTCTGTGTGGCAGGTATCAGGAATGTAGGTGACTGGGCTCACACATCCAGCCAATCAGACACCCTCTACAGCCTGGGTGGGCGATGCCCTAATAGGAGGCAGCTGTCACTCAACCCCAGCTGCAGGTGGTGTCCATAATGTATGCAGGATGGCTGGATGTGCTTTGGATCAGTCCCATGGTAACAGATAGTTGCAGACAGTTACAACAAACATATATCAATGCTTCGCTCCCTCAATGCACCCTTTCTGCTGCAGGAAGGGAACATTTAAATAATTATTAACCGTCTCTTAAGTATTAACATTGCATCACAATCTCGGTTGCCATGTGTTATCATATTTCCACATAAGCGATTATGTCGCAAAGCAAGTGGGGCATCCATTGCTTCTCTGTTACATAAACCTGGTCCCACTCCATTGCCCAAGAATAATAATGTTCTTTGCCAATATATAAATCTGAACCGAAAATCTGTATATTTTTTACAAATTGGTGGTGTCTCTCAAGCGGAATAAGCTGAAAAGAACAAAACAGGAAATGGAGTACCTGAAACCTGTAACATTATGTGCAGACCGAACCTCTAAAGGTATGACGAAAAAAATGAACCAAAAATAGCATAGTATTTCAAGATTAAAACACTGACGGCATGTGTACAAGGTATAACAAATGTTGACTATGTACACAAATATGAATGAAAACCAAACTTAAAATTTGGGAACTCGCCGATTTTACACCACAAACAAGATTTGAGAAATGACTGATAAAGGAAATTGATCGGTACAACTTGTGAATATTATTGTCATCATCATCATGCTGTCAGTCGCGATGCGACAAAGACTGCTTTCATTACTTGACTGCTGCTCTCCATTTAGCTCTCTGCTGTGAGAGTTGCGTCCATGAGTCGGTCTTAATGTACATTTCATGAAAGCTGCCTGCAAAAGTGTTGAAGTGCTGCTGGCTTTTGCAAGTTACCAGCGACACTCTCTCGGGGAGCAAATAGAGGTTTCACACCGGCAAGAACATGTCAAGACAGGCGCAAAACTATTTGTCCCTGCAGTGGCTGGTCAGGAGATGTTGGGAGTTCCATACATCAACCGCCCTTAATGCTGCCACCGTGACATGGTTTTATGTTTAGGGTTTGCTCCCTTAGCCTTCGGTTCTGTCAAGAACCTGTACCACAAGGCAGTGTTTTACAACTCTGCAGGGCAGGGGCGTCAAACTCCCTGAGGTATTGCTATACCTGCAATACCTGCATATTATTGTACAGTGGTGAAAACAAATGCATGCATTTAAACATTATGTGTGGAATAAAGGAACGATCACAACACAATTTAACCTGGAGTCCATCCATTGGTAATTTTGATCTTGCTGTATGGGTTTTGGCATTATATTTTTGTTTATTTGTATTTGTTTGTTTTTTGTGCATTTGTTGAATAACCAGGGGAATGAATTCCAATCGCAGACAATTGGTCTTCCTCGTTGATGTGCTAGTAATACAAAGTGCCAGGCTTGGTAGTGACCAAGTATAATTCTATAACTTATTGCTTGGACTCGTCCACAGTTCGAAACTGGGTTGTAACCTCATGACCTACCAAAACCGGAGGCATATACTAGCACTAAATTATTTGGGTCATCCCATCTGCAGTTTCTAATGTGGATAATATGGCGCATGCTATATACAGCAAATAGTCACCATTAAATAAGGTACAAGTTGCTGTGCATTTCTTCACCAACTCCACAAACCCGGACCATCTGAGAGTTGGTGCCGACATCAAAGCTACTGAGTACTTTCTGACTGTATTCACCCACAGCATGACCTCTGTAGTAACCATAGTAACCCAATCCAGCCATGTGTGTATGATGCAAGGTGCATGCACTCTGGGAGTGTATTGGGAGGAGGCGTGGGGTGGGGGGAGAGGTTAGGGTTCAGGGTTGGTTCAGTTGCTGGGGGTTTCTATGGTTACTAGTGATGTCATGGTATATGGCTGACCAGAATCATCACTTTGTAGTATCTGGCATGTTAGGACCAGCTGCCATAGAGTGAGGGTTGGGGGAGTTGGTGAATATGTTTGGTAGCCTAGACATTATGTTTAAATTGGACAGCATATGCAGATGACTATCTTCACTGAAGAGTCCAAGCGCAAAATCCTGTAAACGCCAATCCAAAAAGTGAGATGCATATTGGAATCAAACATTCACAAAGTTATTTTGTTTACCTTCCTACTTGTTTGTTCATTGCTGCATAATAATCTCACCATAAGACAAGGGGAATTAGTGAGAATTAATATCATTTTCAGGAAAGACATATTTGTTTTGCGCCCGAACTCTTCAAATTTACTGTGCATTATGTGTACCAAAAATAATAAACAGGCTCAAAGCACATAATAAATTAAATGACTTATCACAATGAATAAAAACCATTTCACATAATAAATAAAAGTTGGAAAAGAATAATGTCACGACTACATCATTCAATGTTTGTCAATCCAACTAGTGCAATTCTTAGGAGAGGTCCTCAAAGCTCACACCCACAACCATCACCGACACAACCCCCTCCCCCCCACCCTCCCCCACCACCACCACCCCTCGCCCAGCCGTCACATTCAGCCAGCAACCCTGGATGCGTCATCAGGGGTGCCAGGGGAGGCGGCTTCAGGACCTCTTTTTACCCGCCAGCTCGGGGACTGGGCTTCCACTCCACCCTCCCAACTCAACCCTCCTCCCTCCTCCCTCATCCCTCCTCCCTCTTCCCTCCTCCCTCCTCCCTCCTCCCTCCTCCCTCCTCCCTACCTCCCTACCTCCCCAACCAAGTGCCGCTCATCAATCCTCCCTCGTCCCTCGTCGCTCGTCCCTCGTCCCTCATCCCTCGTCCCTCGCCCCTCGACCCTCCTCCCTCGTCCCTCGTCCCTCGTCCCTCGTCCCTCGTCCCTCCTCTCTTCTCCCTCCTCTCTCCTCTCCTCCCTCCTCCCTGCTCCCTCCTCCCTACCTCCTCAACCAACTACCTCTCATCAGCCCTCCGTCCTCCCACCTCCCTCCTCCCTCAACCCTCCTCCCTCCTCCCTCCTCCCTCCTCCCTCCTCCCTCCTCCCGCCCTCCCTCCTCCCACCCCCCAAACATGTCCCACACCCCCTTCTCCCTCCTCTCCTCCCCTCCACCTCCCACCCCCCTCACATCCTCCCTCCTCGCTCGTCTCTCCTCCCTAATATTCCCTCCTTCCTCCTTCCTCCTCCATTCTCCCTGTTTCCTCCTCACTCCTCCCTCCCCACTATCCCTCCTCTCATCTGCCAACCCCTATTCTTCCTCCTTCCTGCTTCCTCCTCCGACTGCCTCCCTTTCCTCCTTTCCTCCTCCTTCCTCCCTCATCCCTTCTCCGGCTTCATCCACCCTCCATTTTCCCTCCTCCTCGTTCCCTTCCCTCCCCATCCCGACGACCACCAACCACAACATGTCCCACGCCCACTTCTCCCTCCTCTCCCTCCCTCCCTCCCTCCCACCCCACCCAACCACCCCACTATGACTTCGCGCATGCTCCCAAGCCTCGCATCATTACCCCAATTTTCCCCATGGCGCCGCAAGACATTGCCCCATTAAGAGCGCAACCTGTGTGAAAATCTCCACAATCCAAGAAAAGAAAAAAAAAACACCAACAAAAAGAAAACAAACCAGTGATCCCCCCAACAAAATAATTGGAAAATACCAGAGCGACTTCACTGTCAAGTAATTAAGAACAATGGGGGTGTGCTGCTTGACTCATGCTACTTGTGTTGGTGTGACTACAGAGGACTGGAGGAGCGGAGGGAAGAGGGCAAAAACCCTCGATGAGGATAGGAGCAAATGGGCACATCTGAATGTGCAGAGGTTTTCGAGGAGGATTTGTGGTGGGAGATCTGCCAGATAGCTGTAATGATTTCATTTTTTGTTTTTGCCCAAAATATTTACTCATTTGATAAGAAATGTGGTTATGTCTACAGAGGAAATAATTATTGGGATTCCGGGCCTTGTGACAATATGGTGATGGAGTAGTATTGTCAGGAAGCAGTGTTAATACATTTACAAAGGGGGGGCGGGGGTCAGTGGCAATACAACTGAGACTGTGTTTATTTCTGAGAGCTAAGTTAGTTCTCCAGAATGTTGCTTGGTTGGTTAGTTGTTGGGGTTTTTACCCTGGCAACTTCTAAGGTCATATCAGGATGGGTACCGACTTGTGACGGTGTGCTCTAATGGCAACTTTATAGTGCTGGCCCAGTGGGAAACCAGGCCGCCAGCACCATCACCTGATATCACACTCGGTCACATTATCCTGATGCTGAGCCAGTCAGTTCTTGCCATATCCTAATGATATCGAGTGCCCGGCTAAGAAGCAACAAGGATCAATCTTCAAGTCATTGGTTTGACTCGAATGTGGTTCGAAATTTGTGGATTCGAATCCCACGATCTACCAAAACGGGAGACGGACGCTCAACTCATTCAGGCGTTCTGTCTGCTCCCCAACATGTTGGTTTGATGCCGGTTGCTACTGATAATGAGATGTGTGGGTTGTCAGTTGGTGTCTTACGTCCTAGCAACAACAACATGTATGGTTCTGTCAGGACAGGGACTGACTTTGTGTGTGTTGTTTTACGTCTTAGCAACATCTAAGGTCCTATGAGGATGGGTACCGACTTGTGACAGTACGCACTCATGGCGACTTTATAGTGATGCCCCACTGGGAGACCAGGCCACCAGCATCATGACCCACTCAGTCACATTATCCTGACACTGATCCAACCAGTCCTTACCCTATCCTAATAATGCTGACTGCCTGGCTAGGAAGTGACAAGTATACATTTTTAAGTCATTGGTTTGACTCGACCAGGGTTCGAACCCACGATCCCATGGTCTACCAATACGGGAAATGGACGCTCTAACTCATTTGGCCATCCCGTCTGGTTGGAACTGACTTCTGACAATGTACCCTTATAGTGACTTGATAGTGCCGCCCCACTGGAATACCATGGCGCGGACATCATGACCCCTTATTCTAAGATATATCAATTCAAAATGTCGCCACAAATGGTGTGAACATCCAAACAATACGTTGCATAGTAATCGGAAGAGCGCTGAGCTCGCGGGCCGAAAGTCGGGAGTTTGCTTCCCGGTCGAGTGAAACCAAAGACTTTAATCTTGACACGTGTCACTTCCTAGCCTGGTGCTTGGCATACATAGGATAATGCAAGGACTGGTTAGCTCAGTGTCAGGATAATGTGACTGAGTGGGATATGGGGTCATGATCCCGGTGGCCTGATTTCCCAGTAGGACAACACTATAAAGTATCCATGAGTGTGCCCTGTCACAAGTCGGTACCTGTCCTTATTCACCCAATTCACGCCGCGGCCATGTTGAAACCAGACCGAGGGCACTTATGTGTCTTCGAGGTGCTGTTGTATGTAAAGTAATGTGAATACTTTTTTGTCAACCAAAACCTCTCGACATCACTCAAATTTGAGGGTATTAATTTTGTTTAAGTAACATATTCATCCATGCATACCTGTTTTCTATTTTCATGAAGATTGGGTGACCCTTGCATGGTGATTTTTCCCATTCTTTAACTACAATGTGACTGTCAACTTCAAGTCTGCATAGTTATGGTGGTATCATGTAATGCAGCACCGTCATCATAGCTAGCTGTGCAACACAATTAAACAACTAGTCTTAGTAATTACAAATTAATAAAAGCCTTAAAAGGGTTTAAATATATTTGTTAAATATATCTATATTAAGAAAGTTTTTGAGCAATTTTGAATTTAAGAAAAGATTGGCAGCCAGAGTGAGTGACTTTGTTGACATTGCCTACTCAAATGCATCTGATCATCACTCAATCTTCGTGAAAATTGACCAATAAATAGAAAAAAGGTAAGCACAAATTATTATGATAGTTTCAAAAGTTAATATCTTCAAATTTTAGTCCTTTAATGTATGCAGTAGTTCATACACATCGGCACACAGTAGTGTCTTATGGCCATTTTCAATACTAACCCTTACTCAGCCTTGTTCTGAGGCCTAATTAGGTCGTGGTGAATAGGGTGAATATGCCCTTAGATGTTGCTAGGATGTAAACCGACAACAAACAAACAAAAATCACGATGGGTGTCAGTAGAACTAACTAGTCCGACCTTGATGCTCCATTGGCCATTCAAGGGAGAACGACCTCCTGAGTGCATTAAGTGTTAGTATCCAGTTAACACTCAGACACTTTCTGTTTTAGTGTGTAGATTTCATGGCCTTGTATCAACACTTCTAATATACATATCATTTGAGACCTTTTTGCCAATGTATAAAAACGGAGACAAATCAACCAGGCTGTATCTACGACCTCAAACACATTTAGCTATGGTTTCTGTGTTAGATTTTGCTGTTAGTTGACATAAGACTAACCACTTCAAAATAGCTTTAGATATGGATTTGACTGTCATGTTAAATGTATCTGAACATTTCAGAGTTTGGTGTAAATTTCAATTTAATCACTTGAATGGGATTGCTAGGACTGACACTTTACAGAATATTCACAAGCTTTATGATGCCAATATGGTTCTTGTTGCCAACACAACAGCATTAACCTAGCTGCAATCAAGCAGAGCCCAAATTCCAAGTCAGTTACAATATCCGGATACAGAGGGAACTAGTTCGATTATCATGCTAGGTGGTGACAAGCAAGAAAGTCATTGGTTTGTCTCAGTCGGGGTTTGAACATCCCTGATTCATTATACATGACCAACACTGATCCACCATATAATTTCTGATCTACGATATCATCCTGGCTCTACCATCCTGGCTCCGTCATCCTGGCATCTCACCGTGGCTCTACCATCCTGGCTCCCTCATCCTGGCATATCTTCCTGGCTCTACCATCCTGGCTCCGTCATCCTGGCATATCATCCTGGCTCTACCATCCTGGCTCCCTCATCCTGGCATCTCATCGTGGCTCTACCATCCAGGCTCCCTCATCCTGGCATATCATCCTGGCTCTACCATCCTGGCTCCGTCATCCTGGCATCTCATCGTGGCTCTACCATCCTGGCTCCCTCATCCTGGCATCTCATCCTGGCTCTACCATCCTGGCTCCCTCATCCTGGCATATCATCCTGGCTCTACCATCATGGCTCCCTCATCCTGGCATCTCATCCTGGCTCTCCCATCCTGGCTCTGTCATCCTGGCCTCTCATCGTGACTCTACCATCCAGGCTCCATCATCCTGGCATATCATCCTGGCTCTACCATCCTGGCTCCCTCATCCTGGCATATCATCCTGGCTCTACCATCCAGGCTCCCTCATCCTGGCATATCATCGTGGCTCTACCATCCTGGCTCCCTCATCCTGGCATTTCATTGTGGCTCTACCATCCTGGCTCCCTCATCCTGGCATATCATCCTGGCTCTACCATCCTGGCTCCCTCATCCTGGCATATCATCCTGGCTCTACCATCCTGGCTCCCTCATCCTGGCATATCATCCTGGCTCTACCATCCTGGCTCCCTCATCCTGGCATCTCATCCTGGCTCTACCATCCTGGCTCTGTCATCCTGGCATCTCATCGTGACTCTACCATCCAGGCTCCATCATCCTGGCATATCATCCTGGCTCTACCATCCTGGCTCCCTCATCCTGGCATATCATCCTGGCTCTACCATCCTGGCTCCCTCATCCTGGCATATCATCGTGGCTCTACCATCCTGGCTCCCTCATCCTGGCATTTCATTGTGGCTCTACCATCCTGGCTCCCTCATCCTGGCATATCAGTCTGGCTCTACCATCCTGGCTCCCTCATCCTGGCATATCATCCTGGCTCTACCATCCTGGCTCCCTCATCCTGGCATATCATCCTGGCTCTACCATCCAGGCTCCCTCATCCTGGCATATCATCGTGGCTCTACCATCCAGGCTCCATCATCCTGGCATATCGTCTTGGCTCTACCATCCTGGCTCCCTCATCCTGGCATATCATCGTGGCTCTACCATCCTGGCTCCCTCATCCTGGCATATCATCCTGGCTCTACCATCCTGGCTCCCTCATCCTGGCATATCATCGTGGCTCTACCATCCTGGCTCCCTCATCCTGGCATTTCATTGTGGCTCTACCATCCTGGCTCCCTCATCCTGGCATATCATCCTGGCTCTACCATCCTGGCTCCCTCATCCTGGCATATCATCCTGGCTCTACCATCCTGGCTCCCTCATCCTGGCATATCGTCCTGGCTCTACCATCCTGGCTCCCTCATCCTGGCATATCATCCCGGCTCTACCATTCCCCCCTGGTCGGCCATCCTATCTATCCATTGTTGACAATCTCATTTCTCTTCTACCAAAATGCCATACTTATTTGCTAGATCATCTCAGAACCTGTTAATCAATTTCAGGTAAAACGCCATGCGCCCTGCAATGGTGGCTTTCCTTACAACATTCCAGCCTCTGAGTCAAACGCCAGATTGAATGTCCGCCTTTATCATTGATAAGAGTGTTGGCTGGCTTTCCATGCAGGAGGTCATGGGTTCGAACCCCAACCGAGTCAAACCAATAATGATTCAAAACATTTAAACTTATCGTTACCTATTCTGGCACTAGGCATGACTAGGATAGTGAAATGACATAGTTTGTTCAGTACTGCGTAGGATATTAGATAATAGATCAATGGGTCTGCACTCTAAAGCGCCACGTGTGCTCACTATCCCATTGTTTGCCCAGGGGCCTGATATATTCTTAAGAACATGATGCCCTGCCTCATTGCTTCTCCTCTCCCAGTCCATTTCTAAAACCATCCTTCCTTCTCTCCATAAGTTCTATATCTAAATGCATAATTTCAACACTTGATAATGTAAATTTAATATAGTGCCCTCATCAGGAAGAGTCCCTGTCCTGATATGACCTTAGATGTTATTAGGGTGTAAATCCCCTAACAAACAAATAATCTGAGCCGAACTGCCTCAGTTTCCTGCTTTGCTGTGACACTCCCACTGACTAGTTCTAATTAGGGCGCACTAAAGCGAATGTAATTTACCTCATTTAATGAGTTAGTAAATAGGCCTGTATCATTCCGGTCCATTTGACCCACCAACATGGGTCTGATCAATCTCAAACTGCAATAGCTTTAATGGAATGGGGACAGGAAATTGTTCAAAATGCCACAAAATGGCCGAATAAGTAGAGTTCCCGCTTCCCATGCAGACATTCGGCATTATTAGGATAGGGCAAGCACTTGTTGGCTCAGTTTCAGGATAATGTGACTGAGTGGGATATCAGGTCATGGTGCTGGCGGCCTGATCCGCCAGTGGGGCATCATTATAAAGTTGCTATGCGTGTGCACTGTCACAAGCAAGTACCCATCCAACATTGTGGAAGATTAGTTTAGCTCTCAGAAATTAATACAGTCTCAGTTGTATTGCCTCTGACCCAATCGTTCCTTTGTAAAATAATTAACACTGCTTCCTGACACTACTACTCCATCACTATACACAATCGCAATACTCCATCACAAGGCCTTCAATGCCTGTCAAGTCAATCCAATGACGTACAGGTCGATATTCGTGGCTACCTAGACTGGTAGGTCAATGTTTGTGGGTTGAAGAAGGGTATAATATATATAGGGGATGTATAACGAAGTATGCAAGTATAACAATATGTCAGGGAATTATTATCATTATTGCTATGCTCTGTAAGACGCAACACTGCATTGGTGGCGCCACCTGCGGCGTCCTCACCTACACTGGATATATACCAGTGTCAGTCGCACCGGAGGTTTTATAATATTATATGTGTGTCGGAAGGAGAGTAGATTATGCAAGTTGATGTAATACATGTGTGGATAGAGAGTGGTGTTTGTGGGTTTAAGTAATATATATGCGGGATGATAGCTTTTGGGGAGATAATAAGTTTGAGAATGACAGTTATGTGTGTGTGCTGATATGGCATGTATGAGTTTGGGTTGGTCTAACATTTGGTTGTAAGAATTATTGAAATTGACATCTGGTTAGCACACATACAGCAGGATTCAAGATTCATTAAGACAAATAGCCGGTGACCATTACATCTGAATTTCAGCTTGCTCGTGTCATGTGTAATTATCTCAATAGGAGGCAGCCGTTTCAGTCGTTCATATCCGCGGGTGCCACGTCATTCTGACTGAGATCTGCCTGCGTCAGTTCTCGGGTTTAGACGACCCTCCACCACGCTCCCATTTCACAACCCACCCTCTCCTCGCCCTGTTCCGCCATATACATACTCACACACTCAAACACATTCACAAATACTCACATTCACACACACATACTGACATACACACTCACGCACACACACTCACAGACACGCTCACACCCACTCACTCACACACAGACACATTCATACACACCCAGACACTCACACACACTCATACACACTCACACACACTCACATACACTCACACACACTCATAGTATACACTCACATTCACTCACAAATACTCACACACTCATTCACTCACACACATTCAGACACACACTCACATACACACTTACACACACACACTCACAGACAAACACACACTCACACACACAGTCACATTCATACACGCCCAGCCATTCAGCCACACTCATACACACTCACACACATTCACATACACTCACACACACTCATAATATACACTCACATTCACTCACAAATACTCATACACTAATCCACTCACACATATCCACACACACACTCACATACACACTCACGCGCACACACTCACACACTCACATACACACTCACGCACATACATTCACAGACACTATCACACGCACTCACTCACATGCAGACACATTCATGTACACACATACATTCACACACCCTCATACACACTCTTATTCACTCACACACATCCATATGCACTCACATCCACTCACAAACACTCACAAAGTCATCCACTTACACACATTCACACACACTCACATTCACACACACTCACATACATACTCACGCACACACACTCACACACTCACACGCATACACACTCATAAACACCCAGACATTCACTCACTCAACCACTCACACACATTGACATACACTCACACACACTCATAATATACATGCACAGTCACTCACACACTCACACATCCACACATACACACACCCACACCCACACATTCACACATACTCACATGCACACACACACTCACATATACACTCCCGCACCCACACCCACGCACACTCACATACACACTCACATGCACTCGCTCAGACACAGACACATTCAATAACACCCATACATTCACACACCCTCAAACACTCACACACCCTTACATACACTCACACATACTCATAATATACATTCAAATTCACTCACAAACACCCACCCACTCATCCAGTCACACCCATTAACACACACTCACACACACTCATATATCCACATACCCAGACACATCCACTCATACACACACTCACACACACTCAGACATACTCACTCACCCACCCACACACCCACACACCCACACACCCACATACACACATACACTCACACACATTCACACATACTCACATTCACACACCCACTCACATATACACTCACGCACACACCCACACACACTCACATACACACCGCATGCACTCACTCACACGCAGACACAGGCATGCACACCCATACATTAACACACATGCATACACCCACACACCCACACAGCCATGCACCCACACACCCACACACCCACCCAGCCACGCACCCACCCACCCGCACACCCACACCCCCACGCACCCACACACCCACACGCCCACACACCACACGCCCACACACCCACCACACCCACACACCCACACACCACACACCCACACACCCACACACCCACACCCACACACCCACACACCCACCCACACCCACACCCCACACACCCACACACCACACCCCCACACACCCACACACCCACACACCCACACACCCACACACCCACACACCCCATACACCACACACCCCCACCACCCACACACCCACACACCCACACACCCACACACCCCACACCCACCCACCACACCCACACACCCCACACACCCACACACCCCACACACCCACACCACCCACCACACCCATACACCCACACACCCACACACCACACACCACACACCCACACATCCACATACCACACACCCACACACCCACATCCACACACCCACACAACCACACACCCACACACCCACATACCCACACCCACACACCCACAAACACCCACACCCATCACAACCAAACACCCACACACACACACACCCACACAACCCACACACCCACACACCCACACACCCAACACCCACCCCGCACACCCACACGCCCACACACCCACACACCCACCACCCACACACCCACACACCCAAACACCCACACCCACACACCCACACACGCACACAGCCACACACCCACACACCCACACACCCATACCCCACACACCCACACACCCACATACCCACACACCCACACACACCACCCACATACCCACACACCCAAACACCCACACATACACACCCACACACCCACGCACCCACACACACTCACACTCTCTCTCACCGTGCAATGGTAATCCACAGTGAGCAATTTATTAGAGTCGCTCAGTAGCGTTGTGATCTCTGTCAGCCAGCGGCGCATTCCGCTCAAGTAATATCACATGTGGGTAGGTGGGTGTGTGGGCGTGGGTGGGAGGGTGGGGTTGGGGGTTTGGAAGGGTGCGTGGGTGAGGGTGCGATCAGGGGAGTGTGTCAGACGGGTAAGTGGGAGATGAGCGTCGGAGGGGTTTGAGGGGAGGGGAGGGGTGTAGGAAGGGGTTAAGAGTGTGGGGGATGGGATGGGGTGTAGGATGAGCGTATGGGTGGGGGTGGAGGGGGGAGGGTCGTGGATGAGAGGTGTGTATGGATGAGCGTATGGGATGGGGTGTGAGGGGAGGGGGAGAGGAGGTCGTCTGGTGGATGGAGGTGGGTGGGTATAGGGATGAGCGTATGGGATGGGGTGGTGACGGGAGGGGGGAGAGGGGGGCATCTGGTGGATGGGAGGTGGGTGGGTATAGGGATGAGCGTATGGGATGGGGTGTGACGGGAGGGGGGAGAGGGGGGCGTCTGGTGGATGGGAGGTGGGTGGGTATAGGATGAGCGTATGGGATGGGGTTGTGACGGGAGGGGGGAGAGGGGGCGTCTGGTGGATGGGAGGTGGGTGGGTATAGGGATGAGCATATGGGATGGGGTGTGACGGGAGGGGGGAGGAGGGGGGCGTCTGGTGGATGGGAGGTGGGTGGGTATAGGGATGAGCGTATGGGATGGGGTGTGACGGGAGGGGGGAGAGGGGGGCGTCTGGTGGATGGGAGGTGGGTGGGTATAGGGATGAGCGTATGGGATGGGGTGTGAGGGGAGGGGGAGAGGGTGGCGTCTGGTGGATGAGAGTTGGGTGGGGATGTAAGGTGGAAGGTGGTGACGTGCAGTGTGGGAAGGGGTGAGGGAGGTGTGTGAGATTGGGATGAGGGGAGAGCGCCATGTGGGGGAGTGGGACGGTGGGGGAGGGCAGGATTGGGATGATAGTTGTTGGATTTTGTGTGAGGGTGTGAGGTGCTGAGAGCATGTGGAATGGAAATGTAGGCGAGTCATGGTTGTCTGAGGAGGATATAGTCTATATCAGGGATAGGCTGGAGGGTGTACTGTGGGAAGGAATGAGGGGTTGTAAGAAGGAATGATTGGGATAAAGTATGAGCAGTGAGGGGAGTGAGTGAGGGATGGAGGAGTGGTGTAGGGTGTGGAGAAGAGGGTTGCGAGTTGGGCTTTTTTCGTCCATGTCTTGTTATTCCTCTGAATAACATGTTGTCAGTGCTTTATGCACTGGTCAGCGTTTTGGGTGTGTGTGTGTGTGGGTGGTGGCGGGATGTGGCAGGGGTAGTGTAGGGTTATGTATGGCAGAAGACAGGGGTATTGTCTGGGATTGGAGGGGGTGGTTGTTAGTAGTGGGATGAGTAGTGTCTGGCTGTGGATGGGAGTGTTGTGACGGGGGTGAGGGTGTGGAGGTTGTGACTGCAGTGCGTGGGTGAGGTCGTGTGTCTGCGGAAGGGAATGTCGGGTGTGAAGGATATGAGGGGGTGAGGGGTGGGTGGGTGAGTGGTGGGTCCGGGAGGGGAGGGTGAACAGAAACTGGGTCTGTGGATCCAGATCGGCTTCAGCCTGACCCGACAGAGTGTTTTACTACCATCCGTCAGCCCCCTCCCCCTCCTCCTCCCCCACACCCAAACCACCAACCTGCCAACCCACCACCCTGCCAACCCACCATCCTGCCAACCTGCCAACCCGCCAACCAGCCAACCCACCAAACCGCCAACCTGCCATCCCGCCAACCCACCAACCCGCCAACTCGCCAACCCACCAACCCACCAACCCGCCAACCCACCAACCCACCAACCCACCTACCCACCAACACGCCAACCCGCAAACCTGCAAACCCACCTACTCGCCAATCTGCCAACCTGCCAACCCACCAATCCACCAACCCGCAAACCCACCAATCTGCCAACCCACCAACCCGCCTACCCGCCAACCCGCCAATTCGCCTACCCGCCAACCCACCAACCCGCCAACCCATCAACCCACCAACCCACCAACCCGCCTACCTGCCAACCCGCCAGTCCCCCATCCCCCAACCCCCCCTACCCCCTACCCCCTACCCCCTACCTCCCAATACCCAGCCCCTGACCCCCAACCGTCCAACACCCCAACCCCCCAAACCCCAAACCCCCCCAAACCCCCCCAAACCCCCCAAATCCCCAATCCCCCAATCCCTTAACTCCCCACCCCACGTTAGCCAAAGCATCCCAACAAATCGCCGATAATTGACATCCAAAACTATCTGAAAATAATAAAAACCCAAGCTGTTGGTTTGCATCATCCAATACCTCTCAAATATAACCATCGCGCTTTGCATGGGATGAATTGTTGCTATGAAGCAAGGAGGGGACATTGAACTATGACTATTACACAAGCGCGTTGTGCTAACTGTTCCGGGGAACTGGGCTGTGACGTGTTAGCAAATCGCGGCCCGGTCGCCACCCTGGTGAGGTAATTGATAACACAATGTTGTTCGTGGGGTCTTGCAGGGCGGTTTGATTCATGTGTAGTTTTTAAATAAGCATATTCATTGGGGCCTTATTACGGGACGTTCACGGTGATTAATTCTGGCGGGTGTGGGTTGTAGTGTGTGGGTGTGGATGTGGGGGCAGGGGTGGGGTGGAGGAGGGTGGTGGTTTGGGGGTTGGTGGCTGGGTCTAACATCCGCCCGGCCTCTCCAGGGCCCCAGTCCCGATCGACTATCATCACTCCTGTCGCAGTGTCCCCAACGCGAACTCTGCTTCCAAGCCAGTCCTCATCGACTGTCCTACTATCCAGCCGCTAGCCGTGTCGGCAGCCACTGTCCTGTCCCGACTATCAGCCACTCACTATCACATTCAATAACCACTGTTTCAACACTGGGCCACTCACTATCACACTCTGTAACTACTGTTCTAACCCTTCGGCACTCACTGACACAGTTAATAGTCACCGTTCCAACAATGAGCCTCGCACTTTTCTAAAACTCATCCAGTCACTGCCACATCCCCCAGCCACTGATTCACTCACTGTCACAATACACAACCACTGCCCCAACACTGTGTCACTCCATGTCAGAATGAACAACCATTTCAGCAACACTGAACCCCACACTGTGACGGTGCACATCCACATCCACAACACTAAGCAATTCACTGTCACATTTCCAAAACTACTGTCCCAACACTAAGCGAGTCACTGTCACATTCCCCAGCCACTGTTTTAATACTCAGCCAGTCACTGTTCCATTCCCCAACCACTGTTCCAAGACTGAACCAGTCACTGTCACAGTCCCCAGTCATAGTTACAATAGTCAGCCAGTGACTGTCACAGTCCCCAGCCACTGTCGTAATAGTCAGCCAGTCACTGTCACAGTCCCCAGCCACTCTTCTAATACTCAGCCAATCACTGTTCCATTCCCCATCCCCTGTTGCAAAACAGAACAAGTCACTGTCAAAATCTCATCCACTGTCCCACATCTGAGGCACACATTGTCCTAAGCTATCCCTAGACGGTGAACTGGACTGTGCTTTTCTCTGTTAGCATTATATTGCAACGCAGCACAAACCGCACCTCTCTCCTGAACCCCAACATCTCGCCAATCCATGTAAACACGGGGGGGGGGCGATTATTGAGTCAGCACTCACTGACAATCTCACTTGATTCTTATCGTTCAAGTTTCCAAAAGTTGTCGCACACATCTTCTACACAGACCTGACCCACTTCTCATCCCCTAATGTCATTCATATCGTTTCAAACTGTCCACATATCCCCACACACATTGCCCGTCTGTCACCCCTCCGATATGCATCTACTGAGACCCTACACACATTCCCCCATATCCTCTGATACGTTACCCTGCCTGCCCTCAGCTGCATCTGCTGAGGCCCCAAATATCCCCTCACATTGCCTTGCTTTGCCTGCCCCCCCCCCCCCCCCCACATGCATCTACACATATTCCCCAACATTACTTACCCCTAACCCCACATCATCCATATGCATCTACTGATATCCTACACAGGCTCCTCCACATTCCTTCCCCTACCACCTCTACCCCCCCCCCCTCCCACATACATCTACTGAGGCCCTAGACGCATTCCCCTACATTCCCTCCCTGCACCCATATATCTACTGATATCTTGTAGACTATCCCCACATTCCTTTTCCCTATTCCCCAACATGCATATACTGGAAGTATACATACATCCCCCCACATTCCTTCTTCGACCACCTCTACATCCCCCACATGCAAATACTGATATCCGACACACATTCCCCCCACATCCATGTCCCTTAAACCCTCCACCCCCGCCCCCCCCACATCTACTGATGTCCCACACACTTTCCATCACACCACATCCCCACAGCCCCACGCTCCCACACCCCCACACCCCCACACCCCCGTGCAGCAGTCCCCACCCGACGAGGACACAAATCATGTGTCTCACCAAGTCATGCGGATCGGGCCTTCACTCCCCCCTCCACCCTCCCCCACAACCCCTAACCCACCACCCCCGATCCTCCCATAGCTCCCTACCACCCACCCCCACCCGTGCCCCACTCAGCCAGCCGGCCGTGCCGGCAACTCGCCCGTGCCAAATTAAAAATGGATTGTCCCCCTGATTCCGATCATCCATCTAATTAGAAATGCTCACCGCTTCTGTTGAGCCCACATTCCTGCGCATGCGCACAAGTGCGCGTCCCACTCCAACCTCCACACACCCCTGCCCCCCCCCCCCACCACACACACACATGACCCCCAGGCCTCCAAACCACAACATCCCCTGGGGCCTCATCCCCCTCCCCATTCCCCTGCCCCCTCCCACCTCCCTTTCCCTTCCCCTTCCCCCCGTCCTGATATGACCTTAGATGTTGCTAGGACGTAAAACAACAACACACAAATCCCCTTCCCCACCTCCCCTCTCCCTTGCCCCTCCTCGCTCCCCACTCCCCACTTCCCCTCCCCCCCTTACCCCACATCCCCTTCCCCTTCCCCCACCCCATTCGCCCTCCCCACTCCCCCTCATTCCATGCCCTTCCCCCTCCTCCCTCCTCAAGCCCCTTCCTCCCTCCCCCTCACACTCATCCCACCTACCCCTCCCCCCCCCTCCCACCCACCCCTTCCCCTTCCTAATGTTGCACCTCCCTTGGAGCCCCTCCCACCTCCTCCTCTCTCTGCCCCTCCTCTACACCCCCCTCCTTCCCCGCTCCCCCATGGGCTGTGACCTCGCTAGTTGGCTAAGGGTGGCGAAACACAACACACACTGCTAAATATGCCAGACTCCCTCTAGGCTGACAAAATATAGCGGGCAACATTTCTGGCAGGCTTAAGTGTTTCCGCTGTTTTTAAGCGCAATGAGTAATGCAATAGCTAATAAATCCACCTATTAGGGTGCATTCTCTCTACCGAAGCATTAATTTAAATAAAAATACCATTATTGCAATTAATATAAATGCTTTGTCCTATTATTGCAGGATCCGTGCATGTGCATTTATATCTCACTTTATCTATTCAATACATATATATATTTAACCTACTTGAGGCATCTCACAGAGGAATGTTTCTTCTACATCAGGCTTCTCAAATTGGTGCTAGTCTTTCAGTGCTTTATCTATATATATATATATATATATATATATATATATATATATACATGTAAATATAAATATATATATGTAAATATATGTATACATATATATAAACATTATATATATGAATATTATATATATATATAAATTATATATATTTCAGCGGTACAGTGAGTGGTGGTGAAAGTGTGCATGGGTGGTGGTGCAACCATTGGAGCTCGGGTTGGGGAGGCTGGAGCAGTAGATGACTAGGACAGACTCCATCGAGCTGAGTGACTGATGAGGGAAAGGAGGGATATTCGGGGTTGTTATACTCCTATAATCTGTATATAGCATATATATATACATATATATATATATAGATTGCATATATAAACATTATGTATGTATATGTGTGTATATATATTCACTAAGTGAATGGGTACAACGTATTACAAAAGTTAACTATATATGTAAATATAATCGACCCCCCTCCCCGCCCCCCAAAAAGGAAAAGGAAATCAATCCGAATCGACTATGACCACTACTGCACAGCAGCGAAAACAAGTGCATGCACTTAACCGTTATGAGCAGAATAAACAGACCATCACGAAAAGAATAAATCTATGCTGTATACATGGTCATCGAAGACAACAATTCATTCGGTTAGGTCAGTAACATCTGTCTGGGTTTGTCAATAAATAACACCCTGTTGCAATTTATTTATTCAAAGGAAAACAATTGGGGCGGTGGTGATGTATCCTACTCCTCCTCGTCAATCCCTTAACTGGGATTGCAAAGTCATTTCTGGTGAACCAGTAACTTCGCAATCAGTTTTCTCAATTTGTCCCTGTCAAGAACTGGTTGGCTCAGTGTCCGGATAATGTTACTGATTGGGATAGCAGTTTATGGTGCTGGCGGCCTGGCCTCCCAGTGGGGTAGCAGTATAAAACAATAGCTACGATCATATCAGGAGTGATTCCGATTGGTGACAGTGCGTGCTCATCGTGGCTTTATAGTGCTGCCCAACAGGAGGACCGGACCGCTGGCACCATGACCCAATATCATTCTCACTCACATTCTCCATAATGCTAAACGAATCAATCAGTGTCCTATTAAAGTTGATCGAAGGGATAAAAAGTCTCACTTATTCATATTGTAAGTCATTGGTTTAACTCGGCCAGGGCTCGAGCATAGTGCTTCCAATCCAACACTTTTACTGACCAGTCATACTGACCAGGCCTACTCACTCAATGACTGCCTTCGCACTGACTACTCAATTTGTCGGGAATGGGAATGGTTTCTCCTCAACTAACCAGCCATCTCTGAATTGTTCATACTAGTTATTAAACTGTAATCTGCTCAGTGATAACTGGAAATGATGATAGTAAACAGATCATATTGGAACAGCTCAAACTGAGAGCCTTCAATATGCTGCCGTCTCACCAAGCAAGGCTCAAAAAGTGATTAGAGATATGACTCCCGCCAACAGTGCAATTTTTATGTCCTTACAAAACAAAGTATTCGGCATTTAGAGGGTACTAAAAAGTGGAAATCAATAGGGTGCTTATTTGCAAATAAAACCTGTCTGATATGCCTTGGCGCACCTCTTGAATGATGGAACTGCACACTGGGCAATGATCAACTCCTCATAATGAGCAACTGACTACCCCATGGACACCTTCTCACCTCCTCACTCACTCCTTCACTCCCTCACAAACAAACTCCTTTCCTGACCATCCAGCCTGGCACTTGTTTGGGTCTCTATTGATGTGATTCAGGGTTATAAATAGAGAGATCTGCTCGACTCTCGTCAACCACTCGCAGTGATTGGTGTTTGGGGGATAAGATGTGTCTCCTATAATCAAGATATTAGTACAGAAAAGAGATAACTGAGAAAAAAAGACCAACACTAACACTAACGCTGTGATGGTTAAGCATGAGCAGCTCATTGATAGGTTGTTTGGGAAATATAATTTCTCTTCTATTGTCAGGATATTATGACAAAATATATATATCTGAAAACAAGACCAATTTTAACCCGGACCACACGATAGTCATGTAGGAGCTATTCATTGAGCAAGGTGTCAGGAGACAACTGTGCAGTGAATTACTTTATTGCTCAATCACCAACGCTTCAATCAGCAACCCATCAATTATCAACGTATCACTCACCAACACCTCCCTCACCAACCCATGATTCACCAAATCTTCAAGCACCAAATCAGCAATAAGCATCTCCCAAATACGCAACTCTTGAATGATGAAACAGCACACTGGGCAATGATCAACTCATCACAATGAGCAACTGACTACCCAATGGACACCTTCTCATCTCCTCACTCACTCCTTCACTCCCTCACAAACCAGCCCCTTTGCTGACCATCCATCCAACCAACTCGCCGATCAAAGCCGCTCTCCGACAAACCGAGGCGAGCTGCTCAGTGAGCAATTGCTGCCCGCTGGGGGGATGCTGTGTGCTGGTTTATATCCGCAGACGGCTAGATGGTGGGCACTTTGAACTGACGCGGGCTGACACAGCTGACAAGTCGGGACGACGAGACTTGGCGGGGTATAAACATTGATTTCCATGCCCTCACTTCAGCGCTTAGCATGAGGGCGAGCTGGTGGAAGTTGGTTGACTGTTGGGGTTTTATGGTATGGCACATCTAAGGTCATATCAGGACGGGGCACCGACTTGTGACAGTGCGCTCTCATGGTGATGCTATAGTGCTGCCCCACAGTACCATCAGCTCCATAAGCTGCTATCCCCCTCAGTCACATTATCCTTGCATTTAGCCAACCAGTCTTTGCCCTATCCTATTAATGCGGAGCACATGACTAGGGAGCGATAAGTACCAAATCTGTAAGTCATTGGTTTGAAACGACCAGGAACCGAACTCCGGACCTCCCGCACACGAGTTCCGAGCTTTTCCTCGTGCAGTATAAACATTGATGTCCATGCCCTCACTTCAGCACTTAGCGCGAGGGCGAGCTGGCTGGGTTAGTGAGCGGAGGAGCGACGGAGGCGCAGGGCACGCTAGGGCGCGGGAATGGGGATTGGTTGCCAATTGGAGTGTTGGGCCCTGGCAACATCTAAGGTCATATCAGGATGAGTACCGGCTTGTGTGACAGTGCACACTCATGACAACTGTATAGTGCTGACCTGTTGGGAGACCAGGCCACCAGCGCCATTACCTGATATCACATTCAGTCACATTATCCTGACACTAAACCAACCAGTCCTTGCTGTATCCTAATAATGCCGAGCGCATGGCAATACACACTCATGATGACGTTATAGTGCTACCCTACTGGGAGACCAATCCACCAGCACCATTACCCGATATCCCACTCAGACACATTCTCCTTGACACTGAGTCAACCAGTCCTTGCCCTATAGTAATAATGCCGACCGCCTGACTAGGAAGCGACAAGTATACATTTTTAAGGCATTGGTTTGAATCGACCAGGGTGTGAACCCATTGCTTCGAATCCCACGATCTACCAAAATGGGAGACAGACGCTCGCTCAACTCATTCAGCCATCCCGTCTGGTCACGGTGAGTGGAGAAGGGCGATGTAGGGGGGGGGGGGGGAGGGGGGAGCGCGAGGTGAGCGGAGGGGGGATGGTGGAAGGAGAGGGTAAGGGGAGGATTGTTGCTGTTGTTATTGCGGGGGTAATAATACGCTGTGTAGGAATGATGAATGACATTGCGCCGACCTGGGCCGGCGTCCATGTATCAAACCTGTCTCACCGCATGACGAGTCGGGCACCAGCGCATGACCTACTTGGCGGTGATCGCTTGACCGGCCGCAGTGAGACCCCCCCCCCCTGTCTCCCCCCGCCCGACCCGGCCAGCCCTCCCACCTCCCTCTTACCGGTCTGCCGGCACCCCGCCCGGCCCCACCCTGGACACCGGACCCCGGATCTCGGCCCAGCTCCCTGGTCCCCTCTACTCCCACCACCAGCCCCGCCAGCCCCGCTACCACTGTAAGTAAGCCCACACCAATGTGTGTTGTGTCTGTGCTTGCAGGGACTGGACCTGGGAAAGGGGGGGGGGGGGGTGCGGGGAGGGGTGGGGAGGGAGGTGAGTGATTGGTGTGGATTCTAGTTCCTGTTGATATTGGTTTTACTTTCCAAATGTCTTTTTTTTAATAAATTGTTTAGATTGGTTGCTTTGTAATGGTTGTAATGGTTGTATGTATGGTTAAAGTATCCCTCTGTTGTGTCTGCTTTATTGTTAAAGCAATGGGTTATTGGTGTTTAGAAACGATTTCAATCAATGTATTTGCTTAACTTTCCAGCTTTACAAAAGACTGAGAGTTTACTATATATACTGACACTTCAATCAAGTCTTGTGTACAGGAATTCTAAGAATTGCTTGTTCTTTCCATTGGTAAAGAACTCTTGCATGCTAATAAAACACATCTGAGCCAAGGCCATGAAATATTACGCCACCACTGTTTTAATGTTGTCGCCTATCCACCAATATCCACGATCGACCGCTATGGCCGAATCGGTAGAGCGCTGGCTCACGGTGTGGAAGTTTGGGAGTTCGATTTCCGGCCAAGTCAAACCAGTGACTGTCAAAAGTGTTACTAGTCGCTTCCTAGCCCGACGTTCGCAATGATTAGCATAGGGCAAGGATTGGTTAGCTCCATGTGAAGATAACGTGACTGATTGAGATATCTGACCATGGTTCCATGCGGTCTGGTCTCCCAATAGGAGAACACTATAACATCGCCATGAATGCACACTGTCACAAGTCGGTATCCATACTGCTATGACCTTCGATATTGCCAAGAGGTAAAACTCCAAGAAAGGAACACACCTATATCCACCTATGTATGTATTTGTGCTTCCGAGGCCGAAAGGTCCAAACCATCCATAGATGTCTGCAGGTTGACATTGTCAGTGCTCACCCCCCACTACCACACACAGCTCTGCCAATTTGGATTTCCACCACTGCGAATAACTTACAGCGTCACTAAAGGCCGGTTGCTCTCATACCATGTCTATGTGGTGTGGGAGGTTAAAAATCCCTTGGGTCAGTAAAGGTGTAGGCTCGGGCTTTCTATCGACCAGCAGTGGAATGAGGAAGAGCAGTCGTCTATGACTGAAATTTCCCCTGCTTAAACAACTAATGGACCAAAACATAAATAAAAAATTGTACAATCACATAGTTAGTAGTTCTACATGCTGGACCTTTGACAATGGATGGCCCCCTCATAGCCTCACCCATCACCCCCACCCTTCAGCGTCTGCCCTCTTGCCGTCTACCCCCCCCCCCCCCCCACACCCACACACACCCAGTGGCTCCTCATGCCGTCCCTGACAACCTCCAATCCCACCGCCACCCCCACCCCCACACGCACCCCACCCCAACCCCCACCCCCACAGACACACCCACACACACACCAACTTCCACCATCACCCCCACCCCCGCAGCCACACTCACACCCACACCAACACCCACACCCACACCCACACACACCAAAACCCCACCATACACACATCTCACACCCACACCATACCCCCCCCCCCACCCCCCCCCCACCCCCCACTGCAGTCTTATCCCCACAGCTGCAGACACACCACCCCGGAGGTAATTGAACTGGGTCAGGGCTCTACAAGTCCTCCTGTCGTCTAGACGCCCAGGCTGGCTACTTCCGGTCGTGACGTCATCATCCGGGGCATCGCCATCCATCTTGGTCGTCCCATGATGCATGGGGAGAACAAGTTCAGCTTCCGCCGCCATCTCCGGCAACTGATTATAGGCAGTTATCAGCGATTTGGGAGGGGAGGTGGGAGATTGGAGAGGGGATGTGTGGCGATGAGTGAAGAGGGGTGGGGGGGGGGGGGGTCAATAGATGGTGGGGAATGGGTATGGGGAGCAGGGGGTAAGGGGGAGATAGGAATTTGTGGTTATTGTGCAGTAAGGATTGGGGATCTGAGTGTGGCAGTTGACGTTATTAATATGAGAGGGGGGCTACTGTCATATTGGGGGTGTGGGAGGGGAGAAAGCGGGGGGGAGGGGTGATCGGGATTAGTGATGTCACTGTGGAAAGGAGGGACGGGGAAAGAGGGGTGGCGGTAGGGATGGGGGTGGGATATTGTGGGTGGGGTTGGATATGAGATTGTGGGTGGGTGTGAGATTGTTGTATGGTGTTGGCGTGGGTAAGGATGGGTATTCAGATTAGTGTGGTGATAGTGGTTTGGGCAGGGTGGGGGTGCGTGGTGAGGGTTACTGTGGAGGTGTACATTCCAGTGTGAGTTTGAGAGTGTGGGTTATGTAGGGTTGTGGGTGTAGGTATACTTGGGTGTGGGTGGTGACAGGTGGGGTTCTGATAGGAGCACGACTAGTTCAATGAGAGTGATATTAGGCATGGTTGTGGTGGGATGAGATCGGGTGAGGTTGGCAAGGAATGATGAGAGAATGAGGGGCAGTGGGATGGGTGGCTTGGGGAATGTGTATGTGTGTGCCAGATGGTGTGTGTGAGAAGGGATATGATAGGATAGATGAACAGAGGAGGGGGAGGGTGGGGAAGGGGAAGGTGGATGTGGAGCGGAAAGGGAAAGGGCAGGAACACGGAGGGGAATGGGGAGTGGGGAGGAGGACAGGAAAGGGGAAGGGGAAGGTGGAGGTGGAACGGAAAGAGGAGGGCAGGAAAAACCGAGGGGAATGGGGAGGGGGGGAGGAGGACAGGAAAGGGGAAGAGGGAGGAGAACGAGGATATAAATGGGGAATGGGGAGGGGGAGGAGGGAGGAGGGGGACGGGGAATGGGGAGGGGGAGTAAGAGAGGAAAGGGGAAAGAGGAGGGGAAGGAGGAGAGTACATGGAAATGGAGAGGAGAGGAAGAGAGGACAGCGGAATGGGGAGGGGGAGAAGGAAGGCCAGAGGGAGGGGAGGAGGAGAGGAAATGGAGGGGGAGAGGGGCGCCTTGGGGAGCTGTTGAGGGGGGGGGTGAAGGCGAGGGGAAGTGGAGGGGCAGGGGATGCCTGAGAAGGATGGGGAGGGCGATATGGCTGGGCAGACGAATCCGGGTCAAATCAATATGTGAGCGTGTAATCAGTTTGGCTATAAATAATGACCGTGTCATTGTGATCATTACTGTGAGAGGGGGGCCATTCCTCTCTCCGCCTCGGCCCTTGCTCTTGTCGCATCTCGATATTATCGCCCACTCTCCCGCTTCCAGCACAGCCTCGGTATGGATTCAGCATTGACCAATGCCAGTCCGCAGTCGAGATTAGTTCACTTCCGGTGGTTACATCTAGCTCACTTCCGGTGACTACATCTATCTGTACACCAAATATATATATATATATATATATATATATATATATATATGTATGATGTATAAGCATTATACGAGTATAAAAACCCATAATATCTCTCCTTTCCCTCATCAGTCACTCAGCTCCATGGACTGCGGGAGTCTCATAGTCATCTACTGGTCCATCTTCCCCAACCCCAGCTCCGATGGTGGCACCACCACCCCTGCACACTGTACCCTCCTATCAATGTACTGCTGGAGGGGGGGGGGGGGTGTTCCCAGGATTCTTGTCAACCGAAAGAAACAAGTTAACTTGAATTATAAATACTTAAAGTGGCATAGTCCGATGAACATATCAACTTTTTTTAACCAAAACAATTATCTAGATTTGATTATATATGTCTAATTTAGATACTGGTGCACTTATTAAACATGTGCCACCACATAGAAGGACATGCTGAGGCAATTTAATAGAAACGAGTTAGGGCAGACGCATATGGTGTCAGAGTGTCGGTATTATTGCAAAAAGTATAGTTGCATGCTTGCACTTCAAATATATCAAAAGCTAGCCATTTAAAATCAAAGTTAGTACAAACTAATGTAATGTAGATTATAAAAATCGATTTAATACATTTGTCGTGGGGGCTGATGAAAATGGGAAATATTGCTCCTAAAGCATTAGTTAGTAAATCTATATTCATATGTGGGCGCGTGATAGCTCACTTGGTAGAGTGGAGGACTGAAGAACACAACACTGACATGCTTAGGTCGCGGGATGTTCATACCTTTATTTAATGTAGGATCATACAATACTGGGATTGCATTGGTTAGTAAATCTGTAGTCGACTGCTCGGCCCTGCTAGCTCAGTTGGTAGAGCGGAGAACTGTAGAGGTATGCCACACTGACATTCTAAAGTCGCTGGTTCGAATCACTCTCTCGGGAAATTCATAGAGGCTTTTAATTAATTAGAATTTTAACTTTAATATATGATGAACCATTAAAGTCATAGTGTTAGTCAGTGACGTGGTTTAAGCAGATCAACCCGTGATAGCTCAGTTGGTAGAGCGGAGGACTGTAGAAATACACAACACTGACATCCTTAGGTCGCTGGTTCGACTCCGGCTCACGGGAAGTTCTTAGCTTTTAAGTAAGATATGAATATTAATGTGCGATCAGACAATAATGAGAGTGCACTGGTTAGTAAACCTACCTTCACATGTGGGCCCGTGGTAGCTCAGTTGGTAGAGCGGAGGACTGTAGAACTACGCCAAACTGACATCGTTAGGTCGCTGGTTCGACTCCGGCTCGCGGGAAGCTCATCATTTTTAATTAATTAGAATATGACTGTTAATATTAGACCATTAATGCAATTGTGATCTTCAGTGAAGTCGTTTTAGTAGATCAACCCGTGATAGCTCAGTTGGTAGAGCGGAGGACTGTAGTACTACACAAAACTGACATCCTTAGGTCGCTGGTTCGACTCCGGCTCGCGGGAAGCTCATCATTTTTAATTAATTAGAATATGAATGTTAATATTAGACCATTAATGCAATTGTGATGTTCAGTGAAGTCGTTTTAGTAGATCAACCCGTGATAGCTCAGTTGGTAGAGCGGAGGACTGTAGAACTACACAACACTGACATCCTTAGGTCGCTGGTTCGACTCCGGCTCACGGGAAGCTCATGAGTTTTAATTAATTAGAATATGAGTTTTAATATTAGACCATTAATGCAATTGTGATGTTCAGTGAAGTCATTTAACTAGATCAACCCGTGATAGCTCAGTTCGTAGAGCGTAGGACTGTAGAGATTCACAAGAATGATATCCTAATGGGGCTGTCACAGTACAACGTTTCTCTCGGCGATCCGTCATCGTTGAATGTACTATCTTGCGCGTCGAGAAACGTTAAAGATTTAGGGGAAATATGGTGAAATTGGACGTTGGCAGAGCGTTTCAGTAGCGTGTTGGTAGCGCGAGGGCAACGCTTGTCGACGCGCGGGAAAAAAAAAAAAAATGCGATGTCTCGTTTTGCCGCCGCGACTGGATGGCGCGGGCGGCGTGTCGTCAGTGGTATGACAGCATTCGGTCAGCGCACCGTGAGCGACACGCGGACGTGTTAGCCAATGACGGGAGTGTTTGAAGTGTTTTATCCCAGCATTAATTGTCGTTCCACTAGCGTGACACCAGCGCTCTGTCAGCATTCTGGTAACGTGTCGGTAACGCGTTCAACGCGTCGACAACGCTCTGGGAACGCATAAGCACACCCGTGCGGTTGATATAAATACAGGTAGGTTTGGGGACGTTCCCCAAAGTCCTTCCAGCGTTCTTGTAACGTGTCATGGGCGCGTTTTTACGCGCCCCTAACGTCCTCCTATCGTTCTTACCCATTTACTCCCGCGCGTTGCCGGTCGCTGGTGGTTTTTGACATGTTCAAAATACTCAGCGACCAATAACGCGCGCCGACGTTCGCCACCGACCGTCAACGTCAAAGATAGTGTACCGATGTGTACCGACGCGCGCATAACGCGCCACCAGCGCTTCTCGATATTTCACCAAATATCGCCCAAAAACACCACACGTTGACGGGTTGCCGGCGAGAAGCATCGTAGTGTGACAGCCCCATTAGATCGCTGGTTCGACTCCAGCTCGTATGAAAAGCAAATGTTGATGCCTATTGGCCCTATATAGAACGATTCCTATCGTAATTATGAGTACTACCTATCATACCACCAATGGTAATACTGCACTGAATATAATAAGCCATTCGCTTGTGGCGCCCCCTGTGGCAAGTGCATAAAACTACGCCATGACCTGTAGCAACTGATTAGGGGTCAGTCCAGGTACAGGATGATGGACACGGGGTTGATGAAAATGGGAAATATTGTGCTTAGAGCAGGACTCGAACTCACATCTCTTCGCATTATGGGCCAGTGTGCTAACCATTACACCAACTAGGCTTCTGATGTCGATGTATTCAACGTTAAGATATCCAATAATGTTAACATTGTGAATACGAGGAGAAACAGTCCTTGTTTGGCATATTTTAAATTCGCATTGTGACCCCTATTTTTAATACGGGAAAGGGATAGATCGACAGTAGGGAATATGCAGAAGTATGATATATATATATATGATGTATAAGCATTATACGAGTATAATAACCCAGTATGAGTATGCAGGTATTGCAATACCTCAGGGAGTTTGACGCCCCTGCCCTGCAGAGTTGTAAACCACTGCCTTGTGGTACAGGTTCTTGACAGAACCGAAGGCTAAGGGAGCAAACCCTAAACAGAAAACCATGTCACTGTGGCAGCATCAAGGGCGGTTGATGTGTGGAACTCCCAAAATCTCCCGACCAGCCACTGCAGGGACAAATAGTTTTGCGCCTGTCTTGACATGTTCTTGCCGGTGTGAAACCTCTATTTGCTCCCCGAGAGAGTGCCACTGGTAACTTGCAAAAGTCAGCAGCACTTCAACACTTTTGCAGGCAGCTTTCATGAAATAAAACCTGAAGCTGACAGACATTAAGACCGACTCATGGACATCACTCTCACAGCAGAGAGCTAAATGGAGAGTGACAGTCAAGTAATGAAAGCAGTCTTTGTCGCATCCCGACCGACAGCATGATGATGATGATGATGATGATGATCCTGCTATATATTGAATATGGGTAAGGGGAAGCCATCATTTAGGGAATAAATAGACTTGGTTTATGTTACCTCTTTTTTATGTTACCTCTTTTCTAGAGGTACAGAGAAACACAAAAATTGGAGATATGTAGAATTCGCCTTCTGATACCAATTGAATAGTGGTATGTATAAACCTTGATGTAGGGGATATATTATGAAGAGTTATGACACAAAACCCTGCAAACGCCAATCCAATATTTTAATGAAAATAACATAGTTGTGCAAAAAGCTAATTTTAATTTTCACTAATTCGACTTCTTGTGTCAAATAATCATTACGGAGCAATGCCAAACAAAATAACAATAAAAAGAAACTTTTTGAAAATTTGATTCCAATGTTTATCTCAATGTTTGTATTGCCGTCTACAGGGTCTTGCGGCTGAACTCTTCATACATAACTAGTATGGTAATATATATTGAATAAGGAATATGTGTGTAGACCTATTCTGTAAATGTATGGAAGCAGCCCTAAAAGAAGGGAGTGGTACCTGCACATATCTCATCTTCAACCTGCACTGATGCACCAGGCCACACTGGTGTTACCCTGGCATTCAGATAAAGGGCTCTTGGCCCTCTTCAAATTATCTCCATAGAACTTATGACTTAGGATCCAATCTTTATTTGCAAATTCAACATTTCCTATAGTTGTTTTGTGGCAGAGTTGTCAGTCTCATTGGCTTCTATCGTGAACCACCGTCCTTATATGACCTTACATGTTGCTCGGAATTAAAACAACAACATACAAATCTATAGTTTACCATTCATAAAATACAAATCGGCTGGCTCCAGAATGCCTCCGGAATTGAA
This sequence comes from Branchipolynoe longqiensis, assembly GCA_030323885.1. NCBI lineage: Eukaryota > Metazoa > Annelida > Polychaeta > Phyllodocida > Polynoidae > Branchipolynoe > Branchipolynoe longqiensis. The sequence goes on along the minus strand of CM059188.1, from coordinate 10,347,130 downwards.
ATGAATAGTGAATCAATGTCTTGATGGGCTTGTGGAAAAATCTGGAGCACCGCCTAGAAGTAGGGAGCGTATATTGCTTCATTAAAATGCAACCAGTGGTCCACAACCGGTTCATCAAAGGTTGTCGTATGTGCTGTCCTGTCTGTGGGAAAGTGGATATAAAAGACCCATTGTTGCTCATCAGAAAAAGTATTCTATGTGGCAGCAGCAGGTTTCCTCCAAAGAAATATGTCAGAATGACCATAAGTTTGACGTCCAATAATGATAAAAATCAATGTGCCCTAGAGGTGTTGTTAAATAAAACAAACTTGTTTTCATTAAAATGCGGTCATTATCCAAAACAGAGGGTGAAACAACCGTGCGTGTAGCTTATCTAATCAAGGTCACCTCTTGTTCAAGTGTGTGTAGCGGGTTTGGTGGGGGGGGGGGGGGCTAGTTTCACTAGGTCTGATTACGCAGAGGAGTTCCCTTCGTGGACCTCTCCGAAGCAATTGGCAGCGGCCACCAATCGGCACCAGTCGGTTGATTGTCCCGGAAGTGGGAGGCATGACATCGGCGATGTGTTGCTTCAAGGACTAACACTTGTTGTCGGTGAGACCGAAGTGAACTATCCATACTACACTTAACCCCCTTTCTCCGCATCTCTCCTCACCCGCGCCACCACCCCCCGAACCGTCCCCCTCTAAACTCCACCTCCCCCCTCCCGTTCCGCCTTCCACCCCCTCCCCTCGTCTTCCCCTCCCCTTCTCCCTCCCCATCCCCTTACCCCTCGCCCTTCCCCTCCACCTCCTCCCTCGCACCTCTCCCTCCCACCCTTTTCTCCCTATCTCCCTCCTGCTCCACCGCCCCCCATGCTCCCCCCCCCCGCCCCTCCCCTTCTCAAATCCCCTCTCCCTCTTCCCCCTCCTCTCTCCCTCCCCTCTCCCTCGGTTCTTCTTCTCGCTCTCTCCCATCCCGCTGCAACCACTCCCCCTCCCACCTCTCCCTGACCCTCCCCTGCCCCCTCCACCTCCCGCTCCTCCTTGCCCCCTCCCCTCCCCGTCCACATCCCCTAGCCCCCTCCCCCACCACCCCTCTCCCTCCTCCTTACCCCATGGCGCACTGTTCAGCGGGGCCTAATCAGGCCTAACATGCCACCTAAATGGCGCGTCCCCCACTCTGCCCTGGAATGACGCCCCCTAGCGGGATGATGGTAAACTAATTAAAGTTGGCCCTCCACAGGCAGGAATGAGTCCATATCTCTTAGTCTGGTCCCCCCCCCCCCCCACCCCCACGCCCCGGTCCACCCGCCACCCCTTCTCTAACACCCCTGTCTCCCTCCTCCGACCATCGTCTAATGGCAGTGGATTAATATTTGATCTAGAAGTTGAGTAGTGTGAGGCTCTTCTCCGCGAAGCCAGTGACTGTGCGCAACCGGAAGTTGGCTCACCCCGCTATCTGCGCGCGCGAGGGTTCCGTTCTCCCGCCAAAGCTAATCACAACTGGCCTCCTACTAATTATCGTCTGCGCACTCCAAACCAAACAAAAAATCGTCTGTTCCGAGGGTTGAGTTAGAGAGTCGGTTGCCTGGTGATAAAAGTGGTCTGCTTTCAATGAAAACAACGGGGTCGCAGATGTCGACTGCTCTTTGTGGAAACCAACCAAAAGTCGTCTGCTCGTAGCAACAGCGGGAAAAACCTCATCTGGCCTGCGACCAACCGGATTCACTAGAGTTGCTTAATCACCTGTCTCCACCCAGAGAGTATTAGATGTCCGCTGTCAGAATGGTGACAGTCAATGACCCGGCCGATGATAATGCGCGCGCGGGTCGTGCATACCAAACAGGGCTGGAAAATACTGCCCACATAAAGCCTTAGGGTGACTGAGCGCCACCAAAAAAAGTCCAGACCCGGCACCCTCACACACTATTCACACACACAGTCACCACTTCTCTATTCACACTCACCAACACACCCTCACGGACTTTTCACACACATACATACCCTCACCCCACCTAACAGACGAACCCACAAGCTCGGACCGACCAGCCGTAGGCACTCACGCCACTGACATCACATTGAGACCCACCCTGGACGCCAGAGTATACTCTCCCAACCCTCCCACGGCTGGAACAGCCGCTCACCGTCGACCCTTTTCAGCTAGCCCCAACCCCTCCCGTCATCACCTCAACACGAACCATATCCCCACTTTATATTCCTACACCCCCACAAACCGCTCATGAACTGTCACACACACATTTAACCACTTCTAATTCACAGCTCAAACCCACACACCCTCAATGCACTGTTCACCACACAGCGATTACCACTTTTATATATCAGGACTCTTACCACCCACTTACACGCACTGTATCCACGCTACAGAGAAATTCGACACCCACGTTTACCGACTTTTTTATATTCAGGACTCAACCACATACTCTCACGCACTGTTCACACACACATTTACCACTTCTATATTCACACTCACCCACACACCCCTCACCCCGTCCCCCCCATCCCACCCCCCCCCGTCCCCAACCCACCCCCCGCCCCCACCCCCCTCCACACACCCCACTTCCGTCCCCCTCACCCCCCCGCCCCCTCTCCAACCACCCTCACGCCCCCCTCTCACCCACGCCTCCCCCCCCCCCTGCCTCCTGCACTCACAACCCACCCCCCCACGCCCCGCCCACCGACCCCCCCCCCGGGTCACTCCCGGACCCCCCCCTCACAATCCCCCCCCACCCCCCCCACCTCCCCCCCCTGACCCCCCCCTCCCTCCCCACCACGCACACCCTACCCCGCACATCTCCCCCCCACCCACCCACCCCACACCTGTTCACCACACCCATGTCCCCCCCCTCCCCATTTGCACACCTCACCCACACACCCCTCACACCACTTCCATATCACACACACCACTTCCCCCCTTGTACGATTCCCACTCACACCATACACAACACTGACGTTCACCACACAGAGTTACCCCCTCCTCACGGCCCCCTCCCCCCCTCCCCCCACTCCCCCGCCTCCCCCCCCCTCCCTCCACCACCCCCCCCCCCGCCAGCCCTCCTCCTGCACACGTCCTCGCTCTCCTTCCCCCTCCCACACTCCCTCACTCTGCCTCCCTATTCCGCACTTCCTCACTCTCCCCCCTCCATTCCCTCACTCTCCCCTCCCTTCCCCCCACCTTCCTCCCCCCTCCTCTCCCCCACCACCCCCCCCATTCCCCCCCCCTCGCCCCCCCACCCACTCTCCCGCACCCCCCCCCTCCCCTCCCCTCCCTCTCCCCCTTCCCCCCACCTCCCCCCCCCCCCCCCCCCCCCTCCCCCCCCCCCCCCTCCCCCCCCCCCCCCCACCCCCCCCCCCCACCTCCCCCCCCCCCCCCCCCCCCCCCCCCCCCCCCCCACCCCCCCCCCTCCCCCCCCCCACCCCCACCCCCTCCCCCCCCCCCCCCCCCACCCCCCTCCCCCCCCCCCCTCCCCCCCCCCCCCCCCCCCTCCCCCCCCCTCCCCCCTCCCCCCCCCCCCCCCCCCCCCCCCCCTCCCCCCCCCCCCCCCCACCCTCCCCCCCCCCCCCCTCCCCCCCCCCCCCCCTCCCCCCCCCCCCCCCACCCCCCCCCACCCCCCCCCCTCCCCCCCCCCCCCCCCCCTCCCCCCCCCCCCCCCCCCCCCCCCTCCCCCCCCCCCTCCCCCCCCCCCCCCCCCCACCCCCCCCCCCCCCCCCCCCCCCCCCACCCCCCCCCACCCCCCCCACCCCCCCCCCCCCCCCCCCCCCCCCCCCCCCCCCCACCCCCCTCCCCTCTCCCCCCCTCCCCCCCCCCTCCCCCCCCCCCCCCCCCCCCTCCCCCCCCCCCCCCCCTCCCCCCCCCCCCCCCCCCTCCCCACCCCCCCCCCCCCCCCCCCCCCCCCCTCCCCTCCCCCCCCCCCCCCCCACCCCCTCCCCCTCCCCCCCCCCCTCCCCCCACCTCCCCCCTCCCACCCCCTCCCCCCCTCCCCCCCCCCCCCCCCCCCCCTCCCCCCCCCCCCCCCCCCTCCCCCCTCCCCCCCCCCCCCCCTCCCCCACCCTCCCCCTCCCCCCCACCCCCCTCCCCCCCCTCCCCACCCCCCCCCCCCTCCCCCCCTCCCCCCCCCCCTCCCCCCCCCCTCCCCCCCCCCCCCCCCTCCCTCCCCCCCCTCCCCCCCCCTCCCCCCCTCCCTCCCCCCCCCTCCCTCCCCTCCTCCCTCCCCCCCTCCCCCCCCACCCCCCCTCCCCCCCCCCCCTCCCCCCCCTCCCCCCCTCCCACCCCCCCTCCCCCTCCCCCCCTCCCCCTCCCCCCCCTCTCCTCTCCTCCCCACCTCCCCTCACTCCTCCTCCGCCCCCCTCCCCCCCACTCTCCCTCCCCCCTCCCACCCCCCCCCCCCCCGCTCTTCATCCCTCCCCCCCTCCCCTCCTCCCTCACTATTCCCCTCCCAACCTCCCACTCCCCCCCTCCCTCCCCCCCCCCCTCCCCCCCCCCCCGCCCCCCCTCACCCCCACCTCCCCCCCCCACCCCCCCCCCCACCACCCCCCCCCACCCTCCACTTCTCCCAATGCCCCCCCCCCCCCTCCCCCCCCCCCACCCTCCACCCCCGAGACCCCCTGATCTGGCTCCCCCCCCGCGCCGATCGCCCGCTCGCCACCGGCTCGCCATCCTGCCCCCCCTCCCTGCGCCTCCCCTCGGCCCCCCGCGCCACTGCGCGCGCATCCCAGGGGAGGGCGGCAACCTCGCCCGCGCGGGTGGGCGTTGGCTCGCGCGTGCCCTGGGACGTCCGGGGCTGGGCCGGGCCGCCCGCCGGCTGAGCCATCAAACCATCGACCATATATATGTGCAAGGTCCCTTAATCCTGCAGCAATTAAAGCAAGAGCTTTGCAATTAGCAATGGGCCACCGTGAAGCAACGACATGCGCATTGCTATATCAATGCATTGTATATATATATATATATATATATATATATGTATATATATATATATATATATATATATGTAAATACAAATAGAATATATATATATTATATATATCAATATGTGTATGTCTTATATACATATATATATATATATATATATATATTGTATATATGTATGTATGTCTCATTTAGCCATCTACCCAATGGTCCATCAGACAAAGAATTAAGCGATGGCAAGTTCAGCGAATCTGCCTCGAAAATACAACCAAATATACACATATACATGCATATATAATATATGTAATTACATATTATATACGTATATGCATGTATATGTGTATATTTCGTTGTATGTTCGGTTATATATACATATATGCATGTATATATGTATATTTAGTTGTATTTTCGGGGCTGGTCCACTAGACTAGCCATCGCTTGATTTTTTGTCTGATGGACAATTGGTGAGATGGCTAAACGAAACAGGTTGACCATGACGAACCTGCAGAATGCATTTACCGGCTCAGTTTTAGGTCCATCTCCCTCTCCCCTCCCCCTCACCCAGCCACCACTCCATTCCCCCTCCCTCACCCATCCACCACTGCATTCCCCCTCCCCTCACCCACCCACCACTCCATTCCCCGCTCCTCCCACCCCCACCCCACCCCACCCATCAGTCCACCATTTCAAACCGCCTCGATCCATGCATCACGCCACACCCCCTCCCTACCCCCACCCCACCCCCACACACTAATCAGTGCAAACCTCCACCTACATTCAAACAATTAACCCCCCACGAAGCCCGCTCCCACCCCCACCACTCCACACCCTTCCCCTCCTTCACTCTCACGCAAGAACTACTCGAAGTCCCCATCTCCACTCATAACTCCAGACCCCAACCAAGCCCCCTTCCTCTACGGACCACACCACACCCCTTCCCCATCTCCACCCCACCCCACCCACAAACCCTTCCAAGTCCCTACCTCCACTCACAATTACAACCCCCCTCCCCGACCCAACCACAACACCACACCCATTCCCCATCTCCACCACGCCCCACCCACAAACCCTTCCAAGTCCCCACATCCACTCACAATTCCAAACCCCCTCCCCGACCCAACCATTCCACAACCCCCTCCCCATCTCCACCCCCGCCCCCACACACAAACCCCTCCAAATCCCCACCTCCATTCCCAATTTTAAAGCCCCTCCCCGACCCACTCCAGACACCACTCCAGACACCCACTCCACACTCCCCACTCCGACACCCTTTCCCCCACCCCACCCCCACCCACAAACCCTTCCAAGTCCCCACATCCACTACCAATTCCAAACCCCCTCCCCCCCCAACCACCACTCCACACCCTCTCCCGGCCTCAATCTCCTACAACCAACAATTCCAAGCCCCCACCACACCCACCACCGCATCCCTGTCCCTCCACCCCACACACACACCCACCCACTCACCATTCCAAGCCTTCTCTACTGCCCGCACCCTCGCGGCTCCCTCATTTACCTCCGCCCTCACCCTGACCCCATATCCCCTCCTCCCACCCCCCCAGCCCCCCCCCCCCCCCCCACATCCACAACTCTCAGCACTGATGTTCTCCCCCCTCCCCTCTGCTCCCCTCCCGTCCCCTCTGCTCCCCTCCCCTCCTCTCTGCTCCCCTCTGCTCCCCTCCCCTCTGCTCCCTCCCCTCCACTCCCCTCAACTCCGCTCCCCTCTCCTCCGCTCCCCTCTGCTCCCCTCCCCTCCGCTCCGCTCCGTTCCCCTCCCCTCTGCTCCCTTCCTCTCCGCTCCCGTCCGCTCCGCTCCAATCCCCTCTGCTCCCCTCCCCTCCTCTCCGCTCCCTCTCCTCCCCTCCCCTCCCCTCCTCACCGCTCCCCTCCGCTCCGTTCCCTTCCCCTCTGCTCCCCTCCCCTCTGCTCACCTCTCCTCCTCTCCCCTCCGCTCCCCTCCGCTCCGCTCTCCTCCGCTCCCCTCCCTTCCCCTCCCCTCCCTTCCGCTCCCTTCCTCTCCGCTCCCCTCCGCTCCCCTCCGCTCCCTTCCAATCCCTTCTGCTCCCCTCCCCTCCTCTTCCCTCCCATCCCCTCCTCTTCCCTCCCCTTCCCTCCCGTCCCCTCCGCTCCCCTCCCCTCCGCTCCCATCCCCTCCGCTCCCTTCCTCGCCGCTCCGCTCCGCTCCCCACCCTTACCCTCCCCTCCATTCCCCTGCCCTCTGCTCCCCTCCCCTCTGCTCCCCTCCCCTCCGTTGCCCTCCCCTCCGCTCCCTTCCTCTCCGCTCCCCTCCGCTCCCCTCCGCTCCCTCGCCCTCCGTCCCGGCAGTCCCGGCCCCAGGTCCCGGGGGTTGCCGAGTCACTTGTGGCGGATTAGTGCTGGGGAGCTGGAAATGGCTGCAGTGTGCTCAGTCTAGCATTAAGAGTTGCTCATGGCCTGTGAGAGCTTGTTGAGAGTTTGGGCGTGACACACTGCTTAGCGACACACCGCTTAGTGTTATACTTGTAGCGTGTACATGAAGTGATCCAGCGTTGTCCAGTGTGCACATAGTGCGTGTATGTAACCTCTCCATTGCGGCAGACATGGTTATGTCGGGTATTACTCGTGTAGTGATGTCACACACGCCCCGCAAATATGGGGGGGGGGCGGAGTTGTGATTAAACCTGACAGGTGGTGGTGGCTGGGGCTGGAGTGAGACACATGCCCTTCGAAAACCGTTATTTAACGTAGCATCATATGACTTTGCTGACTTGAGCACCAGCTGGTATTATTCCATCATCTTTAATTAAAGTTGCACCGTCCGATAATTTTGAGTTTCTGCATTTTCTCTGAGATTAGGTTGATTACTATTATTTAGGATGCCTTAATTTATAATACCGTTTATTTTAACTGGCTGATTTTGGAGATAGTTGAAGTGAAAACATGTCAATTTAATTTAGGATAGGACGTCAAGATTCTGACACAAAAGGTTCTAGCAGAAAGACATTCTATTGCATTGACTTAGTACTCCCTTCTATGAAGCAATGTATCTGTAATAAGTGATCCAGTATCTAAGTTGTTGGATATGTAGGAACAAATATAGTAAAGTGGTTTGGTTTTGAAATGTTGATGCTTTCATTGGACTATGCAGCTTTCAAACAACTATTCAGTATAAATCGTGTTTGCAGGGAGGTGGCCGCTGCTGGAAGGGCGAGAGCACTCAATGGAGCCCATGAAAATGCAGGCTTGACTTTCAGGGGCGCCATTTCCGGTGCGTGGGTACTCATGGAACTAAGCCGACAGTACTGCTCCAATTGTAATAATATTCGCATATTCAAATATTCAACACATATTTTTAGATAAATATACAATATTTATGGTTCCATATATTTTCCTTCATTTAGCAGTAACTCCTCTTAGAGATGATTCATTTTGAAGATATTTGGAAATTGAAGTGAAAACATGCCAACGTAATTTCGGTGTGCATACCGAAATGCCAGACATAGGTTTGGTTACTCCATTTCGAGCATAGCACAGCAGATAAACACCACACTGCAATATCTGCTTAATCAGCGCACACATGTGCAAGTTGGACATATGTGATCAAATATCGCTAACCAGACGGGATGGCTGAATGAGTTAGAGCATCTGTCTCCCGTGCTGGTAGATCGTGGGGTTGTGGGTTTGAACCCCAGTCGAGTCAAAGCAATGACTTAAAAATTGATACTTGTTGCTTCCTAGCCAGGCGCTCAGCATTGTTAGGACAGGCCAAGGACTGGTGTGCTCAGTGTCAGGATAATGTGACTGAGTGGGATACCAGGTCATGGTGCTGGCAGCCTGGATTCCCAGAGGGACAGCACTATGAAGTCACCATGAGTGTGCACTGTCACAAGTCAGTACCTGTCCTGATATGACCTTGGATGTTGCTAGGATGTAAAACAACAACAAACAAACTAAATCAAATATCGCTAGGTGGTTTTCTTTAAAAAATGCCATCCTTTTCCCGGACAATGCGAGTCAAAAAGACAAGGTGAACGCTCCTCCTACTGAGGTGCCTGCATCAACTGATAACAACAGATAGAAATAACAGATTCGCCATGAGCACTAATACAGCCATGCCTGGTAGCCGTGCTTCGTGTTTATCTTGTAATGGCAAATCCGGGGTGATGGGGCTGTCACACTACGACGTAACAACGTCGGCGTAGGGAGAATGTGAAGAACGTTGAACTTCTCGGCATGGTATGCAAATTTGGGCACAAGTTGAACGTGGATGCAGCGTAGTGGACGAGAGAGTAACGGCGGTAAAGCGTAGTGATAGCATCATTCAACGAGAGAGGACAACGTAATGACGCTCACGGAACGTTATGAACGTTATTCCCTCGCCAGAAGAATGTTATGTAACGTTATATACATCATGATACGTTGAACGTACATTGAATGCACGTTCTCCTGACGTTCTCCTGACGTTCTCCTGACGTTCTCCTGACGTACTCCTGACGTTCTCCTGACATTCTCCTGACGTTCCCATTACGCCACATGGACATTTCCACCGGCTTTAATGTGGGTCAACAAGTGGAACGTAGTGGAACGTAGTGGAACATAGTGGAACGTAGTGAGGAACGTTTGGCTAACGTCCATTTAACGTCATTGACGTTCGCCGAACGTGTACAGAACGTACGGCGAACGTAAACCCTTACGTTTGCATCACGTCGAAAGTTTTGAACAGGTTCAAAACCGTTATGCGCGCCAATGTAACACGACGTAACGTGATGTAGCTCGACGTCATTCTGATGTCATCATAATGTAATCCAACGTAGGTCAACGTAATGACGAAACGTGATCACGTCAGGCTTATGTTTGCTCATTACGTCATAGTGTGACAGGGGTTTTAGCAAACAGAGGATGGTAGTAGTATAATGAAATGCAGATTTCCAACAGGTAATGCAAGTGTTTGTATGTATCTGCCTCTCTCTATATATGTATTATGTATGTATGTATATAGATGTATCTACATGAAGGGGACTTCGAGGCTAGAATGTCATGGCATGGCATGGGGTAAAATATTCCGATAAGCGGCAGAGGGGGGAAATGGAAATCCTATATTATTATTCTGTGTGACCGGCCAAGAGTGTGTGTATATGTATGGTGTGTGTATATATGTGGCTTGCCCATGCTTGATGGCAGGTAATTATAGAAGTAGGGATGATTGGCAGGTCTGGGTGAGTGCACTCAGGGTCTGGCTCTCTACTGAGGTAGGGGTCAATGCACACAAGGGTCAGGGTTGGTGGTGGCCACAGGTCAACCAGCTCTGGTGGTGGGCAGACCACTGGTGGTTGTGGTAACCCGGAATGCTGAGTAACTATTGGAGGAACTGGGAATGCTGCTTCCCTATTGGTTGAATGAATGGCCTGATCATATACCAAGAATCCATGTACTATATATAATAAACTAGAGGGTCTTGGACTCTCTCTTACACTCTTACTTTTGCTTTACTTTCTCTCTTTTTCTCCATCTGTATTGTTTTTCACTTTAGCCTACCTACATAGCCACATACTCGAACCCCGACCCTACAATGGTATTCCAGCCGGGGAGATGAGTCTAGGTCATTCCATATGAATATGAATAATACACGTCATATATCTAAAAGAAATAGCCAGTTACAATAAAACGTACTTCAATCTAAAGTTAGGTAAATTATAACAATAAAGCTAACACATCCATCTCCCCCAAAATTAACTGAACTCAAAACTATCGGACTATGCACCTCAAATGCCAAGCACCAGGCTCAGTATTGAAAATGATCAATTGTCTGTATATCATTAGCTTGACTCTGTTCAGCTTTGAACGATTCTCCTTCCACAGAATAAACCACACAGTGATCATACCGATTCGGGCTTCCCATCCAGCCGTCAAATCAACTAGCACAACCAGTTACATGGGATTACCACCCCCCCCCCCCCCACCCTGCCGCTAATCTCACCCATATTCACCCACAAACCCTGGTTTGCTCATCAGTCACACTTGAATACCTGAAGCAAGAAAAACCTTGTTCCATGGGCAGTTGCAGCGATGTATGAGACTGTGGTGTGGGTGCATTGCCAGCACTCCAAGATTTCACCAGGACGAGGTACTGCAAAATGGTCACGGTTGGTCGCCCTGCTCATTGATTCTTTCAGGGAGTTGTTCGATGAATTAAGCGGCTGTCACACCTCGCCGGATTGAGCAACGGACAGAATTGTCTAGGCCGGTGGTGTTTGGGCGTGATAAGTATCAAAATGTATTAAAATGTGTCAACATTTTGTGATATCAGGTCAAAGGAAGCTGGATGAATGGACATGAAATGAACATTAAACGGACATGAAATGGCCATGAAACAGACATGGAATGGATAGCCAATGCACGGTAAGTGGACTAAATGGACTCACACCAGAGAAGAACCGTAGATGCCAATCAGGCAGCATCCATTCCAAGTTTTGTGCATGTTCAACACTTGTAATGGATTGGGCCGGATATCACTGGATATGCAACAGATATGCAACAGACACAAACCGGACTTTGCTGGATATCAACGGACATTGTTCGGTTTCTTTCCGTTTCCTCAATCAGACGAGGTGTGACAGCCGCTTTACTCAATGAGTTATTCAGTGAGTTTCTCAATGAGTTATCAAGTGAGTTGTTCAGTGAGTTGTTCAGTGAGTTACACAATTAGTTGTTGAATGAATCACTCAGTCAGCTATATGAGTTGCGTAGTGAGTTGATATGTGAGTTGTTCAGGGCGTGGTTCAGTGAGTTGCTATGTGGATTGCTCAGTGAGTTTTTGAATCACTTGCTCTGCTAATTGTTCTAGCAGTTTCTCATTGACTTGCTCAATGAGTTGTTCTGTGAGTTCTTTAGTCAGTGGTTCAGAGAAATGCTCCGTGGATTGCTCAGTGAATTGTTTAGTTAGTTGTTCGGTGAGTTGCTCAGTGATTTTCTCAGTGGGTTGGTCAGTGAGGTACTCATCGGGCTGTTCAGTGAGTTGCTAAATGAATTCTTCATTGACTCGCTCATTGCTTTGCTGGGGTGTGAATAGGCCACGCCCACCAGGGGGACTATCCATGTACACGGGTCAGCGCGCGAGATACGGGGATGGAGTAAGGGACACGGCGAGACACGGCGAGACACGGCGAGACACTGCGAGGCACGGCGAGACACGGCGAGACACGGCGAGACACGGCGAGACACGGCGAGACACGGCGAGACACGGCGAGACACGGCGAGACACTGCGAGAGAAGGCGAGACACCACAAGACACCGCAACACACCACGACACACGGAGACTGATATTCTAAACATATATAAATATATATGTATACACATTACCTCGAGTAACTGTACATGAATTACGAAAATGATGCTACATATTTATGTGTGTGTACATTAGGTGGGCAGACACAGTTGGAAGGAGACATTTGAATCACGGACAGTTGGTATTCCCCATCCCCCTCCTCCTTCTCCCATGCTACTAATGCAGCATGCTAGGCTAGATAGCGACAAGTACCAATTTTGAAATCATCGGTTTGCATAGGCCAGCATTCGAACATGGATGTTAAAATCTAGCCCAGTGTTTTCTAGAGAAGGCACATTATTGACGTTATTATTGATTTAGGAATGTAATTATTTCTAAATTACAACATGTTTTCTTACGTACGATACAGACAACCATGCCATTCAGTACACTCCGCAAAAGCGCGTCACCACGTTCTCATCTATTTCATAAGGGAGTCTTCGCGTGGACGGACATATCTCTCATTAACGATAAATGCAACTTGTTTTTTTTGTTCTATACATCACAAATGAAAAACTAGCTTACCTCTGCCCACACACACACACACACAAACCCCCACACACACCAATATGGCCGCCAACACGAGATGGATGCTGATTGGCGGAGCCCGTGAAGTCGGGCCCACGTGATCGGATCTCTTCATCTCCTGTTTGTGTAGCAGCCATCAGCCGTAAGAAAGCACCTATTTATGTAGGGGAATATCGGACAAACAAACCATTGTATAAAACCTGCGAATTAAACAAATTGCGAAAGCAGGGGAATTGTGACATAACCTAAAATACTATGAAATATATGAAGGTGGAAAATGCGTTTGCTTTCTAGGAGTTGGTATGGATATTGTGGGTGATTTGGGGTATTTATGAGATTAATATATTCATATTTTTGGACATAATATAAAAGCCAATTGAGATGATCGATGAATTGATGGCGCATGCCAAGATGCAATCCCTCCTCCCTTCGCGCGCCGTGTCTCGCACACCGACCGCTCGCTAAGATTGGATACGGATGAGATCAAGAAAATGGCATGCGGATCTCATCCAATATTCTCCACCCACGAATTACCTAATGACGTTGTGGTATGCGTAATGTCTGTATGCAATCACATTTCTGAGATTGTCTCGAGTGGCTTCACTGTAGCTAGCTGTAGGCTACAGTGGTACTTCTGGTGGGGGCTCCCCACCCCGACACCCACCCGCCTACCACCCACCGACCCACCGCACCCACCCACCCCTACCCACCGACTCACCTACCACCCACGCTCCCCATCGCATAATACCCACACGCTCTCAGTCGCTGTGTTCACCATTAGCCGCTAGCAATCGTGGTCGGTGGAGTGGGAGGGTGGGGGAGGGGGGAAGCGGGTGGAGGGGGGGTGGGGGCTGATCCACACTCACAGGGCGATAGGTGTTGTAGCCATGGTGAAGAGGATGATCAGACATATGTGGTAACAAGATGGGGTGAGAGGGGGAGGTGGGGACTGCCATCCTGGAGGTGAGATGGGGGATGAGGAGTGGGAGTGGGAGAGGGGCTGGGGGTGGGGGTGGGGGGGACGAGGGGGATTTGACATCCTGACAGGTATGGCTGTTATGTCAGCGCTTGTAATAAGTCGTGCAATGACGCAATTAATCACAAGTTCCCACTTTGCAAAATGCGGCCGCACAAACCGTCACTCTCACTCATGATCTCTCTCACTCATGACCTCTCATTCATGACCTCTCTCACTCATGACCTCTCTCGTTCATGACCTCTCTCACTCATGACCTCTCTCACTCATGATTACCACACACCACTTGTGTGTATAGACAGATAAGCACACCTGTGCATATTGTTGTACACACGGATATAACAACACATACTGACAGACCTCACTAGGTACTGCCAGGCCCACTGGCACCTCACGTTGTTGTTTTTTTTTCTTGAAGATTTATACTGCCTATTATGGATAAGTCTGAATAGACTTGTTTTCGTCATTAGCCCTGACCACTACAACAAATTCCTAAAGAAAACAATTACTTACTAACACAACAAAATCGCACCTGCCCCTGAGAGCCGTGAATGCTTACTGTGTACTGGCACAGAAAGCAAAAGACAGGCCATGAAAAGTGGTAGGCACTAAACAGAAAAAATAGGGAAATTAGCTCTCCTAAGTATTAAGGAAATCAGGAAAACTATCACCACATGGCGCAGTCCACCTGGGTATGTGTAATGGCACAAACCAACACAGAAGTGGACAGCCCACGGTCATGCAACTGATCCACCCTGAAATACAAAATGGCTAGGGAAGCAACACAGCCATCCCGCCTGGCCGCAGTCCTAAAGGGTCCGAGTGTGTTCTAGCACACGAGTGCACTATCTAAGGACAGGGTTTAGGTGAAAGGATGCTGTAACAAACAACAAAAATCTGAATGGAACGGGATCCTCTCCCACAAGCCTGCATGTCACCCAAGTAGATGTACATAGTAGGCTAAGGTATCATTACTCAGACTAGACAAAAAAAAATGGAAAATTACAAAAAAACTAACATAGGCTATTACTAACAACCACAATTGCAGAAGGCTGACCCGAGCAGATACAGGTAAACACTCCTGGGCAAAGGAACAGATCAAGACAGCACCACAGCTGTCCAGCGTTGAAAACAAGCACCCTGACAGGAGCTTATACGTTATGGGCAGAGTAAATACCTCGTCAATAAAAAAAATGAAAAAAATTAGCCAGTTTGTCGATTGAAAGCCCGAGCCTACACTTTTACTGACCTAAGGAATTTGTAACCTCACACACCACATAGACATGGTAGGAGAGCAACTGGCCTTTGATGGCACTGTAAGTTATACACAACAGTGGAAATCCAAATTGGCAGAGGTAGGGCCACAGGGAATCAAACCACCGACCTTCAGATTAGGACCTAGAAAAAGTCAGACATTCTAACCACTCCGCCACAGAGAACACCCCAAGTTTGTTTTATTTAATGACACTGCTAGCACATATTGATTTTTATCATCAGCTATTGGATGTCATTCTGGTCATTCTGACATATTTCTTTGGAGGAAACCCGCTGCCACCACATGACATGGAAAATATCCCAAACTGCAAATATGTCCACTGAGCAGGATCGATTGGATGACCCACACCTTTACAGGTGGACACTCTACCACCTGAGCTACGTCCAGCTCCCACACTCGCATCTTAAGTGTCACCCACTTGTCAACATTTTGGGAATATGCAGGACTTACATAACAATAATCATCATCATCATCTATCGCTTAAAAGTGAGATCATTAGGGCACCACTGATTACTTTGCAACCTGTTTTGTCCAGTGTTCCCTGTTCTCCACTGCCCTCTGGTACTTGTTTTTTATTTATTTTTTATTGAGGCTGTATTTATACTGTCCATACCATGTAAGCCCGGGTATCCAGGTTTGTTTTCAATGCTGGCCAGCTGTAGTGTTGGTGTTGTCTTACCAAGCAGTAGCTGCTGATAAGTTATTTGATTGTCTGCATTTCAGTAGCAGATAGATCTGTTGGTGCATTTAGTAGCCTATGTTAGTTTTTTGGGGCCCTCTTGGCATTGAATTTTTGTTCTATTCTTATTACTATGTTAGTTGTTTTCTTAGGGTTCTATGTTAGTGTTTTGGGGTTTTCTTGGGAAGAGTTTTCCGCTTTTTTCTACTTAATTCTATACTAGCCTATTTTATTTACATGTCCATAGGCCTGTACGTAATAGGTGGTTGAGTTATGTTTGTTTGAATTTGATTTGATTTATATTGTTGTTGGGTATGTTATCTGGGTTTTATATTTCCAGTTATCCCGCCCTGGACTGTCCAGTTGGTGGGCCATGACATATCACCTGCCCCCTTGTGGTGCAGTTCAGTTGGGGTTCCCAGTTTTTATTTTGCACAAATATTATTTGTACGTTTTTAGGTCAGGGATTTGTCTTTCTTTCACCGTTTGCACATTCCATGCCTTGGCAGCCATTTCCAGTGTGCTCCTTTCATGGACTTTGATCTGGCTTCTGGTCTGCCTTAGTAGTGGTGCCTTGCTTGCTCTGGTGTCCCTTAGTGGTTGGGTTAGACACTTAATGTCTTGGCTATATCCATATGCTAATGTTTTTAGGTGGATTATCCTTCTGTTTTCTAGTAGCTTTACTTTAGTTCTTTGTGTAGGTCATAAGTGGGGTGTAGTTTGTCTACTTTCAGGCAGATTTTCAGGGCCCTATTTTGTAGTATCTGCAATTTTTTAAGTATCTCTTTTTTAGCACCCATGTAGATTACATCCCCATAGTCAAACTAGGGGAGTACCATGCCTTTGAAGATTTTTATTGACATATCTTGTGTCATATAGTTTCTTAGTTTAGCAAATAGCCATAGTTTGTGATTTACTTTTTGTATGATTTTTGTTACACACATATTGTAGTTTAGCTGGCTATCTAGTTCTAGGCCTAGGTATTTGTAGTGATTTACACTTTCCAGTGTTTGGTTTCCTAGTGTGCATTGTAGGTTTCTTACTGTGATTGCTGTGTGTGAGAAGAGCACAGTTTTAGATTTATTTGCATTGATGGTTATTTTATTGGACTCACAGGAGCCATCCAGTTTTAGCAGGAGGTTGTTCAGTTTGGTTGTTACCTCCTCTACTGTGCTTCCTTCTGCATATACAACAGTGTCATCCGCATATATCTGGAGGCATTCTGTCTCCAGCCATTTTTCTAGGTCATTTATGTATAGTATAAATAGTAATGGTCCCAGGACTGATCCTTGGGGTACACCACAGGTGACAGTTTGTTGGTCTGAGAGTGTACCATTTACTTTAGTTTTGTGCTGCCTGTTGCTAAGGTAGCATTTTATCCAGTTTATTGATTTGGATTTAATGCCCATGTTGTTTAATTTTCTTATTAATATGATGTGGTCTACAGTGTCAAAGGCTTTGCTGAAGTCGATGAAGGCTGCTCCAACTAATTTCTTTTGGTTCAATGATGACTTGTTGACCTCCAGACCTTTCCATTCCCTGATTGATGTTGTATGTCCACATTTTCCTTTCACTCCTATGTCTCCTCCCCCTCACATATGTGTACTGTTATGCAAATCAGCACACATACTGTCACGTACTATCACATGTTGCCTTACTCATATTACAATAATCACACTCTCACACAAAACACTATACTGTTATGTGTATACACACCCACACACTCTGTCCACCCACTCATCACACACATACTGTCATACATTTGCACATGTTACCGTCACCACAGTCAGACACAACACCAAATACTGTTATTCACCCACCCACTCAATGTCCACACACACACACTCTCAGATATGTCCACATGTTACCGTCACCACAGTCAGACACAACACCAACTACTGTTAATCACCCACCCACTCACTGCCCACACACATACTGTCCACACACATACTGTCAGACATTTCCACATGTTACCGTCACCACAGTCAGACACAACACCAAATAATGTTATACACCTACCCACGTGTAATGTATGTGTCTTCCAGTTGTGTTGTTATCCGAACACCCCCAGTGTGGCACAGAGTGAGGTCAGGACAGAACGTTCTAAATAAAGTTAGTTACAGTACAGAACTCATTGTGTTCAGACGTCCTTTACATTACATGGTGTCAGATGTGGAGGCAATGGTGCTTTCAAGCCCATTGCTTCTGGTGGATACCGGGCCACGACACCCCGGGCACCAACCAACATATAATACAAGTTCATTTTACCAGGATCGAGACCCTGGTCATAGAGAAGGTACCACTTGTTTGAACTTCATGTTGAAGTAGCTGCAGCGCGCCGGGCAGCCACTCCCCGGGCGCCAACAAAACCTGCACAGACTTTATTGTGACGGGTGACAATGCGATGCACAGATGCCTGAGAAGATGGCACACAGATGCACGGATGCCTAGAGGCACAGACACGACTGCACAGATGCCAAGAAGCATGGATGTACAGATCGTCGGCGGAAACGAACAGCTGTAATGAAAACGGCCGTAACAAAGACGCACAGGACGTCAAGCCAGCTAAGCTACAGCAGTACACACGGAGCGCTGGTAAGCAAGCACCAGACGCCATGCCACTTCAGGCTCGTGAAACGAGATGCAGTGTCAAACATACATTGATATATTCCATCCTAATATTGCTATGGACTAGTTATTAGTGATGGTAATTGTTTTTGTCAGTTGAAAGACAATACAACTAATTATGTATTATATGACGTGTAGCATATACGTTTACATACATCAAATTGTCAAAGTAATGTGTGCTGCTATCCGAACACCCCCAAGGCAGCGAGAGGCCACGTCACGAAAGAATGTATTTCAAATCAGTGACAGTGACAAAGTAGCGGTACAATGATGACGTCACGCAGTTACTGTGAAGCAAAGAATTTCCACAACAAATGCTCATATTAAGAAACGACATTAACAAGCTAGCTGAGTCTAGCGAAAACCATGCTTGCAGCACATGTACATTAAATCATCGACAGAGATGAACGAAAACGGCCGTAAAAAGGATGCACAGGACGTCAGGCCAGCTAGCAACCGGCGAGGCAGTGAGCAGTGAAAACGGAGCGCTGAGAAGCAAGCACCAGATGCCAGGCCACAGATGTTGATAGATAATTCCATCATAATATTGCTATGGACTAGTTATTGATGATGAACATTTTAAAACTGCAACTAAAAATGTAGTATATGAAGCATATTCAGATACGTCAAATGCACGGGTGCAAGTCATACAAACACCCCTAGTCACGTCTTCAATCTAGAACATAAACCAGGTCAGTGAATGAAACAAAGTAGCAGTTAGTAGTATGCTTTGTTAAAGCTGCATACTCAGGTGTAGACCTTATTTGTAACACACTATACGATATGATGTACTGCTAGAGTATCTATATCAATATAAATTATTTCATGCAGGCTATAATAATTTGAGTGTGTCACCATAATATTGATATTTTGTTCCATCATAAGATTGCTAGGCTATGGGCTTGTTGTTAATGATGGAAATATAAAACTAAAATATTGTATCGTATGAAATGTAGTACCTACATGCATATATGTGTTATATGTGTCGTATGCAGGTGGAATTCCTATTGGTGCACACCATTCCCATGGTGAACGAATAGCAATATATATATTAACCAACTAAATATATATTTAAAAATGTTAAAGTGGATATCATGACCACTATATTGTCGGATGTCAGAATTGAATGAAGTGTGTCACAACAATTTCACAATGACAAGGCCTGTGGATGACGAAATAATTGTGTAAAATATACATTTGGGTAAAATTAAAATATTGGTTATATAGAAACCAGTGTAAGCCGAATATGCAGAATCTACCGGATATACTGATATTTGTAACGTTGAATTTATTGTCATATGCATTAAAATAAAATAATTTATATAAATATATTTAATAAATATATCTATATGCTATAGAAATATATATATGAGGAAAAGGTCAAAGAATGCAAACAAAGACATAGTATGTCGATTGTGACGTTTTGAATTAGGAATGGTTTGGTTAGACTGCGCAACTTTAAATTGTTACAGTATGTTACCATGACAATACATGAAGAACGTCACACATTTGAGGTCAAACAAAGACTTTACAGAACACATTCACACATAGGAAATGGCACATGAAGGTAACTGAGTATGCTTTTTGGTGATGTTTTGTAAATGCTGTAAGTTGTCGTACTTGTCATAGATCCTGTCAAATAGCTGTTGACTCAGTACTATTATTGTAGGTAATGTTCACCGATGCAATTGTAATAATTAAGCAAGTGACATGCTAGAAAAGCAGTACAGTAAGAATGACACATGATTAAAGTCAAATAAAGAATGGACACAACACATGCAAGGATAAGAAACGACACATGAAGCTAACTAAGTATACATTTTGTGTGTTGGCATAAATGCTTTAAATTGTCTTACATGTCATAGATGTTATCCAATAAATATTCACTCAATACTTATTAAACAAACAAACAAAAATGTTCACTGATGCAATTGTTATAATTAAATAACTGACATGCCAGAAAAGCAGTACAATAATTAATAACGACACATAGTTCAGGTCAAACAAAGAATGGACACAACTCATGCAAACATAAGAAACGACACATGAAGTCAACTGAGTATGCATATTGTATGTTTTTATAAATGCTATGTTTAGTTGCTCTTCATGTCATGGATGTTCTTGACTATATATGTTGACTTAATGCTTCACGGTTGAAATTGTTATAGTTAAATAAGTAACATGCTGGAAAAGCTGTACAATAAGTGGTAACGTCACATACTTAAGTTCGAACAATGAATGGACACAACGCATGATAACATAAGAAACGACACATGCAGCCAGCTGTGTATGCATTTTGTATGTTTATACATGTTTTTAAGTTGTCTTGCATGTCAAAGATGTTATCAAATGAATTTTGACTCAATGCTTTTATAAACGAACAAAAAAAATAAAAAAAATAAAAAATAAATATGACGAAATGTTCACGGATGAAATTGTTATATGAAGCATGAGTTTAATTTGAACATTTTGGGAAATGTTGTGCATGAAATACTATATTGAATATTTGAATCTCATATGTTATATAAGTCGTTTACTATTGTTGCTATGCCACTTTCTGTTCTGCCTAGCAAGTGCCTTGTTATGTTCAGTTATGAATTGCATACAACGTTACGTAAGAATACGCTCATTGTTCAGGTCATATGAAGAAGAGACAAAATAAGTCTACATTTAAGAAGTGACAACTGACCCTGACTATGTATTCGTTGTATTACTTATGGGTCGTGTTTTTGTATGATGGGCTACATTCGATAGTTTCCCATTTACATGTTTCATGGTTCTCTTCTTAAACATAGTATGTATAATATCTCTATATGTATTAGGTCTTCATGTACAATGCCATTTACACTGTTCTGGAATGTTAGCAAATTTGAGCATGGCATTTTATCCTCACAATACCTGGTACCATTCTGTTATGGATAGGAACTATTTTAAAGAGGGGGATATGGCGTTATGACATTAGTTATAATAACACAAGAAGGACCTGTTGCTATCGATGGTAGTTTATATATACAAAATGTTACCATTGAATTTTGTTCCTCTGTTCCATTGAAAGGGAGATGTAATGTATGTGTCTTCCAGTTGTGTTGTTATCCGAACACCCCCAGTGTGGCACAGAGTGAGGTCAGGACAGAACGTTCTAAATAAAGTTAGTTACAGTACAGAACTCATTGTGTTCAGACGTCCTTTACATTACACCACGCACTGTCCACACACATACTGTCACTGTGTCAGACACCTGCACATATTAACTTATCCACACTCACACACAACAGAACAAACTACTGTACACACCCACGCACATTGTCCAAACACATACTGCCACACTCTCACACATATTAACTTAACCACACTCACACACAACAGAACATACTACTATACACACCCACGCACATTGTCCAAACACATACTGCCACACTCTCACACATATTAACTTAACCACACTCACACACAACAGGACATACTACTAGACACACCCACGCACATTGTCCAAACACATACTGCCACACTCTCACACATATTAACTTAACCACACTCACACACAACAGAACATACTACTATATACACCCACGCACATTGTCCAAACACATACTGCCACACTCTCACACATATTAACTTAACCACACTCACACACAACAGGACATACTACTATACACACCCACGCACATTGTCCAAACACATACTGTCACACACTCACACATTTTAACTTAACCACACCCACACACATGTTGTTATACATATCGCTCCTGTCCACACCCACACAGTCACACACTCACACATACTGCATCAACCACACTGACAAACAGCCACACACACCGTTATCCAGTCACACACTCATGATATCCACACACATGCTAGCACACTCACCCTCACAGAATCACCTTAACCACACTCACACATCCGCCCACACTCTTCTGAACATACCCACACACAATGTTCACACATAATGTTTAGACACTCACACACATATACCCACACATGCGCATGCCCACCTACACACAATCACATATAGCCAAGCCCTCAACTAAACCCACATATCTACTCGCACACAGAATGTCAGACACTCTCATACATTCACTAGCACACACTCACACATAGCCAAACCCTCAACTAATCGCACACATCTACTTCCACACACAATGTCAGACAATCTCAGACATTCACTTGAACACACTCACAAATAACCAAACCCTCAGCTAAACCCATGCATCTACTCTCACATACAATGTCAGACAATCTCATATATTAAGCCGCACACACTCACACATAGCCAAACCAACAAGTAAACCCACACATCTACTCCCACACACAATGTCAGACAATCTCATACGTTCAGTATCACACACTCACACATAGACAAACCCTCAGCTAAACCCACACATCTACTCCAAAACACAATGTCAGACAATATCATACATTCACTGTCACACACTCAGACATAGCCAAACCAACAACTAAACCCACCCATGTACTCTCACACAGAATGTCAGACAATCTCATACATTCATTAGCACACACTCACACATATCCAAACCAACAACTACACCCACACATCTATTCTCACACACATCAGAACTGGTTGGAAGGTGGCTGGCTACCTGATATGTCCAATTAGTGTTCTTGTTAACGCGGATTGTCATGGTATTTATACACATGGATGTGGTCCATGATCCATTACGCAAATATGAATTACAGAGTGTTCCAAGACTTACAAAGTCTCCTCTTGGAAAATAGATCTATTGTGGGTGTTATTTCTGAAGAACAATACTATTGTTTGATCTCTACACTTTTGATTGATCTCTGCTGGGGTGAGATTCCTCCCGTCCCACACCCGACTCCTTCCCGGAGCTGTCCCATTAAGGGTTGGCTCTGGCCATTGCCACACTGTTAACTATGGGGATCCCAAGGTCCTCAAACCAAATACCTCAAATCAAAACCTGCCGAAAGCACCTCACTGCATAGTATCTGTACAGGTGGTGCCCCATCCGCTAATCTAATAATTGAACTACTGTGAAACAGTTGGCTGGTAGTTGGAGTTTTCCATCCTGGCAACATTTAAGGTCATTTCAGGATGGGTACCGACTTGTGATAGTGCACCCTCATCATGACTTTATAGTGCTGCCCTACTAGGAAATCAAGCGACCAGCACCATGACCCCGATAGGCCACTCACTCACATTATCCTGACACTGGACTATCCAGTCCTTGTCCTATCCTATTAAATCCAAGTGCCAGACTAGGAAGTGACAAATATCAATTTTACAAGTCATTTGTTTGACTTGACTGGGAACCAAAATCCCAATCTCCCACATACTAGGTCCCCAATCTACTGAGTCGGCCACCACACCTGTGTACTATTGAAACAGTGTCGTGACAATCACCAATCGCCCATACACACAGGCCAAACTACATCTGAAGAGTTCAGACGCAAAACCATATATATGCCAATCCAAAAATGGAGATAAACATCGGAATCAAACCTACAAAGAGTTAATTTGGTTATGTGTGGTGTTCTCTGTGGCGGAGTGGTTAGAGTTTCTGACTTTTTTCTAGGTCAGACTCCTAATCTGGAGGTCGGGAGTTTGATTCCCTGTGCCCCCACCTCTGCCAATTTGGATTTCCACCACTGTGGATAACTTACAGCGTCATCAAAGGCCAGTTGCTCACATATGTTGTGTGGGAGGTTAAAAATCCCTTGGGTCGGTAAAAGTGTAGACTCAGGGTTTCTATCGACAAACTGTCTAATGGTGAAAACAAGTCTATTCAGGCTTATCCATAATAGGCAGTAGAAATCTTCAAGGAAAAAAAAAGAAAGAAGATTTCTCTATCTTGATGCATTGCTCCATACCAATATGATGATATGACAAGTGGAATTAGTGAGAATGTAAAAATCTGTTATTTAAACTACATTTTCGGATTGGCGTTCACGTGGTTTTACGCCTGAACTCTTCATCTGAATGTGGCTTTTCATCTCCTTAGTCGCATCCAGAATTGTAATGCAGCCACTTCATCAGTTCACACACCGCAGGCCACATCCAATATCAATCCGCCCAAATGAACCACGTCCACTTCAAATGGTGAACCCTATCAAATATTCATCCGCGATTCGCCACCAGCCGCAAGCATCCAATTATGCTCCTATTGGCAGCCATATTAATGTCAGCTAGCAATAGGCACCCCATTTTACTGACGCCAGCAAGTAACTGGAGATCTGGGCATTGTCGGAGCACCCTGAATCAAATATGGACATGACCCATATATGGGCTGCCAAGTGTGTATGTTTGTATGTATCAGTGTATTATGTATGCATATATATGCATACACGTATATATATATATATATGTAGATATTAATGCAAATATGTATACATGAATGTATGTATATATGCAACCATGTATATATTTGTATATATTGTATGTGGATATGTATATAGTATGTATATATGTATGTGTATATATGTATATAGTATGTATATATATATATATGTGTGTATATGCATAAACATTTTCAGTGGTACAGTGACTATGGCTCGGGAGACCGTTAAATGTGTGAGCGGACAGGTGGTGACACAGGTGATCTGAGGTGTGGTAGGTTATCAGTAGACGACTGAGCTTAGGCCCCAACAGCCGATCACTGAGGGAGTAGGGACTGAGGAGCAAGTGGAATCGTCCGGCCTTATTATTCTTGTATAACGGCCTATACACCATACATATCTATATATGCATGCATATATGTAGACATTTATGTGCTCTATAATCTATTATGGGAATATAAACAAGGACACGACAAAACTACCTTCCCATATATTAGTTACTACACCCTGTACTGTCATGTTATTAGTTACTCCTACTGTGCTAGAGTCATTGAGTTAGTACTGCCTAAGCTGCTGCCTAGTCTAGTTCCTACATCCCCCACTAGTCTGCCTCCTGTGTGGGGCTCCTGACCTCCCCGACACCAGCTGCGTCTGGTCACTACTGCTGCCAGACCCGCTCAGACGGTCGGTTTTTAATGTACTCCATATATGTCCCAATAGAAGCACACTACCCAATAGAAGCACACCCCTCATTTCAAGATTGAAAGCATGCACAAATGTACGATCTTTTTCAGACTGAATGCACATAAAATAAGACCATCCCACTTTATTTCAGAGGCACAACAAAAACAAATCCATGAAATGGATTATTAACCAGATGGGATGGTCGAATGAGTTAGAGCGTCCGTCTCCCATCTTGGTAGATAGTGGGTTCGAAAACCTGGTCGAGTCAAACCAATGACTAAAACATTGATACTTGTCGCTTTCTAGCCAGATGCTCTGCATTACTAGGATAGGACAAGGAGCAGTGGAATGAGGAAGACCAGTCGTCTGTGACTGAAATTTCCCCTGCTTAAACAACTAATGTACCCCCAAAAAACACAAACAAATTCTTTAACTTTGAATAGACACGTATCCATGTGTCTGCACTCGCGCCGTTCACGTCTCTTGGGCCATATACAGTATATGTATATGTATGATTACTGGAAGGAATTAGCCACATCATTAGACGGTATTGAGATGCTGCTAACAGTGAAATATGTTATGCAATGTACAACGCTCGACGGTGTCTCATTTAGAATAGTTGCCAGTCAGCTGACATGCATTCCGATTCACTTGTCCTTATCAGGTCGCCCTGCAGTGTTAATACTTTGTAGTAGTAATTGGCTACTTGCCAGTTTTATTGTTTTTTTGTACACTTTTTTATTTTATGTTGTATTAATTAAATGTTGCCATTGCAAAAAGAGTGAATGTAATTGACCTTGGGTTGTGAATGTATACTGTAAAATCTCCTGTAATGATCTGCTTTCCTTCTTTATGCAGTATAATGTCCTGGCAACGCATAAGGCCCTATCACTCAAATCAGGTACTGACTTGCCGCAGCCCACACTCATCGCGGCATTATAGTTCTACCTCATTTTTATACCGCGTTTAGATTGTGAAGAACATCGTTATTTGTAGAACCTACCTTTAAATGATAATTTGTGATCTATTGCTCCTGTACCCAACATGAGGAGGGTTCTGTACCTAACATGATCCTGGTTCTGTACCTAACATGATGTTGGTTCTGTACCTAACATGATGCTAGTTCTGTAGCTCACATGAGGCGGGTTATGTACCTAACATGATGATGGTTGTGTACCTAACATGATTCTGGTTATGTACCCAATATGAGCCTGGTTCAGTCACCAACGTGATGCTGGTTCTGGACCCAATATATGCCTGTTCTGTACCCAACATGAGTCTGGTTCTGTCCTCTACAATAGCCTGGCTCTGTACCCAATGTGATGTTTGTTATGTACCAAACATGAGGCTGGTTCTGGACTTAACATAAGTCTGGTTTTGTTCCAAATATGAGGCTGGTTCTGTACCAAACATGAGGCTGGCTGTGTACCCAACAGGAGGCTGGTTATGTAGATTCTGCAGGTTCTGCAAGCAACATGGGCCTGGTTCTGTACCCAACATGATGCTAGTTCTGTACCGAACATGAGGCTGGATATGTACCAACCATGAGGCTGGCTCTGTACCCAACATGAGCCTAGTTCTGTACCCAACATGAGGCTGGCTCTGAACCGAACATGAGCCTGGTTCTGTACCGAACATGAGTATGAGGCTCTACTGATCTCGATGCTGCTTCTGCACCCACAGTGAGCCTGATAATGGATCAAACATTTCATTGTTTCTATACCCAAAATGAGGCTGGTTCTGTACAAAATATTCCATTGCCATGGCCACTTTTGAATAGCACACAGGAAGAGGGTGTTCACCTACTTTGGCCACCCCCTCCCCATTGGTGGGGAAATTAGGCGTTCGACAGACGAAAGATTGACTCTCCATGGAGGCAATTCGTGCCTGATTGGTCGGTTAATTGTTGCTGAAAGGAGCTGACTTGGGCACGAGCTGCTCACTCATGCTTAGTCCACTCAGCTCCTCTTCTTCCTTTCCCCATATGCGATATGCTCATTAACTTGGCCAGCATGGGCATGTGCATCCGGACCTAGGAGATCGATTACCCATATTGTGTGTACAGCGCATGCGCGTCTCCGCGCTAATGAGCGTGTATAGAAGCTGCTGCCTCAAACCACGCCTTAAAGCTGCATTGTTCGATGGAAACGCCTCAAACCAAGCGTTGAAGCTGCATAGTCCAATGGAAGCCTGCTGTTTAAAAAACAAAGAATATCAGACACATTTAATCCTGTGTAGCTACTGGTGCAGGCATTTAATGCCCCAGTCACATCCACGTTAGTGGACATAGTTGAACGTAGGCATATGTAGTGGAGGCTCACGTGAGTCAAACTTGGTGTAAGTACATTAAACTACGTTGAAATACGTTAAGGTATGGCAGGTTTTGGTATGGATAAATATGTTATGGTACGGATAAATATGTTATGGTATGGATAAATACATTATGGTACAGACACCGGTATGTTCAACTATGTTCAACTAAGTTCAACTACGTTAGCCTCCACTACGTCCACCTATGTCCAGTAACAGGTATGTAACCAGGGCTTCATCCGAGTATGCTAGAGTACGTTAGAGCAGGCTAGAGTATGCTAGAGTACATTATCATCACGGATGCAAATTCAGCCTCTAACATAGCGATCTTTTGAACGTGTCAAACAATTTAATCAGACATCACGACTCACACATGTTATTACCAAGTTAACATCACGGACAAGTAGTGATGCTGGTACATTCAACTACGTTCAACTATTTTCAACTATGTTCAACTACGTTCAACTACGTTCAAGTATGTTCAACTACGTTCAACTATGTTCAACTACATTCAACTACGTTCAACTACGTTCAACTACTTTCAACTACGTTCAACTACGTTCAACTACGTTCAACTACGTTCAGCTACGTTAGCCTCCACTACATTCAACTACGTCCACTAATGTGTATCTGACCGGGGTATCAACATTGCATAGAAGGGATAGCAGCGGAACGGGACGTAGCTCAGGCGATAGAGTGCTGACTTGTGAAGGTGTCGGTCATCCTCCAGATCCTACTCAGTGGGGACATTTGCAGGTTGGGCTATTTTCCGTTGCAACCAGTGGTCCACAACTGGTTCATGAAAGGATGTGGTATGTGCTGTCCTGTCTGTGGGAAAGTGTATATAAAAGACCGATAGCTGCTTATCAGAAAGAGTAGCCTGTGTGGCGGCAGCAGGTTCCCTCTAAAGAAATATATCAGAATGATCATATGTTTGACGTCCAATAGCTGATGAGAAAAATCAATGCGCTCTAGAGGCGCTATTAACTAAACCAAGCTTTACATTTTTAGGAGGGAGGGCAAGTCACTTTGATAGAAGCAAATGCTCTCAAGCAGTTTGATGTGCATGTTGCATTTTGGGTACATAATCAGCTCCATGTTGGGCACAGAACCAGCCTCGTGTTGGATACAAAGCTTGCCCTGACAAAGACAATACTTAAATATTGATACTTGTCCCTACCGATCCTGGCACTGAGAATGACCAGGATAGGGCAAGGAGCAGTGGAATGAGCAAAGCCCGTTGACTACCATTCAACATGCTACATTCTACCCCCAGCAAATAAACAACAAATATTATTTACACATAAAGTAGATATCAAGGTTTTATATCTAATTGAGTTCATTGTACGACATGTCCTCAGATTGATCCAATGTGTTTGTCAGACTACATCTATCTTGATCGTCTTTTTCTTAAATTCTGAGAAAATAATTATATTTGGTGTAAAGTAGACACTCAACAAGTTTAATTAAAATAACATAATTTTACCTGAAAGTAATTTTTAATTCTCACTAATTCCAATGTTCTTGTGATGAAATGA
This sequence comes from Branchipolynoe longqiensis, assembly GCA_030323885.1. NCBI lineage: Eukaryota > Metazoa > Annelida > Polychaeta > Phyllodocida > Polynoidae > Branchipolynoe > Branchipolynoe longqiensis. Next base: position 10,317,991 of record CM059188.1, on the reverse strand, counting down.
TTATGGAATAATGAACACAAATATGGGAATGTAAAAGAAATAACTGTTTGAATGCTTGATTACAATGTTTATCTCGATATTTGGATTGGTGTTCACAGGGTTTTACACCTGAATTCTTGAGTTGTTTGTCTGCTAAGATATGAGATAAGATAGAAATCCTTAGGACGGATAATGGATGTATTTTCACAGACGGATTGGCCAGTATTGGCTTACTCTGATGTGATCAACGATGCTAAATGCCTTCATTCAGATCGGACATTCAAGATGGTAATAATTAATGAAAAAAACAATGCATATAAGTATAAATCTATATATACATATAAACCCAATATATGTGCAACACCTCATTAGGATGACATCAGACAGGCTACCAAAGCAGATCCTCTATTCTCAACCGTCTTTTGGTTACAGAAAGAGAGGGCGCCTTCGTCTCTGGTTCAAGGATACCATCAAGAGAAAGCTAAAGCTGAGAGACATTAAGACCGACTCATGAACATCACTCTCACAGCAGAGAGCTAAATGGAGAGTGGCAGTCAAGTAATGAAAGCAGGCTTTGTCACATCGCAACCGACAGCATGATGATGATGATGATATGTGCAATTGAATCTGCTGAAAAGAGTACAAATGAATATGAGATAATATAAGGAAACACAGGGATAGTTCTGTACCCAATCAATATGTGGCTGGTTCTATACCCAACATCACTTTGATGAGGTACTTGACACGTCTCTCATTCTGTACCTGTACGCAACATGGCCTGATTTTGTACCCATCATGACCCTTTTTCTGTACCCAACATGACTCTTGATCTGCATCCTACATGAGTGCTCCAGGCGAAGCTTCTCCGCGCCACCAGGGGGCCCCCTTCTGTCTCCAAAGCATTTTCTTAGATCCAACAGGAAGCGCTGTTCCGGGGTGAATGTTGGGAGGTGCACGCCATCTGCATTGTCTGTAACCCAATGCACGACAGGTCTGAGGGGTGGGAGGCATGCTGGCTCTTTCACGCCACCAGCACCACCTTTCACAGACCAACATAAGCACTACAACCATAGCCACGCTTAATCACCACCACACCACCATCAGAATCATTACAACTAGCACCTAGATCAATCACAGCCACAATACATAGCGACTATACCAACCACAATGCTCAATCACCACCACACCACCAACACAGCCACTATGCTTAATCACCACCATACAACCACCATAATCAATACAAGTGCCACCTAGCTCAATCACCACCACACCACCATAACCACTACAACCACCACCATGCTCAATCACCACCCCATCATCACCACCATAATCATTACAACCATCACTATGTTCAATCACGACCACAATACCATCCTAATCATTGCAACCACCAATAAGCTCAATCACCACCACCACACCATCATAATCATTACAACCACCACCTAGCACACTCACCACCCCAGCATCACCACCATAATCATTACAACCATCACTATGCTCAATCAAGACCACATTACCGTCCTAATCATTGCAACCACCACCTAGCGCAATCACCACCCCAGGATCACCAACATAATCATTACAACCACGACTATGCTCAATCACCACAACCATACCATCATAATCATTACAACCACCACGTAACACAATCACCAACACACTATCCCCACAATCAGTACAACCACCAATATGCTCAATTACCAACGGAACACCGCCATAAACACTACAACTACCACGTCGCTCAATCACCAGCCCAACACAACCATAAGGACCCCAACCTCTCCCACCCATCGCCAACCTTGTTCTGGCATACTCACCCCAAATACCAACCCCTATATCATTCCACCAACTCTCCCTTACGCACCACCTAGTCTCACCACAACCACCACCTGTCCATCACCACGATCCTACCACCTCCACTCCTCCCCATTACCTCCCATTATCTAACCCTCTCACATTACCGCCTACCCTCTCACCCAACACTCCTATATCCGTCGGCACCCCTTGGCTTTACCATACACTCCAACCCCCCACCACCCTTTGCCACCCAACCACCCCCCCCCTCTCACCACCTCCCCCTACACCCACTATCTCCAGCTACGCCATTCACTACAATAACCTCCCCAAAGCACCACCACCACCAGCCTCACCACTTCAGCACCACCTCCACCACTCCACCCACCCTCTACTCCCGACGCGGTGCACGCCCGCCGCCAGCGCCGTTTCTTCTGGCCGGGTGGATGGAGTACGCTGCATGCATAGAGCGGCGGCCCCAGTCATCAAGTGTAATTAGGTATCAGTGTTGGCACAATTAGCCATACACTGTTAGGCGTGATTTGATTAGGTGCTTCAGGCGGGCCGGCCTAAGCCTACCTGTTGTCAAGCACGGAGGTGCTGCTCCCCGGCTCAGTGGCACCGGCAGAGACGGGCGGAGAAGCGGGAGGGACGGGGGGACGGGAGGGGACGGGCGCTGTCGGGATATGGAGGAGGAGAGAGAGGGGGGGAGATGGAACAGGTTGTGATGGGAGACGGAGGAGGAGTATTGGACGGGTGGAGATGGGAGACGGAGGAGGGGGGGACCGGGAAATGGGACTGGCAGTGATGGGCGATAAGGAGGCAGAGATGGACCAGGCGTTGATGGGAGATGTAGGAGGGGGAGGAGGGGGAGACGGGATGGGTTGTGAGGGGAGACGGAGAAATGGGGAGGAGGGAGGTGGGGCAGGTGGTGATGGAAGGTGTCGGAGAGGTGACGGGAGACGGAGGAATGGGGAGAGGGGTGGGGGGACGGGCGGTGATGGGAGGTCGTGGGAGTGGGAAGGGCTGGTGATAGTGGAGGTGGGGGCGATATAACCTTAGATATTGCCAGGAAATAAAACTCCAACAACTAACCAACAAACCGACCTTATACACCCATCACCCCAAACTAGTTCTCACTACATTCTTGAAAATGTTGCTGAATGGGCTCAAACTGTGTGCGAACGGAATGGACATAGTAGCAATCTTTTTAGTCTGTTTACAAATGGAATTGATGGGCTAGACTGGAATGGTGCTCCAGAACTATAACCATGCCCAAAATTCTCTTGCAGCCATGTTCTACCCCGACCACAGCCCATTTTAGAATGGGGTCGGAGGGTTTGAGATCTAGTTTGGTGTGATGGGGGTATTACAGCTACACAACTTATATGAATGTTTCTGCATTTTCCCCATATAACAGACCATCATTATCTAACGTATGGAACTAACTGACAACATGGTTTTGTACCAAGCAAACAGTTCTGTAGCTGAAATCCCATGATAATCTCATCACATCAAAGGCACCAATTTACATGTACTTTAACCCGCATCAAATTCTCATTGCCCAGTTTTTCATAATTAAAGGATTTGTATGAATAGGTAAGTGATCCACATTGATATGTCTAGAAGACCAGTGCCTCGGTGCTGGCAATTCTATTATATTAGAGAATAACTATTTACCAAAAGAAAACCTACCATGCTATATAAAGACTATGGTATGAATTATAAATCATCACATTATTCAAATTTAAATGTGAAAAAGTACAAGTGTATTCCGGTGGAATTAATTGCCGGATTGATATTTTTTGCTTCCTATCCTGGCGCTCGGCATTATTAGGATAGACCAAAGACTGGTTGGCTCAGTGTCAGGATAATATGACTGAGTGGGATATCGGGTCATGGCATCCTGATTTCCCAGTGGACCAGCACAATAAAGTCACCATGAGTGTGCACTGTCACAAGTACGTACCTGCCCTGATTTGACCTTAGATGTTGCCAGGACGCAAAACTCCAACAACCACCCAATTCAGCTAACGTTGGCATGAAACGTTGGTGAGTATAGGCTTCAGCAGAGAATTGTTATTTCGAACTGAGATAGCATTCTGTCTATAGAGCAATAACAATTTAGTAAGTTAACCAGTGTGGACATATTCGATCAAATGCATGGAAGTACCTGGGTAGTCTCATCGGAAAATGCAAGTTTTTGATGTGTCAGGTTTCATCATGGCGACCCTTAGATAAAAGATTCACCCTTGTAGTACATGGGTGAACAACAACGTTGTGTAAATACGGGCGAAAATAGCTTTAGTATGGAACATGAAGTAGAACCTGTGGTTCCAGGATCAAATGGCTACATATATAGGCACAGAGTTGGTGAAATATGCGAGAATGCAAAAAGACAAGATGGCGGCGCTAGAACGCCGTCGATTTCAATTTAAATCTTATTAAACTAGATATTTTATTATATTTTTCAACTCAAAGGTAGCGGGTAAATATGAAGACATGAACAAATAATAAATGTTGCTTCTTAGATTGTGAAATTAGGCTCTCATAAAGACTCAGTTCATTAGCCAGATTTTTCGACCGTTTTTATATAAGGCTTGTCTTCACCTGTGTACTGAGAGTACCGGGTGAATCCTTTATCTAGGTGACCATGAGTACTGGCCATCACCCAGCGTCTGCCTTCGTGGCTATGGGTGGCGCCACCTACAGGGACATCCAGGCGGCAGTGAGTGCCACCTCTCCAAGTCCACCCCCCACCCAAACACCCCACTCGCGTCGCTCCCACACCCACAACACCCACTCGCCACCAGGCACTGTACCAGAGTATCTCCAGTAGCCGACAGCCTGAGGGCCCACTGACTCCCAGCTCGTATTAGCGACAAATAAGGGACAATAATAGCCACGGCCCAAAATAGGGGCGCCCCGGGGGTCCGTCTGGGCCCCCACCTAATAAATGGCATTACTGGGACTGAGAGAGAAAGGGGGTGGAGAGGGAGGTTAGGGGGGGCCGGATATGGCACGAGGGAGGTGCGGGGAATGTGAGGGGGGGGGGGGTTGATAGGGGAAAGGGAAGGACTGCGGATATAAAGGTGATGGGAGGAGGACTGAGGACGGGATAGAAGGAGAGGGAAGGGGGTGGGCAAGGAGAGGGGCTGGAGGAAACTGGAGGGAGAGAGGGGAAGGAGAGGACAGGTGGCACCTAATAAATGGAATTACTGGGATAGAGAGAAAGGGGGGGGGGGGGAGGTTAGGGGGCGGGATATGGGACATGGGAAGTGGGAGGGGGAAGGGGGGGAGGGGTTGATGGGAATGAGAAGAGATGAGAATATAAAGGGGAGAGAGATCTGAGTTTGGAAGGGATAGGGAGAGAGGGTGAGAGGGAAGGGGCAAGTGGGGGGAGAAGGAGAGGGAGATGGAGGAGAGTGGTCGGTGTGGTCGGTGGAAGGGGAAAGAGTGGCAGGTGGCGATTGCAGATGGGATATGGGGGAGGGAGGAAGAGGGAGAAGAGGATATGGATGTGAAAGGGAATATAAAAGATAATGGGGACATGGGAGTGGGAGAGGGAAGTGGAGAGGATGGAATGAGAGGTGGAGGGAAGGGGGAATGAGAAGGTGGGGCTGGTAGAATGGAGGTATGTGTGGGAGGTAAGGGCAGCCGGGAGAGGGAGGGACTGAAGTGGTGGAGGTAGGTAGAGCAAGTAGAGGGAGAGAATGGAGCGTTGGAGGTAGGTAGAGCAAGTAGAGGGACGGAATGGAGTGTTCGAGGTAGGTAGAACAAGTAGAGGGAGGGAATGAAGTAGTGGAGGTAGGTAGAGCAAGTGTTGGAGGTAGGTACAGCAAGTAGAGGGAGACATGAAGTGTTGGAGGTAGGTAGAGCAATTAGTGGGAGGGACTGAAGTGTAGGAGGTAGGTCGAGCAAGTGGAGGGAGGGAATGAAGTGTTGAAGGTAGGTAGAGCAAGTAGAGTGATGTAATGAAGTGTTGGAGGTATGTAGAGGAAGTAGAGGGAGAAATGAAGTGTGGGAGGTAGGTAGAGCAATTAGAGGGAGGGAGTGAAGTGTTGGAGGTAGGTAGAGCAAGTACAGGGAGAAATGAAGTGTTGGAGGTAGGTAGAGCAAGTAGAGGGAGGGACTGAAGTGTTGGAGGTAGGTACAGCAAGTAGAGGGAGAAATGAAGTGTTGGAGGTAGGTAGAGCAAGTAGTGGGAGGGACTGAAGTCTAGGAGGTAGGTAGAGCAAGTGGAGGGAGGGAATGAAGTGTTGGAGGTAGCTAGAGCAAATACAGGGATGTAATGAAGTGTTGGAGGTAGGTAGAGGAAGTAGAGGGATAAATGAAGGGTTGGAGGTGGGTAGAGCAAGTAGAGGGAGGGACTGAAATGTAGGACGTAAGTAGAGCAAGTAGAAGGAGGGAATGAAGTGTTGGAGGTAGGTAGAGCAAATAGAGGGGGGAATGAAGTGTTGGAGGTAGGTAGAAGACATAGAGGGAGGGAAGGAAGTGGTCGAGGTAGGTAGCGCAAGTAGAGGGAGAAATGAAGTGTTGGTGGTAGGTAGAACAACTAGAGTGAGGGAGTGAATGAAGTGTTGGAGGTAGGTAGAACAAGTAGAGGGAGGGAGTGAAGTGTTGGAGGTAGGTAGAGCAATTAGACGAAGGGAATGAAGTGTTGGAAGTAGGCATATCAAGTAGAGGCTAGCATTTAGTACCACAGGTAGGCAGGTAGCATATATCGCTTAGTAACACAGGAATGAAGGTAGCATATATCATTTGATAACACAGGGAGGCAGGTAACATATATCACTTAGTACCACAGGTAGGTATGGAACAAGCAGCACTTGGTAAACAGGCAACAGCTGACATTTGCTGACACGTAGTAACACAGGTAGTCATTTAGCAGCTGACACTTAGTAACACAAGTAGGCAGGTACCAGATACCACTTATTAACAGAGTTAGACATTTAGCAGCTAGTACTTAGTAACATAGGTAGGCAAGTACTTATTAACAGAGGTAGGGATTACTACGTGATATTTAGTAACACAGGTCATGATTTCCCACCTGAGACTTAATAACACAGGTGATCAATTACTAACTGACACTTAGTAACACCAGTAGGCAGGTAGCGGGTGACAATTAGTAGCACAGGCACACATTTCCGAGCTGATACTGCGTAACTCAGGTATGCATTTAACAGTTGATATTTAGTAACACCAGTAGGCAGGTAGCGGGTGACAATTAGTAACACAGGCACACATTTCCGAGCTGATACTGCGTAACTCAGGTAGGCATTTAACAGTTGATATTTAGTAACACCAGTAGGCAGGTAGCGGGTGACAATTAGTAGCACAGGCACACATTTCCGAGCTGACACTGCATAACTCAGGTAGGCATTTAACAGTTGATATTTAGTAAAACCAGTAGGCAGGTAGCGGCTGACAATTAGTAGCACAGGCACACATTTCCGAGCTGATACTGCATAACTCAGGTAGGCATTTAACAGTTGATATTTAGTAACACCAGTAGGCAGGTAGCGGGTGACAATTAGTAACACAGGCACACATTTCCGAGCTAAGACTTCGTAATTCAGGTAGGCATTTAGAAGCTGACATTTAGTAACACCTGTAGGCAGGTAGCGGGTGACAATTAGTAACACAGGCACACATTATCGAGCTGAGACTTGGTAACTCAGGTAGGCATTAGCAGTTGACATTTAGTAACACCTGTAGGCAGGTAGCGGGTGACAATTAGTAACACAGGCACACATTTCCGAGCTGAGACTTCGTAACTCAGGTAGGCATTTAGAAGCTGACATTTAGTAACACCTGTAGGCAGGTAGCGGGTGACAATTAGTAACACAGGCACACATTATCGAGCTGAGACTTGGTAACTCAGGTAGGCATTAGCAGTTGACATTTAGTAACACCAGTAGGCAGGTAGCGGGTGACAATTAGTAACACAGGCACACATTTCCGAGCTGACACTTACTAACTCAGTTAGGCATTCATCAGCTGACATTTAGTAACACCAATAGGCAGGAAGCAGGTGAAAATTAATACCACAGCCCCACATTTATCACATGACACTTGGTAACTCAGGTAGGCATTTAGCGACTACCTGTGCGCATGCTTCTTGCGTGGCACCTGCCATCGTCCGTGGAGCATTAAGTGCGTCGGCAGATGTCATACGAGACGGCACCGAAGGCAACCCAAGACGACCTCCATTAGCTGCGCATGAGCACCATTTTGAATGTCGCCAGGGCATGGATGTAACCGGATATGACGTCAATGTATGATGGACCCTGTCAGCAGGGCCTTACTTCGCGAGTGTTTGTTTTTGTAGGTGTGTGTGTGGTGGTGGTGGTGGCGGGGGGGGGGGGGGTTATTATTGTGGTAGTATTGTTGGTGCTATATTCACAGTGTGAACAATGTGTGGGGAGCTATCGTTGGAATAGCGACAATAACCGTGGAAGCAAGCTTTAAGATGTCATAATCCGCTGGTTTTCAGTTTCTCTATAGGTTTGACCATTATTATATTAGCCTGGTAATGTTAGTTTATGTTACTTTAGCTTATGTTTTAATATTAATATATTAGCTTGCTAAATGATACTCAATTTTTACTTTAGAACGAAGTGAGTTTTACTTTCAGTTTGATTGGTTGGTTGATTGGTTATTGGAGTTTTACATCCTGGCCAAATATAAGGTCATATCAGGATGGGTACCGACTTGTGACAGTGCACACTCATGGCAATTTTATAATGCTGCCCCACTAGGAGCCCAGGCCACCAGCACCATGATCTGATATTCCACTCAGTCACATTATACTAACACTGAACCAGTCAGTATCACAATTCGGTACCCATCCTGATATGACCGTAGATGTTGTCAAGATGCTAAACTCCAACAACCAATCAAATAGTTCCGCGGTTCGAGTAGTGGCTAACCTTAAAATCACAGAAGCATTGAATTGCAATACCATCGCACAATATTCATCAAATTGAGCTATTTTGCAGGAACTAGTCGTTTAATTGCTGGTACGACATGACGATGGAATCAGCTCAGCTAGGTAGAGTAATGGTTAGTGTGTGGGTGCCGGGTGGGCAGGTGGCCGGATGGCGGGGAGGGTCAGGAGGCGGGCGGCAGGAAGACAAAGCTTTCCGCTGGTAGCAGAAATCATGCCTATCAGATGATAGACAGGGCGGGGCTCGGCAGGGTCAGGGCGCAGGGGATGGGGGCCGGGCAGGCACATCAAATGGTGACCAGCCGTCCAAGTGGCTTCAGCAGTGGCTTCTGCGCACTGAGTGGATTCCCACCAACTCACTCAGACCACTACCCTACCTCAACCATCTTCCTCATAGCTTTGCTGCCATGTCAGATGCTGGAATATCTCTGTGTGTGGATGAGTCCAGGCTTCCTTTCGTGAGCTGGTGGGTGTAGTTAGGGGTAGTGTGGGTGTTGGAGGAGGTTGGAGGGGGGATAGAGGAGGTGGGACGCGGGAAGGGGTCGGGAAGGGGAGAGGGGAGCTGGGGGGTCTGCTACAGGTACATCAGGGGAACTGGGCATCACGGGCACTTTGTGTGTTTCTGAGATAAGGAGGCTCTCTGGTAGAATGGGGCTTGCCCGACCTTCTTCGAGCCCTTCACCTCTACATCTCTCCCACCCACCCACCCACCCACCCCCTTAGACTCAGCCCTATCCAACCCACACTCACACTCACACTCACACTCACAAGCCACCCTCGGTGCGTTATCAATGCCCGTCAGTCCCATGTGTCTGTGTCATCCTCCGCTTTCCTGCCACCCACACAGAAATAACTATCCCCGTCTGCCATCTTCATGCATCACCCAGGAAGCACCGGACGAATCGCTAGAGCATGGACCTCGCATGCGGGAGATCGGCGGTTTGGTTCCCGGTCGAGTGAAACAAATCGCTTACAAAATTGATACTTGTCACTTCCTAGTCCGGCGCTCGGCATTAATAGGATATGGCAAGGACTGGTTAGCTCAGTGTCAGGATAATGTGACTGACTGGGATATAGGATCATGGTGCTGGTAGGATGTTTTCCGAGAGGGGCAGCATTATGAAGTCACCATGAGTGTGTACTGTCACAAGTCAGTAACCGTCATCATATGATCTTGGCAGGATGTAAAATTCCAACAACCAACCAACCGGCAAGTTTCAAGCACCAGGCCAAAGTTGTATCAAAGCAGATCGTGGATGCAATCTGGCCACAGCGGATGTCCTGGTTGGCGACTTTATGGCGGAACTGATGGAGTGCATGAATCCCTTTAACTGTCACCTCATTCAATGAATAGATAATATATTATATATATTATATATATTATATATATTATATATAGATATATGATATATAATATATGATATATTATATATTATATATCATATATCATATATTATATATTATATATTATATATTTAACATTATATATTATATATGATATATATTGCATTGTCTCGGATGTGACGAAAATGGGAATATTGTGTCCAGAGCAGGAATCGAATACACGACTCTTAGATTTCGGTCTAGAGTGCTAACCATTACACCAGCTAGGCTCTCTGATGTCATCACCCCCTTTAAACATCCATGTTCTGTGATTAGTTAATGAAAATATTTCTGACCGTCCTTCTGAATCCCCGTATCCTGCTGTCAGCATTAGCTTCTCCTACACTCTCCTCTCTCCTCCCGTTCGCCCCCTCCTACGCCCCTCCTTTCTACCATCCTCCCCTGCTCTCCCCGTACCCTCCTCCAATCCTGTCGTCCTCCCGTCCTCTCATCATGCCCTACTGCTCCCCTCCTCCCCTCCTCCCTCCTCTCCTCCTCCCCTCCTCCTCCTCTTCCCTCATTCCCTCCTCCTCTCCTCCTCTCCTCCTCTCCTCCTCTCCTCCTCTCCTCCTCTCCTCCTCTCCTCCTCTCCGCCTCTCCTCATCTCCTCCTGTCATCCTCTCCTCCTCTCCTCCTCTCCTCCTCCTCTTCTTCCCTCATACCCTCCTCCTCTCCTCCTCTCCTCCTCTCCTCCTCCTCCTCGTCTCCCTTCTACTTCTCTCCTCCTCTCCTACTCTCCTCCTCCTCTCTTCCTCTCCTACTCTCCTCCTCCTCGTCTTCCCTCATACCCTCCTCCGCTCTTCCTCTCCTTGTCTCCTCCTCTCCTCCTCCCCTCCTCTCTTCCTCTCCGCCCCTCCTCCTCTCCTCCTCTCCTCCTCTCCTCCTCTACTCCTCTCATCCTCTCATCCTCTCCTCCCCTCCTCCTCTCCTCCTCTCCTCCTCTCCTGCCCTTTTCCCTCCCTCACCTCCTCTCCAGATCTCATCCTCCGCTCCTCTGCTCTTTCCCTCCTACCCTACTCCTCTCCTCTCATCCTCCCCACATCTCGTACCCCCCCCTTCTTCCCTCCTCCCCTGCGTCCCTCCTCCCCTCTTCCCCTCCTCCCTCCTCCACCCACCCTCCCAGTGCTCTGACAACCTCATCGAGTGTCCAATAGATGATTACCCCTGGTCTCACTGTTCCATATTTATGGCCCATTGCAGGGATCCCAAGGCTCAAGCTACTATCTGTCACTGTCCAGTTATTTATATATGTCCAACTGCTCCTCCCCTTCATCCCTACTTCTACTGGTGCTGTCACACTACGACGTTTCTCACCGGTGTGCCGGCAACGCGCAACATATTTGCAACCTGTCGAGAGACTTCCAACTTTTCGGCGTTTTGGGAGAAAGTTTGACGGGGTGCAGCGTGTTAGTGGCGTGTTGGTGGCGTGTTATTGGCGTGTCATTGGTGTGTTAGTAGCGTGTTATTAGCATGTTATTAGTGTGTTATTAGCATGTTATGTTTGTAGCACGCTGGTGGTGTGCTGATAGCGTGTTGGTATCGTGTTAGTACTGTGTTAATGCATACACACACGCCATCAACACGTCGAGACGCGCCGGCAACACATCCAGACCCGCCACCAGCACGTCCAGACATGCCGGCAACACCTCCAACGCGTCGAGAAATGCTGGAGCAATGGCAATAGCGTGTCCACTACCCATCGATGGGACATTAATGACGCGCCGATGGAACGGTAGCAGTTTGGCGAAAAAAATGCCAACGTTAATCGACGTTGATCAACGTTCTGCCAGCATTCCGCCGGCGCGCCGGCAACGGGTATTGACGTGTTGGTAATGCGTCCCTAATGCACCCTCCAACCCGTTGGCTCGCGTCGGGGCGCGTCAAAAGTTGTGTGCAAGCACAAAACGATCGGCGTGACCCGACGTGTGCCGACGGCCGCCGACATGTCGATTCACATGTTGCTATCAGTCAATGTGTACCGACGTGTACCGACGCACCGGTAACGCATCCCGACGCGTGCCGACGTTTCGACCAGAAAGGCAACACGTCGACGCGCGTTGGTGAGAAACATTGTAGTGCGACAGCACCATAACCCTCAGCCAACATTCTCTCTTGTGTCCTTCAGCTTTCAGATGATCCATCCCTGCACGCGAATAAGCGAATGTATTTAGATCCCTAATTAGGAGCGTACATTAATTAATACACCTCTGTTTATACAGATGTTGAGGTGATGAAAGCATTCCAATAAGATCAGTCAACAGTTTGCCACTAGATCACATTAGAAATCAGGAGGAATGGCCAAATAATGAATGTGTCCACTTTCCAAGTGACAGAGTATTGGGTTAAAACTTATTTGAACCAGTTTCAAACATGGTGAGCCAAACCGATTAAAGATGGATGTTTTTCGCTCCTTAGCCTGATGTTTGGCATAACTAGTGTCGTGGGGGTGATGAAAATGGGAAATATTGCGCCTAAAGTGGGACTCGAACCCACATCTCTTTGCATTCCAGGCCAGTGTGCTAACCATTACACCAGCTAGGCCCCGTGACATCAACACGCCTACATGGCTATGCGGCTCCTTGCCTGAGAGGTCAGTGCAGACCACTACACTAGGATAGGACAAGGAGCAGTCAAATGAGCAAGATCAGTTGTGCCTGATTGAAAGCTACCCTTTTGAATCAATAAATATAATAAGAACAAATTAAAAATATTATGCAGTCTGTTCAGTAAAATACTCCTAGTCTAGGGAATAAGATTGGGTTCTGAAAAAGTAGATTTGATGTTGTGATCTTGCTTATTATTGTAATAGTTGTAGCTTCATTGTATCTAGATATATAACATGGATAGAGATGTGTGAAATATACTACATACAATAAAAAGTATATATCCTGAGTCATTTGTGTATATGGACTATGTCCATAAGCATGGCCATGAGTATGTATCTCATGTATATATATATATATATATATATATATATATATATATATATATAGTTAGTGGTCATTCCTGAACGGCCAGAAGTGTTCATATCTTATTCTGTCGAATTATTATCGAATCCTCATTTATCCACAACATGTAAAAGCACACAATCAATTATGTCTCAACATATGTATTCTACACATGGAGAGAGACATATATATAGATGTATATATATTTGAGACTGTCTCAAAAGATGCTAAGCAAAATGGGACAAAACTGTGTCCATTGTAACAATCAACACACTATCTGCTTATGCATTTGCTCCGGATAAACTGATTTGTTTTTTACATGGTGTTTCATAATCACAATAGAATACATATTGATTTGAAGCAAATGTCCTTGTGTTTTCAGTGTAACCGTTTCTGTGCTATTTTGTGTCAATCATTACAATGGACAAAACAATAAGAAGAGTTACACCTTTTGAGACAGGCTCATATGCATACTAATTTAAATAAGTTTGTATATATCTAAATAGATTTGTAATGATATAGATTGATATAGATTGATATAGATTGACATAGATTGATATAGATTGATATAGATTGATATATATTGATATAGATTGACATAGCTTGATATATATATTGATATATATTAATATAGATTGATATAGATTTATATATATTGATATATATTGACATCGATGTATATAAATTGTTCTAGATTGATATAGATTGGTATAGATTCATTAAAACATATATTTATATATATGGATATATATCTTATATTAATAAAGTTTGATATATTTCTATATTTTGATATAGATTGCTGCAGATTGATATATATTCATTTAAAAAATAGGTATATGCACACTGATATTTGTATATTATATTTAGATATTTAGATATATGTCTATATATTGACATATTTATATATAAATTACATAAGTATGTCTATATATATTTATAATATATTTAAATGGCAACATGATTCCTTGTACAGCCAAGTAAAGCAACCACCAATCAATCAAACCATGCCCAATATATTTATATCTCCCAGCTCTGGGCAATATTTCACCCTTCAACAAACAGTTGGCTCAGAGCAATATTTCATTATTCAACAAACAGTTTCGCCATAGCAATCAATGCAAGTTGTGACCGACTTGTAATTTAGTAACAAATGCCACCTCCAGGTGAACGATTGATTACTCTTCCTCCAGGGCTTCTCCTTCACACCTGATACACACACAGAACCACTTTAGTGTTTATGTATGTGAATGCCACTTGCCAGCTGGTCTCTGTTTCTCACAGGCTCTCACCAAAGCCTGTGAGCTATAGCCTATTTCTGCTTCTCTCATATTCAGGAACCTCGGAATCTGCAGCGTTCAAACTGTCACAGGGACGCGGCAGGAGAGGGGTAATTTATGACACGACCTTTAGTCTTTCGCCGCCATTGCCATCCCTCAGGGTTGACCTTCAAATTAAGGATGACCTCTGCAAGCGATCAATAACGAGGGGAGGTTGCGGGGGAGTGGGGGGGGGGATGCTAGCAAGGAGGTGGGAGAATCATTTGTAGTTGTGTGTGAGGATGTGTATGTGTGTGTTGTGCTGGTTATTGTTGATTTTATTTCATATTTTTGTCTTTTGTCAATGTTTTTCTTTGGTTGTACCTATTGCTTGCTTTGTTTTTGTTTATAAGTGACGATAGAGGTTAAGGTCTGAGTGAGGTTGATGGGGTTAGTTACATGTATTTTAAGAAGCACTCAATAGAACCCGTCCATGCCGTGGTTAAAAATAGATTAGGCTACTGGCTGATGCAAGGTCACGATGTACATGTGTTATGGTTTGTTTTAGACGAGCATAAGTTATATATAGTTGTTTCTATGGAGAGGGCTTGTGTCTGCGTGTTAGCCTATATTTAGAAAATACAACACTCACATGTGTGACTCTTCAGGTTATCCTGGAGAATAACACCAGAAGTGAGACTGTTGTTGTGTTTGGAGATGCCTGGATGTGTTTGTTGACTACTGGGATATGACGAGGATTGGATGATGCAGTGTCATGCCAACTTTAATTGATGTTAGCGGCTGAACGATGAAAATATCAAATTTTCAAATCCAAAACAATTATCTAGATATAAATTGCCTATATTCAAACAAGGAGGAAAGCGTAGCGGTGATGGGGTGGACAAGTCTTTATTGTTGTCTGGGCTAGCAATTATATGCCTACCAGTTACAAAGTTTGAAATCTGAGCACCGAATGAAGAAATATGGCGGCCCGGCTGCAGAACCCGCCATTTTGGCGCCAACTCACGTAGTGAGAAGATGACGATTAGCATGAGATTTTTAGAGAAAAGGTGTGAAAACCCACGAACCAATCAGCTGGAAGTAGGGTGGACTTGTGTGCCCACCGGATGTAACGTTCAAGAAATAGGGGTTGAAACATGTCATCCTACTTACTCAAATGCAATTGGAACATTGAAGCAAATTCAGATTGATTTAGCAAAGACAATACTGTTTTCATCACCCTACCCACAACTCTGGTTGATGTGACCAGGTTCCTCCTATACACGTTACATACTGTGTGGTTGATGAAGCTACCCTATGTAGGTATATTATATGTAAGCGCATTGCCTGTATTATGTAATAGCAAGCGTAAATAACGTACAGAGGTAAACCCGTTTATAAAACGATTCAAACTCCCAGGAGGTAGCGGTGGAGGCAACGGTGGAGGCGACGGGGTAGGCGGCGGGGAGGCAGCGGGGGAGGCGCCGGGGGAGGCGGCGGGGAAAGTTGTGGTGGAGGCGGTTGTGGAGGCGGTGGTGGAGGGGGCGGGGGAGGCGGCGAGGAAAGCGGCGGGGGGAGGCGGCGGGGGAGACGGTGGTGGAGACGGCGGGGGAGGCGGCGGGGGAGACGGCGGGGAGGCAGTCGGGGAGGCAGTGGGGGAGGCAGTGGGGGAGGCGGCAGGGGAGCCAGCGGGGGAGGCAGTGGGGGAGGAGGTGGGGGAGGAGGCGCCGAGGCAGGCGGCGGGGCAGGTGGCGGGGGAAGTGGTGGTGGAGGCGGTGGTGGAGGCGGTGAAGGAAAGCAGTGGGAGAAGCGGCGGTGGAGGCGGCGGGCGAGGCGGGGGGAGGCGGCGGGGGAGGCGGCAGGGAAGGCGGTGGGGGAGGCGGTGGTGGAGGCGGTGAGGGAAGCAGTGAGATAAGCGGTGGTGGAGATGGCGGGCAAGGTGGGGGGTGGGGGTGGGTGGGGGTGGGGGGGGGGGGGGGCAAGGCGGGCAAGGCGGGGGGAGGCGGCAGGGAGGCTGCAGGGAAGGCGACGGGGGAGACGATGGTGGAGACGCTGAGGGAAGCAGTGAGATAAGCGGTGGTGGAGGCGGCGGGCAGGGCGGGGGGGGGGGGCGGGGAGGCGGTGAGGGAAGCAGTGAGATAAGCGGTGGCGGAGGCGGCGGGCAGGGCGGGGGGAGGCGGCGGGGAGGCAGTGTTGGACGCGGTGGAGGTTATGGGTTGATGGGGCGGTGAGATCCCGTGAAATGAGTACCAAGTTAGGTGTTACTTTGAGTCAGTTGTGGGTGTGACTGTTTCGATCAGCACTGAGTAACCTCGGCCACCCCCAGAACAGACAATGTGGCCCACACACGCGGGTCTGCCCGCCCCCAACGCGCCCCGAGCCCGCCACATCCCCGCCCTACCCCGCCCACAGTTCGTACCCTTGGGGATCGGTAGGCGGGCTGTGGAGCTGTGGGGCTGGGAGGCTGTGGGGCTGTGGGGCTGTGGGGCTGTGGGGCTGTGGGGTTGTGGGGCTGTGGGGCTGTGGGGCTACGGGGGCGGGGGAGTTACACGCACCCTCAAGCACAACCTCCCACATTCCAATACACCCGCGTATTCAATTAATTATCATGGCCTTTCCTCCCCACTCCCCTTTTTTTTGGTATTTATTATTTGGTGGTGTGGTGGCTTTTGGGCAGAGTGCTGGAGTGAGGGTGCTGGGGGTGCTATGGGATGCCAGAGGTGCCGTGGGGTACGAGGGGTGATGTGGCGTGCTAGTTGTGCTGTGGGGTGATGGAGGATGGCAAGCGATGCTGTGGGGTGTTGGCGGGTAATGTGGGGTGCTATGGGGTGATGTGGTGTGATATGGGGTGATATGGGGTGCTAGGGCTGCTATGGGTGTTGTGGGGTGATGTGGGGTGTTGTGGGGTGTGGTGGGATGATGTGGAGTGGTGTGGGGTGCTAGGGCTGATATGGGTGGTGTGGGGTGTTGTAGGGTGTTGTGGGGTGATGTGGGGTGCTGTGGGGTATTGTAGGGTGCTAGTTTGTTTGTTTGTTTGTTGTTGTTTTACATCCTAGCAACATCTAAGGTCAATCAGGTGGTACGTTGTGACAGTGCGCCTCATGGCGACTTTATAGTGCTGTCCCACTGGGAACCAGGCGCCGGCACATGCCTGTATCCACTCAGTACAGTAGACCTGGCACCGTCCTGCCTACCTAATAGCGAGGCCTGGCTGGAAGTGACAAGTATCATTTTAAGTCTGGGTTTGACTCGACCGGCCGAACCACGCCCACGACTACAGCACGGAGACGGACCCTATCTTCGCCCCCGTTGGTCCTGTAGGTGCTGGGCTGAGGTGATGTGATGTTGGGGGTGTAGGGCTGATATGGGTGATGTGGGGTGGTGTGGAGTGATATGGGGTGATGTGGGTGTTGTGGGGTGTTGTGGGGGGATGTGGGGTGCTAGGGCTGATATGGATGTTGTGGGGTGTTGTGGTGTGTTGTGGGGTGCTCTGAAGTGATGTGAGGTGTTGTGGGGTGATGTGGGGTGTTGTGGGGTGCTGCATGGTGTTGTGGAGTGATGTGGGGTGTTGTGGGGTGATGTGGGGTGATTTTGGGTCATGTGGGGTGCTAGGGTTGATATGAGGGCGCTGGGGTGTTGCGAGGTGGTAGGGGTGGTATGGGTAATGTGGGGTGATGTGGGGTGAGGTGGGGTGATGTGGGGTGAGGTGGGGGTGATGTGGGGTGTTGTGGGATGCCAGTGGTGAAGTGCCGTGCTAGCAGTGCTGGGTGATGTGGGATTATGTGCGGTGCTGTGGGGTGTTTTGGAGGTGTTAGGGGGTTGCTAGGGGAGGTGGGGGTTAGACAGCGAATACACTTCATGATTTAGGGTGGGAAATGGGGGCCCGGCATGCAACAGGGAGATTCCGCCCGCCTTCCCTACCCCTCTCCCCCCTCACCCACTCCCGCTTCCCCCCTCTCCGCGATCCGCCGACCTGTTACCCCTGGCGGCGACCTCTGCGCTCATTATGAATGCAAATAGGTCAGGGGTTAATGGGCGGGCCGAGGGTTCATTAGCCAATGGGACGCAAGGCGCCAACGCGCATGCGCGGATAGACTACGGCGCAGGCAGACTCGTCTGGGTATCCAGGCTGTGTCAACACGTGTGTGGTTGTAGAGGGAGTGAGTGTGGGTGTGGGTGTGGGTGGGCGGTGTCTGGTGGGGGGAGAGGAAAGAGAGGGGAGAGGGAGAAGTGGAGGAGGGGGGGTGGGGGGGGGGGGGGGGGGGAAGAGGAATGGTGCTTGCGTGCATCCTTTGGGAGCCTCTCGGCTTAGTCATATCCCATTTAGCGTGCGGCCTATATTACTGCCCCCTTCCTGTTCTAATGGTAATTGTTGCCGGGGAATTATTGGTCAATATGAGGGTTCATGAATAGCATTAGGCGCCGTGGTCGTGGGTGGCTGCACGCGCGGAGTGCGCGGGGGTCGGGGTGGGGGGACTCAACCACGTGACCCTGAACCACGTGACCAATGACAAGCTCTGCCTCCTCTTGAAGTGTTAGCTACCCCTTTCTTTCTTTGTTTTCTTCTCTTTTCTTTTTTCGCCTTTTCTTCTTGTTTTGGGGTTTTGGGTGGGTTTTTTTTAAAGCTGCAATATCTGATCGTTTAGCATTTCTGAGATATTTTGTGAATGGATATATATTTCCGGAACAGACGAGAAGAATGGAGAGAGCAGTTGCGAGCTTCCACTTTCGAATGTTGTGGCTTCAAAAACTCATCCAAGTCAAAGCGATGACATACACAACTGATACTTGTCACTACCTATCCTGGCACTCGTTAAAGTTGCATAGTCCGATGGTTTTGAATTTCTACATTTTTTCTGAGATAAATATATTAGATCAATCACTAGTGTCTGCTTTACATTAGTTCAAAGTTTCTTTTATTTTAAATGGTAATTTTTTTAGATATTTCGAGTGCAAACATGGAAAATTAGTTTTGGCAAGCTTGCCAAAACTCTGACACCATAGACTTCTGCAGTACCATGTTCTGTTAAATTGACCCAGTATTGCCTTCTACACAGAAATAATTGCTTAATAAGTGCATCAGTATATAAGTTAGATATGTAGAATCAAATCTAAATAATTATTTTGGTTTTGAAAATTTGATGCTTCATCGGACTATGCAGCGATAATAGGATCAGGCAAGGACTGCTTTGTTCAATGTGACTGAGTGGGATATTGGGAGACGGTGCTTGGTAGCCCAATCTTCCGGTGGTGCATCACTATAAATCTGCCAAGAGAATACACTGTCACATGTCAGTACCTGTTATGAATGACCTTAGATTTACTAGAACATCAAACCCAAACAAACAAAGATATATTTGGATGATCGTCATAACCTACATTTAGAGAACTGTCTAGCCAGGATCTTGTCATTACTAGGATAGGCCAAGGAATGGTTTGTTCAATGTGACTGAATAGAATATTGGGTCATGATGCTGGTAGGACAGTCTTCTAGTGGGACGGAGTTATAACGTTGCCAAGAGTGCAGGATGTCACAGGTCAATACGTGTTATGATATGACCTCAGATTTACTAGGACATAAAACCCAAACAAATAAACAAACAAAGAAATATTTGGGTGAGCGTCAGAACCCACATTTGCAGTAACTTTGCAGATATTTGAAGTGAAACCTTGCAAATTGACAGGATAATGTGACTGAGTGGGATATCGGGTCATGATTTCCCAGTTGGGCAACACTATAAATTGACCATGAGTGTGCACTGTTTCAAGTCGGTACCCGTCTTGATATGACCATAGATTGGTTGGTTGTTGGGAGTTTTACGTCCTTGCAACATCTAAGGTCATATCAGGACGGTATGACCTTAGATGTTGCCAGGATGTAAAACTCCAATAACCAACCAACTAGGTGGTGCCCGGCACAATGCCTTGGGGCACGGGACCGATGCCCTTCGACCTCCTCCTTCACCTGGTGTTGTGTCTCAGCACTTACTGGGAGTTACACTCCTCTCAGCCACCCACCCCCACGTACTCACCTCCATCACCCCACTCCACACCACCCCTACACAGCATCCATTCCCCATCCATCCCGACCTCCTCCAGTACTCACCTGCTCCCTATTGTCTCCACATCGTGTCCCGCTCCCGCCAACCACCTGATGCTGCGCGCCCAGTTTACTAGCAAGTTTGCTGACTCCAACTAGTGCCGGAAGTGTTGCTATATAGAGTAAAACCTCTCTAACCTACCACATCCACATGAAGTGGGATGAAAACATTAATAAACTTAAAGAAATTGAACCATCTGTGGGAAAGCCACCACAGACTCATGCGGGAGGTAGGCAGGACCAAGTGGTCCTTAGCCGCTGACGTATTGGCCACTCGTGGCTTACACATGCTTTTCTGCTCAAGGGGGAACCTCCCCCTGTGGCACTTTTTGGCGAAATATCGGGAGATATCTGGAAGCGTTATGCATGCGTTAGGCACGCGTTGGTATTCGTTGATGGATGGCGACAGTCGGCGGCGCATGTCATCTGATCGGCGAAGTTTTCTGCTTGCACAAAACTTTGACATCCAACAACGTGCGACAATGCACGGGTGCCAATATTATGGCTACATTAGGAGCATGTGGAGATCACTGGAATAATATTATGCAAAGACTAGGCAGACGCCGCAAGCGTGAGGGTCGTTACCACACATTGCGCCAAACGGTTGCTATTTGCTGTTTTATGTCCTACCAATAGCTAAGGTCATATCAGGATGGCGTGACAAACTTTTACCACAACGTCGGACGCACGCTACCAATACGTTTCGCTGACGTTTGATGTGTCTCGATGATTAAAAGTGATTTTGCGCATTGGCGGCACGCCAGCGAGATACGTCATAGTGTGACAGGGCTACAAATCAACCATTTAAATTTGGTCCGATGGTCAGTCGATTTAGATAGGTTTGACTATATCTGATGTATAACAAATTATGCGAGTATAAAGATACGTAAGGGAATTATTATCATTATTGTTATACTCTGTAAGACCCAACACTGTGCCGTTGCCGCCACCTTTGGCCTCCTCGCCTCCACCTGATGTAGACCAGTGTCAGTTGCACCAGAGTACTATATATAGTGCAGTTCCCGCGAGCGAGGTTCCCGCGCCTGTTAGTATTAGGGACAGTAACCGCCGGTGGTGGTGCCATAGGTCGGACCGGGGATGTCCAGGAAGGCGGATAGAAGCAATGGTAAATACATTCTCCGGTGGGAGTGAGGTTCCAGCGCCCATAGGTACAGGAAAAGGCAGTG
Source organism: Branchipolynoe longqiensis (assembly GCA_030323885.1). NCBI lineage: Eukaryota > Metazoa > Annelida > Polychaeta > Phyllodocida > Polynoidae > Branchipolynoe > Branchipolynoe longqiensis. Next base: position 10,296,395 of record CM059188.1, on the reverse strand, counting down.
CTGGGGATACCGGTCCCTCAGGAGAAGGACAGGAAGGTGGATATAATGAATCTGTACAGATGTAATATAAGAATAAAGAAATATCACAATGACAATGAGTAGTTCTCTTCCACGCCTTTATACTCACATAATATATTATACATCACATAATAATAATGAACTAGTTCCCTTCTGCACCTTTTTACTCGCATAATATGGTATACATCACATAATTATAATGAAGTAGTTCCCTTCTGCGCCTTTTTACTTGCATAATATATTATACATCACATCATAATAATGAAGTAGTTCCCTTCTGCGCCTTCACACTCGCTATGCTGCTGACATGGCGTAAAGCAACCACCAATCAATCAATCAATAATAATAATGAACTAGTTCCCTTTTGCACCTCATACTGTAATAATATGGTATACATCACATAATAATAATGAACTAGTTCCCTTTTGCACCTTTTTACTCGCATAATATGATATACATGACATAATAATAATGAAGTAGTTCCCTTCTGCGCCTTTACACCGTCATAATAAGCTATGCCTCGTATATGTGATATATATGAGCTTAATTTACATATGATATATGCAGAATATAGCCAGTATATCCCTCTTCTAACTAATGTATCATATAGGATACAAACATTTCCTGATCACCAGAGCCAAGCCGTTATTAATTTACCCTTTTATAACGATAAAACCATAGTACTACAACTAAATCACAGAGATATACTGTGATTATAAAACGGTAAGTTAAAAACAGCTACTTTGGCTATGGTGATTAGGAAGTGCTTGTATCATATGTGATACATTGGTTACTCGAGGGGTATATCCTGAAAGGACACCTAGAGAAGCCACATATAATATTGCTGTGGCGTGCATTCTCCGCCGCTCATTCAGAAACACCTCCGAGCAGCTCAATCTGATACACCTGACAATGGAGCAACAGGTGCAACCATATTACACATTTCTACTGGGCGTATTGCCGAGAGGGCCAATCCCCTTAATGCCCTGCGCTGACTGGACCGACTAGACACGACATGACACGATTCGTATTGCGATCAACTATCCGGGCAATGTGGGATAAGTCGCGTTGTGAGGGTTGGGTGACGGGAAGGTTTTGTCTCCTTCAGGGACACTTGGCTGATTATTTAAAAATGTGGTAACGTGGTTGCACCATATATTCCTTACGTGAGAAATTACTAATTTTTAAAGTTGCATAATTCTCTTGGGTTGTAGTAATTTTTCTGAGATAACTAGGTTAAATTGATTGGTATAATCTACTTTACTTTAATGTAACCTTTAGTGGTATGCGGGTAATGCAGTACCTGGGATACCTTAGGTGCTAAAATACCTCAGGGAGTTTGACGCCCCTGCCTTGCCAAGTTGTAAACCACTGCCGTGTGGTACAAGTTCTGGTTCTTGATAGAATCAAAGGCTAAGGGAGCAAACCCTAACAGAAAACCATATTATTGTGGCAGCATTAAGGGCATTGATGAATGGAACTCCCAACATCTCCCGACCAGCCACTGCAGAGACAAATAGTTTGCGCCTGTCTTGACATGTTCTTGCCGGTGTGAGACCTCTATTTGCTCCCTGAGAGAGTGCCGCTAGTAACTTGCAAAAGCCAGCAGCACTTCAACACTTTGCAAGCAACTTTTATGAAATGTACAACCACACAAAGCGGCAGTTAAGTAATGAAAGCAGTCTTTGTCCCATTGCGACTGACAGCATGATGATGATGAGTTTAAATGGCTAACCTTTGAGATATGTAAAGTGCAAACATGCCAAATTAACATTGCAAAGAACACCAAAACTCTGACACTATAGACTTATGCAGTAACAAGTTCTATTAAATTGCCTTAGCAGTCCCTTCTATGTGACAACAATTGATTCCTAAGCGCATTAGTATCTAAGTCAGTTATGTAGAATGAAATCTAGGTGAGTGATTGGGTTTTGAAAGTGTCATGCCACATCGTACTATGCAGCTTTAAGAAAATATTCCAATGCAAGAAATATTAACTTCTAGCACTAACACTAACCCTCACCATAATCCTAACCCTAACCATAACCCTAAACCTGCCCCTAAGTCAAACCCTAATCCAAGTCTAATCCTAAACCAAGCCCTACTTCTAAACCTACACCTAACCTCGACCATAACCCTTAACATTATTAATAATAACCATATGTTAAGTGGTGATATGCACTTGGACAGATTGGTCCCTACATAGTGAGTTGGACCTAAAATAGTTCATTATCTGATGTCATGCAGGAAAGAAATAGGTTAAATTACCTATGCAAAGTCAAATGGCTTCAGTGTGACCATTATTCAAAGCAGTGTTTGTGCAATCCAGCCATACTCACATACTCTCCATAACTGTGCACTATGCATTGTGCATCTGACTGTCGTATCATGCTGTCAGGGCAGTCAGAGCTAAGCATGAGGAACATGAGATAGCCTGGCCCAGATAATATGTGCGAAATAAGCGCACTAGCTATTAAACGCGCTAGATGAAGTTCCTTGGCGTTGGATGGCCAGCAACGTACCAGATCCACTCACCTTCACCATAATTAAACCAACGCAAGACAAGTACAGTATAAAGTGGCATTTATTCTTACTATTTCGTTGTTACATTTAAGCCATGAGATGTTTGATTTATTAAGATTTCGAGGATTTCAGGCACGTAGCCCTATGAATGTCAGTTATAGTTGGGCTGGGTGGGACGGCAAATCCAAAGGAGAGAACACGTCCTGCCGATCGAAAGGCTCTGGTCAAAGTGTCTATAGAGAAAATGCGCCACATCTCATTATGGAAATTTACAGAAGATGGCGCCACAGTCGGAGCATTTATTATTAAGCAGGACACTATAGATGGCGCCACCAGTCGCCTCGATGTTTAGTATGTACTTTTTCTTGCGGGTTAAATTACCGATGTTGAAATGAACATCCACAATTCCTGCAATAATCATAGATTTAGGTGAAAATTGTTATTACCAGAGATATAATTGGTCGTAATGCTAGCATTGCGTTTGATTCGTGGCGGGGAAGGAGCGCCCCCCCCCCCTCTCTCCTCTCCCCCCCCTGCATAGACCGTTGGACTATTACATAACCCCCCCCCCCCTCTCTCGGCCCTTATAACCGGCCGCCCTAGCTGCTCCTAGCCACTCGCCTTCATCACCCTCCAGGCCCGGACCTATTTTCTATTTGGCTCCCATCACACGAGGCAATATCACGCTCCACCTCACGCGACACGCCGCACGCACCTCAGACGACGCCGGCCGCCTCACACCACCTCGCCGACCGGGCCCACACTCTGATACTCTCAACCATCATGCCAGCCGGCTCACGCCCCCGGGGCCGCCCCCCGGGCCGCCGCGGATCCCGCCGAGGCCGGAGCGCCGAGGCCGCCTCGCACGATGCCGCCTCCGCGACCTCCACCGCCCCCAGCCTCCAGTCGGAGGCCACCTCCTGGGCGAGCGCCGTGGACGCTCGCATGGACGCCCAGGCCGCCGCTATGCACAGCCAGGCCGGCGCCATCGACCACCTCACGGCACTGGTCGAGTCACTCGCCCTCGCCCCACCTCGGGCCTCGCTGGATCAACCGCCCCCGCCTCCGCCTCGGGCCCCTGCCGCCCCGTCCATAGCCGAGCGGATAGCAGAGATGCTGCAGGACATCGCCGCCGGGACAGGAAGGGGGGCCGCCCCCACCGCGCACCCTCGCCTCCTCCCCGCCTCTCCGATGCCGACGCCCGCCCCCACGACCTCCAGCGATGTCCACCCGACCTACCAGCCCTACCTCCGCCGCGGCCACTACGCCACCCAGCAGGCCGCCTCCGCCGCCCCCCAGCCCGCCGCCATCTACCCGCCTCCCGACCGCTCCCCCGCATCCGCGGCCGACGCAGTGAGGGAGATCCTGGAGTCCGCCGAGGCGCAGGGAAGCGGACGCCGAAAAGGTATTCCACCAGGCTATCTTTTCCCCCACGATTTGATAGAGAGGGGACCCGAGGGAAAGGCTTTAAAGCGAGGCGAGGCCACAATGGAGGAATATAACCTCGCCCTGCGCACCCTTGAGACCCACCCCTCCTTCCCCACCGACGGCCTTCCGGGACTACTACATCACAACATGACAGTCCTCCGAGACGCCATTACACATCCCTGGCCTACAGTCCGGCGTTACTCCGAGGCCATATTTGCCTGGATTGCCGATGGCCGCCTCCCGGAGGGCTGGCGCGACCCGGTGGCAATCAACACTCTACGCATGGACATTATCACCGCCCCCGCGACTGCCTCCGGGGGCGGCGCCAGACCCCTCCTCCCCACCCGAGCTCGCCCCACCCCCACCCCCACCCCCACACACTCCCGCCCCTCCGGCGCCGACCCACGCACACCCTACACCCGAGAGGCATACGGGATACCCTGCCCCGCCTGGAACAGGGATCCCGCCTCATGCGACCTCGCCCCCCCCGGCGAGGCCCACGGCGACCAGGGCGCGAGGAGGAGGCACGCATGCGCTTATTGTGCGAATGTGCGCCGTATCCTCACCGTTCATAGCGAGGCGGTGTGCTATACAAAGCGCACCCGCGACCGCCCCTCACCCGCCCCCGCGATCACCTCGCCGGATTTTTAGCCACGTCGCCCGCCGTTATTACCAGAGATATAATTAGCAAATTTGACCAGCAATGGAATATATCAGTAATAACAATAAGAAGAACATTTATCATTTTCTTTTGATAAGGTGTATATACATTCTACATTTTGGTGAGTGACTTTAGAGAAGATTTAAAATTAGATGTAAATAATGTTGTGCCATGACACCCTCAAACCGAATGTTTTGACAGCGTAAGCCAGGTCCACGGGCATAAGAACGATGCTCATACTAATTCAACAGGTAGGGGATCACAAACCCTGGCAAGAAACAATCATGAATATTTCTGATAGGACAAACACATCCTGACCGACCGACCACCATTGCAAAGAGACGCCATAAGATCAATTTTCCCCCAAGGGGTTGAGATGTCATAATCGTGACAATTAAGGCATGGCCGACTCGGGCAGGAAACTAGGTGAAAGGGACATGGCCCCCTAGCGGCCAGAACTTCGTGACACGCAGGTGTATACAGGTGTGCACAGGTGTGCAGACACATGATGCATCCACTTCTCATTGTGATATTTATTTAGATTGTTCTTGGAAATCAGAGCATCAAGCGCGCAAACAATCTTAAAGGTGCATAGTCTGAGGAAAACATCAAATTTTCAAAATGAAAGAAATTATCTAGATTTGATTGCACACATCTAACTTAGATACTGGTCCACCTATTAAACATTTGATGCCAGACAGAAGGGAACACTGAGGCACATTAAGAAAATATGTTACTGGAGAAGCACTCAGTCTCAGAGTTTTGGCATGCATGCCAAAATTAATTTGTTATATTTGCCTTTCGAGTATCTCAAAAGTTAGCTATTTAAAATAGAACCTACTTCAAACTAAAGTAAGGTAGATTATAATGATCAACTTCATACATTTATCACAGAAAATGACAGAAACGCAAAACCATCGGACTATGCAATTTTAAGCAGTGGATAAGTTGAAATATGAATTGTCACAAGCGACATAAGTCACGGAAATAGACATGGCGACAGAAAGAAATCTGAACTACGGCTGCAAATCAACTCCAACATTATAAGCAGTGGATACATATAAATATGGAATCATGACTCGTCAGCTTCCGGTACTACGACTTCCGGTGCGTCGACTTCCGGTACTACCACTGACTCGTGACCTAGTTCGGCTAAAAACAATATTCATTGTTACTGAATGGCAGGCCAACATAGCTTGCCAGAGATTGTATTACACGCAACCCACCTCATTGTATTTCTCTCTGATATCTGCCGACTTCCGGGCTCAATTTTATTTTTTAGCAAGAGTGGAACATTTGGGAATCGGTGGTAGTGCAGGAAAGGGTATTCAGGTGACGCCAGGAGTAAGGTTCGCCGAGAACGGCGGATTGCTAAAATAGGAAATAATGATCACGTTGTTTATATTCACGTAATATATTACATTGCACATATATATATGTGGACAGACATTCTACATTTGTTGTGAGTGAATTTAGATCAGATTTAAAATTAGATGTAAATAATGTTGTCCTGTGACGACCTCAAACTCAATGGTGTGACAGCGTAAGGTAGCTATGTCATTGGCATAAGAAGGGAGATCAGACTAATTCAACTGGTGGGAGATGGCAAACGCTGGTGAGGAAGTCATGGATATTCAAGCAAAACGCTGTCCAAAAATCGGTGCCCACCCTGATATGATTTTATTTGTTCCTATGATGCAAAACAATAAAAACAAATATTGTATATACAGTGTATAGTATTACCATATATATATATGTATATATATACACACATGCACTTGAACTTCCTGTCTTCCTGTCAGATACACACAAATACACACTCCACTATCAGTCTTCCATTGTTGTTCGTCACACATTCTCTGCCATTCCACCATTTTTTGCGTATTACATTTGTTGATAAAACAGGCAAAATTCCAATCGCAAGCAACTAGTTTTCTTCATTCCACTGCTCATTGCTTGATCTTAGGTATACCCAGCACCAGGCTAGGTAGCGACAAGGATAATATGGCAGCACTATAAAGTCGCTAGCAGTATGTACTGTCACAAGTTGGTACCTATATTGATAGGACCTTTGATGTTCCCAGGATCCCAAACCCCAACAAACAACCAAAGCGATTGAACCTAAGCCACGCCACACAGGAAGCGGATACTCAACTCATGTGGGTAATGTCTCCAACGCTCTGGCTTCTCCTTTCATGCATGCACCCACACTCACACCCACACCCACACCCACAATGACACCCACACCCACACCCTCACCCACACCCACACCCAGAATTTGTTCTTGAAGATTTATACTGCCTATTATGGATAAGGCTGACTTGTTTTCACCATTAGACAGTTTGTCGATAAAAAGCCCGAGCCTACACTTTTACCGACCCAAGGGATTTTTAACCTCCAACACCACATGGTATGAGAGCAACTGGCCTTTGATGTCACTGTAAGTTATACATGGCAGTGGAAATCCAAATTGGCAGAGGTCGGGCATGGGGAATCGAACCACCGACCTTCAGATTAGGAGTCCGACCTAGAAAAAAGTCAGACACTCTAACCACTCCACCACATAGAACACCACAATGACACCCAGACCCAGACCCACACCCACACCCACACCCACACCCACACCCACACCCACACCCACACCCGCACCCACACGCACACGCACACGCATACCCACACCCACGCCCACACCCACACCCACACCCCCACCCATACCCACAATGACACCCACACCCACACACACACACACACATCCACACCTATACCCATACCCATACCCACAAGGACATCCACACCCACACCCACACCCATACCCACAATGACACCCACACCCACATTCACACCCATACCCATACCCACACCCACACCACACCCACACCCACACACACCCACATCCACACCCACGCCCCCGCCCACGCCCACACCCACACCCATACCCACAATGACACCCACATCCACACCCACACCACACCCACACACACCCACACCCATACCCACAATGACATCCACTTCCACACCCATACCCACAATGACATCCACATGCACACCCACATGCACCCCCACATCCACACCCACACCCATACCCACAATGACACCCACCCGCACACCCACATCCACACCCACACCCATACCCACCATGACACCCACACCCGCAGTCACTCCCACACCCAAACCCCCATACCCATGTCCACACTCACAACCACACCCACATCCACACTCAGACACTCAAACCCATACCCAGACCAACACTCACACCCACACCCACATCCACTCCCATACCCAGTCACACCTACAATGACACCCATGCACACCCACACCCACACCCACACCCACACCCACACCCACACTCCACAGGCGCTCACACATGGATTCAGACTTCCCCACTCCCCCCCCCCCCCCCCACCTCCCACAACCCACAAACAGCTCAGCCCTTTACTTCATTCCCAACTCCTCTTACACCACCTGACGCCCACACCTCATAGTGTGTCACCGAACCACCCCACCCCCCCACCCCCACCCCCACCCAGGCGGATCCCACCTTTCCCGCCAGGAGGTCACTGACCCGCTGACCCTCCCTCCATCCTCACTCTCCCTATCCCCTATGGGTCAGTCACGGCGGGGGTCAAGCAGAGTCCGAGAGGCCGGGGAGTGGAGGTGGAGGTGTGGGGGGCTGGGTGGTGGGGGGTCAGTCCACCTGGTGGCCGGGGTCACGGTGGCGCCACCTGGCGTGTGAGCGGGCTGACCTCCAGGCTGTTTGCACTGGGCATGTGTCACCTGGGCCCCGTCAATCCTCCGGCCACTGACCACTTGTCAGCTGACCAGTGGTCAGTTGGTGGCGCCACCTGGCGGCAGCGTGTTCCTGCCCTGGAGGAAGATGTTTATATGACAAACGCCGTGTGTGTGTGTAGGCGGAGTGCGGTTATTTATTGATGTGAGCGGCGTGTGTGAGTGTGTGTGTGTTTGTTTTGTAAAGGTGTCGCGATGCTTGCTCAGAGATGGATGTGTGCACACTGGGGGCAAACCAAATCACTTTTTGAAGTATTACCTTTTTACTTATATAGAGATAGTGATACTACGACTGTTATCGTTGTAATAATATCTGGTGTGTCCTGCTCCTATCACGCCTCCTGGGTGTGTGTGGGTATAGGTGAGGAATGAGTTGAGCGTCCGTCTTCAGTGTTGGTAGATCGTGGGATTCGAACCCATGGGTTCAAGCCCTAGTCGAGTCAAACCAATGACTTTAAAATGTATACTTGTCGCTTCCTACCCAGGCGTTTCGGCATTATAGACCCCTTTCAATGTTTATAAACATTGTGTATGCGCATGCAGCTTGGCTGTAGAACGAATGCACACTGCCATTGAGTTTGTCGGTATGCGCAGTGTGAAACGTCTATTTTATTCAAAATTACTAGAAATGCAGAACCCTAACCATATGAATTTAATATAATATGGTGCATGGGCATGCATCACTCCCACCTCCCATGTTCAGGGTTTTCTCACGCCACCCAATTATTGTTTCTCTCATTGTGTACATACCTCTTATAGCCAAACACAAGAATTATTATAATATATATATATATATATATATATATATATATACCCTGTACCTTTTATTTACTTCATATATTTTGTAGTAATACCTGAATAAACTATGATATATATGTATATATATATATGGTGTTGCATCCGCCGATGAAACAGGGGAAAGTTCATAGATAATTCAGATAACAATTGAACAAATATGCTTCATCAGTAACAGTTGCAACAAGATTCCTCAGTATTCCCTTCTAAACACCTACATTGCGTCGTTCATCAGATTATACAGTTGTAATCACCAAATGGACAAAAATGCGCGGAAAACCAAGAATCCAACTGTTTGAAGATTTGGATACCGAAGTCTAGATAATCTTATGGTTAGGATACTATCTGTGGAATGGAAACAAATATGGATTTGAGTCCAACTCTAGGTGTACTTTTTCCCAAATCGCAAACCCAGCCTTACTACATTTGTATCAACAATTAGTGATTACCTGTGGATAAACCACAGTTGACCTTTTTGGCTAAAATAATGCTTGGACGCCATTTCTTATTTCCAATTATAGTTGTTTTGTTGTTGGAGTGTTATGTCCTTGCACATCTAAGGTCATATCAGGACGGGTACCGACTTGCAACAGTGAGCACTCATGGCGATTTTATAGTGCTGTCCCACTGGGAAATAAGGCCGCCAGCACCATACCCTGATATCCCATGCCATCGCATTATCCTGACACTGAGCTAACCAGTCCTTTCCCTATCCAATTGACGCTTAGCGGCAGGCTAGGAAGCGACAGGTATCAATTTTATAAGTCATTGGTTTCACTCGACACGGAAGGGAACTCCCGATCACCCGCACGCTAGGCCCGCGCTCTACCGATTGCATTTCCAACTTTATCTAGATACAGTAAACCCTCTGCAAATCAACCTACCATCGAACCGACTTTAAATGGTCCATTTAGGGAGGTTGTCGGTTTAGGGCGTTTGTATATCATTATAAGTACAACACTATGTTACGGGCGATTGTATTGGACCCAAATAAAGCAATCAATATAGGGGAGTGGTCGATATGTGGAGGCGGTCGGCTATAAAGATTTTACTCTGTATATGTGTTGTGTAAGAATTATACTAGTATAATAACCCGGAATATCCCTCCTTTCCCCCATCACGCGCATGCCCTATATATATTATATATATATGGTTTTATCAACTTAAATAACAAAGAAGAGAATGCAATCATCCTCAGGTCTTTGTGCTTCATCCCCAGCATGCCAGTCAGCCAGGCCAGACATCTTTGATAATGTCACGTGATGGGCGCCGTAGAGGCGCCAGGACCGCCGCCATCTTTGACACCAGAGGGCGTGGCGGTTGTGGCCAGTGTAGCATCGAATTTGCCAGATATTTGGAACAGCCTTGTAACACCCTTGTAAAGTCGACTGCTGTTGACTGGTCACGTGATCACCTTCACTGCATATGGGTATGGAGAATCTTCATCCCCCTGTCCCACCTTCCATATATTTTAGGGGTTGTCCATATTAGGTGGAATCTTACACCGATATGATATTTCAATGATTTCTTGTGCGCGTAGATTAATTGACTAAGCGGGGGAAATTTCAATCACAGAAGATTAGTTTTCCTCTTTCCACTAATCCTTGCCCTATCTTTGTTATGCTGAGTGCCAAGCTAGGTAGCGACAAGTATGAATTATATAAGTCTTTGGTTTGACTCGACCACGGTTCGAACCCATGGGTTTGAATCCCATAAATTCCCAGAGCGGGAGACAGACGATGAACTCATTCGGACATCAAATCTGATCAAATGAGTTTAGCATCTGTTCTAATTTCGGAAAGCTTACTTGGAGATTTGTTAGTAGAACACTCTCACTAGGTGGCGCCACCTGTTGGGTTATTACTGTATATTGGGTATCTGGGATGGGGAAGAGATGAACTGAGGGCTGGACCAGACGGGATGGAGGAATGAGTTGAGCGTCCGTCTCCAGTTTTGGTAGAACGTGGGATTCGAACCCATGGGTTCTAACCCTAGTCGAGTCAAACCAATGGCGTAAAACTGTATACGTGTGGCTTCCTAGCCAGGTGTTCGGCATTATATACCTCTTTCAATGGTTATAAACATTGTGTATGCGCGTGCAGCTTGGTTCTAGAACGAATGCACACTGCCATTGAGTTTGCCGGTGGGTGCAGTGCAAAACGTCGATTTTATTCAAAATTACTAGAAATGCAGAACGCTAACCATATAAATTTAATATAATCTGGTTGGTAAATATGTTTTCTATATGTGTTCCAAGTGGTTTGTTTCTATCTGGTGTAATTTTAGTTAAATTAATGTTGTTCTGTATGAAGATTGCTCATGGCCATTGACAATGCATTTAGTTTACCGATACACACAGTGCAAACTGTAAATTTTATTCAGAATTACTAGAAATGCAGAAGCCTAACCATATAAATTTGATATAATATATTTGTTAAATATGTTTTCTATATGTGCTCCAAGCGGTTTGTTTATATGTGGTGTAGTTTTAGAGACAGGGGATGAGGCGTTTGGGTATGGGTGAGGGTGTGGTCTGGTGTGGGGTGGCTGAATGTAGGGTGGAAATACATAAAAGGAAAACTGCGGGGGTGTACCCTTCACAAGCAAGGGCAGCGTCTATTGTGAAGCGGGCACTGTTTGTTGCCTTAATCTCGATCACTGCTTCGACAAGGATCCAATTTGGATCCGGGGATTGACCGCAGGGACTATCACACGGATCATTCCGAATCTGAGCACGTCGGTTCAGTTCCACCAGCTCTTCACCCGCCCCCCCCCCCACCCTCCCCCTATTTCTGGCGCCTCTCTCTCACCTTCACAACCTTCCCTCCGGGGGCCCCCTTTCACCTCCCCTACCCCTCATCCCCTTCCCCTCTCAGTTCTCTAACCTCTCCTCTCTTCCGCATCACTGTCTCCCGTGCTCTCCCCCCTTCCCATCCCTCCCTCCTTCCCACCCCTCCCTCCTCCTCATCCCTGTCCCCTCTCCCCTTTCCACCCCTCCCTCCTTCCAACCCCTCCCTCCTCCTCATCCTTGTGCCCTCTCCCCTTCCCACTCCTCCCTCCTCCCCACCCCCCTCCCTCCTCCTCATCCCTGTGCCCTCTCCCCTTCCCACTCCTCCCTCCTCCCCACCCCCCTCCCTCCTCCTCATCCCTGTGCCCTCTCCCCTTCCCACTCCTCCCTCCTCCCCACCCCCTCCCTCCTCCTCCTCATCCCTGTGCCCTCTCCCCTTTCCACCCCTCCCTCCTTCCCACCCCCTCCCTCCTCCTCATCCCTGTGCCCTCTCCCCTTCCCACTCCCTCCCTCCTCCCCACCCCCCTCCCTCCTCCTCATCCCTGTCCCCTCCTCCCCTTCCCACTCCTCCCTCCTCCCCCCACCCCTTCCCTCCTCCTCATCCCTGTCCCCTCTCCCCTTCCAACTCCTCCCTCCTCCCCACCCCCCTCCCTCCTCGTCATCCCTGTCCCCACTCCCATTCCCACTCCTCCCTCCTTCCCACCCCCCCCCTCCTCCTCATCCCTGTCCCCTCTCCCCTTCCCACCCCTCCCTCCTACCCATCCCCTCCCCCTCCTCCCACTCCCCTTCCCCCCCCCCTCCCTCCGTCCCATCCCTTCATCCGTCCCCTCCCTGCCCGCTCTCCCTCCTCTTCCCGACACTCCCATCTTACCACCTCAACCCCTTCGCTATATCTGCCTCCTCTCTCCTCCACCGCCCCACTCACTCTTCCCCATCCCTCTCCCCATCCCAACTCTCCCTTCTTCTAACCCTCCCCTTCCCATACATGCCCCTCTCTCCTCCCTATTTCCGATCCTCTCTCCGGACCATACCTCCTCTCCACCTATCCCTTCCCCCCTCGCCATTCATACCCCCTCCTAGCATCCCCTATACCCCGTTTCCACCCTTCCACTCAGTCATCTCAGTCTCTAATGTTTTCCTCTGTATCGCAGTTGCGTGTCATGTTGGAAATAACTGTTTGCGTTCCTCTTTATTTTAATAGTAAAATATATATAAAATATCCAGCGCGCGACTGACAGTGTAGTTAGTTAGGGGTGTGGTCGGTTGTAGCGGCACCAGTCATGTGGCCAGGCCGGACGCACCCATGGATCAAGGAGTACATTAACAAATGGAAAATAATAATAATAACAATATTTCCATTTGGCGCCTTTATTCTCACATAATGGGTAATTATCACATATATAACATATACATACCAAATACATATGCATGTGTGTCTGGCTATATATATATATATATATATATATATAAATGTGTGTGCATGTGTGTTGCGTTCCAGAGAATGGACTTTGGAAAATCACTAAATTGCGAGCGCTGATTCTTTCACCCAAAGATACCCAAACTTACATTTGTCACCACGACAGAAACGGTTCGGTTAGTGTTAGTGTCAGGCATTAGGGAGACACGACTCCCTCGGCAGAATCGGTCCGGTTAGCACTGGCATTATGCAGCACGCACTCCCACACACACACAAGAGTCGCACCCATACCCACACCCACACCCACACCCACACTCACATCTACACCAAGACACCCACAGATCCACGCACCCAATCCTACATCCAGTAATACCCAAAACCACACATCCCAACACCCACACCCACACACCCACACACCCACACACCCACACACCCACACACCCACACACCCACACACCCACACCCACACCCACACACCCACACACCCACACACCCACACACCCACACACCCACACACCCACACACACATACAGCCACACACCCACACACCCACATACGCACACACCCACACACACCCACACATACCCACACACCCACACATACACCACACACACCGACACACACCCCCACACACCCAGACACCCACACACCCACACACCCACACACCCACACAAGAATCCCACACACATCCACAAACACACACTCCCACACCACCAATGGCCAAACGCACACACCCTACCCACACCCATATACACGCCCACACACCCACACAACCACACGCCCACACACCCACACACCCACACACACACATCCACACACCCACACCCCCCCACACACCCACCCCCTTGCCGACACACTGACACAACGACATACACACCGACACACACACACAAAAAAGGGTCCAACACAAGGGTCCCACATACATCCACACCACACACACTCACAGCCACACACACACACATTCCCACACTCCAACATGCACCCACCAACAGTAGTGGTCAGTGGTAGCCTGACCTGGTCATAAGTCACAGCTCTGTTTGTTTGCCTCCCCTCTGCCCCCCCCCCCCCCTCCCTATCCACCTCCCCCTCCCCCACCCCTCCCCTACACCGACTTACCCGCACCACCACGCCCCCTGCCGGGATTCGGCAGGCGGACAACTTGATTGCGGCGCCCGTCAATATTTGCCCGTTATTCCGGGCCGGGCTGGTGGGGAGGGATTATTGGTGACATTTGTAGCTCATCACCCCGACCTTTTGATGTGAGCGTAATGGCAGTGTGCTGGTGGCAGAGGCCTGCTATGGCGGTTATTACTGCCATTACTGTTATTACTGCCATTACTGCCATCACTGTCAGTACTGTCATGACTGTCACTACGCTACTGCCGACAGCGGCTACTGCAATCTGCCCTGGTCAAGTCAGTGGTCAGCGGCAGCTGGCACTCTGCCTCGCCCATCCATGCAGCTATCCATCCATCCAGCTATCCAGCTATTCAACTATCCAGCTACCCAACTACCCAGCTACCCAACTATATAACCATCCAACTACCCAGCTACCCAGCTAATCAGCTCCCCACCTCCCCACCTCCCCAGCTACACATCTATCCATGTATCCATATTTCGATATCTCCATCTATCCATCTATCAATCTATCCAGCTATCCAGCTATCCAGTTATCCAGCTACTCATCCATCGAGCTACCCAGCTACCCAGCTACCCAGCTACCCATATATCCAGCTACCCAGCTACCCAGCTACCCAGCTACCCAGCTACCCAGCTACCCAGCTACCCAGCTATCTATACCTCCAGCTATCCAGATTCCCAGCTCCCCATCTATCCATATATCATATATCCATATATCCATCTATCCATCTATCCATCTATCCATCCAGCTATCCAGCTATCCAGCTATCCATGTTTCCATTTATCCATTTATCCATATATCCATATATCCATATATATATATATATGTGATATATAATTTATTACTATGAGTATAAAGGGGCGGAGCTCTATCCTATATCCTTCAGGATCCTGGCAGTTAATGCTGCCTCTTTATCAATATCGTACTGTATTTATTGTCATATTTGCTGCGGGCCGGTTCCCACTGCGCTATCCTGGCACCACCACCAGTTCGCCAGATGCCAGTCAGCGCTTGTTAGGCGCACATCGGCACCAGTTTAATCTTTTCGGTGGTAGGGCGGTTATTGCTCAGCCAGATGGGCCTCAGCAAATAAACTAGGCTTCCACCACTTCTCGTCTTGGCTTTTATTCTCCTACGTCGTAGCCCAATTTATATATATATATATATATATATATACATATATCCATCTATCCATATATCAATATATCCATATATCCATCTCTCCATCTATCCATATATCCATATATCCATATAACCATATATTCATATATCATATATCCATATATTCATATATCCATCAATCCAGCTATCCATATATCCATCTACCCATATATCCATACATATGTCCATATATCCATCTATCCATCTATTCATCTATCCATATATCCATATATCCATATATCCATATATACATATATCCATATATCCATATATACATGCATCCATCTATCTGTATATCCATACATCCATATATCCATATATCCATACATCCATATATCCATCTATCCATATATCCATCTATCCATATATCCATATATCCATATATCCATCTATCCAGGTGTCCAGCTTTCCAGATATCCAGATATCCACATATCCATATATCCATCTCTCCATCTATCCATATATCCATCTCTCCATATATCAATATATCCATCTATCCAGCTATCCAGCTATCCAGCTATCCAGCTATCCAGCTATCCAGCTATCCATCTATCCAGCTATCCAGCTATCCAGCTATCCAGCTATACATATATCCAGCTATCCATATATCCATATATCCATATATCCATCTATCCATATATCCACATATCCATCTATCCATATATCCATCTCTCCATTTATCCATATATGCATCTATCCATATATCCAGATATCCAGATATCCAGATATCCATATATCCATATATACATATACCCATCTCTCCATCTATCCATAAATCCATCTCTCCCTCTATCCATATATCAATATATCCATCTATCCATCAATACATCAATCCATTTATCCAGCTATCCAACTATCCAGCTATCCACATATCCATATATAAATACACATATCCACAAATCCACGTAGCGTATTGATTACATATTGACTGCACACTATTTATGGCAGAATACTGCTGGCTGAACATTGGCTGCAGACCATTGACTGCATAATATCGACGGTATCATATTGACTGCATACTATGGAATATGAATATTAAATGCAGATCAATATTGACTGCAACAAATAAATGATTTCAAAATATTGACTAAAATATTGCCTGCTGAACAGTACCTTCGTGATATTCATTGTAGACTATTTACTATAAAACAATAACAACAGAGAAGTGATCGTCCAATATTACATTTGAATTTTAACTACACAATACTTACTGGAAAATATTGTCAACAGAAAAGTGGTCGTTGAATATCCACAGTAGAAGATTGCCTTACAACGCTGACTTTCAGTATTAGCCACAGACTATTGACTACATAATACTGACTACAGAAAATCTACTGCAGAATATTGACTTAATAATAATAGTGATAGTGCAATATTGAGTGTATAATATGGAATGCAGAATAACGCTTGCATATTATTGTCCGGAGATACACAAACACAGAATTGATATTCATATTTTGTTGGTACATTAGTTATTTAAAGTTGCATAGTCCGATGAAAATATCAAATTTTCAAAACCAAAACGATTATCTAGATTTGATTCTACATATCCAACTAAGATATGGGTGCACTTATTAAACATTTGTCATCACACTGAAGGGAATACAGATGCAATTTAAGAGAACCTGTTACTGCAGACGCCTATGGGGTCAGAGTTTTGGCGTGCTTGTCAAAATTAATTTTGCATGGTTGTACTTCAAATATCTCCAAAGTTAACCATCTAAAATAAAAGGTACTTCAAACTAAAGTAAGGTAGTCTATAGCGATCAATCTATTGTATTTATCTCAGAAAATGACAGAAACTCAAAACCATCGGACTATGCAACTTTAAGCAGAGGAAATTTCAATCGCGGATGATTGGTCTTCCTCATTCCACTGCTCCTTGCCCTATCCTAATAATGCCAAGTGCCTAGCTATGAAGTGACAAGTATAAATTTGTAAGTCATTGGTTTGAGTTGACTAGGGTTCGAACTAATAATCCCATGATATACCAACATGGGAGACAGACGCTCTAACTCATTCGGCCATCCCGTCTGGTTGGTTGACTGCCGAATATTGACTGTAGGTTGGTCGGTTGTTGAAGTTTTGCATCCTGGCAACATCTAAGGTCATATCAGGACGGGTACCGACTTGTGACAGTTCGCACTCATGGCGACTTTATAGTGCCACTCCACTTGGACCGGACGTGATATCCCACTCAGTCACATTATCCTGACACTAAACTAATCAATCCTTGTCCCCATCCTATTGATGCTGATCGCTAGTCTATGAAGGGACAAATATCAATGTTATAAGTCATTGGTTTTGACTCGACCAGGAACCAAACTCCCGATCTACCGCGCACGATGCCCGCGCTCTACCGATTCGGCCACCGCGCCCGGTTATTGACTAAAATATTGACCGACAGCAATTGTTCTTTGCTCAACTCAACAAATGGTAATCATCATCAAATAGTAAACAAAGCGCTCGCTGTAGTTTGCCTCATGGCGGCGCTCACCAGTTGTCTGTGCGTGACCTTTCTGCACTAGCCGACCGCCTGGAGGTGGGTGGGAGTGGGAGTGGGAAGGGGTGTCTGAGGGGGGGGGGGTGGAGAGGGAGGCGGAAGGTGATTACCAGTCGAGTCAGGTGGGCCGATCATGGGCCATGTCAGCATCAGTCAGGATGAGGACGGGTCGACTTTCCGAACACGCGCGGTGATCATTTGTCGTCTGCCTTCGCGGTTGCGGGAGCAAAATGTCTTCTGCTATGACGAAACATGAGAAATGTAATGGGATTTTCAATTAAATCTGTTTGAATTCACTGAAGTGGTGGATAGTGCACATGTCGGGCTCTGTTTGTGGTTTGCTAAAGGCTCAGTCACACCTTACCGGATTGGGGTACCGGATAGAAAATGGACACTGTCCAGTGAAATATGTCAATATCCGGTTGATATATGTTACCCATTCGGCGGGTCCGTTCTCTATCTGGTGGTGTCCGGTGTGTACGGTGGGAAGTGTTGGTACTCAATCCGGTAAGGTGTGACAGGCACTTAAATGCCAGAGTGCACAACATTTAGTGGTTCCTTTGCCATCTGCCTTCGCGTTGGGGGGCAACAAAATGTCATATGCTATGACAAAATATTAGATATGAAGGAATTTTCAATGAAATCTGTTTAACTTCACTGAATTGGATAGTCTTCAGCACGGGATATGCTTCCGGTTTGCTAAATATTAACCCTCATTACATTTAATTGTTCATTTGTCGTTGACAGCAGCAAAATGTCGTCTGCTATGATGAAACATGAGAAATATGATGGAATTTTCAACAAAATTTCTCTGAATTCATTAGATTGGATAGTCTACAGCATGAGCTATGCTTGTGATTTGATAAATGTCAGTCCTCCCGACATTTAATTGTTCATTTCTCGTCTGCCTTCGCGTTGGAGGGAACAACATGTTGTCTGCTATGACGAAACATGAGAAATATGACGGAATTTTCAACAAGATTTCTCTGAATTCACTAGAGTTTACAGTCTAGTGTACTGACTATCCTTGCGGTAAGCTAAATGTCAGCACTGACAACATTTAGTTGTTTTATGCCCGAGTATGATGGAGAAAGGAGAATGTGAGTTTAAGGGATAAGGATCTATAGGCTTGGGTGGTCCGGCCCTAGTGCTCCATCACAGATGAGGCTTATCCTTCATAGTCTTATTGGCAGCCCACAACCCACACAACCCACAGGCCCATCTTAGAGGGGCCCATACACCGTCTGATTGATGTGGCCGGTAGGGGGAGCTGCGGTCAAAACAGCCACTCAAGACGATCCGTAATCGGCAAAAGCTGGCCGGTTAATGTGACGGACACGATGCGGACAAACCTGTAAATGCCCACCGTGTTTAAAGTTGCTGGCGGTTTTGAGTTTCTGTCATTTCCAGAGATAAATATATTCGATTGAGCGTTATAATCTACCTTTCTTTAGTTTGAAGTAACTATTATTTTAAATGGCTAAGTTTTGAGATATTTTAAATAAAAAATGAAGTAGGATATATATATATATAGTCAAACCTGTCTAAATGGACCGTCCTTCAAACCGAATTTAAGTGGTCCATTTAAGGAGGTGGTCGGTTTAGGGAGTTAGAATATGGTTACAATGGTATTGTTGGGACCCAAATAAAGCGATCAGTATAGGGGAATGGTCGATCTGTGGAGGTGGTCGGTTAGAGAGGCTTAACTATTATATATGCAAATGCATATATATATATATATATATATATATATATATATATATATATATATCCTTCTTCCTTTTGAAAGCGTATATATGCATAGTGGTATATATATGTAACATAATATAGAGTTTGTATGGGTATTATCATAATTGATGGCCGAATGAGTTGAGCGTCCTTCTCCCGTGTTGGTAGATCGTGAGATTCGAAGCCACAGATTCGAACCCTGATCGAGTCAAACCAATGACTTAAAAATGCACACTTCTCATATCATAGTCAGGTGGTCGGCATTGTTAGGATATGACAAGGACTGGATGGCTCAATGTCAGGATAAATATTATAATGTGACTGAGTGGGAGTGACTGAGTGGTCATGGTGCTGGTGGCCTGGTTTCCCAGTGGGTCAGCACTATAAAGTTGCAATGTGTGCACACTGTCACAAGTCGGTACCCCTTCATATATGCAGTACAACCCCGTTAAACTAAGCTCGGTTAAACCAAACGATTGGTTAATCACAACTTTTTTCTGTGGCCCGGCAAAATACTACCATTTATCATATAAAAAAGTTGGTTAAACCAAAGTCAATTAATCCAAATTATCGGTTAATCCAAACAAAATTGTCGGACCCCAGGCCATTCCAGTATGGCTAAGCCAAACTTTCATGTGGTTATATGGTCATCTGAGGCTTTTGTATATGATAAATTGTAGTATTTTGTTGGGCCGCAGAAAATAGTTTGGATTAACCGATCGCTTAGTTTAACTGAGCTTGGTTTAACGGGGTTACACTGTATATACATAAAATCAATAATAAGTGTCCACATACATTGTATATTACATGTACAATACACACTTACTCAAAGTCAAAGTCAAAGCCACAGTTCGGTTAAACCAATGATCGGTTAATCCAAACACATTTCTAGGGTCCCTTCAAGTTTGGCTTACCAGGGTTATACTGTATATATATATATATATATATATATATAATATATACGTATATTTATAGCCTCTCAGCACACCACCGTTATCAGGATGCCAGCTCCTCAGTCAGTCATTTTAGATATATATACCTACCCACACACCGAGAACACCAAAGGCCGAAATGACAGGTATGTTCGTCCCTGTTACAGCCCTCTTCTTTGGTATATGCAAAGCAAGGTTTTTTCCTGTCCTTAGAAAAAGGTTGCCTAGCATTACCTTGGGGATTCTTGGGCACGCTAGGCCCCCCCCCCCCCTTGGGTGCCTGGCCCCGTATGAATTCAAATGCGTAGTATTTAAGTGCCACCTCCAGGTTCCCCACACAGAACGCTTCATAACCATCACTGGATGCCAATTTTCTCTCAAATCATAGCTCGCATGGGCCTGGGCGGTATGCACCAAGTTGTGCTAGGCTTAACCGGAGCTAGGCACTAGCTCCGGTCAGCTAGCACCGGGTACCGGGGGTTCCACGAAAGAAGTAAAGTGGTATGCACCAATGTCTTAGCTGGGGCGGGTAGCATACCGTGAGTTTATTTATAGATTTGGGAATTCCCTCCAGTCGACAATATGAATAACGCCGCCAATGCAGCATCGGTGTTAATATCGGTTCGAATTTAGGGTTAAATTGATAAGATTTCACTTATTGCATATGTAATTCTGTCAAATATGATCGCATTGAATAGATTTGGGTATAATATATTGCCGCCGATTCGGCGGCGACGGCGGCGGCGATGTTTATTTGATGTTGGACAGTATGGATATCAATGTCGCTGCAGCGGCGGCGATTTGTTTACTTTACATTTGTCGATTCGACAATATGAATAACGCCGCCAATGTGGCGGGAGCCTTAATAACAGTTCGATGTTAGGGTTAATTTGATTAAATTTCACTTATTGAGTATGTACATGTGTTAAATATGATCGCATTGAATAGATTTACACCCATACACACACAGTAACCGCCCCGGCTAGCAGTTAAACCTGATTTGAAAGTGGGGTAGCTTAGCCTAGGCTATGGTCGGCGGCTAGCGCTGGCACCGATTGATGCATATGGATTTTCCACACTTATCCGTGTGGAGATAGCCAAACCGCGGTTAAGGCCCTAACTCCGATTGGTGCATATGGCCCCTGGTCTTGAAACTGACCCGACTTAGCTTTACCTGCAATGTATTTGATATGTTTCACAAACTGTCTTAAAGATGCACAGCCCGATGGTGTTGAGTTTCTGAAATTGTCTGAGATAAATACATCAGGTTGTTCATTATAATGTATCTTACTTTAGCTTGAAGTAACTTTTATTTTAAGGGGCTAACTTTTGAGATATTACAACCATGTACAATTAATTTTGGCAAGCACCCCAAAACTCTGACCACATATGCTTCTTCAGTGACAGATTCTATTCAATTGCCTCAGTATTCCCTTCTGTGTGGCGACAAATGTTTAATGAGTGCACCAGTATCTAAGTTAGCTGTGTAGAAGCAAATTGATATAATTGTCTCGGTTTTGAAAATTTGATGTCCTCATCGGACTATGCAGCTTTAAGTATTGAAGGTATAGATCTTACTTATCAAGAACCGACCCACATGACGACTCTATCAGCTCAAACAGGGTTAATTTTGTCAAGTCCTTTCAGTTCTCCAGATATCGACGGATGGACCACTTATTTCTTTGTTTTCTCTTGCGGCTCGCAGACCTCCCATTTGAAGAGCTTGAGCCGGACGAGGGACTATGGCGCCAGCGGCGGTCGGTTGTAGAGCCGCGCCTCCTACTCGTGCTCCGCCCCCTTTTCCGCTTCACTTCTAGGTGCTCCACGTCGTCCTCCAGCTCCCTCTCCTGCCTCTCGAGGTCCGCCAGCCGCTTCCTGCGCTCCAAAGCACATATACGGCCCGTCACCGCACGCTCACGGTCGTCCATGTCGATGACGCAGTAGGCTCGCGCTCCGTAGTGGATATGTCGCCCTATCGTTCCGACTGGCAGAATAGCCGGCAGCCCCCCGGCCAGCTCACCAAACGCCGCAGGGGGCAGCACCATGCAATTCCTTATGTGGCTGTCACACTACGACGACTAGGCCGGCGACAGTCCAACGACTTGTCGTTTTGCTCTGTCGTTGGCTGTCGTCGGTTGTCGCTAAGATGTCGCTATGCTGTCGTTCGCGTGTCGCCGCGACACCTCCGCGACACCTCCGCGACAACTCCAGTTTCTCCACTGTCGCCCGGTTGTCTCGGGTTTTTGTGCATGTTGAAAAACCTCGACGACAGCCGGCGATACACGCTGTCGTTCGGCTGTTGCTACGCTGTCGCTACGGTGTCGTCTTGTCGTTAAGCTGTCGCCGCGGCCATTTGGCGTCCATTTGGCCATGTGTCTGTGTGTCTGTGTGTGCGTCTGTGTGTGTGTATGTGTGTGTGTGTGTGTGTGTCTGTGTGTGTGTATCTGTGTGTTTATGTGTGTGTGTCTATGTGTGTGTCTCTGTGTATCTGTGTTTGTGTGTGTATGTGTGTGTCTCTGTGTGTGTGTCTGTGTGTGTGTGTCTGTGTCTGTGTGTGTGTCTCTGTGTTGTGTCTCTTTGTCTCTGTGTGTGCCTGTCTGTGTGTATTCTGTGTCTCTGTGTATTTGTGTATCTGTTGCTGTGTGTGTGTCTCTGTGTGTGTATCAGTGTGTCTCTGTGTGTGTATCTCTGTGTCTGTGTGTGTGTCTATGTGTGTGTGTCTGTGTGTGTGTCTCTGTGTTGTGTCTCTTTGTATGTGTGTGTGTCTGTGTGTCTTTGGGTCTCTGTTGCTGTGTGTGTGTGTCTCAGTGTGTGTCTCTGTGTGTCTCTGTGTGTGTCTATGTGTATCTGTGTATGTGTGTGTATGTGTGTGTCTCTGCGTGTGTGTCTCTGTATGTGTGTGTGTCTGTGTGTGTGTGTCTGTGTGTGTGTCTCTGTGTTGTGTCTCTTTGTCTAGGTGTGTGTATCAGTGTGTCTCCGTGTGTGTGTATATGTGTGTGTGTCTCTGTGTGTGTCTCTGTGTTGTGTCTCTTTGTCTGTGTGTGTGTCTCTGTGTATTTGTTTCTCTGTTGTTGTATGTGTGTCTATGTGTGGGTATCAGTGTGTCTCTGTGTGTCTCTGTGTGTGTCTGTGTGTGTCTCTGTGTATGTGTGTGTATGTGTGTGTGTCTCTGCATGTGTATGTGTGTCTATGTGTGTGTCTCTGTGTGTGTCTCTGTGTCTTTGTGTCTCTGTTGCAGACACACAGAGACACATACAGACACACAGAAACACAGAGACACACACAGACACACACATACACACACATACACAGAGACACACATAGACACACACACAGAGACACACATAGACACACACAGAGACACACTGATACACACACAGAGACACACACACAGCAACAGAGACACAGAGTCACACACAGAGACACACACAAACAGACACACACAAACATAGAGACACAGAGTCACACACACAGACACACACAGAGACACATAGACACACATAGAGACACACACAGAGACACAGAGTCACACACACACAGAGACACATACACACACTGTCACTTTGGTGGGGGGGGCACTGTCGCGGCACTGTCGTCCGATTGTCGTCGAACTTGGCCCGAATTTGCATATGTCGTCGGGTTTTCACAAAATCCAAGTCGCTGGGCTGTCGTCGCCCCTTGTCGTCGTAGTGTGACAGCCACCTTACATCGGCATATACCTCACCATATACTTGGCTATATACTCATAATTTCATATAGATGCATGTATATATATATATATATACAGTCCAACCCCGTTAACCAGCTGGTGAACCACACGCGGTTATCCAACTTTTTCGGCGGCCCGGCAAATACTACATTTATCATATAAAAAGTTTAAACCAAAGCGGTTAATCCAAAGTATCAGTAATCCATACAAAATTGTCGGCCCTGGCCACTTTTGGTACAGTTTAACCAAGCTGAATTTCATGTGGTTTTGCAAAAGGGGTGCATTATGACTGACATTTTGTTGCATATGATTATTGGTTGTTATGTTTGCCAGTTTAGCCGAATAAACAACTGTTGGATTAAACCGATCGTTTGATCTAAGTGAGGTTGGTTTATTCGGTTAAACTGGATATACCATTATAAAACAATAAACATCAGTGTAACCACATACATTTGGTTCCACTGTCATAAGTGGCCAGGCCACCATTTTTTGCAAATCAAGTGATACTTCGGATAACCGACTTGGTTAAGCAACTAATTATACATGGTTAATGCGGCGCGAAAAAAGTTTGATTACGTCGTGTCCCTTCAACGGCTTGGTTTAACGGGGTTGGACTGTATATATATATATATATATATATCCCGTTACCACAACACATCTCAGAATGCCACCTCCTCTGTCACTGTGTCAGTTACTATATATACATATATGTTATGTGTATATATATACCTACTTTTATATACATGCATGTATATATATATGTATATATGTATATATATATATATATATTTATATATATATATATATATATATACACACCCATCCTGATATGACCTTAGATGTTCCTAGGATGTAAAACAACAACAAACAATATATATATATATATATATATTCTGCACACATACTTTTATATAAACGCATGTATATCTAGATATAGCCTATATATATCCCAATATATATGTATATATATATATATATATATATATATATATATATATATATCCCCTCACCATAACACAGATCTCACAATGCCACCTCCTCAGTCCTACAATCCGTCAGTCACGACCGCCCCCCCTCCCCCGCTCCACGCTCATGCCACGTGCGTGCAGTGTACACCGTAACTCGGTTACGTCATACCCTATTGGCGGTCCAATAAACCACACCGCCGCGCCGCCCGGCGGTAACTCCATTAAACCGGGTTGGGCCCCTTGCACCGCCGCCCGCCCTCCTAGTCGTAGCCGGTCACACTGTACGACAAACCGGCGCTCGGGCGGTCCGACACCTTCAGCCGGCCTGGGGAGGGGGGAAGGCCGGGGAGGACAAGCCGCATCGGTCTTATGCAGCTTTATGTATCAGCGAGTTACCAGGCCAACCTGATTGTCGCCAAATTGTTTTGGCGCTATTGGGGGTATGGTGTTGGTGGCGGTGGGGGCGGGTGATGTGGGGGGGGGGGGTGATAGGGCGGGGCTGAGTGAAGGGGGCGCGGGTGTGGGGTGTTCAGGGTAGGTCGGGCTATGACTGTTGCATGTCAGATTGTTCGTTGGTTGTTGGGAGTGGTGGTAACATCTAAGGTCATATCAGGATGAGTAAGAACTTGCAACACTGCACACTCATAGCTTAGTAGTGCTGTGGTGTTGTGGCGTTGTGGTGTTGTCGTAGAGTAGTGTACTGGGTATTCGGAAGAGAACTGGTGACATACCAAATCTAGACTTAGAAATAACAACAATGAAACATTCATTAGGTGGAGAAATTCCATGCCCTCTCCTCAGTGAATGAGGCATCTGGCGTATTCTATGCGCCCTCCTCAGTCAATGGGGTATCTATGGTAACCAAATAGAAATTAGTGAGGAGTATTACGAGTGGGTGGTGAGTAGAACCGATGGGTTTGCTTCACTGCGCGCAAACCCAAGTCGCCCAGGCCGCTCTCGTCAGAGGTTCGGGTGATAGTAGCTTTCGGTGGACGATACGCTACTGGCACTCCGTTAATAATATTAATATACAGTAAAACCTCTCTAAATCGACCGACCTTGAGAACGACTATAACGTCTCAGTGGTCGATTTAGGGAGTTAGAATATAGTTACAATGCTGTTGTTGGGACCCAAATATAGCGATCGAGATAGGGGAGTGGTCGATATGTGGAGGTGATCGGTTAGGGAGGCTTTACTGTAATGTATTTTATATAGCACATTATCTGCAATATTCGTATTTTACGAAGAATGTTAAAACTGTGACTGATGACCCTTTTATTGTGATGATACTGGATGAATCAAGCGCCTGGAATTTGAATAAAATAGTGGCTTCGCAGCTAAGAACAAGGAGGGTGTGAACCTTGTGGGAGCAAATGAGTTGAGCTCTGGTGTGCAAGTGGGAAGTGGTGGGGGGGGGGGGGGGGGGGCAAGGGTATGTGTGGGGGGTCGTGGAGCCTGGATGCCCCAAGAGGTCACCCCCCCCCCCCCCCCCCCCCCCCCACTCTCACCGACATTCTCCTCCCTCTGCCCACCTCCTGAACCCAATCGCATCCTCATTAAAGATCTGTTTGATATTTTATTGCCTCCTCTGATCCGGGATCACAAACGAGGATGCTAGAAAAAACAACACCTGTGGCTCTTTCAAGATGCTGACACCCCTTAAAGCTCTGCCCATCCACTCTGCACCCACACAATGTGCACTCGCACAATGTGCACTCACCCACACAAAGTGCATTCACACAACACACACTCACACAATGCACACTCAGACAATGTGCACTCACCCACACAAAGTGCACTCACACATCATGCACTCGCCCACACAACCTGCACTCCCCGACACAGAGCGCACTCACACAATGTCCACTCACCGACACAAAGTGCACTCACACAGCGCACACTCACACAATGTGTATTCACCCACACAATGTGCACTCACACAATGTGCACTCACCCACACAAAGTGCACTCATAGAGCATGAACTCACCTACACAACATGCACTCACCCACACATAGCGCACTCACACAATGTGCACTCACCCACACAATGTGACTCACACAATGCACACTCACCCACACAAAGTGCACTGACACAACACACACTCACACAATGTGCATTCACCCACACAACATGCACTGACACAACGTGCACTCACCCACACAACGTGCACTCACACAATGCACACTCACATAATGTGCACTCGCACAATGTGCACTCACACAATGTGCACTCACACACCCACACAAAGTGCAGTCATACAATGTGCATTCACCGACACAATGCACCCTCACACAATGTGCACTCACCCACACAACACACACTCACACACCATGCACTCACACAACACACACTCACCTACACAATGTACACTCACCCACACAATGTGCACTCACCCACGCAAAGTGCACTCACACAACGTGCACTCACCCACACAACGCACACTCACACAATATGCACTCATCCACAAAAAGTACACTCACCCAATGCACACTGACCCAATGCCCACTCACCCACACAACAGCTACCCACACAATGCACACCCACACAATGTGCACTCACACAACACACAGTCACCCACACAACAGGTACCCACATAACGCACACCATCACAACACTCACTCACACAATGCACACAAACACAATGCGCACTCACCCAGACAACGCACACTGACACAAGCTGCACTCATCCGCACACCTCACACTCACACAATGCACACTCACTCACACAATGCACACTAACACAATGTGCACTCACCCACACAATGCACACTCACACAACACGCACTGACCCGCACAATGTGTACTCACACAATGCACACTCACCCACACAACAGGCACTCTCACAATGTGCTCTCACAAACGCACACCAACACAACGCCCACCTACACAGCATCCACTCACACAACATGCACTCACCAAGACAATGTGCCCTCACACAATGCACACTCACCGGCACAACAGGCACCCTCACAATGTGCACTCACGCAATGCACACTTACACAACATGCACTCACCTGCACAATGCACACTCACACAATGCGCACTCACCCACACAACAGGCACTGTCACAACGCACACTCACAAACACGCATCCACTCACACAACACGCACACACCCAGACAATGCGCATTCACACAACACGGCCTCAACGGCACAACAGGCACCCACACAACGCACACCCTCACAACGTGCACTCACTGAATGTGCACCTCACCCACACAACAGGCACCTACACAACGCACACCCTCACAATGCGCACTCACACAATGTGCCCTCACCCACACAATGCGCACTCACAGAACACACACTCACCCACACAATAGGCACCCCACAACGCACATCCTCACAACATGCACTCACACAATGTGCAATCACCCACACAATGCGCACTCAAACAACATGCACTCACCCACACAATTGGTACCCTCACAATGCACACTCAAAAACGTGCACCCACCCAACACCCACCTACACAGCACCCACTCACACAATGCACACCCACACAAAGTGCACTCACGCAACACACGCTCACCCACACAACGCCTACCCACACAACACCCACCCACACAACACCCAGCCACACAACACCCAGCCACACAACACACACCCACACAACACCCACCCACACAACACACACCCACACAACACCCACCCACACAACACCCACCCACCCACACTTACCTACCCAACTCGCATCACTACACCACAACACTATGGAGAAGGGAGGGGAGAGGAATGGGAGGGGAACGGGGAGGGGAGAGGAGGGGGGGTGGCGAAGGGGGTCTCTAGGAGAGTGAATGTGAGGGTGAGGGCCGAAACGATGGTGAGGCTGGAGGGTGAGTTTGGAGGGGAGGGGGAGATGAGGTGGTGGGGGAGTGGCAGAGGAGGGCGAGGGGGGGGGTTGGATGGGGGGGGGGGGGGCTGAGGCGGTACAGACCGATGGAGCCACTCCCGTATCCCACGCCAACCAATTTATGTTCATTATTTGATTCCAAGTGGCGAAATCCCACTGCGTCAAATTCCTGTAGTTTCGTACCGCACACTGTGGGGACGTGGGAGGGAGGGGCGCGTTGGAAGGGGGGCAGCGGGGCGTGGCGGGGGGGGGGGGGAGGGACGGGGTTTGGTCGGAGAGAAGGGGTAGGATGAAAGGGGATCATGGTATGGGAGTGGAGGGGGACTGGGGAGTAAGGGATAGAAAGGGCCGGCGACAGGACTGGAGGGTAACCGGGAAGCTGGGGGATGGTGGAAAGGTTGGAGGTAGGGGCATAGCTAGGTTATAAAGTCAGGGTTGACATAGACAAAGGTGGAGGCAGGGGAGTTGCCAGGACAGAGTGGAGGGAAGTGTGGGGGCGATGGGCAGAGTTAGAGATTGGGGCGAGGGTAGGAGGAGGTCAGGGGTTAGGAGTGGGGGGCAAAGGGGTCGTGATAGTGGACAGGAATGGAGGGGACAAGGGAGCGCAGTGGAGGGAACAAGGGGTGGGGTGTGGGGTGTGGGGATAGAGGGGCTCAGTGGATACGAATGGACGGGGATCGGGGTAGAAAGGGGGAACGGGAGCGGGGAGGGGGGAGGGGGGAGGATGGGTGGCAGGGGCAGTGGTAGCGGAGGATAGAGGGTCGGCTAGCAGGGGATGGCAGGGTGGTATATGGCCGTCAGTGGTGCGGGAGGATTGGGGAGTAGCAGGGGAGCAGTGTGTTCGGGGTAGGGTCAGTGGTGGCGGAGGATTGGGGCGGGGGGGGGGGGGGGGCAGGGACAGTGGTGGCGATGGTTGCGGGGTAGTAGAGGGGCAAGGTGGTAGGGGGAAGTCAGTGGTGGTGGAGGATTGGGGGGGGGGCAGGGTGGCGGGATGGCGGGGTGGAAGGGAGAGGGGTTGCCTTTTCGCTGCCCTCAAAATGCTCATGCCAATATTGCTGATGTGCTGATGGAGTGTCTGACTGTGAATGGAGTGGGCATAAGGGGCAGCATTAGCAGACGGACGTGCCGGAGTTCAGCCCTGATTCGGCTCCAGGGCTGCTGGGGCCGGCGGGAAGGCTGGGTGGTTTAGGATAGTTGTACGCTACCCGACAATGTGTCTTATCGTTGGGCGGGGTCGTCTGGGACAGCCGTAGTCTATAGGGCAATGTGCCCGTCCTGATATGACCTTAGATGTTGCTAGGACGTAAAACAACAACAAACAACAACAACCTTACCATTAGGTGGTGTGGTTTAGAACAGCCATAGACTAAACAACAATGTGCCTTACCATTGGGCAGGGTCGCCTAGGACAGCTGGACACTACACAACAATGTGCCTTGTTTTTGGACGGGGTGGTTTAGAACAGCCGCACACTACATGACAATGTCTCTTATCGTTGGGCGTGATGGTTTAGGACAGCCACAGACTACATGACAATGGGTCTTTATGTTGGGCAGGGTGGCTTGGGAGAGCCGCACATTACACGACACTCAGTCCTATTGGTGGGCAGGGTGGCATAGGACAGCCACAGGCTACATGGCAGTTTGTCTTATTGTTGGGTGGGTTGGTTTAGGAGAGCCAAACACTACACATTAATGTGTATTATCGTTGCGCGGAGTGGAATAGCACATCCAAACACTACACAACAATGTGTTTTATCATTGGGCAGTGATAGCATTTTCTATCACATCTCCAGTTGAAGGATTGGTTGAGCACGTTGAGCAGGGAATCACGTCTTCGACTAGGTTGGTTCCCAGTCCCTTCTTGCAGGGAATGTAGAGTTGTATTGACCGCCATCTTGGTAGTCCTGCTCCCATCAGACTCTTCGTCCCAGTCTGGTCCCCGGGAGTTCTCTTGTATTGTTTAGCTCTGTTATTGACCGCCATCTAGGAATACCTATGAGCATTGTCCTCTTCCTGTTTGTCTGGTTCCCGGGACATTTTTGTCGGAATTCTAGCCTACTATCTTGGAAAGATTATTTCATTGTGATGTTAATGCTAGTCTGGTCCCCGGGCCAGACTGGTTAGGCATTGGCTTTAAAATTAACCGTCCTGTAGTGAATTCTTACATTGTAATATTCATGGTAGTCTGCTTCCCTGACGACACTATTATTCCCGATCCCCAATTAACGCCGACTCCAAGTGTCGCATTGTCGTGCAACGTGCGCCGGGCTTTAACCAAATATTGACGCGCGCCACATGAAAATGGCGCAAAGGGGGGAAAATGGCGGCGGCCTTCGGGAAGCTGGGGAATGGCTCGCTGATTACAGGCGGCGCGGGAAATGGGTTGGGAAATGGCGGGAACCGATGTCGTCTGCTTACACACCGCCCATCACGGCGCGCCCACATCTCGGCGACAAACGAGATCTGAGTCGCCGAATCGCCAATCGACATTCTTCGACACATTACGATCAGCGGGCGCCCCACGCACGGCGCATGCGTGGCGCAGGCGCGGTTAGGGCTATTTATAGCTGCCCTTAAAGGGGGCGTTGAGCTGTAATGGCGGGAAACAGGGTGGGTGGGTGCGTGGGTGTGTGGGAGGTTGGGTTTTGAGGTAGCGATGTGCGTGGGGGGGGGGGGGGGGGGGCAGGGTTTGACCCAATATGCGTGAGCTCTGGAGGGGGGGGAGGTGAGGGGGGCGTGGGGCGGGGGAGAGTGTAGGGGTAAGTGCCCAGTTGGTTGTTGGAGTTTTACGTCTGGGCAAGATAGGAGGTCATATTTGGACGGGTACCAACTCATGACAGTGCACACTCATGGTCACTTTATTGTGCTGCCCCAGTGGGGGACCAGGACACCAGCAACATTTAACATTAACATTTTGTTTTATTGATACAGTAGTTATTCTGCCCATAGCATGTAAGCTCCCGCTAGGGTTCTCGTTTTCAATGCTGGACAGCTGTGAGGAATGTTATGGTGTATGCCCCTGTTCTGGTTCCAGGTTGGTATCCGGGACATCCACCAGCATTTATTTAAGTAGTTACTATCTATGTTTTTTTGTATTTTTTGGTGGGAGGGTGGGTTTAACTTCCTATCATATAACTAATATATTAGTAGTATGTACATCTAGTGAGATGGTAATAGGTTTGTGGATTAGGATGTGTTCCCAGAATGTGTTTGTTTGTTTTGTTTGCAGCTTTCCTTTCAAATGTGCCCTGTCCCTAGTTAGTGCCTAGATGTGCCAGAACATATCCATACTCTATGGGACTGTTAAACTGTTAAATTGTTAACCATAGTTATAACGGCATTGTCCCTGACATTTGGTTGTACCACCTCCCTTTCACCTGTGCCCTGTCCCTAGTTGGACATGATATCTCACTCAATCCCATTATCCTGACTCTGAGCTAACCAATTCTTGCCCTATCCTAATAATGCAAAGTGCCTGGCTAAGACGCGACAAGTATAAATTTTTAAGTCATTGGTTTGACTCGACCAGCGTTAAAACACATGGTCTCGACTTCCACGATCTACAAAAGCTGGAGATGGACGCTCATCTCATTCGGCCATCCCTTCTGGTGGGGTAAGAGTATCTCAACGGTGATCAGAGCTTTACGACGCCATTGCGCGCCGTCCATGCGCAGAGGCTGTGCGCAGGCGTTGTGCGCAGGCGTTGTGCGCAGGCGTTGTGCGCAGGCGCAAAGCTGCTAATAACCACCGGAAAGTGGAGGTCGTGCCTGCTGGGACCCGGCGGCCCGGCGCTCCAACATTCATCTCACACCGGCCACGCGGGGCAGGGGCAGGGTGGGGGGATGGAGAGGGAACCAGCGGGCGGCGGGCGGCGGGCGGCGGGCGGCGGGCGGCGGGCGGCGGGCGGCGGGCGGCGGGCGGCGGGCGGCGGGCGGCGGGCGGCGGGCGGCGGGCGGCGGGCGGCGGGGGTCGCCCCGGAGCCCGGCCCACCGGGGACCAGGTCTAGCCACCCGGTACAACGCCGCCCGGACGTGACGTGGCCACTTCCTCATCCGGGAACGCGTCGGGGGACCGGAAGTGGTCCCGGAAGTGGTCCACACGCATGCGCATCGACCAAGCAGCGACAACACCGCTAGACTGGAGCTTCCATTTATAAGGCGAGTCCGTCGGGAATAGAGGGCTTGGAGGTGGGGGTGGGGTGGGGTGGGGGTGGGGCGACGCTGTCGGCAAGTTTGGGGGGGGGGGTCGAGTCGGGGGCGAGACGGGGGCGAATGGGAGGCGGCGGAGGCTGAGAAACCCGAAGTAGACCACCCGTAATATAAGAGGTGTGAATGGTTATCCCAACGGAGCATGAGTGAATTAATTGGGTTATTTATAGCTTTAATTGTATTATCACCAGGACGCGTTCTGCTTGTTGGTTTGCTTGTTGCTGTTTGATGTCCTAGCAACATCTAATGTTATATCCCGAAGCATACTGAATTGTGACAGTGTTCATTCCTGGCAATTTTAATAGTACTGCCCCACTAGGACACCAAGCTGTTGGCACCATAACTTGATTTCCCACTCATTCACATTATCCTGATACTGAACAAACCAGTCCTTGTCCTATCATAGTCATCCTGAATGCCAGGCTAGGTAGCAACAAGTATCAATTTTGTAAATCATTTGTTTGACTTGGTACTCCCAACCTTCCGCACGGGAAAGTAGCGCTCTACCAATTGGGCCATCTCCGGTCAACTCTGATTGCTGACGGCGCCCATTCTTAATGGATATATAGTGCTGTCAGACCCTATCATGGGGGGTCGGGAGGGGGGGTGTGTGACCAGCATGCAACTTGTCGCCCCCCCCTCCCCCACCTTTGGGGGGATGCTTTCGCCACTCGGTCGGAAGCACTTTTTTTTCAATGAAGGAGTTTGGGTATGTTTGCTGCCAACTCATACCATACTGCTTTTCGTATTGGCTTACTACTTCCTTATCACCTGTTAGTGTACTTATCTGAATGGTGGAATTGTTACTGATATATAGGCATATATACATGTATAGATATAGATATATGGTAAAATCCCGTTAAACCAAGCTCGGTTAAACCAAACGATTGGTTAATCCAAATTTGTTCAGCGGCCCGGCAAAATACTACCATTTATCATATAAAAAAGTTGGTTAAACAAAAGTTGGTTAATCCAAAGTATTGGTTAATCCAAAATAAAATTGTCGGCCCCAGGCCACTTCCGGTACAGTTAAACCAAACTGTCATGTGGTTTTAAGGTAATTTGAGACTTTTTTATATGATAAATGGTAGTATTTTGCATGTCGCTGAAAATAGTTGGGATTAACCGATCGTTTGATTTAACCGAGGTTGGTTTAATGGGGTTAAGCTGTATATACCTAAAAAAACGATAATCATAGTGTGTACATACGTTGTACATTCATAATGCACCCCCATTTTTGCCAAAGCCAAGTCAAAGTCAAAGCTCGGTTAAAGCAAAGATCCGTTAATTCAAACAAATGTCTAGGGTCCGTTCAAGTTTGGTTTAATGGGGTTATACTGTATATATATGTATGTATTTATATTTGTCTATTTATGTAAGTATATATGTACATATTATATGTATATCCAACAATGTTTATATAGCTAAGCATATAAATATGTTTATATATATATATATATATATCCATAGATCTGTTTCTAAATAATATATATATATATAGAAACATATATCAATATTGTACAACTATATATATATATATATATGTGTGTGTGTGTGTAGACACTCACTATATGCACATATGTATATCACATCCGTGGCACAATGTAGGCAGCGGGTGCTGCGGGTCGCTGATCTATGGCGCCCAGACATGACCGCATATTGGTGGTGGCGCCCTCTGTTGACGCAGCGCCCCCTGGCGAGCGGCCAGGTCGGGGTCGGTACACTGAAACTGTGATTTCCCATCACCCCGCCGTGCCTGGGCGGGAGCTGCCGTCATGTGGCTAGGTGGCAGCACTGCCGACTGTGGGGGTGAAGTTGATGTTTGGCGGGGGGGGGGGGGGGGGGTGAGGTTGGAACAGCATATGGAGCTGGAGGTGAGGAGGGGAGAGCTTATGGGGGAGATGGTGGGGGTGAGGACAGGGCATATGGAGGTGGCGGTGAGGGGTGGGGATGAGGAGGGGAGAGCTTATGGGGGTGGTGGTGGGGTGGTGGTGAGGAGGTGAGGGCATATGGGGGAGGCGGTGAGGGGTGGGGATAGGGAGGGGAGAGCACATGGTTGTGGTGGTCGGGTGGGGGTGCGGAGGTGAGGGCATATGGGGGAGGAGGTGTGGGGTGGGAGTGAGGAGCAGAGCGCGTGTGGGGGGGGGGGGTGCGGGTGAGGAGGGGAGAGTTTATGGGGGTAGGGGTGGGGGTGAGGAGGAGAGAGCGTGTGGGGGTGGTCTTAAAACAATGATGACACAACACCAATAGTGTTGGGGTCACAATAATGGTGTCAAGATAATGGAGGGATAACACTACCAATGGTCTAGCAGTCACAATGTTGATATGCAATGGCAACTTAATATCAACAATGGTGTATCAACAATATTGCTGTTACAACAATGATGACACAATACTAATAATTGTGTGTCAACATTAATGGTGTTAAGACAATGGAGCACTAACAATGGTATTGTAGATGCAATGTTGTTATGCAATGAAGATTAAATATTATCAATGGTTTGCAAACAGTATTACTGTGACAGCAACACCAACAATGGCGTGGCAGCAACAATAATGGAGCCACACCGGGTCTCTGGCCTTCAATAGCAAGCAGTGAATGAGACAATGAGGTACCGTCTGCTGCTAGTGATACAGAGTATATACGACAAATCAATGCAGAAATCAATAGAAAGAGGGCCCCTCGAGTAGGGCTACAGGTTTCCCTAATTGGTCACGTGATTGCAGGCTAATTCGATAAGGTCTATCGCCATTAACCAATTATGAGATTGAGGTAAGCTCAACCTGGTCAGGTCAACTCGAACCACATCTATTGATACGCTTCTTTTCAGGGAGTGAAATAGGGCTTAAATATTGAACAATTTGGCAAGGAATTTGGCTGTGAATAAGTCGTTTTCAATGTGAGAGTAAATTGAAATATTTGGAATGGACTAAACTGATGACTGTGCCGTTTTGTGAAGGAGAAGGAATAGTGAGCTTCGTATTTCAGCTTGCATTAATATTGCAGGAAATGTTAGAGATAAACAGGGATGGCATACGCATTTATAAGTATAATAAAAACAAGAATAGGTTAATGATGTGCAATTGAATTAATAAATAAGAATGTCTGAAATATCAATCAATGTAAGCATTTTTATTTATTAATTCAATTCTACGTAATTGATGTATTCTCATTTTTATTGTCCTTATGTGTAAACCATATTTGCTAGTAATTACCATTATCTATTATATGTACGCACTATTTGGGATACTCGAAGGTGGATGAGCAGCCTGGAATATGTGCTAGGTATAGTGAGCCTGTCTCAAAAGGTGATAACTCTTTTTTGTATTGGTCCATTGTAACAATTGACACAAAACAGCATAGAAAACGGTTACACTGAAAACACAAGGACATTTGCTTCAAATCAAAGTGTATTCTATTGGGATTATGAAACACCATGTAAAAAACAAATCAGTTTATCTTGAGTAAATGCATAAGCAGATAGTATGTTGATTGTTACAATGGACAGAGTGTTGTCGCATATTGCGTAGCACCTTTTAAGACAGTCTCATGTACCTAAGCACTAAAAAGCAGGTGTTCTCACTTTCCTCCTCCATCCAGGGTCTTCCTGGTTCCCCTCCACTCGCCCGAGTTCACTACTTATTTGACTTCAATAAACCGGGCGTGGTGGCCTAATCGGTAGAGCATGGGCCTCGCGTGTGGAAGATCAGGAGTTTGGTTCTCAGTCGAGGAACATCAATGACTTTAAAATGGATACTTGTCGCTCCCTAGCCTGGTGCTAGGCATTAACAGGATAACGCAAGGACTGGTTGGCTCAGTGTCAGCATAATGTGACTGAGTAGGATATTGGGGCATGGTGCAGGCGGCCTGATTTTCCAGTGGTGCAGCACTATAAACTGTGCGGTGGGTCTTCAGAGTGAAGGACCCAGTCTGGTTTCCTTCTTTAATGGAATATCTTAATAACATTATTAATAGAAGGGAAAACAGATAATGAATTTGACATTGAGCTTTTGTGTGTGTTTATTTTGGAGGGGTTTTCAGGCATGTTGGAGCGCTGGAGGCTGCAAATCTGCAGCACTGTACGGTCACCGCCTAAGGTGGTCCCATGCGGCCGGGAGTTGGCTTACTGTGGGTAGTGGTCGGAGACATCAGGGCAGGAGGGAGTAAGGGGATGGGCGGATGGGCGGGCGGGGCAGCATGAAGGGGTGGAGAGAAAAAGGTTGTTTTGGGGGAGTTTTCAGTCGCATTGGTGTGCTGAAGGCTGCAAATCTGCAGCACTGAATGGGCACCGCTGAAAGCAGTCCCAACTGGTCGAGAGTTGGCTTCAGAGGAAATGGAGGGGGGGGGAGGCGAGAGGAAGGAAAAAGGCAGCCTAAGGAACCCAACCACAGTCCTCTGAGAGGGCCAGGGTTTTACACCCCAGTAAGACCCTAGGCCATAACAGGACATGCACCGACTTGTGACAGCGCGCAGTCATGGCAACATTATAGTGCTGCCTCATTGGGAAATCAGGCTGCCAGCACCATGACCTGATGTCCCACACAGTCACATTATCCTGTCCCTGTCCTGGTCTCATAACGCGAAGCACCGAGCAGCAACAGGTACCTATTTTATAAGTTATTGGTTTGACTCGACCAGGATCCAAACTTCAGTCCCTCCAGATTCACTGGTATGCACAGTAAGTCCGGCCACGGCTAGAGGAAGAGGTAATCTAGGAGCCCAATCCCCGCCCGGTCTTCGAAGAGGGCCAGAGTAGGTTGGTTGGTTGCTGTAGTTTTACCCCCGCCCCCCCCCCCCCCCCCACCCATAAGAACGTCGGTCATACCAGAATGGGTCGCTGAAAGGAGACTGGCTGGTCTTTTGTCTCGGAGACACCAACAGCAAGCGTGACATACTATATGCACGTCCCGTTATCACAACGGCGTCCCCCCAATATCCACACTCAGTGAATTCGCCATAAGTACTTCTTACGGCGAGATAGCAAGATAACGCCGACACCACCTCGCCTCACCGACCCCCCCCCCCGAACCACCCACCCGCCCGCCCGCCCACCTCACCCCCAACCCCACACCGCCATCACCCACGGCGGGTCCGGCCAGGCAGATACAATCTGATAAGCAATTAACAAAACACAAAGTACATCTCTTGTTCCTGTCGTGATGTATGCTAAACACCACCAGCTGTTAGACTATAGGTGGAGAGATGGGTGAGTATGTGCGTGCGTGTGGGGGGAGCAGGGTGGGGGTCATTTCTCGCACCTTTCTAATGCTTTGTGATGACTGGGAAAACAGTCCGACACGACTAAGGCAGTCAGTTGGAAGGTGGCTTGTTGAAGTCAGGCATAAAATATAGCGGCTGCTCCTCCAACACTGTCAAAGCCACAGGGTCTTATCTCCATGACCACTCCATGGTCAACTCCCTGACTACTCACTAGCCACTCCATGATCACTCACTAGCCACTCCATGGCCACTCACTAGCCACTCCCTGACCACCCAATCACAAATCAATGGCCACTCACTAATCATTCCATGACCACTCACTAACCACTCCCTGACCAATCACTAACCAATCACTGACCACTCACTAGCCACTTCCTGGCCACTCACTAGCCACCTACTGACCACCCAATCACAACTCCCTGACAACTCACTAACCACTCCCATACCACTCAATATCCACTCCATGACCACTCACTAGCCCCTCC
This sequence comes from Branchipolynoe longqiensis, assembly GCA_030323885.1. Classification (NCBI taxonomy): domain Eukaryota; kingdom Metazoa; phylum Annelida; class Polychaeta; order Phyllodocida; family Polynoidae; genus Branchipolynoe; species Branchipolynoe longqiensis. Next base: position 10,257,065 of record CM059188.1, on the reverse strand, counting down.
CTGACCAGTTCACTGACTAGTCCCTAACTACTCAGTATCCACTCTCTGACCAATCCGTGGTCACTTCCTACCTACTCCTTCCTACGCCACCAGACCGGACGTGGTAGCCGAGTCGGTAGGGTGCAGGCTTCTGGTGCAAAAGATCGGCATTTCGAATCCCAGCCAGGTCAAACCAAAGACTTATCAAATTGATACTTGTCACAACCTTGCCTGACGTTTGTCATTAATAGAATAGGACAAATACTGCTCAGAACAGTATTATGAGTAACTGAGTGATATATCAGGTCATGGTGCTGGTGGTCTGGTCTCCCAGTGGGGCAGCACTCTAAAGTCAACATGAGTGTGCATTGTCAGAAGTCGGTATCTTTGATTGATTGATTGATTGGTGGTTGCTTTACGCTACCATAGGCCATATTCACGGCGAGAAATGTTTGTTTTTTGTTCAAACCATTGCTTTTACATGTAAAAGTAGACAATCAATTATGTGCCAATAGACACTCATTAAATTAGAAAGCTCATAATCATATATTTGTGGTCAAGGGAAACAAATTCCCATAGAAAAAGAAAAGTTGTATTAATAATTGATAGAATTCAACTATATGAGGTGGTACAGTCCAGCTGCCCTCAAAAAGGCTAAAATGTTTTCTTGTTTTACTTTAGTAAAAAGGTCATGCATACTGTCTGCAGTGTAGAATTGTTGCCGCAGGGCCAAAGAAACAACGCAACTAAAGGCCCTGTCACACTACAACGTTTCCCACCAACACGCGTCGACATGTTGCGTTTTTGGTTGAAACGTTGGTACACGTCCGGTACATTACTGGCATGTTACTGGCATGTTACCGGCGCGCTACCGGCGTGTCGGTACACGTAGGCTGATAGCAACGTGGATCTAACAGGTCAGATCCCGTCGGCACCCACCGGCTCTAGCCGATCGTTTTGTGCTTGCACAAAACTTTCGATGGGCCACAACGCACGTCAGCGTGTTGGCGGGCGCATTACGGATGTGTTAGCAACACATCGACACCCGTTGGTGGCACGCCGGCAGAACGCTGGCAGGACGTTGATCAATGTCGATTAACATTGGCATTTTTTTCACCAAACTGCGATCGTTCTGTCGCCGCGTCGGTGACCTCCCATCGACGTCCAGTGGGCATGCAATTGGCATTGCTCCAGCATTTCTCGATGCATTGGACATGTTGCTGGCATGTCTTGATGTGTTGCTGGCGTGTCTTCCGCGCACCTAAAGTAACCCGGCCTTCTGCGAACCTTTAATGACGCGCTACCCCCACGCCATCGGCGCGCTGGCGGCGTGCCGACAATGCGCCGATAACACGCTGATGGCACACTGGGAACGCGCTGGTGGGACGTTGACACTTTGTTCCGCCGCGCGTCGAACCCTGTTGGCCGCACGCTTATAGCAAGCTACTAACACGCTGCGCCCCATCAAACTTTCTGCCAAAACGCCGAAGAGGTGGACGTGTGTCGACGGGTTGCAAATATTTTGCGCATTGCTGGCACGCCAGTGAGAAACGTCCTAGTCTGACAGGGCCTTTAATAAAATGTGTTTGACTCTCAGTGGGGACCAAGTCGGTATCCATTCTTCTGATATGTTGCTAGGATGTGAAACAAACAACAAACAAATAAATACCATCCTTCACCAACCATTGACCAATAAATGACCACTCTCTTAAACCTGACTGACTACTCTCTAACTAATCGCTGGCTACTCCTTGACCACTCACTAACCATGCCCTGACCATTGACCTGGTCTGTCCGCCAAGTGACCACTGACCAGTGGTGCTGGTCATTGCATGACCACTCCCTAGCCACTCCTTAGCCACTCCCATCCTCTCCCTAGCCAATCCCTCTTAACTTCCTATATACCTACTCCCTCACCACCCACTCACCACTCCCTAGAATCTCATTGGCCACTCGCTGGCCACGCTTTCCCCCTGAACCCCCCCGGACCACTCCTTGCCCACGCCCCCCCCCCTCCCACACCCTCTGGCCACTCCCTCTGTCCACACATTGACCACGGCCCCGTTGGTGCCTCATGTGGTCATGCGCGTTCCTCGTATCCGCGCTGATCATCTGTACAAATTGTCCGCCCGCCCACAATGCCCCGCGTGCCGTCTGGCACAGGGCACTTCCGGTTTCTTCACTGTACTCCATTGTACCCAGAAGCCCATAGCGAGCAGACGCAGTGGCGCAGAGCGGGTTGGGGGTGCATGGGGTGAGGGAGGGGGGGGGGGGGCAATGACGCCTACAACTAGCCTAAAGTTCCACAACCAATGTTTTTTAGTTCTCGCCACTTAAATATATATATATATATATATATATACAGTAAAACCTCTCTAAGTCTAACCGACCACCTCCACAGATCGACCACTCCCCTATCTCGATCGCTTTATTTGGGTCTCAACAATACCACTGCAAGGATATTCTAACTATCTAAATCAAACACTTCCCTAAATGGACCACTTAAAGTATGCCCATGGCCGGTCGATTTAGCGAGGTTGTATTGTATATATAAATATAATAGGTGAATTTGGACAATCTATTTGACTTGAGTTTGAAATAGTTTATATTTGAAAGAATAAATTTGTGAGATATTTGAAGTGAACATTGTAAGATTAATGTTTGCATACGTGGGAAAAATTCCACGAGGGCTCAGAGGGACAATGCCCCCCTACAAGCCAACAAGTTTACAATCCAATGTTTCCGAGGTCCTGCCACATTACAAACAAATAGAAATATAATATCTGGATCTCTACAATCTACTTCACTTGCGTTTGAAGTAGGTTTCCATTGAAGGGAATTCATTGTGGAGATATTTGAAGTACAAATATGCTAAGATTAATTTTCGCTACAAGTACAACCTACTTTACTGGAGTATGAAGTACATTTTATCTAAGGGAATTCACTTTGGAGATATGTTGAGAGTAAAGATGTAAATATTAATCTCGCCATGCATCGCACAATTTGGGGCCTCATCAGCTGGAACAGTGCCAGCTGGTATTAAATTCACTTATGATCTATTCCAAACTGGAATACTTGTTTAATTATTACACCAGCATCTAATTAGGACCGGGCTGCTCGAGCTCATCTTCCGTCAACAGCGGAAAATCAGCTAGGAGGTGACAAATAAGGAAATACTCGAACGGACGGGGCTGCCCTCTATGGAAGATCTTCTGATCAAAAAGAATCTCCAGTGGACTGGACACCTCATGAGGATGTCATCAGACAGGCTACCAAAGCAGATCCTCTATTCTCAACTGTCTTCTGGTTACAGAAAGAGAGGGCACCCTCGTCTCCGGTTCAATGATACCATCAAGAGAAACGTGAAGCTGAGAGACATTAAGACTGACTCATGGATGCAACTCTCACAGCAGAGAGCTAAATGGAGAGCGGCAGTCAAGTAATGAAAGCAGTCTTTGTTGCATCACGACCGACAGCATGATGCTGATGATCTAATTAGGATATTTAGGATAAAATCTCATTAATGGCTTTGGGTTTGAAAGTTGCATATTCTCATTTATCTATTTTTAAAATAATGTTCTTTGTAAATACAGTTTATCCATTGAATAAAGTATTGTCTCAGTGCTGGTCATGTGACAATACTGTTATTTTCAGTATATGTGTGTCTGAAGAAAGAGTTCAGGCCGTAAAGGCTAATCCAAAATATTGATTAAAATAACGGATTTTTACCTCAAGGTAATTTCAATTCTCACTAATTCTACTTTTCTTGTGATGAAATGATTATAGAGCAGTGACCAAAGAAATGGGAATGTAAATAAATATATTGTTAACGGTTTGATTCCAATGTTTATCTATATTTTGCGATTGAGGTTTACAGGGTTTCGTGCCTGAACTTATCGGATATAGTTAGTTCCCATATATATATACATAATCTGAGATTGCCATCAAAACTTAGAGTGGAGATTTATTCATAAGAATTGTCTTTATAAGAGTGTTATTTTTAACTGCATCGAGCACAGTGAAATGACCTTATGATGTGTTTTATAAATGAGCAATGTGGATATAATAGAGTCGTTGTAACCGTTGGCTCTGCATTGTGCTAGTTTTGGTTATTTTTTTGGTTTGCAGCTTGGCTTCATCAATAATGAAAATGGCGCCACTTCCGGTTGGTTTGCTCTAATTGTTTCACCGCGTCCCGAGGCGCCACCTGGTGAGGAGAGTAGGCCGGAAACAGCGAGGGGGGAGGTGGCGATGGAGGGGGAGAGTGTGGGATGAGAGGAGGAGGGTGGAGAGTGTGGGTGGAGCCGGGGAGGGTGGAGAGTGTGGGTGGAGACGAGGAGGCTGGAGAGTGTGGTTGGAGAGTGTGGGATGAGACAGGGAGGGCGGAGAGTGTGGAGGAGAGTGTGGGATGAGACGGGGAGGGTGGAGAGTGTGGGTGGTGACGGGGCAGGTGGAGAGTGTGGGTGGAGAGTGTGGGTGGAGACGGGGAGAGTGGAGAGTGTGGGTGGAGAAGGGAGGGTGGAGAGTGGTCGTGGAGACGGGGAGGGTGGTGAGTGTGGGTGGAGAAGGGGAGGGTGGAGAGTGTGGGTGGAGACGAGGAGGGGGGGGTGGGGGTGGGGGGGGGGGAGTGGGGGGGGGGGGGGGGGGGAGAGTGTGGGGGGGGAGGGGGGGGGGGGGTGGGGGGGGTGGGGTGGGGGGGGAGGGGGGGGTGGGTGGGGTGAGGGGGGGGAGGGGGGGGGGGGGGGAGGGGGGGTGGGAGGGGGGGGGGTGGGGTGTGGGGGAGGGGGGGGGGTGGGGGAGGGGGTGGTGGGGGGGAGGGGGGTGGGGGTGGGGAGGGGTGGGGGGGGGGGGGGGGGCGGGGGGTGGGGGGGGGTGGGGGGGAGGGGGGGGAGGGGGGGGGGGGGGGTGGAGGGGGGGGGGTGGGGGGGGAGGGGGGGTGGGGGTGGGGGGGGGGAGGGGGAGGGGGGGGGGGGTGGGGGGGGGGTGGGGAGGGGGGGGGGGGGGGGGGGGGGTGGGGGGTGGGGGGGGGGAGGGTGGGGGAGGGGGGGTGGAGGGTGGGTGGGGGGTGGGGTGGGGGAGGGGGGAGGGGAGGGGGGGGGGGATGGGAGGGTGGCGAGTGGCGGTGGGGGCGGGGAGGGGGGTGAGGTGGGGGGAGGTGGGGGAGGTGCGTGGGAGGGGGAGAGGGGAGTGTGGGTGGAGAGTGCCCGTGGAGACGGGGAGAGTGGAGAGTGTGGGTGGAGACGGGGAGAGTGGAGAGTGTGGGTGGAGAAGGGAGGGTGGAGAGTGGCCATGGAGACAGGGATAGTAGGGAGTGTGGGTGGAGACGGGGAGGATGGTGAGTGTGGGTGGAGAAGAGGACGGTGGAGAGTGTGGGTGGAGACGGGGAGAATGGTGAGTGTGGGTGGATACAGGGAGGGTGGAGAGTGTGGGTGGAGACGAGGAGAATGGAGAGTGTGGGTGGATACAGTGAGAGTGGAGATTGTGGGTGGAGATAGGGAGACTGGTGAGTGTGGGTGGAGAAGGGGATGGTGGAGAGTGGCCGTGGAGACAGGGAGGGTGGTGAGTGTGGGTGGAGATGGGGAGAGTGGAGAGTGTGGGTGGAGAAGAGGAGGGTGGAGGTTCTGGACGGAGACGGGGAGAGTAGAGAGTGTGGGTTGATACGGGGAGGGCGGAGGGAAGGAGAGGGCGGCTAGGCTTGGGGGAGATGGAGTGGAGTGGGAGGGATATGGGGGACAACCGAGGTGGGGTATGGGATGGGTGGGTGGGAGGCAATTGAATTACACAAGCAATGAGCGATGCATTCATCGCTAACTGTTCCTAGTCTTCTCCCTTCCTGTTCCGCTCCTTCTCACCCTCCTTCTGTTTCTGCACCTATTCTCTCGCCACATTCTCAATCTTCTTTAGGGTCTTCTTCTCCATCTCCCTCTCCGCCTTCTTCTCCATAACCACCCCCTTCTCCACCTCCTTGTTCACCTCTTGATCTTCCTCTTTCTCTGCCCCCTTAGGCAGCTCCTCCCTGTATAAATCTGTCTCCACCTCTTGTTTTATAGTATGTAAGAGAACAAGCACATTGTTTTTTGTAATTAGTATTATTGGCTATTAATAGATACACATGGAGAGTCAGGCGAAAACCCATGTACACGCCAATTAAAAAATACAGACAAACAGTGGAATCGAACCTTCAAACAATTCTTTTTTTTATTACATTCCTAAATTGTGTGTGTTAATTTCTCCCTAATCAGCTCATCATAAGAGAAGTAGAATCAGTGAGAATTCAAATTACTCTGAGGCAAAAATGTCCTATTTTAATTAGATTTTTGGATCGGCGTTTTCGGGGTGTTGCGCCTGAACTCTTCATTATTTTTTGTTGGGGGCCATTAGTTGTTTAAGCAGAGGAAATTTCAGTCATAGATGACTGCTCTTCCTCATTCCACTGCTGGTCGATAGAAAGCCCGAGCCTACACTTTTACCGACCCAAGGGATGTTTAACCTCCCAGACCACATAGACAAGGTTTGAGAGCAACCGGCCTTTGATGACGCTGTAAGTTATACACAGTGGTGGAAATCCAAATTGGCAGAGCTGGGGGCATGGGGAATCGAACCGCCAACCCTCAGATTAGGAGTCTGACCTAGAAAAAAGTCAGACACTCTAACCACTTTGCCACAGAGAACGCCACTATATGTTGAAGTATATTGACAATTTGCCAGACATCGGAATATGCAATTTTAAATAGCGAGATTTCTTGTAAAGTTGTAGTAAGTAAAAGTATAGGCACATTGTTATAGTAAGTAGTATCAGTGGGTACTATTGACTATATATTGAAATACATTGATATTTTGGTAGAAACTGATCAAGCGATGAAACTTTAACTAAATGTAATGACAATGTTTCTTATTTACACAGTGTTACATACCTGTTTCAATTATCTCTCGAAAATATATAAAGTAAGCAAACTGAAGTGGAACCGGGAAGGACGATCGGTGCCTCAGCGCTGATTGATTGATTGATTGATTGAGTAATTAATGGGTGGCTATGTTGCATCTCACACTGACAAAAAAGATTGCATCCAGATGAATACACATATTTATTTTAAAAGAAAATAATAATAACACAACACTGAACCAGCCGACTTTGCCTTAAATCAAGGTTCCCCCGAATAGCCGATGTTTACCTTTTGTGCTGGGAGGTCGTTAAACAAACAAACAAACAAATAAACAAAGAATGTCCATTGCCAGGTGAAGTAGCAGCTACACATGTGAATCTTGTCCCAGCCCTTAGCTTAACTCGGCCTGGTTCTGTACCTATGTCCTCTCACATGACAGCCTAACATCTAGGGCATCCGCTGCAGTAGAATAGACCTGCAAAGTGAAAGAATCAAGCAGAAATCTGTGCGTGTTGAATAGTGACATGGACCCAGTCTATATATATATATATATATATATATATGGCGTCCCTGTGTCTGGATCGTGGGACCCTCTGACCATACCACCCCACACCACACCACACACCCATACACACGCACCTCCCCTACCCTCCCACCTCACACATACAACGATCAACTTTACCACAAATCCTCACTGCTCCACAGAAATATGCACCTTACCCCCCACCCCCACCCCACCCCCACCCCCATCCCCACCCCCACCCCCCAGACACACAACACAACATACACACAAACCACATACATTCACCATCCCCAGCATTACAGTAACAAAATCGCAACGTCCACCTAGCCACAGTGCTCGATATACTCATCCCCAATAAATACCACATTATATATTCCACGGCCCCCATACGCATGCTGACCCACCCTACCCGACAAATACAATATATACCCCACTGCCAAACACCTAGATACCCCGTGACCCCTTTACCCCCCCCCTACCCACACACACACACATACACACACGCGCGCACACGCACACAATCATGCGCCTCACCCACATATCTGATCCGCCTATCCACACTCCCCTCTCCCATACACACACACCATTCGCTCACACCCGCCTACATATCCCTACACACCCACCTTCACACCCTTGACCACCCTACACCCCCCACCCACACACAGCCCGCACCCCCTCACACCGCCGCCTTCGGTACAGCTCACTCACTCCACACACCCTCCCTCACACCCATCTGCCTACATCATTCACACACCCCACACACACAACACACCTCACGTACCCCCCACACACATATTCGTACCCCACCACCACCGCCTGCCAGACACCCCACCCACACCACACACCATCCCTCACACACCCTTCTCCCCTGTACACAATCCACACACAACTGTCCCCCTACATCCCTCACACAGCCATTCACCCCCAGCCCGACCTCCCACACACATCGCCGTCTGCTAGACACCCTACCAGCCCAACACACCTCCCTCACCGCATCTCCCCCTACACCCCGGGTTAGCGGTCGTAGCCCTGGGTCGTGCAGATTTCCCGGGTTAGCGGCCAAAGTGTGTATGTATGTGTCGGGGTTAAACTAACTCGGGGAGTTTAAAGTCGCCTGCACTAACCCCAAGCGAAAGCAGGGTTAAAGGTGGGGCTAGGCGCCGATTATAAGCAAATCTATTGAATGCGATCATATTTAACAGAATTACATAAGCAATAAGTGAAATTTTAGCAATTTAACCCTAAATTCGACCCATTATTAAGGCTACCGCCGCATTGGCGGTGATATTAATAGTGTCGAATCGACGAATGTAAAGTAAACAAATCGCCGCCGCCGCCGCATCGACGTTGCTTTCCATACTGGCGGCGGCGGCGGTTTGTTTACTGTACGTTCGTCGATTCGAAAATATAACTATTAATATCGCCGCCAATGCGGCGGTAGCCTTAATAACGCTTCGAATTTAGGGTTAAATTTATAAATTTCACTAATTGCGTATGTAATTCTGTTAAATATGATAGCATTTAATATATTTGAGCCTAATATATGGCTAGAAACGCAGAGGGATTTCCCAAATCTATAAATAGCGCATCGGTTAGCTAACCAAGCTGCGCTTTGGACACATACATCTGCCGTGACACATCTGGAACCCCGGGGTTAGATAAACCGGGACCCGCCTTTAACCCTTGTACGGTTAAAAATTGGCTCATACATATGGGCCCTGACCTACACACAGCGTGCACTCGCCACATACACCACCGCCTGACACTGGGTTAGAGATCCCCATCTGCCCCACACCCCCTCCTTCAGGCAAACCCTCTCCTATGTACACCCCCCACAAACAACTGGCCCCCCTACACCCCTCACACCTATATCTCACCCCTATGCACTCCACCCACGCACGCACACACACCACCGCATGCTAGACACCCCCCCCCCCCACACACAACCTCCCTCACACACCCCTCTCCCCTATACACCCCTAATACACAACTGTCTCCTTACACCCCTCAGACCCTTCTCTCGCCCATATGCACTCCACCCACAAACACACATACACCACCGCATACATACACCATGGTGTATATATTGTGGTATTGTGCTATACACCCCTAATACACCCCTAATACACAACTGTCTCCCTACACCCCTCATAGCCCCACCACTTCACCCCTATGCGCTCCACCCCCCACCCCCACCTCCACCCCCATCCCCACCCACCACCGCCTGCTGGACTCCCGAGCCGGCCCACACACCCCTCCCTCACACACACCTCTCCCCTGTATACCCCCTCCCACACATAACTATCCTCTTACACCCCTCACACCTCCACCATCTCACCCCTCTTCACTCCGCCCACCCCTACCGCCACCGACGCACCCTCACCCCGACGCCATCAGCGTCATTTGACGGCAATCACAGCGTCCCGCGTGTGACGTCATTAGGACCGGCCGACCTCCCAGTCTGACTGCAAGGTTCACAATCATGCCATCACGGGCGACGCGGCCGGTGCCGTGTAGCTTTTTTAATATAGTGTTTTCTTTCTTCTTTTTACGGTCCTGTTCGCGCCAGTTTCCGTCATTACCTAGGTCACGTGGAAGGTCACGTGATGGAGGCGTGAGAAAAGCGCGCGATGCGTGAGAACAGGCGCCTCTGGGGTGCTCTGAGGCCGTTGTTGTTGTAGTGTTAATTGATTGAAATCACGTGAATGCATAGACACATAGCGGTTTGTCCACTCAGCAGTGTTAGCGGTTTGTCCACTCAGCAGTGTGTCCAAGTATGTTTGTTTGTTGTTGTTTTACGTCCTAGCAACATCTAAGGTCATATCAGGATGGCTACTGACTTGTGACAGTGTGCACTCATGCCACATTTATAGTGCTGCCCTACTGGGAGACCAGGCTGCCAGCACCATGACCTGATTTCCCACTCAGTCACATTATCCTGACACTGAGCCAACAAGTCCTTGCCCTATCCTAATAATGCCGAGCGCCTGGCTAGGAAGTGACTAGTACCAATTGTTAAGTCATTGGTTTGACTCAACCAGAGTTCGAACCCACACCCGTGTCTGGCAACACGGGTGTGTCCAAGCAATAGACCATGTCCACTATCAGTATCAGCCAGCACTCTCTCGGAAGTGTCAAGAAATTGTTTCTTTGTTGTTGGGGTTTTACTTCCTAGCAACATCTATGGTGATACCAGGGATGGGTACAAACTTGTGAAAGTGAACACTCATGGTGACTCATACACAAACGTGAGTGAACAGCAATATATACAGTGAAACATACACATACATCATTCCATGTCAACAAGTGTATACACACAAAGGCACACATACAATCAGTTGGTTGTGAAAGTCGTATGTAGGACCTGGCTCACTGAGTTTCACGTCAAACTCCGAGCCGCTACCCACCATATCAGTTCTTGCCAACCGGACCCGGTGTTGCAGTTTCCGCGGTACACCAGTTTCTGAGGGACATATCGCTTCTGCGCATGCATCAAAATCGAACAGCATCGTCACTAACCTTATAAATTTAATATAATGTTTTTGGTAAAGATGTTTTCTATATGTGTACCAAGCGATTGGTTTCTAGGTGGTGTGGTTTTAGAGATATTTCACTTTTTCTGTATTTTTTTGTATGAAGATTGATCACGACCATTGACAATGCCTTGAGTTTGACGGTATGCGCAGTGCAAAACATTAGTTTTATTCAAATTTAATAGAAATCAAGAACCATAACCTTATAAATTTAATATAATCTGTTTGTTAAATATGATTTCTGTATGCGTGCCAAGCAGTTTGTTTCTAGGTGGTGTAATTTGAGAGATATTTTACTTTTTCTGTATGAAGATTTGCTCACGGCCATTGACAATGCATTTGAATGTATGTGTCCCTCGCAAACTGGCGTACCGCAGAAACTGCAACACCAGCGGTGAATCGATAGAGCATAGGCTCCCCGTGTGGAAGGTCGGGAATTAGACTCTCGGCCGACTCAAACCATTGGCTTACAAAAATTGATAATTGATACTTGTTGCTACCTGGTCTGGCATTAATAGGACCGGTTAGCTCAGAATTGGGAGAATGTGATTGAGTGGAATATCGGGTCAGGGTGCCGACGGCCTGATTTCCCAATAGGCCCACACTATATAAATATGAATGTATATATATACACTCATGTTTGTAGAAGGAATAGTAAATCAGCTTACTTATACTTAATTATACCTTAGCACTGTTGACATCGATGAAGCCTGTCATTTTGATGTACACGACAGCTGTACTTTGACATGTTTCACCTCAAATACCTCAAATACCTCAAACACCGCAAATACCTCAAATGCCACAAGTACCTCAAACATCTCAAATACATCAAATACATCAAATACATCAAATACATCAAATACATCAAATACATCAAATACATCAAATACATCAAATACATCAAACACATCAAATACATCAAATACATCAAATACATCAAATACATCAAATACATCAAATACATCAAATACATCAAATACATCAAATACATCAAATACATCAAATACATCAAATACATCAAATAAATCAAATACATCAAATACATCAAATAATCAAATACATCAAATACATCAAATACATCAAATACATCAAATACATCAAATACATCAAATACATCAAATACATCAAATACATCAAATACATCAAGTCCATCAAATCTATCAAAACCATCAAATCATTCAAATCATTCAAATGCTTCAAATAATCAAATAATCAAATACATCAAATACATCAAATAACCAAATACATCAAATACATCAAATACATCAAATACATCAAATAATCAAATATATGTAATCTTAGCAGCCCTTTAAGATGAACAGTACTGCACAAAATCGATTCAAATAATCATATTTGGGTTTTGTACAAAATAAGATCGAAACCATCGAAATAGGCACCTTACTGGATGAATCTAATTACAAAAATAAATGACATACTGCGATTAATCCCATCATAATATCAGAGTATGTTCAAGTAAAATTAGGTGTGCAGTACAAATGAAAATTCCTTGCAAATCCTCTTCATAGTGAAACTAAGCAAAGCTTACACCACCAGTCATTCACGGACACAACATTTTGCGTGGTGAGACCTTGACCTCTGCCCCACCCACGAGTAGTATACGCAAAGTGCAAATGTACCCGGGTACAACTTCCGCTCTGTGCGCGCGCATGCGCACGCACACGACGCGCACTGCGCAATACGCACACACCACCGGCAACTCACCACAAAAATTAGACTGCGGCGAATTTAATAATGCAGACCCTGGAGTTGTTATCCTATTGTTTATGGCTCTAGCCGTGTGTAAACGAAAAGGGTCCAGCCTGTTGCTAATACTGTAACGCTAACATATGTTTGTTAATTTTGTGTGTTGCTTTTGTTAATTTTGTGTGATGCTTTTGTTTGTTGGTGTTTTTTCGCTGAAGGGTTTCATATTATTTGGCGACTTTGGCAGATCGGATAGGGTTTTGTTGGGGGTTGGCCGGGGTTGGCGGGGGGTAGGGGGATGTGTTTCAGAATAACGTGCCATGGGCCCATATACATGTAGGGTGGCCCACGTTGCTGCAATCCCTAATGGACCAGCCCCCTGTACCACTCACGCAATGCATTCAGAAGGGTATGTGGCGTTTGTATAGGACTTTACCTTTAGGGGTTTTATGATAGCAGCATAGCAGGCCACTGTGTGCCATCAGAGAATTATACATCTGTTATACGTGCATAGTCAGGTAGTATTTGTTAGTATGTATCCTTTTATTGAGATGAATATGAAGGGTTCAGGCCATAAACTGACAAATGCCATTCAGTCTCAAAGGAAACCATGACTACCACATTTGAGCTGAAGCTGCCCTCACTCTGATAATCAAATCCATTTTTCTCGCAGGAGCTGCCATGGCACATCCCCTACACAATGCCATATTCAATAGGAATTTGGAAGATGAACTAGAAAGCACAACAATAAATTATATTTTCCGGAGAATAACTAAAATGGATTTGTCAGTTTCGGTTGTTTTTTGTTGTTGTTGAAGATTTATACTGCTTATCATGGATAAGCCTGAATAGGCTTGTTTTCACCATTAGAGAGTTTGTCGATAGAAAGCCCGAGCCTACACTTTTACCAACCCAAGGGATTTTTAACCTCCCACACCACATAGACATGGTATGAGAGCAACCGGCCTTTGATGACGCTGTACGTTATACACAGCGGTGGAAATCCAAATCGGCAGAGATGGGGGCATGGGGAATCGAACCACCAACCTTCAGATTAGGAGTCCGACCTAGAAAAAAGTCAGACACTCTAACCACTCCGCCACAGAGAACACCACCTGATGGGATGCCCGAATGAGTTGAGCGTCTACCTTCAGTTTTATAGGTCGTGGTATACCCAGGGTTCGAACCTGGACGAGGTAAACCTCTGCCTTATAAATGTATGGACATGTCACTCCTTGCCTGCTGTTTGGCAATACTTGGATAAGTAGAGTATACCTGGAATAGGGAACACAAATTGTCTGCGATTAGAATTGCCACTGCTTTTTCAAGTGAAGTAACAAAATAGAAAAGAAACAACAAATTAGCTAAGCTTAATCTTAAGGGAACTTAAAGCTACATAGTCTGACGAAATATCAAATTTAAAAAAACAAAACAATTATCTAGATTTGATCTTACATATCTACCTTAGATACTGATGCACTTATTAAGCATTTGTTTCTGCATAGAAGGCAATCCTAAGTAAATTTAACAGAACCGGTTACTGCAGAAGTCTATGGTGTCAGAGTTTTGGCAAGCTTGCCAAAACTAATTGTCCATGTTTGCATTCAAAATATCTCAAAAGTTTACCATTTAAAATAAAAGTAACCTTGAACTAATGTAAAGTCGATACTTGTGATTGATCTAATATATTTATCACCGAAAAAATACAGAAATTCAAAACCATCAGACTATGCAACTTTAATTATAAATGGATAATTATGGAGACATTGGAAGCGAAAATAGTGCAACTTACTTTTGGCGTGTAAATACACAAAAAGGCCATCTTATGTTTCAACAGTAACAGTAAATTGACTTAATATTTCATTTTAGGCAATAAAGAATGCTTAATAGTTGCACCAGTATTATGAGTTGAATGTATTTATTTTGACCAATTTGTTGTTAGTTCACAATCTCAGCATTGCTTCCTGATCCGGTCCCGATTCTAGAAACCTGATAATCTAAATATGTAGCTAATGTTTGATAGAAGTCTAGCTAACCAGTATTTGACCTATTCTAATAATGCCAAGGCCAGGCTAGGTAGCCAGAAGTATCAATATAGTAAGTCATTGGTTTCACTCGGCCTGGATTAGAACCCCCGGCCTTCAACAATTGAAAGCAGAGCTCTTACCTGTTGAACATCCATGAATATAACTAAATATGCATAGATAAAGCAAATACATATATAATATTTCTGGAATAATCTAAAATCGATAATTGTTCAACACTCCTAACGCTACACTGGATAAAATGTCAATATGCATTCTCTCACAGAAACTATATTTTTAATGCAGATTTGTTGCTACAGTTTTCGGTTAAGCTAAAGACATTTCAAATCGTAGCCAATTGGTTTTTTCTCCCTCATTCTACTGCTCCTTGCCCTATTCTAGTAATGCCGAGCGCCAGGCTCTGTAGCAATGTTTAAGGCCTTTGGTTCGACTTGGTCTGGGTTTAAACCTGAGTGTCAAATCCCATGTCATGAACTCATTTACTCGCGTCACATCTGGGATTCGGATAATCGTTTTTTTTTTGTTGAACATTTATTTTTATTTAAAAAAGAATTCGACGAATTATTGTTAAATCCGACGTGAACCCGGGTAACCATCGATTGTATTCGCATTTCTAAAGTTAACGGGATCATATTCTACCTGGGTTCATTGTAACGATGGGAAGCCATCGTTGCCGGTACACGCGATGGGAACATCGGCGGCGCAATGGTCGCCAGGGGGCGCGACGGCTGGCACGGCGGGCCACGACTTGTATTTCAAGGACTCCAGGGGCTTGGGAGCATCAGGGTGGTGTGAGTAGGGAGAGGGGGGTATGGTGAGAGGAGGGGGAGGAGGAGAGGAATCGAGGGGAAATGAAGGGTAGAGGGGGGAGATAGGATGGGATGGAGGGTAGAGGAGCGGGTGGGGAAGGAGGGGAGAGGCAGAGAGGAGGGGAGACGAGGGGGAGGGGGAGGAGTGGAGAGGGGAGGAGGGTAGAGGAGGAGGAGAAAGGTAGAGGAGAGGAGAAGGAGGGGGGGAAGATGAGGGAGGGGGAGGAGAGGAGGAGAAAGCGGAGGGGGAGAAGAGAGGAGAGGAGGGGAGAGCTGGGGAAGGGGGGAGAGAAAGGGGAGGGGCAGAGGAGAGGAGAGGATGGGAGAGCTGGGGATGGAGCGGGGTGAAAGGGAAGGGGCAGAGGAGAGGAGGGGAGAGCTGGGGAAGGAGGGAAGCAAATGGGGAGAGGCAGACGAGAGGAGAGGATTGGAGAGGAGGGGGAGAGGCGGGGATGGAGAGGGAGGCGGAGGGGGAAGGAAAGGGGGGAGAGAAGGGGAGGAGGCGGTTGGAGGGGGATGGAAGAGGAGGGGAAGGAGGGGAGGTGAGGGGAAAGGAGTGGGACGACAGGAGGTGGAGGCGAGGAGAGGCGGGGAAGGGGGGAAGGGGGGAAGGGCGGGGAATGGGAGGAGGGGCGGGGAGAACGGGGAAGAGTAACATGAACAGACATGCAATCCATGTAAGGTCGGCGCGGAAGGATGCCTGCAAAGGTGGCCGTACACCAACCGACATTCTGTTTGATGCTGTTCTTACATTCGTTGGCTAAGCCACGGAAATTTAAATCGCCGACAAGTAGTCTTCCTCATTCAGACGTAGTAACACATACACATTGTTACGTCATTAGGTTCAGTTGGCAGTGGGGTTCGAAGCCAGTGTAAAGACACACATTCCAGTAGTCTGTTTTTGAGATGTCTAAGGTCATATCAGAATGGATACTGACTTGTGAGAGTCCACAATCATGGCGACTTTATAGTGCTGCCCGACTGGGAGACTATGCCTAATGCTGGCACCATGGCCCGATATCCCACAAAGTCACACTATCCTGATACTGATCGAACCAATTATTGCGCTATCCTAGTAATGCCGAACACCAGGCCACGTAGCAACAATTATCAATTTTGTGAGTCATTGGTTTCACTCAACCTACCATCGAAGTCTCGACATTCTACATGTGAAGCCTGCGCTCTACGGATTTGGCAACTGCGTCCGGTCGTCAACTTGTCGGTTAGTGTGAGGTGGGCTTAATGCCGGTGAATGAGGACGGGTGTGTGCATGGATGGATGGCATGCAAATGGCCGACTGCAGGTGAGAACGAGTTTATTCGGCTTATCACCGCTAGAGGGCTTCTCTGCCATGTGCATGGTTTTAGTGTTTATCTCAGGGTCGTCACGTCACGGATACGGTACACAAAGAGTCCACTTCTAATACAGTGATTTTGTTTAAACAGCTGTCAACTAACTGTCTCTCATGAGGTATTTTC
Organism: Branchipolynoe longqiensis; assembly: GCA_030323885.1. Classification (NCBI taxonomy): domain Eukaryota; kingdom Metazoa; phylum Annelida; class Polychaeta; order Phyllodocida; family Polynoidae; genus Branchipolynoe; species Branchipolynoe longqiensis. The sequence goes on along the minus strand of CM059188.1, from coordinate 10,240,110 downwards.
GGTTCAAATCTCTTTCAGAATTTGCATTTGTGGTCGTTGGGTATAATACTGAGTGCATTTGAATTCCAGTCAATCGGTGTTCTGTCTAATGCTCTGTAAGCAACTCCATATGTTCTTCTGTAAGCTGTTCGGTCTGCTGTTATGTTATCTGCTCATTATGCTGCTAGGTAAGCTGCTCAGTCTGCTGTTCTGTAAGCTGTTCGGTTTGCTGTTCTGTAAGCGGTTCAGAATACTGATATGTAAGCTGCTCAGGCTGCTGTTATGTAAGGTGCTCAGTCTGCTGTTCGGTTAGCTGCTCAGTTTGCTGCTCTGTAAGTTGTTCGGTATGCTGTTCTGTAAGTTGTTTGGTCTGCTGTTCTCTGAGCTGATCAGTGAGAAGGGCGGGCCATCATTTTGCCGTCCGCAAAGCGACACCTTAATGCTGACCACGTGATACCGTAAGACAACCGGGAATCTTCACCCCATTTACTAACAAAGCGCTCGTCTGAATCAAAGTGGCTTATGGACATTTAGTAATACGCATCCTATAGTATGCGGGGGGATTGTACCGTGGGGATGGTGAGGGTAGGAAAAGTTGGGAGAGGGTGTGGTGGGGGCGGGTGGGTGAGGGGGAGGAGTTGAGAATGCATGGTGGGTGGGGATCGGTCGGAGGAGGTGAGGGAGGGTGTGGTGGGAGTGGGTGGTTGGGGAATGTATGATGGGTGGTGAAGGGTGGGAAGAGTTGGGGGAGGGTGTGGTGGGGGTAGTTGGGGCGCGTGTGGGGTGGGAAGGAGGAGTGGGGTGAGGGTATGGTAGGGGTGGATAGGAAGATTGGGGGGGGGGGGCGTGTGGGGGGTAGGAGGAGTGTGGTGAGGGTATGGTAGGGGTGGATGGAAGAGTTGGGGGAGGGTGTGGTGGGTGTGGGTGGGGCGCGTGTGGGGTGGGTAGGATGAGTGGGGTGAGGGTATGGTAGGGGTGGGTGGGGAAGATTGGGGGAGTGTGTGGTGGGTGCCAGTGGTGTGGGTGGGCGTAGGGTGGGTACGAGGAGTTGGGTGAGTGTGTTGTGGGGCTGCTAATATTGTGTGGGTGGGGTAAGTGGGTGGGAGGAGGTTGTAGATTGTATGGTGGGTGGGGATGGGTAGGGGGAGTTCGAGGAGGGTGTGTTGTGGGTAAGCATGGGTAGGAAGATGTGGGGATTGTGGGTTGTGGGTGTGGGTAGGGTGTGGGTGGGGGGATAGGGGGAATTGCAAGATTGTGGGTTGGGGTTGCGGTGGGGGTGGATTGTATGGTGGGTGGGGAATGGGGGTTGGGTGGGGGAGGGTGTGGTGGGGGTGGTGGTAGGTTGGGAATGGGGGTGGGGTGGGGGAGGGGGTGGTGGAGCTGGTAGTAGGTTGGGATTGGGGGTGGGGGTGGGGGAGGGTGTGGTTGGGTGGTGGTAGGTTGGGGGGTGGTGGTGGGGCAGGGTGTGTTGGAGCTGGTAGTAGGTTGGGACTGGGGGTGGGGTGGGGGTGGTGTGGTGGCGCTGGTAGTAGGTTGGGACTGGGGTGGGTGGGAGGGGGGGGGTGGTGGGTGGGGTTGGTAGTAGGTTGGGACTGGGGGTGTGGTGGGGGAGGGTGTGGTGGCGTTGGTAGTAGGTTGGGACTGGGGGTGGGGTGGGGGAGGGTTGTGGTGGCGCTGGTAGTAGATTGTGGACTGGGGTGGGGTGGGGGAGGGTGTGGTGGGGCTGCTAGTGGTTGGGACTGGGGTGGGGTGGGGAGGGTGTGGGGCTGGTAGTAGGTTGTGACTGGGGTGGAGTGAGGGAGGGTGTGCTGGCGCTGGTAGTAGGTTGTGACTGGGGGCGGAGTGAGGGAGGGTGTGTTGGGGCCGGTAGTAGGTTGGTAGTGGTGGTGGGGGTGGGGGAGGGGGCGCTGGGGCTGGTAGTCGGTTGGGAGTGGGGGTGGGGGTGGGGTAGGGTCTGGTGTGGCTGGTAGTCTGTTGGGACTGGCGGTGGGTGAGGAAGGGTGGGGTGGGGCTGGTAGTAGGTTGGGACTGGGCGTGGTGTGGGGGAGGGTGTTGTGGGCCTGGTAGTAGGGGTGGGGTGGGGGAGGGTGGGGTGGGGCTGGTAGTACTTTAGGACTGGGGGTGTGATGGGGGAGGGTGTGGTGGCGCTGGGAGTAGGTTGGGAATTGGGGTAGGGTGGGGGATGGTGTGGTGGCGCTGGTAGTAGGGTGAGGTGGGGATGGGGTGGTTGAGATAAGACACTCCTTGCCGGTTCTTCATCGTCTGGGTTTGCTCCCTTAACATCTCAGGCGATGTCTGTCAAGGAAGCATCATGAATAATATAAAGGTGGACATTAACGGATAAGTTGGCGATCGTCTTACTTCCCCCTCGTGGGGCTGAGTGTTGACAGCCGGGGTGCCCCGCTTACGCCGCTCATTCACTTCTGTCAGCGTCTTCTTAACCTAGAAATGGAAGTTTCCAGAACCATCAGGTGCTACTAGTCATATGAAGACTTCGCGTGTAAAACACCGTAAATGCCAATCTAAAAGTTCCACTTTGCTAGTGGGGAAACATTTCGGAAGCAATGCACAGATAAATAGGAATGTAAAAAAAATGTACCTTTTGAAGGGTTGAGACCAATGTTTCATCACAATATTTTGATTGGCGTTTACATGATTTGGCGCCAGAATTCTTCATCATAGTCATAATATGCCACTAATGCAACATACCATAGTAAATATATTGCAGTAAATATATATTATATTTATACCATGCCTTCATCACAATATGCCATAGTCACAACGTTCCCTAGTTGCAATATGACTTGTCTGGAATATGTCATAGTTACAACATGGCATATGCATTATGTCATGGCTACAATAGGCCATATCTATGATATGCCATGTATATGTCATCATTACAATATTCAATGGTTGCAATATGTCATGGTGTCAATATGCCAAATACAGTATATCAGAGTTACAATAATTCATGGTTGCACTATGCCATACATAATATGCCTCGGTTACAATATGCTTAGAGACAATATGCCATAGCTACACTATGTCATAGCTACGTTATGCAATAATTACAACAAGCCATAGTTACACTATGCCATAGTTCCAATATGTCAAATGTTAATATGAAATAGTTCCAATATGTCATAATTTCAATATGTTATAACTCCAATATGAAATCCGTTCTGATATGACCTTAGATGTTGCCAGGACCTCAAACTCCAAGAAACAAACAATATGAAATAGTTCCAATATGCCATAAGTACAATATGGTATAGCTTCAATATGAATTCCGCACTAATTACAATATGCCATATATACAAATTATGAATAGTTCCAATATGCCATAATTAAAATATGCCATATCTACAATATTAAATATTTCCAATATGATATAATTACAATATGCCATATATTCTTTATGAAACAATTCCAATATGCCATAGTTACAATAACCTACAGCTGAATTATACTACTCTATTAGATTTGTATTAAATCAAACCGCTAGTTTTTCACCCATGACTGCGTACTTCATAAGCAACAGCATATTGGGTTGTAGCTGGGTACGGACGAGGGAGGGTGGGACAGGGGGATGTGGGGGTGCGTGTCATGGGTTAGCATCCCCCTACCCCACCACACCCCAGCCTCCCCCCATATCCCACCTCATACATGAAAGCAAGCAGGCACATCAGCCCCTTTCTTGTCTTATTTATCTTCACCACCAGCTGACAGCCTATCTCACCCGCCCAGAACCCAGCACTGTCAGTCGCACTAAGAAATGCACCACATAGAAATTGCAAATGGCGCAAAGGGCACAAACAGCAAAAATAGGTCATGATACAGCGGAGTTGCATTATGAAATAATTACAATATGCCTTAGCCACAATATGTCATTGCTACAATATATGATGATATATCATAGTTATAATATGAAATACTTGCAATATGCCTAGGTCATAATATGTCATTGTTACAATATACATATCATAGTTATAATATGACATAACTGCAATATGCCTTGGTCGCAATTTGTTCTTGTTACAATATATCATGGTATATCATAGTTATAATATGACATAATTACAATATGACTTACTCACAATATGCCACTCTTACAATATATCATGATACATCATAGTTATGATATGACATAATTGCAATATGCCTTGGTCACAATGTGTTACTGTTAGAATATATCATGATATGCCATAGTTGAAATATGACATAATTAAAATAAGCCTTAGTGACAATATGTCAGGGGTACACTACATCATGTTTATAAAATGTCATAATTACAATATGCTATAAACAACATGCAAGGCTACACTATACCATAGTTTGTTTCTTGTTTTGGGTCCTAGCAACATCTAAGATCATATCTTGTGACAGTCATGCGACTATATAGTGCTGCCCCACTAGGAGACCAGGTCACCAGCCCCATTAACCAATATTACACAGTCACATTATCCCGATACTGTGTTAACGAGTCATTGTCATATCCTAGTAATCCCAAGCGCCTGGCTAGGTAGGGACAAGAATCAATTTCATGGGTCATTGGTTTGACTCGGCTGGCAGTCGACAATTAGCCATAGTTATGGTATGCCATATGCAATATGCCATAGATACAACATGGCATGGTTGCAGTATGTCATACACAATATGGCAATACAAAAATAGATTATAGTTACGGTATATCATATACAATATGCCATGGGTACAATATGCCATATTTACAATATGTCATAGTTACAATATCTCACAATTACAATATGGCATAGGTATGGTGTCCCATATAGAATATGACATAGATACAATATGCCACAGTTGGAATATGCCATATATAATATGGCAAGGCTACAAAAGGTTACAGTTATGCTGGTCCATATACACTACGATATAGTTACAATATGTCATATACAATATGGAAAGGCTACTAAAGGCCGTAGCTCTGCTGTGCCATTTACAATATGACATATTTACAATATGCCATAGTTACACTATGCCATCATTACAATATGCCCTAGATACAATATGCCCGAGTAACAATATCTCATATTTACAATCTCAAGTATGAAGGAAGTACGAGGTAGTGAAGACGCGATGCAGGTTCATCCCAAGTGAGGGATATATGGCTTGCAGGATGCCACATGCAGGTGGCGCCACCGCGTGATGTAAATAGTTGATAGGGCCATGTGCCACATGTCATATGTCAGACGAGGCACATGAAAGGTAGTAAGTTATAGGTTTTTGTATATGTATTACACTTTATTTGTGCTCTATAATAACATTATGGGATTATAAACAATGACAATCTTCCCCCACAGTTCCATGCATAGCAGGGTCGCAAGTGAGGACACCCACACTAGTTCCTCCCCTAGCGGATGATGCCACTGGCGAGTGTTCAGGGATGCCCATAGTGGTATTGTGTGGCCTGATTCTTAAGGTGCATGAATATATAATATATATACAATTATATATATATATATATATATATATATATATATAACACTAGTGCGCGAGTATAAAAATACAGAAGGGAATTATTAGCATAGTGGTATGCTCCATAAGACCCAGCTCTATACTGGTGACGCCACCGAAGCAACGCATGAGGCTCCTTAACATATACATATATATGTATGCGTATGAATAAAGTTATGTCCTGCGTAACTAATTATGCAAATATAAATAATACGTAGAGCTCCATTATATATATAGGTAATGGTACTCCAAAACTTATATCCTGGACAATGTAAATAACGCATAGATCCCCATTATATATATATATGGATGTTTGCTGCATATATATATGGATATATGCTGCATAATTAATTATGGTAATATAAATAACGCATAGAATTACATTGTGTCTGCATATATCCATATAACGGCAGGTGTGTCGATCAGGATTAAGTATTTGTTGAATAAGTGTTCCCTCGAACCAAACATCGACACTAGCGCCACCTACCAGTGTATCTGACACTCTGTCTGCACTTCGGCCATTCTTCCCTACTCGCTGCATACACACCCAATTCGCGGAGAGTGGGGCAGTCTTACAGGGATGAGCAATGCCAAACAGTACCGTAGATGCAGTCTTGCATGAATGTGCAATGTCAAAAGCTACTGTAGATGCAGTCTTACAGGAGTGTGCCATGTCAAAAGCTACCATAGATGCAGTCTTACAGGAATGAGCAATATCAAAAACTACTGTAGATGCAGTCTTTCAGGAATGAGCAATGTCAAAAGCTACTGTTTATGCAGTCTTACAGGAGAATGCAATGTCAAAAGCGACCGTAGATGCAGCCTTACAGGAATGAGCAATGTCAAAAGCTACCATAGGTGTCGCCAGAGTGGTGTTTTTTTTGTAGGACAGTGGTTTTAGCCTGCAGTGAAGAATTACTTTGGGACAGCACCTACCACGAGTACCCTACTTATACATAATGCTGATCTATTAATTATTTACATTTGCATAGTAAATTATACAACACATATGTATTTTTAGACGTTTATATATTACATAAATATATGTATGTCTGGCACCAGCGTTAAAAACATGACCCTCGTAGCGTTTTCATGGATCATGAGTGTGCAATGCCAGATATCGGCACCAGTGTGACCTCAGATATTTCTAAGACAAAAAACCTCAGACACTCATCCTGCCGGGAATGATGGGGCGACATGTTAGTACATGGCGCCCAGATCACGGTTGTCAATGGCAACCTTTGATCCCTGTGATCACCGCTCTCCTGGGTGTCATACAGTCTCTCCCTCCTGCAATCCCCCCACAACCCCCACTCGATGCCCCTCCCCCCACTCCTCCTACACCCATCCCCAGCTACTCACACACCCCTCTCCAATCCTATCTGCACCCAATCACAGTCCCTCCCAAATCTCTCCCCCCACAACCCCCCACACAAGGCCGCCCCCCCCACTCCTCCTACACCCACCCCCAGCCACTCACACACCCCTCCCCAATCCCTTCTGCACCCAATCCCAGTCCTTCCCAAATCCCTCCCCCCACAACCCCCCACTCAATGCCCTTCCCCCCACTCCTCCTACACCCACCCCCACCCACTCACACACCCCTCCCCGATCCCTTCTGCACCCAATCCCAGTCCTTCCCAAATCCCTCCCCCAACAACCCCCACTCAATGCCCCTCCCCCCACATTCCTCCTGCATCCACCCCCACCCACTCACACACCCCTCCCCGATCCCTTCTGCGCCTAATCCCAGTCCCTCCCAAATCCCTCCCCCACAACCCCCACAACCCCCACAACCCCCACTCAATGCCCCTCCCCCACTCCTCCTGCATCCACCCCCACCCACTCACACACCCCTCCCCGATCCCTTCTGCGCCTAATCCCAGTCCCTCCCAAAATCCCTCCCTCCACAACCTCCACAACCCCACAACACCCACTCAATGCCCCTCCCCCCATTCCTCCTGCACCCCCCCTCACCCCCCCGCACCATTCCCTTCTCCACTCACCCCGACTCAATATTCCTCCCCAATCCCACCTAGCGGTCCCCGGCATCCCCACATTGGATGACCTCCTCCAGGATGCAAATAACGTCGTCAGACATTCCCCCTTTCGCCTTTCCGTTGCGGAGGTTTCCCCCGTTCCCATCCCGTTCCTGCCCCTGGCTGGGCCCTCCGGCTCCCCGCCTCCCTCCCATGCCTGCCAACGACACACCGCTCCATGTGGGAGATGGAGAACCGGGGCCAGATTAGGAGGAGGTATGCTTGTTTGTTTGTCTGTTATTGGTTTACGTCCTAGTAACATCTAAGGTCATAGCAGGTTGGGGGAAGAGGCAGGAGAAGGAGTGGGTAAGGTGAAGGGGACGATGAAGAGGAGGCAGATCAGGAGAAGAGAGGATGGAGAAGGACGAGCATGTGAGCAAGGGAAAGAAGAGCAGGAAATGGACGATTTAAGAAGGAGCGAAGAAAATTAGCAGAGTTAATTGGGAGGGGAATGGGAGGGAAAGGAAGAGGGGAAGAGGGGAGTACAAAAAGGAGAGTAGTAGAAGTAGGTGGAGACGGAGGATATGAGGATGGGGATAAGGGATGGGAAGCGGATAGATGATGAGACATGGAGAAGGAGGAAGAAAAAGCACAGAAAACGAGGAGTGAACGAGGGCAGGAGGAATGTAGGGCCGGAGCGGAGAGGAGAAGGAGGGAGTCAATGGGGAGGAGTTGGGGAGGAATGGAGAATTTGTAAAGGGCAATGGGCGGAGGATAGATGCGTTGGGGAGGAGGAGGAGGGGAGGAGAGGGAGAGTGGTTGTGAATGAGGGAGCTGGGGAAGAGGAGAATACGGGGAGGTTATGAGGGGAGAAGGGGAGGAGGGAAGGAGGGGAGGCGGAGAGGAGAGGAGCAGGGCAGTAATGGGGAGGGGAGGAAGGGAGGATTATTTACGCAGCGGAAGAGGAGGGGAGGGAGGAGGGCAGAGGGAAGGAGGATGTATGGATGGAAGGAGGTGAGGGGGGAAGATACTTTACTGAGGGGACAGAGATTGGGGGAGATGGGTAGGACCGGGGAGGGGAGGATGGATGGGGGGAATGGAGCAGAGGAAGCAGGAGAGTAGGGAAGGAGAGGATGGAGTTAACTTAGGGTAAGAGGGGGAAGTGGAGGAGGGAAGTAGGAGATGAGGGTAGGAGGGGAGAAGAGGAAGAGGGGAGGACGAGAGTGGGGGGGGGAGGAGGGGAGGATGGGAGAAGAGGAAGAGTGGAGGAGGAGAGGAGCAGAGCAGTGGAGACGAGGACTGGAGGAGAAGGGATGGGAGGAGGGGAGCATAGGAAGTAGGAGATTAGGGAACGATGGGAGGGGAGAGAAGGATTTACTTAGGGGAGGAGAGGAGGTGTGGGTGAGGAAGGGACCCATGGCTCTAGGGCTGGAATCTCCTCTCTTCAAGGCAGCCCGCGTCAAACTTGGCGCATTACCGGGGTGTCGGCGCCCTGGAGCCCGGGTAAGTCACCCCAGATTGCACCGTGTGGGGAGAGAGCGGTGGGTAGTGGGGGGGGGGGGGGGGGAGGTGGGAGTGTGAGGAAGTGTGTAGTAAGTGTGTGTGTAGCGTGTGTAAATGTGTGTGCTGAGCTGTGTGTGGGTGTGTCTGTGTTTGTGACATGGTGTTCAATGGAGTTGGGAGGAGGGAGAGGGAGGAGGGGAGGGGGAGGGGAGGGAGGGGGCAGGAACGGGGAGGGGAACGGGGAAGGGGGGAAGGGGGAAGGGGGCGTGAGAGCCACATCCACATGGGTCTGAATGGGCTCTGACTTAGCACTCCAGGGCGTGGGGAGTCAACATAGCAGTGAAGTGGTGGGGAGTGTGTGTGTGTGTGTGAGGAGTACTACCGTGAATGGGGACTGCCGGGTGTGTGGGTGGGTGGGGTGGGTGTTGGGGGTGGGGGTAGGGGGTGATGCCTTTGTAGCTCAGCCCTGATGAGCCTCTTGGGGGGGACGGGGAGGCGCATGGAAGATGAGGGGGGTGTGGGGGGAGGCGGTGGGTGAGATCCGGATAAAGAGGTGGGATGGGGGGGGGGGATGGGGGGGGGTTGAGGGGGTTGGGTGGGAAGGGTGGTATTGATCCGTCAAAAGCTTTGATCCGAGAACTGGGTTGTAAACCCACAACTGAAAGGTGCTGCGAAAATAATGGGGGTTCTGTATGCCGTTACCAGCATAATCTGTTTGGCAATTTAAAAACAACCGGTGTTATATATATATATATAAATATATATATATATATATATAAATATATGGTAGGATTTCCTTTTATGGAAAGCATGGATAGATCAGTCAATGTCAGTATGCATTGGCATGGGTGATAATGATAGAGGATTGTTGGTAATAGTACATAATAGGTGTGGATGTAGGGCATAGGTGAGAACAGGTGGACTTTAATTGGGTATATGAGTATAAGTGGGCATGTGTTATATAAATGAATGTAAAGAGGATAGGTGAGTGGATTTGAACACAGGTGAGAACTTACATAAAATGAGACTAGTTAAGGACATTGTGAGTACACGTCTGAAGAGGTGAATACAGATAAGGATGGTTGAGAACAAATGAGTGTGGTTAGATAAAAGTAAGAAGACTGGATATGCGTTATTTGTCGGGTGAGAAGAAGGAAGGTACACCTCAAGGGTCATGGAGTACAGGGAAGTACAGGGAAGTCCATGTAAGTACATGTAAGTGCATGTAAGTATATGTAAGTGCATGTAAGTACAGGTAAGAAATCTAGGCACTTGTAAGTGCATGTAAGTACAGGTAAGAACTCTAGGCACTTGTAAGTGCATGTAAGTACAGGTAAGAAATCTAGGCACTTGTAAGTGCATGTAAGTGCATGTAAGTGCATGTAAGTGCATGTAAGTGCATGTATGTGCATGTAAGTGCATGTAAGTGCATGTAAGTGCATGTAAGTGCATGTAAGTGCATGTACGTGCATGTAAGTGCATGTAAGTGCATGTAAGTCCATGTAAGTACATGTAAGTGCATGTAAGTATATGTAAGTGCATGTAAGTACAGATAAGAAATCTAGGCACTTGTAAGTGCATGTAAGTACATGTAAGAAATCTAGGCACTTGTAAGTGCATGTAAGTGCATGTAAGTGCATGTAAGTGCATGTAAGTGCATGTACGTGCATGTAAGTGCATGTAAGTGCATGTAAGTGCATGTAAGTGCATGTAAGTGCATGTAAGTGCATGTAAGTGCATGTAAGTGCATGTAAGTGCATGCAGTACAGGGAAGTACAGTTTGGTACAGGTAATTACAATATTTACATGTAATAGGCCTGTCACACTATGAGGTTTTGGACATGTTGAAAACTTTCGACGTAGCTTGACATGATGCTTTGATGTTCGGGTGACGTCACACTCACGCTAAGCCGATGTTAGACGTGGGGGAGGGATGCATCGGCTATGTCAGATCAACGGTGTGTTCCATCATAGTGACTGACACCTGGGGAGGACGACTGCGGCTCACGCCGGCGACGTTGGACTGACGCCAGCCTGTCGGTTGGTCGACGTCGACTCACATCGGAGAAAACGGTTGTGTCGGAGATGACACTGTTAAGCATGACGTGACAACGTTAAGCATGATGTTACAACGTTAAGCGATGCTAAGTGGTCGCTACTGTCACGCTCGGCTGAAGTCACGCGCTGGGGTTTCGCAAGCCTCACGTTTACATAAAAAATTATTCCTTTGACCTCTCGCGTTGGTACGACGCTATATCAATGTTATGCTCATGTCAACTACATGGCATTGACGTCCTGAATTTGCATATTACGCCAAGATTTTTGATGTGCTAAATTTTTGTTCATGTTGTCCCGATGCTGGTGCGTTACGTCATAGTGTGACAGGGCCATAAGTATGTGTAGCTGTAAGTATGTGTAAGTACATGTATGTACACTTAAATACAGGTAAATAGCGGGGCGTATCGGGGCGTGGCGGGGCGGGGCGGGGCGGAGTTGGGCGGGGCGGGGCGGGATTACACCCGCCACAGGCGGGGATCCAGGATTGATAACACGAGTGTCGAGCGCTGGTTCTGATGTGGACACAGTCAAGTCAAGTGGCAAGCCGGCGTGCGTGTGGCAGCCACATTGGAACCGATGGCCTGCGCCCCGCCACATGCATGGGGTCGGCGCGGGCGTCGGGTGGGCGTCGGGTGGGCGTCGGGTGGGCGTGCGTGTGGTCATGAGGTGGGGGAAGTTGTTGAAATGGATGTCATTGTAGGTGTGGACCTAGGGGTGGGAGTAATAGTCGGAGTCGGTGTGGACATTCCACTTAGTCGTAATTTTGCAGTCTGATGGTTTTGAGTTTCTGAAATTTTTCTGAGATAAATATATTAAATTGATTGGCATAATCTACCATACTTTAATTTGAAGTAACTTTTATTTTAAATGGCTAACGTTTGAGCTATTTGAATTGCAAGGGTGTAAAGGTAGTTTTTGCAAGCATGCCAACACTCTGACACAATAGGCTTCTGTAGTAACAAGTTCTATTAAATTGACTCACTATTCCTTTTTACTTGGCAACAAATGCTTAATAAGTGCATCAGTATCCAAGTTAGATATGTAGCGTCAAATGTAGATAACTGTTTTGGTTTTGAAAATGTGATGCTTCATCGGACTATGCAGCTTTAATTGTATGTTGTTGCGAGATACTTTTGAGTTTCTGCAAATGTATTTAGTCGGTGTGGACGTTCCACTTCATATTAATTTTAAGTTGCAGATAATGATATAACTGGGTTCCTTTGTGGAGAGTGGCAGAGAACATTGAAGTACACGTAGCTTGCACATTGACAGCATCCACCAGCAGTGATGGGGTTTTTGCTAATCATAGGAGTGGCAGACAGGATATCAATATAGCATGGAAACCAATCTGACTCCAAAATCAAATATTTTCCACCCAAAGCTTGATATTTTTAGGACATTTAACATGCCACTTGCTTTATAAACAGTAATAATAATAATTTGAAACCTCATTGATGTGGTTATGCGTTATTTGTGATGATTAAAGAGAAAAGCAGAAAAAATATTAACAATGTAACAGTCCAAGTGGAATTAACAATTTTACACAAATGTTTGGCTCAAATTTCAATGTTTAGGGGCAATTTCAGGATTTATATTTTAATATACCATAACTGGGTCCATGCATAGAGTGTAAAATGGTGAAAATAGTTCCTGTACTATATCTGTACTCAGTGTTTGATGCAGAGTTTCATAGTACTTGCAAGTGGAAATGAAATGTTATGATGTTAATGACTCCAGAAAAGGTTAACTGTTTTTGTTTTTTGTTTGTTTTTATTGAGGCTGTATTTATACTGTCCATAGCATATAAGCCTGGGTATTCAGGCTTGTTTTAAATGCTGGCCAGCTGTAGTGTTGGTGTTATCTTATCAAACAGTAGCTGCTGATAAGGTATTTGATTGCCTGCATTTCGGCAGCAGATAGATAGTTGGTTGGTCTGGTTAATAGTCTATGTTACTCTTTTTTGGATTTTCTTGGCATATACATGTTTCTATTTTGTCTACTCTTACTAGTAGACTAGCCTACTCCCATTTACGTATCATAGGCTTGTACGTAGCTGTGTGGTGTGCTATCTGGCTACTTTTGGCATGGTTCCTATTTCATCATTTTTATCATTTCTTTTAGAAATAAATGTCTTCAACTTCAGGAAGACATTATATATGATCATTTGAAGTGAAAGGTACTGTTGTTCAGAGGTTTTCATTAAGTTTGTGACACTTTATTTTCAATGCTGTTGACAATGTCACAAATTAGTGATGTAATTTTCTATTTATTTAGCTATATCCATCCCAATAAGATAAATATTGGACGCTTTCTCCGATGCATCAAAGAAGTTTGGCCTGAAAATTAACATCAAGAAGACGGAGGTGCTGTACCAACCCAACTCTACAAGAACCCGAGAGGAGGAGATCATGGTTGACGGAAACAAGCTGAACTCTGTTCCGGAATTCACCTATCTCGGAAGCAGTATATCAAGTGATGGACGCATTGATGCTGAGATGCAGAGGAGGATGGCCAAGGCTAGCGGATCTTTCGGCCGACTACGCCAGAGACTCTGGAACAACCACCATGTGTCCATTCGGGTCAAAGGTAAGATCTACCGCGCAATCGTGCTATCCACCCTACTATATGGAGCCGAGGCCTGGACAGTGTACAGACAGCAGGTGAAAAAGCTGCATGCCTTCATGATGCGACATCTGCGTTCAATCATGAGGCTAACCTGGAAGGACAAAGTGACGAATAAGGAAATACTCGAACGGATGGGGCTGCCCTCTATGGAAGATCTTCTGATCAAAAAGAATCTCCGGTGGACTGGACACCTCATGAGTATGTCATCAGACAGGCTACCAAAGCAGATCCTCTATTCTCAACTGTCTTCTGGCTACAGAAAGAGAGGGCGCCCCCGTCTCCGGTTCAAAGATACCATCAAGAGAAACCTAAAGCTGAGAGACATTAAGACCGACTCATGGACGCAACTCTCACAGCAGAGAGCTAAATGGAGAGCGGCAGTCAAGTAATGAAAGCAGTCTTTGTCGCATCGCGACCGACAGCATGATGCTGATGATGATGATGAAGATAAATAATACACAATATTAACATTTACTTTTGATCTAAAATATCTCCCTCATTATTGTGCAAAATGATGAAATTCAATAATGTTTTTTTTTTTAAATATGCATCTCAAGTAGACTACCTGAAGTGGTACACAGTTTCTAAGAACGACCCATGTACATATATATATATATAGGTTTGTATGGAGATATATGGGTACATAGGTGGTTATGGACATATATATGTATGTATGTATTACATCTCCTACCAGAATATATATTTATGTGATGTATAAAAGGTATGCGAGTATAAAGGCAGGTAAGGGAGGATTCCCTATATTGGTCACCCATATGTTGTGCACTACTTTATGGGTGACCCCCTTTTCATGGTGGGACAGGTGGCACCACCACTGCCCACCACTACCAGTGCCGTGAATAATGTCACTCATCATCATCATCATCATCATGCTGTTGGTCGCGATGCAACAAAGACTGCTTTCATTAATTGACTGCCACTCTCCATTTAGCTCTCTGCTGTGAGAGTTGCGTCCATGATTCGGTCTTAATGTCTCTCAGCTTCAGGTTTCTCTTGATGGTCATCACTCAGCACTGGAATATATATGGACATATCTATGTGTATGTGCATGTGTATGTATATTATGTATATGTATATGCATGCTCAGCGGCTCGCCGCTGGGGTTTAAATGCGCAACACGGAGGTCGATGCACCGGGGGACAGCCCGGAACTAATCGGCGTGTCGGCCTCATTAAGATAAGGTGGGGGGAGGGGAGTGACCCCCGAGGCCGGCGGGTCAGTGCAGAGACAGACACACAGCCGCAGCACACTCGCTGATCCAGCCCCTCCTACCGGCGGGGGGCGGGGTGAGGGGGAGCGAGCCGGAGCACCTCCCGGCTCCTCGAGCTGCCAGCATTCATCTGCCCGCGCGCATTCTGCCTCCATGCACCCCAAGCTACTCAGCTTCTGCTCGGATGTGCGTGCCTCATCCCTCCCCCAGCCTGGCTTCAATCCTAATGGCAGAGGACGAGTTTAATTTCTTGGACTGGGCCACCTTAGCGGGGCTCAGCCGGAAGACCACCTGGGTAATGGCACAGGAGGACATGGCGACTATCGCCACATTGCGCACGGTCGATAGATCGGACTTCACAGTCCTAGACATATCGCGTGGCCATCGCGCCCTCCTCCGGGTAGCGCTCAGCGGGGTCGGCAACGAGGATTTCCAGACGAGCACCCTCCCAGACCCGGGGGAGGACAGTCAACCCACCCCCGGTCAAGCCGACCGGGCAACAGCCGACGCCAACGCAGACAAGGCGCAGCAGGACCGCCATGCCATACTGGAGGCAAAAACGGCGTTTGACCAGCTGTGGTCATCAGTGGCAGCCGACAGTGTGCTGGGATGGGCCAGGGAGGACCCAGCCGAGACGCCCGAGCGCACCCTGTAATGTATGTAGGCGAACCGGGAGACGCGGATAACCAGCATTGTATGGAATGTAACCAGGGACAACGGACGGTCAATAAACGCCAGTCATGAACTAGATCTCTCCGTGTCGACTCGTTTAATACATGGTGTCAGATGTGGCTTGCCTGACAAGTGAGATGGCTCTGTCTGGATTAAAACCCCCATTGCCACTGGACTTGGAAGGCAACCTAACTCTAAACTGGACCCAGTGGATTGATTCATACAGAATTTACGCCGTAGCAGCAGGAGTAGCGGCGAAAACGGAAAAAGTACATTGTTGCGTCTTTCTCCATGTCGCTGGACCGGAGGCGCAGAAAGTCCACAGAATGCTCAACATTGAGGCCGCTGAACGAGACAAAATTACAGTACTGATTGAGGCATTTAAAGTATATTGCGAAGGGAAGACAAACATAACAGTGGTACGTTACCAGTTTAACTCCCTATTTCAGACACACGAAAGTATGGACACTTACATTCGAGAGCTACGTAACCGCATTTCACACTGTCAATATGGGTCACTGGAAGATTCGTTACTATGTGACAGAATTGTGTGCGGAGTAAAAAGTAATGTATTGAGGGATCGGTTATTACAGACTCATAATTTGACATTGGAATTGAGCATATCAATGGGTCGGCTTAGTGAACACAAAGCAGGATTGTTAACTGGGAGTGCGGACAGTGGTTCGAACGAAAACGTCGATGCGTTATCGAAGATTGATTCTGGGATGACGTCACAACGTCGTATGCCACCTTGGAGACGAACATCGCAATGTCAACAATACGGGTCAAACAATGCAAAAGTCAAGTGTCCGAATTGTGGGTATGTGCATTTCAGTGGTAGATGTCCTGCTAAGGACAAACAGTGTGCAGGCTGTGGAAAGGTGGGACATTTCGTCAAAGTGTGTAGAAGTAGTACGAATAAACAGTCGACAGTGAATGAAGTCAACATACAGCATCATGACGAACAGCACGAATGGACGCAACCGTACCAGGAGGACGACACCAGTCACGATTTGTTCGTTGGTGCATTACAGGATAACAACAACGGAAAGGAGGATCTATGGTACCCGGATATCGTAGTGAACAATACGATGATTAAGTTCAAACTTGATACCGGTTCGGAGGCGAACATCGTGCCACGGAGGATTTATGATCAAATGGGCGACGTAACCATGACTCCAACGGGTTGCCACTTGATAACATACACCGGACACCGTATAAAACCTCATGGTGAGGTTTTCGTCAACGTACGCGGTCATCGATTAAAGTTCCAAGTAACAGATGAGGGTAGCACTATCCTAGGGAAGAGTGCGTGTGTCGCCCTCAACCTCATAGCAAGACTGGACTCCATAGACACTGTATCAGATCCAACCGCATCAAGTGATAAATTGGTAAATATGTATAGTGATGTATTCAGAGGTCTAGGCAGAATTAAAGTAAATGCGCATATTCATGTTGACAATAATGTAGCCCCAGTCATTGATGCTCCTAGGCGCATACCACACGCCATAATAAATGATGTCCGTCAGGAGTTAAATAGGATGTTAGATCTCAAAGTAATAGTAGAACAAATTGAACCGACTCCATGGGTGAGCTCCATCACTATAGTAAGAAAACCAGGTAAAATACGAATCTGTTTAGACCCTACTAAATTAAATAAAGCAATATTAAGAGGCCTGTATCCAACATGTACGATAGAAGAAGTAGTAGCTAACACAAGTGGGGCAGAATATTTTTCAGTTATTGATGCCAACAGTGGCTATTGGCAAATTGAGTTGGATAATGAAAGTTCTAAATTGTGCATCTTCAACACACCTTGGGGTCGGTATCGATATACCCGGTTGCCATTTGGCATCAAAACGGCCGGAGGTATATTCATTCAAGAAATGGACAATATATTAGGTGATTTGGATGGTGTAAATGTGATAACTGACGACATCCTAGTATACGGTAAAGACATACAGGAACACAACGTCAGACTAAAGTCAGTACTGGACAGGGCCCGTAAATTCGACCTGAGATTGAACCAAAAAAAGTCTAGAATTTGTAAAAGACAGGTAAACTATGTGGGTCATTTAATAACGTCTGACGGATTATTGCCTAGCAAAGAAAGAGTACAAGCTATCATAGATATGCCAACACCCACGGACAAAAAGGCTGTCCAACGGTTTTTGGGAATGGTCGGATATGTCAACAAATTTATTCCCAACATGGCAGAATTAGCAAAGCCGTTAAGAGTAATACTAACCAAAGATGTCGCCTGGCATTGGCAGGAAGAACAAATGTATGCATTCGACAAACTCAAGGAGTTGTTAACAAGAGCACCCGTTCTAAAATTTGTTGATGTAAAAAAAGATATTGTCCTTCAAGTAGATGCATCTAAGTCTGGCCTTGGGGCAACTTTATTTCAAGAAAATAGACCTGTCGCAATGGCATCCAAGGCATTAGACAACACACAACCAAATTATGCAGTAATTGAAAAATAACTATTGGCCATTTGCTTTGGGTGCAGGAAGTTTCGTGAGTACATATACGGGAAAGAAGTGACTATTCAAACCGATCACAAGCCCTTGGTAGCTATAATGAATAAGCCCATACACACACTATCAGCATGCATGCAACGCATGAGAATGCGTTTACAAAATTATAATCTACAAGTAATACATGTTAAGGGCACGCTGATGTATTTTGCAGACGCGCTGTCCAGGGCTCACACCACGTTGACAACACCGAACAACTTGTTCAACACAGACATAACCGTGGCCGCAATCGATATGGAAGTGAACAATATAGCCAAAGTAAGGCAAGAGTTGGACAAGGATAAAACATTGCAGCAGGTTGTATTGTTAGCAAAATATGGGTGTCCAAAAAGTAGCACTAGCCTCAGTCAGAATGTAAAACCATTTTTTACCTATAGAAATGACATAACAATCCAAGACAATGTTTTATTACAAGATAATCGTATTATCATACCAAAAACCATGCAGGGAGATATGCTTAATAAAATTCACGAATCACATTTAGGCATAGTGAAATGTAAGCAGTTGGCCAGAGACAACATATTTTGGCCTGGAATGAGTAATCAAATCGAAGACAAAGTTTCCCAGTGTCAACTATGCCAAGGGTACCGACACAAACAACATTCTGAACCGTTGATAAGCCATGACATAACGTGTATTCCATATTATAAACTAGGCGTTGACTTGTTTACTGTTGACAAGGTGAATTTCCTGTTAGTCATTGACTATTATACAAAATTTCCGGAAATAGTAGAATTAGCATCAACCACAAGTCAGTCTATAATAAGAAATTTGAAGCAAATGTTTTGCAGATATGGCATCCCAAACACAGTAGTATCAGACAATGGACCGCAATTTAACAGCGCTGAGTACTTACAGTTTGCACATGACTACGGTTTCACACCTAAATTTACAAACCCAATGTTCCCGCAAAGTAACGGCCAGGTAGAACGATACATACAAACTATAAAATTGATGATAACAAAATCTCTGTTGGACGGCAAAGATGCCAATATTGCACTCTTAAATTATCGAAACACCACAATCCAGGGCCTTGGTGCATCCCCAGCACAACTTCTCATGTCCCGTAAACTATGGACACGGTTACCAATTTTAGAAATGCATTTGAAACCAAAGTGCAAAGATACAAAAAACACTGAAATACGCAAAATACAGGAGAAACAAAAGAAGTACTTTGATGCCCGGGCAGGACATGAACACCAGAAATTACATACCGGAGACAAAGTATGATATCTCCACCACAAAGGAGGGTGGGCTTCAGGAAAAATTGTAGGAACAAACACACCTGGCCCTAGAGATTACACTATGGTAAATGAACAAAAAAAATATAATTAGGCGAAATCGGAAGCACATTTTCGTCTCATATAAGGGTGACACCCACCCGATTAGACATAAGTTAAAAACAAACACAGATAAATATACTACACGATACGGCCGAGTTGTTCGTCCCATACACAGACTAGGAATAAATAACCAGTCATAATACCGATAATATATATGTATATACTAATATATAGTTTCAATGCTGTATTTGTGATAGCATATTGAATATACAAGCATTGATATCATACCATGGTATTCAAGCCTGACCCTATTAACATTGTTATGAGTTATATGCTATAGTTATAGATTTCTGTGATAAGAAGGTATGTACCTTGACACAAAGTTGTATAGTGAAATATCACGCTCCAAAAGATTGTATACGACAGTACGAAGCACATACCCGACACTAAGCATTGAAGCGGCAATAAGCGTACTCAAGACAGTATTTCACTATATGCATGTTAAGATGGGACATCTACACTGTTAACCATCCCGTTTTACTAAACAGAAAAGGATGTACGATCTATTGCATCATAGTTCACAGTTATTCGATACGAATGTTGATGTACTCATAAATGTAAATCAGATCGTCGTTCATACATCACACTACTTAAGTCGACAGTCACCCAAAGTGCCAGTTGTTATAGTACAATATATGTTAATAAAGTATGTAAATTATTAAGAACCTAGACAGTTATCAGTTCCACTATATTGTATTGTTACACTGTTATAAATTGACGTGGTTATTGGGCTATTGAGTAATGCATTACATATACCAGTATCGATATGCGATAGTGGTCAAAATGTTACTAGTTATAAGAATGATGTTACTATTTATAAGAATGATGTTACTATTTATAAGAATGACCTGCATTGTATTTAAGATACTCATTCAAATGTGGGATGAGTGTAGAGTCATATGTAGTTTTATCAAAATTCAATATTTATGGAAACGCTAGATGGATAAGGAGGATATAGTCGCGTATGCAATGTCTCATTGCAATGTTGCATTTGTCATATTGGTTGGAGGTGTTTAAGAGTTCATGTAAATCAATAAAAATAATGAAATCAATAAAACTAATGAAAGGAGGATGTAATGTATGTAGGCGAACCGGGACACGCGGATAACCAGCATTGTATGGAATGTAACCAGGGACAATGGACGGTCAATAAACGCCAGTCATGAACTAGATCTCTCCGTGTCGACTCGTTTATTACACACCCAGCCCCCGGGCACGACCGGCTACATGCCGCCTCCCCCCACCCCCACGGGCCGACCGAGCCGGCACGGGGCTGGCCCGGACCCATGCCACAGCCTTACCATACGGGCGAAAACCAACAAGGCACTGCGCATCATAGACTATTTGCCGCGCATAGTGCGCGACAGGATAGCAAAGAAAAGGAAAGACCCCCCACAAGACAGGTGCATTTCAAAACTGAAGAGGACAGTTGCGCCTGCGTTTACTTAACGCAAGGCGAGTGGGGCATGGCGAACCAGTGCCTGTTTGCGCACCTCCTGCAGCTGGGCCAAGTGCAAAGGGAGGACGTCGAGTATTACCTCGCCTATACAGTGAGTATTCACAACCTGGCAGCCAAGTTTGAGTGGCAATCCGTCATAGAGTATGACACCCAGTACCGGGAGGTGCAGGCCGAGCACGGCTCTGCCTGGGGTACAGCGGCGACGTACCTAGAGATGCAGCTCTTAGTCCCCAGGCAGTGCCCCACCCCCATCCAGAAGGGGCGCAGAGCACAAGGCACCCCGGCGCCACTCACCACTATGCCAAGGGAGGGCGGTCTGATACCGCCACCGCCACCGACACTGACAAGACAATTTGCAGGCTTTTCGTGAACACAGGAAAGTGCCCCAACTCCCCCTGCAAATATGAACATGCTAAGAGGGAATAGGGGAGCCCGGGGGGCGCCCTCCTCCCGGATGCCTGGGACAGGCTGCTCCCCCCCGACATCCCGGGGCGCGCACATATAATCGCCGGGGTGCGAGACAGATTCCATGTCACCAGTGCGCCCATGACGGGCAGACCCTCCCTCCAGCCCAACCACCCCTCCGCCATGCCCCCGGACATGCGGGGTGCAGTGGGAAAGCAGATACAGCTGGAGATCGACAATGGCTGCTACATTAAGCGCGACGGCCCAGCGAACATTACCAGTGCGCTGGGCGCCATACCAGAGGAGGAGGGTGGGGTCCGATTGATTCATGATGCGGGTCGCCCGCACGGCAGCGCCCTTAACGACTATGCGGAGGGCGACGGCTACAGCTGCTCGACCGTGGAGCAGGTGGCGGGCCTCCTCCAGCGTGGGGGACACAAGACAGCAGACTATAGATCCCACAGCTTGCGGCAGGGCGGCTCCTGCCGCTTTTCAATGCGGGCGCACCGGAAGCTACCATCCGCAAACTCGTAGGCTGGGTCTCGAATGCCTACATGGCATACATCATCGCCGACACCGCGTGCCCTGGGCGCAGCCATGCCGCACTCCTGAGTGCCGGGCACCGCGCACCGCACCCCTACCACTACTGCCTGCTGGGACATGGGACACTGGGCGCACGAAGGGGGGGAGGGCACTCCGTCCGCCACACAGCGGGCTGGCCGGCAGCCGCTCGCCACAGGTACCGGGTTCAACACCCAGCATATTTTGACTTAGCCATTGGCAAATGAACTTTATTATTATTCTATCTTAACGCCCCATTACGCCCATTGGGGCAGCGCGCGCTCATGTGCGCTTTAGATTAAATTGTTGTCATTGACTTCATTGCATTTGTGTATGTAATAGATTTAACCTTAGTCGACTTTAATAAAAAGTATTTTACTCCCCCCGCGTGTTCTCGTCGTTTAAATATATATATATGCATAATGTAAATGTATATATGTACATCTATATGAATATGCACACGTATATCCAGGCGAGGCAGAAGGCCTGATTAGTAGATGACCTGATATATGTCAGTTAGTGTAGTGTCAGGTTGATATAAATAGTTCATAGATAATCGGTTCCAGGATAGGTATACTCGTATAATTATGAATTGCTTATATAGCACGTAAATATGTATGTATGTATTTGTATATGGGTATGTATAACTATTTGTATATGTGTATGTATAGGTTTATGTATATATATATAGATTTTATGTATTTGTATATATGCATATGTGTATTCGGTTGTATGTGTGTGTTTATTTGATTGATTGATGGTTGATTTACGCCGTGTCGGCAGCATAGGTCATAGACACGGCGTATATGTATGTATTATATACGGTTGTTTGTGTCAACCTTGGGAGGAGGCGGTGCTTGTGGTTCAAGAGTGTACGTACACACCTGACAAGCGGGACACAGGTGGGGTCGTCTGTCGACAAGCCACGAGGGCAGCGCCCCTCTGCCCCCCACCCCTCCCTCCCTAGCAACCCCTCCCATCGCCCCCTCCCTACCCCCTCCCTGCCCCCGCCCCCTCACCCCCGCCCCCTCACAACCTGCGCTGCCCAGGGCGCCCTACTCGGGCGCGGGCTGAGTTCCGGGCGCCGGGCGCAGGTGGGCACCGACATCAAAGCACCGCGAAGCACGGGGACTAATACCGGACTCAGCCGCCAGGGGCGCAGCAGGCGCCCGCTGCTCGTGGTGGAGTCAGGGAGCAGGTTCGGGCTGTCAGCCCCCCGCCTAGCTCTACACGAGGGAAGCCCACCACCCATCACCCAACATCCACCGTCCACCACCCACCACACATCAAACACCAGCCACTATCCACCAACCACAGTCACTATTCACCAACCACCATGACTATCCACCAGCCACCATCACAAACCACCATTACTACCCCCATCACTATCCACCAACCCCCATCACTATCCACCAACCACCATTAGTATCCACCAACCACCATCACTATCCACCAACCACCATCACAATCCACCAACCACCATCACAATCCACCAACCACCATCACTATCCACCAGCCACCATCACTATCCACCAGCCACCATTACTATCCACCAACCACCATCACTATCCAACAACCACCATCACAATCCACCAACCAGCATCACTATCCACCAACCACCATTAGTATTGCAACATCCACCACCCAACATCTACCATGCAACACCCACCACCCACCACCCTCCATCCACCATGCAACACACACCACCCACCACCTACCATCCACCAACCGCCAACCGCCATTCACCACCCCCCCCCACCCACCACTACCAAATACCACCCACCATCCACCATCCACCACCCACCGTCCAACCGCACATCAAGCACCATCCACTATCCACTGGTCTGCTCAATCTCAGCATAATGTGACTGAGTGGAATATGATGTCATGGTGCCGGTGGCCTGGTCTCCCATTGGGGCAGCACCATAACGTCGCTATGAGCGCACACTGTTACAAGTTGGCATCCGTCCTGATATCACCATACATGTTGCCAGGACATAAAGCCCCAACAACAAACCATCCACAACCCACCATCCGCCACCCACCACCCACAACCCACCACCCACCACCCACCACCACCCACCACCAACCACCCACCACACACCACCCACCACCCACCACCCACCACCCACCACCCACCACCCACCACCCACCACCCACCACCCACCACCCACCACCCACCACCCACCACCCACCACCCACCACCCACCACCCACCACCCACCACCCACCACCCACCACCCACAATCCAACAGCACATCAAGCACCATCCACCATCCACTATCCACTGGTTGGCTCAGTGTAAGGATAATGTGACTGAGTGGAATATCAGGTGATGGTTCTGGCGGCTTGCTCTTTCATTGGGGCAGCACTATAAAGTCCTCATGAGTGCGCACTGGTACAGGTCGGTATCCGTCCTGATATGGCCATACATGTTGCTAGGACGTAAAACTCCAACAACAAACCAACCATCCACTAACCACCATCCACCACCCACATCCACCACCCACAACCCACCATACACCACCCCCCACCCACCACCCACCACCCACCACCCACCACCCACCACCCACCATCCACCACCCACCATTCACCACCCACCATCCACCACCCACCACCCACCACCCACCACCCAACATCCAGTCACGATATCATAAGGTAGAGGTACAAGGAATATAATCAAGATATATATAGCTAATGACTACATACGTGATACAATACTGACAGTAGTAAGATGAGCTGCTTATTTATAGTATCATACTGCCTTATATATCACGTTTGTAATTATCCGTTCATGACATCAAAGTGCCTATATGACTCCTCTGTCTAAGAGCTGACACTCTAATATTCCAGGAAGCCACCTGTAAGAAAAATAGTTTGTTTATATCCATATAGTGCCTTACATAACACATAATAACTTACATTATGCATTATATATGTGCATTGCAACAAACTACATGAATATAAACAAGAAAGTGTTTTTACTACTGGATAACAATGTAGTGTTCCATTACGCCACCAGGAGGGGCCATGTTATCAAGGATGCTGTATATGGATTAGAATGGGTTCTTCGGCACCACGACGAATACTTTGTGCATGCTGTGCACCTACTAATACTATGCGGTGGTCGAATCGGTAGAGCGTGGGCTTCGCGTGCGGAAGATCAGGAGTTTGCTTCCCGATCGAATTCAACCAATGACTTATAACATTGATCCTTGTCAGTTCCTAGGGAGATGCTCATCATTAATGTGATAGGACAAGGACCGGTTAGCTCAGTGTCAGGATAATATGATTGAGTGGGATATCAGGTCATGGTGCCAGTGGCCTGATTTCTCAGTGGGCCAGCACTATAAAGTCACCATGAGTGTACACTGCCACAAGTCGGTACCCGTCCTGATATGATCTTACATGTTGCTATGGAAATACAACTTCAACAACTCTGTGGCGGAGTGGTTAGAGTGTCTGACTTCTTTCTAGGTCGGACTCCTAATCTTGAAGGTTGGTGGTTCGATTCCCCATGCACCCACCTCTGCCAATTTGGATTTCCACTGCTGTGTATAATTTAGAGCGACATCAAAGCCAGTTGCTCACATACCATGTCTATGTGGTGTGGGAGGTTAAAAATCCCTTGGGTCGGTAAAAGTGTAGACTCAGGCTTTCTTTCGACAAACTGTCTAATGGTGAAAACAAGTCTATTCAGACTTATCGATGATAGGCAGTATACATCTTCAAGAAACCAGCATTTACATGCATTAAAGAAGTAAAAGAAATTATGTGCACCCATGTATATTAGGTATGCATAGTTGGAGATAATTTCATTTTGTCTGTCCATATTTCTGAGACATCCTGTGATTTTGTGTTTGAATAAGCGGTTAGCGGTGATATATGTAAATTATTCAAACACAGTGAAAGTAACTATTTGGACAAACACAGCAATCCAACGAGCATTGTAATGGAAATACCCGTGTGCATCCAATCAGTCGCTTAAGTCGTTTTCATTTTTTATTTTCATTGGTAAATATATTTATTCTGGTGAATAAGTCTTTTGTCAGTGCCGAAGCACTGGTCATCCAGTCATTTTTCAATTCAGGGTTATATACCCAAAAGGTATATAGAATAAGGTATAAAATAACTGTTGAATACACAATTTGCAGCATGTAATACAATTAAATTCTGAAACACAAACATTCCATAGCAATATGGTAACAGTAGTGTCATATAACTATATCAACATTAGTCAGATCAATGTGAGTATTTACATATTATTTAGAATGTAAGCAGAAGCTATCTTCTGTATTCATTTGGTAAGGTTGTAGTAAGTTTTATTTTTCAGTTAGAGTTAGGCAAGTGGTATATAAATGTGAGTTTGTTAGAAATATTCTAGTGTTACTCTAGTGTAGTTAGTTATGTGAGTTTATGAATTATGTTGTTGGGGTGAGGTTGTTAATAATACACTGGACCAGCTGTGACCAGTGAAGCAGTCGGATCACTCCCAGTTCATTTAGGTCTTAAATTTTACATTTGTATTTGGACTGTTTCTGTCACTGTATATAGTTGATTGGAAATAACGGAGGAACAGCAACAAATGAAAATATCATATTTAGATAAAGGGTGCAATTATGCATTGCAATATTTAGACAAAGAGCTTGTTTCAGTGGAGAAACCTAGCCCTATTGTGCATATCTTCTTTTCTACTACACAGATTATGTCTTCTAGTTGAAGAGTAATATATGTTCAGCACCAAGGCACTGGTGTTCTTCCCTTACCGGCTATGGTGCATTTGAACTATTTATGGATGAAATGATCAGATGGATTGAGAAATATAAACAATAGCAGGTAGCCACGAGGCTTTGCACATATTATGGGGATCATATTTGAGCACGTGGACTGCAGGATAGTTATTTCACTTTAGAATATTTCATTGGTATTCTGGTAATACCTGTGAGAATGAAATTTGCTGTCTTTATTGTAGGGATTAGTACCATGGGTGTGACTTGCTGATATGGTTCTTAGTGAATTTGCCATTGTGTAGATACTGGTTGCCAGAAAATATCTGGAGCAATTAAGAAATACTAAAATATGTATATATATATATATATATATATGCTGTATAATAATTATACAAGTATAATAACAGGAAATTCCATACTCGCTCCTCACACCCACCGACCAGTAATCGGGTGGTGGAGCCTCGGGCTAGTCATCTACTGTTCCAACCTACTCAACCTCAGCTCTGACGGGAGCACCATGGCTCGCCTTGCTCATTAACCTGATTCACTCACCACACAAAATTTAGTTTGTATCTTGTTGTTTTATGTTCTAGTATCATCTAAGGTCATATCAAGAAGGGCACCAGTTTCTGACAGTGCACACTCATGGTAACTTTATAGTGCTACCCCACTGGAAGACCAGGCCGTCGGCACCATGACCCGATATCCCACTCAGTCACATTATCCTGAACCTAGGGTAACCAGTCCTTGTTCTATCCTTTTAATGCTGCGTGCCAGGCTAGGGAACAACAACACTTAGTATCAATGTTATAGGTCATTGGTTTGACTCGACTGTTATGCCAAGTCCCGATTTTCCGTATGGGAAGCCTGTGCTCTACCGATTCGGCTACTGTTCGGTCGGGGATATATAGCTGATGCATAAGGGCTTTGATATATTGGGTTTTACTCATTTCTCAATGCACGCACACATCTTGGTTGTGATACTAGCAAAATACTTGGAACAATTAAAGGATCCTAAGTATGTATACACATTATAGAATTATAAGGTCATCTGATAATATACTTATATGTTTGGGTTTCACGCATCTCTTAATGTAAGATGCATGCATATATCTTGGTGTTATGCCAACAAAATATTTGGAGCAATTAAGAAAGCCTAGGTAAATATATATGATATATAGGGATACATAAGGATAGGGTTTCCCTCATCTCTCAATGTATAATACACGAAAACATCTTGATTGTGATATCATCAATATCGTGGGAGCAATTAAGACGTCCTAGGTATATAATATATATGATGCATAAAGATGTATGTGTGTATATATAATGTTTTACTCATCTATCAATGTAAAATCCACGGAGCCATCTTAGTTGTGATACCAACACAATAGCTGGAGTAGTTAAGACCGCTTGGCAGTCCTCAGAACTGCTCGTATTCGCTCAGAGCTGCTCAGAACCGCTCAGAATCTTTCTAAACCTCGCGGAAGATTTGGAACCGCTCGAAAGGCTTCATAAACCAATCGGAGATACTCGGAGCCGCTCGGAGGCATTCAGGACTAGCAGATATCACTCGGAGGTTCTGCGTTGCTAGGAACCGCTTGGAGCCACTCGGAACCGCTCGGTCGCATTCGGGACTGGTGGATGTCACTCGGAGTTGCTCCATTGCTAGGAACCGCTCGGGGGCACTCGGAACCGCTCGGAGACACTCGGAACCGCTGGGAGCCACTCGCAGTCGGCGCAGATTCCTGATGAATGCTGACAAAGCCCTCTCCACATCTTAAGTGATCCACTTAAGATGCTGCTCGGCGCGCCGAGAGACCATGAGGGGGATGTCAGTCGCCTCATTCAGCGCCGCCAAGGGGCGCACTGCCTCAACAGCAAAATGTCAACAACACAAAATGCGCAATGAGAATGGAAGCGGTGCGCAAAGGGGCGGAGCGGGGTCTCGGTGAGGTGCAAAATGTGTTTGTTGTCGTTAAAGTGAAACCTCACTTTGGCTTTGATTTGATCATGTGCATTAAATACAGAATGGGAATCGAGAGCATTGTCCAAAAGGGGCAGATGGCATCTCGGAAAGGTGGTAAATGTTGATGATATTAAAGGGAAATGTTGCTTTGGAGTGAGTTGGATGTGACAATGTTAGATGCGCATTGAAAAGGAAAGCAGTGTTCGAAGGGGTGGAGCGGAGTCTTCGAACCATCTTAAATATGGTTTATGTTATATAAGAGAAAACTGTCTTGGATTTCTTTGGAGTTAGTATAAAACGTGAGATGTGAATCAGGGCAGTGTGCGAAAGGGGTTGACAGAGTCTTTGAGAGGTGCTAATTGTGTTTGTTGTCCTTTAAAGAGGATGTTATTTAGGTTCATTTAGTATATCTGTAATACACTGATTGTCAATGAGAGTGTTTGATGGTTACTGAGGTGACTAGAATCTTTTACAATTTGCTAAATGTGTGATTGTCGTTAGAAATAGATTTGTTTATGGTCATATAAATGCTACTATGACATTAAATCACTCACAGCTAATCACCTCTGCATGAAAATTGCCAATGTTGGTATTTCTTTATTCCTTTAATTGTGCCCAACTGTCTTTACCTGAAAATAAATATGACTGGAAAAAACACTGCTCAGAGCCAAAATATATATGGTGTCTAATTCATTATAGGAGTACAAATAACACAATAATGTTCTACGCCATTCCTCTTGTTTGTCATTTAAATCTAGATATTGGTGCCACAGTAGTGGCTTTCCTCATTGTATAATTATGGCAATTTTGTCAGTCGCTAATGAAAGTGCTGTTGCCATTATCTTTTCTTTCTACTTAGTTCCTTTCTCTCTTCGATATCCCAGAGCACCAATTTATATGTATATATATGCTGTGTAAGAATTATACAAGTATAATAACCCGGAATATCCCTCCTCTCCCTCATCACTCACTCAGCTGCATGGACTGTGGGAGTCTCTCATAGTCATCTACTGCTACAGCCTCCCCACCTCTGTTTCGATGGTGGCGCCACCACCCCTTCACACTGTAACCACCACTCACTGTACTGCTTAAAATGATATATATATATATATCTATGTACATATGAGTGATTTGGTTTATATATAATCCCATTAGGAAACTATCAAAGGAAATTATCTTCTAAACTAAAGAACCGGAGTCCAAATAATTCCAGTGATTATACTGTCACGAAGTTCACAGTTTATTGGTAGATTACAAAATATGCACCTAATTGACTGTCTGATTGAATGAATATCAATTAAATTAACCTCAAAAGTGAATGCAACAAAATATCCACCTACAGTTATATCGGATATGCAACCCGATGCAACCTCTCCTCCCCCACCCCTTCCCCACCCCCACCCAATACCCCCCCACCACCACACACACAGACACATTCACAGACACATACTCACGCACACCACCCACACACGCACCACACACACACACCTAACAGCTTCGCCACACGAATGCACGAAGCACCCAGCCACCACAATCCCCCCCTGCCCCCAATCCACCTCCGGTACCACGCCCATTCCAACCCCATTGACCTGCCCCCCACACCCACCCCTGCCGCACCCCCTGAAGCCTCCAGTGCACCGTGCGCGTGCGCAGCGTGTCGGGAAGCATACGCTGAGATGGGCTTTAAGGCGTGGTGATCCGGGCCCTCCTCCACCTCCCCCCTCCCCCTCACCCCTTACCCATCCCCTCCCTCCTCCTCCTCCTCCATCCCCCCTCCCCCCGCATCGGGATGGCCGTTGGATTGGCCCATAGGCTTAGTGGGATTGCCTTAAAGCCCGGGGCATGCGCACTCTCAACCCCCCCCCCTCCACACCCACCACACACATACACGCACCGCTCACCGCCACCACCAGGGGCGCCCATCTCTCTGAACCTGCAGCCCCATCATTACCTCACACACACTTCCACTTCATCCAGCCTCTTGTTGCACCACCATATCGCCAACCCCGTGCAATCCTCACCCTACCCCACCACACACCCACCCACCACAACCCCAACTCCAAACCCCACCCACCACAACCCCAACTCCAAACCCCACCACACACCCACACACACACCACAACCCCAACTCCAAACCCCACCCCACACCCACACCCACACCCACCACGACCCCAACTCCAAACCCAACACCCACACCCACCACAACCCCAACTCCAAACCCCACCCCACACCCACAGCCACCACAACCCCAACTCCAAACCCCACCCCGCACTCACACCCACCACAACCCCAACTCCAAACCCCGCACCCACACCCACACCCACCACAAACCCAAACCCCACCCCACACCCACACCCACCACAACTCCCACCCACACCCCCAGTCCTTGTCCTATCCTAATAAATGCCCAGGGCCAGGCTAGGAAGCTACAAGTGTCAATATGTAAGTCATTGGTTTGACTCGTCCAGGGTTCGAACCCACGACCCCACGGTCTACCAACTCGGGAGACGGACGCTCTAGCTCATTCGGCCATCCCGTCTGGTTCCGTCTACCAACTAATGTAATTACCACGGTCAAAATTGAGTGAACAAGTTTGGAGAAGTATATATTCGTGAGCTGCTAAGCTGGGGGTGGAGAATGTATAGGGATGGGTGGAGGAGGGGGATGGCGGCAGCACAAATTGAGTTCCTCTCATTGGGAATAAAGTGACACAAGTCGCCGCCGGTTGCCGGCCGCCCTTCCTCCCCTGGATCCACCCCCGGCACCCGGCCCCAGCTCCACGGTCCCAACCCCCGGCACCAAGCCCCAGCCCCCTGGGCTCCGACCCCAGGCTCCCGACCTGCAGCCCCCGGCACTCTGCCTTCCGGCTCCCGGGCCCCCTCCCCTCCCCCCGCCGCCCCACACCCCACGTGACGCCACCGTCACGCGTTCTACTTCCAGTGGCGGGACCAGGAGGGAAGTAATGTCCACAATTCAATCGGTGCACAACTGTTGCAGGAATGGGGGTGGGGGCGGGGGAGGGGTAGGTGAAGGGGCAGGATGTGGGTCGGAGGGGGGATTTGGGGGAGGGGACGCATGCAGGAGAGGGCGATAGACAAGAAGGGGAAGGGGAAGGGGAGTTCAGGAGAAAGGGAAGTGATAAGGGGGGGGGGGGTGAAAGAGCAGAGGACTGGGGGCGGATTCGGGGGGGGGGGGGGGGGAGCAAGGAGGTAAACAGGAAAGAGGGTTGGGGAGGGGAGTGTTGGGGTTAGGGGGGGGGGGGGGTGCGGAGTTACGGAGAATGGAACTTGAAGGTGGGTGGGGTGGCAGAGGGCTGGATTTGGGGAAGTGGGGAAGGGGAGTGTGGGGAGATATAGCAAGGAAAGAGGGGAAGAGGAGTATTGGGGAAGAGGAGGGAGCTGTAGAGTTAATGGGAAGGGAAGTGGGAAGGGGGCTGGAGGGTGTCTGGGCGGGGGGGGGGGATGAGGGGTATAAGGCAGGTAGAGGATCATGTGGAGAAGAGTCATGCAATTGGAGGAATGGAGGGTGGTTGGAAGGGTACTGGGGGGAGAATGGATGGCAGTGTTAGCAAAGTGGAAGGGTGAGTAGTGGTTGAAGGCCCGGTCACATAGCCATTATTGGATGTAGTGATCTGTAGGATAGATTACCATGGGTCAAACGTGGCGTAAGTATGTTAAACTACATTGAAATATGTTAGGTATGGCAGCTTTCGGTACGGATAAATACTTTACAGTATGAATAAATATGTTATGGTATGGATGCCGGTATGTTCAACTACAATCAACTACGTTCAACTATGTTAGTCTCCACTACGCTCACCTACATCCAGTAACATATGCTAGAATATGCTAGAGCATGCTAGACTATGCTAGAGTACGTGAGAGTATGCTAGAGTATGATATAGTATGCTAGAGTATGTTAGTATCATGGATGCAAATCCAGCATCTAATGTACTGCTCTTTTGAACATGTTCAAAAATTAAATCAGAGATCATGGCTCACCCACGTTATTACCAAGTTAACATCACGGACAAGTATTGATGCCGGTACATTCAACTACCTTCAACTACTTTCAACTATGTTAGCCTCCACTACGTTCAACTACGTCCACTAACGGCTATGTGACCGGGGCTTCTATGGGGACGGGTCTCGGTGTGAAGGGAAGCAGTGATGGAGGCAGGGGAGAGCGGGGGGGGGGGGGTGGTGAGACAGGGGGAGGCAAAGAGGGGAAGGAAACTAGACAGTGGGTGGGGGAACTTGGGAGCAGCATGGAAGGGGAGCAGGTGGGTGTTTTGTGGAGAGGGAGGCACAGCGGGAGGCAAAGAGCCAAAGGGTGAGTGGGACTTGGGGAGCAGGAAGGGAGTGAAGGGGGAAGGAGGTTGTGGAGAGAGAGGGAACCAGCATTCCAATAGGGAGGTTGGAATGGGTGATGGAGAGGGGAAGCGTGTAACGGAGAGGGAGAGCGGCTGGGATGGCATGTTGACTTAGGTGGTGTAAATCAATGCCTTTTTTCTGGGATCACGTGATCGCATGCCAGACTCCATGAAGGGAAAACTGGCTACAGTCAACGTCACCAGCCATCTCTCCCACTCAATTCGTCGCCTGGCTCACTGTCATCTTTCTTGCTCGATCCATCGCAGCTTTGATGCTCTATTCGTCGCCTGGTCTGCAACCATTTTTTATGTTATCAGTTGCTCCATTATCTGGTCCCCAGCCATCTTTACCTGTTTATCTGTCACCGGGCCTCTCTACCAATGATTAGCGCTCTAGTCGTCGCATGTTTATTGACTGGTCCCTGATCACTTTTACCACTCTATCTGTTGCCTGGACCCTTACTCACCTTTACCACTCTATCCGTCGCCTGGCCCCGAGCCACCTTTGCTGCTATATTCAGTGATTGGTCCCGAACCACCTTGACCGTTCTATGCATTTTCTGGCCGCTTATTCACCTTTGCCACTATATCCGTCGCCTGGTCTCCAGCCTTTTCCACTCTATTCGCTATCCGGTCCCCAGCCACATTTGGCATGCTATCCATCGCCTATGTTGTAGGCGCCTTTGTTACACTATCCAGCACCTCGACCCTATCCACCTTTGCTGCTCTATCTGTCTCCTGGTCCCTAGCGACCTTTACCCCTGTGTGCATTGCCTGGTTCCCAACCACCTATACCATTCTACCTGTTGCATATCGCGCCATCTCTACTGCGCTATTCGTCTCCTGGTCCCCAGCCTTCTTTGCCATTATATCCGTCGCCATGAACCCTGGCCACTTTGTCACTGGTTCCCAGTCCCTATCACATCAGTGAGCGTGGTGGCCGAATGGGTAGAGCGTAGGCCTCCCGTGCGGGATATCAGGAGTTCAATTCCCGGTCGAGTCAAACCAATGTCTGATCAAATTGATGCTTAACAGGATGATGCAAGGACTGGTTAGATCAGTGTCAGCATAATGGGATTGAGTGAGATATTGGGTACTGGTCCTTATCTCCCAATGGGGCCGCACTATAAAGTCACCATGAGTGTGCACGGTCACAAGTCGGTA
Source organism: Branchipolynoe longqiensis (assembly GCA_030323885.1). NCBI lineage: Eukaryota > Metazoa > Annelida > Polychaeta > Phyllodocida > Polynoidae > Branchipolynoe > Branchipolynoe longqiensis. Next base: position 10,206,049 of record CM059188.1, on the reverse strand, counting down.
CTCATCATGATATGACCCTACATGTTGGCAGGATGTAAAACTGCAAGAAAATATCACTTATCCGGCAATCTATACTGCTGATACCGGCACAATATCATAATGACACACGGGTGTGTGTAATTAATCAAGTATGTAAGTATCTAATTGTGCAATAATTCCTCTCTCGTGGTGACTGCCCATGGATGCCAATACCTAAGTGTGTGAATGATGGTACCACCTTAGTTGCACACGCAACAGATTGTATAAACAAACAAGCCCATCACTTAGTTTCTGTTATAGCACGGTTCCTGCTATATAGCACGCTTCCTGCCGTTAATGGCGGACGTGACCCCGGCGAAGGCGCAATAAGCCCCCGTAATTGGAACTATTTGCCAGACTTTCCACTCACATAGTGTGGCATATATCTTTCCGCGGCACAATTGATGCCCTATTAGCTGCTCATCCTGCGCAGAAATTGCTAGGGTTTATTTTATTTTATTTTTTTTATTTCTTTTAGTTGTTGTTGTTTATATTTCGCGGGGACGGCGGGCACCGGATATGGTAAGAGCGCTGGTTTTCCATGCGGAAGGTCGCGGGTTCGTTTTTGTTTATTTGTGTGTTTGTTTACCGACCCCCCAGCACAAATCTGTAGACATCGTCTATTGGGGGTCATGCAGTGGTCTAAACATATCCGATAACACAATTACAAGCGTGTATTTGTTGTTGTTGGTGTTTTTTTTGTAAAGACATTTGATCAAACAAGGAAAATAGAGCACAGATATAGCCGGCTGTTCGAATCCCTGCAGCGTCAACCAAATGACTTACACAATTTAGACTTCTTGATAACTTGCCGCGCGCGTGACCTTAATAGGAATGGCTAAGAACTGGCTAGCTGAATATCGAGATGATGTGACTGAGTGGGATATGTTGTCATGATGCCGGTGGCCTGATTTCCCACTGGAGCAGCACTATAAAGTCGCCGTTGTTATGTACTTCCTTTACGTCGGTGCCGGTCCTAATATATATAATACTAATAATATATTTATTTCCACATGATCAATGTACACACAAGTTGATATTTATATCAGTAATTTGTTCTCATGAAAAAGGAGAAAGCAGAAGTGCAATACTTATGAGGTGCTTTCACCACTTTAAAAATAACACAGATACATTGCTTATAGTTATACCATAGAAATAATAAATAGAAAAATATAAGTTAAAAGCATATCAAGATATCATATCAAGATATATATATTAGATGCTGCTAGGACATAACATCCCAACAACAGCCCCAACAACAGCAATACTCTTTATGGGTGGGTTTTTATTTGGGGGGGGGGGCTTTCCGTCGGGGGTGGTGTTTGTGTAAAGGCCCTGTCACACTACAACGTTTCCCACCAACGCGCGTCGATATGTTGCCTTTTTGGTTGAAACGTCGGGACACGTCCGGTACATTACCGGCGCATTACCGGCACGTTACCAGCGCGTTACCGGCGTGTCGGTACACGTTGAGGGATAGCAACGTCTGAATCGACACGTCGGTGGCCGTCGGCGCGTGTCGGCCGCGTCAAGGTTTTGTGCTTGCACAAAACTTTTGTCGGGCCACAACGCGCATCAGCGTGTTGGTGGGCGCGTTACGAATGCATTAGCAACACGTCGACACCCGTTGGCGGCGCGCCGGCGGCACGCTGGCAGGACATTGATCAATGTCGGTTAACATTGGGGTTTTTTCCCCCAAAATGCCACCGTTCCGTCGGCGTGTCCGTCACGTCCGATCAATGGGTAGTCGGTGCAATATTGGCGTTGTTCCAGCGTATCTTGGCGCGTTGGACGTGTTGCCGGCGCGCCTGGACGCGTTGGCCATGCGGTGTGGACACGCGGTGGCCGCGTCCTAACGTGTTGCTGGTGGGTATGTACACGTTGACATGGTACTAACATGACACCAACGTGCCATCAACGCGCTGACAGTGCGACGACAGCGTGCCGACAACACGCCGATGGCACGCTGGTAACCCGCTGGCGGGACGTTGACAGCTTGATCCGCCGCGCGTCGAAACGCGTTGGCCGCGCGCCAAAAACATGCCACTAACACGCTACAACCCATCAAACTTTCTCCCAAACCGCCGAAGAGTTGGACGTTTGTCGACGGGTTGCAAATATTTTGTGCATTGCCGGCGCGCCGGTAAGAAACGTCATAGTGTGACAGGGCCTTTAGATAATTCAAATGTAATTACAGAACGATGGTAGACAGTCGTACTGTTGGGTGCAAATCCGCTACGAGTACACAGCAGTACTAGTACACAGACTTACAGTTGTCACTGGCTGTCCGATAGATGCCACAGTGTGGCAGCACAGCAAGAGCCCCGGAAACATCCCACTCCCGCCCGCCGCCCGCCACGATCACACTTCCTAGTAATCACACTATGCTGATCAATCCGCTGCCAGCCCAGCCCACCCCAGCCCACCCCAGCCCAGCCCAGCCCAGCCCAGCCCAGCCCAGTCCGGCCCAGCTCAGCTCAGCCAAGCCCTATCCAGCCCTACACAGTCCTAGCCCAGTTCAAGCCCAGCCCAGCCCAGCCCAGCCCAGCCCAGCCCAGCCCAGCCCAGCCCAGCCCAGCCCAGCCCAGCCCAGCCCAGCCCAGCCCAGCCTAGCCCAGCCCAGCCCAGCCCAGCCCAGCCCAGCCCAGCCCTGCCCAGCCCAGCCCAGCCCAGCCCAGCCCAACCCAGCCCAACCCAACCCAGTCCAGGACATACCAGCCCAGCCCAGCCCAGACCAACCATGTCCAGCCCAGCCCAGGCCAGTCCAATCACGGGCCTTCCCATCCCAGTCCAGCCAAGCCAAACCCAGTATGTAAGTATCTAATTGTGCAATAATTCCTCTCTCGTGGTGACTGCCCATGGATGCCAATACCTAAGTGTGTGAATGATGGTACCACCTTAGTTGCACACGCAACAGATTGTATAAACAAACAAGCCCATCACTTAGTTTCTGTTATAGCACGGTTCCTGCTATATAGCACGCTTCCTGCCGTTAATGGCGGACGTGACCCCGGCGAAGGCGCAATAAGCCCCCGTAATTGGAACTATTTGCCAGACTTTCCACTCACATAGTGTGGCATATATCTTTCCGCGGCACAATTGATGCCCTATTAGCTGCTCATCCTGCGCAGAAATTGCTAGGGTTTATTTTATTTTATTTTTTTTATTTCTTTTAGTTGTTGTTGTTTATATTTCGCGGGGACGGCGGGCACCGGATATGGTAAGAGCGCTGGTTTTCCATGCGGAAGGTCGCGGGTTCGTTTTTGTTTATTTGTGTGTTTGTTTACCGACCCCCCAGCACAAATCTGTAGACATCGTCTATTGGGGGTCATGCAGTGGTCTAAACATATCCGATAACACAATTACAAGCGTGTATTTGTTGTTGTTGGTGTTTTTTTTGTAAAGACATTTGATCAAACAAGGAAAATAGAGCACAGATATAGCCGGCTGTTCGAATCCCTGCAGCGTCAACCAAATGACTTACACAATTTAGACTTCTTGATAACTTGCCGCGCGCGTGACCTTAATAGGAATGGCTAAGAACTGGCTAGCTGAATATCGAGATGATGTGACTGAGTGGGATATGTTGTCATGATGCCGGTGGCCTGATTTCCCACTGGAGCAGCACTATAAAGTCGCCGTTGTTATGTACTTCCTTTACGTCGGTGCCGGTCCTAATATATATAATACTAATAATATATTTATTTCCACATGATCAATGTACACACAAGTTGATATTTATATCAGTAATTTGTTCTCATGAAAAAGGAGAAAGCAGAAGTGCAATACTTATGAGGTGCTTTCACCACTTTAAAAATAACACAGATACATTGCTTATAGTTATACCATAGAAATAATAAATAGAAAAATATAAGTTAAAAGCATATCAAGATATCATATCAAGATATATATATTAGATGCTGCTAGGACATAACATCCCAACAACAGCAATACTCTTTATGGGTGGGTTTTTATTTGGGGGGGGGGGCTTTCCGTCGGGGGTGGTGTTTGTGTAAAGGCCCTGTCACACTGCAACGTTTCCCACCAACGCGCGTCGATATGTTGCCTTTTTGGTTGAAACGTCGGGACACGTCCGGTACATTACCGGCGCATTACCGGCACGTTACCAGCGCGTTACCGGCGTGTCCGTACACGTTGAGGGATAGCAACGTCTGAATCGACACGTCGGTGGCCGTCGTCGCGTGTCGGCCGCGTCAAGGTTTTGTGCTTGCACAAAACTTTTGTCGGGCCACAACGCGCATCAGCGTGTTGGTGGGCGCGTTACGAATGCATTAGCAACACGTCGACACCCGTTGGCGGCGCGCCGGCGGCACGCTGGCAGGACATTGATCAATGTCGGTTAACATTGGGTTTTTTTTCCCCCAAAATGCCACCGTTCCGTCGGCGTGTCCATCACGTCCGATCAATGGGTAGTCGGTGCAATATTGGCGTTGTTCCAGCGTATCTTGGCGCGTTGGACGTGTTGCCGGCGCGCCTGGACGCGTTGGCCATGCGGTGTGGACACGCGGTGGCCGCGTCCTAACGTGTTGCTGGTGGGTATGTACACGTTGACATGGTACTAACATGACACCAACGTGCCATCAACGCGCTGACAGTGCGACGACAGCGTGCCGACAACACGCCGATGGCATGCTGGTAACCCGCTGGCGGGACGTTGACAGCTTGATCCGCCGCGCGTCGAAACGCGTTGGCCGCGCGCCAAAAACATGCCACTAACACGCTACAACCCGTCAAACTTTCTCCCAAACCGCCGAAGAGTTGGACGTTTGTCGACGGGTTGCAAATATTTTGTGCATTGCCGGCGCGCCGGTAAGAAACGTCATAGTGTGACAGGGCCTTTAGATAATTCAAATGTAATTACAGAACGATGGTAGACAGTCGTACTGTTGGGTGCAAATCCGCTACGAGTACACAGCAGTGCAGACTAGTGCACACGAGTCTGTACTAGTACACAGACTTACAGTTGTCACTGGCTGTCCGATAGATGCCACAGTGTGGCAGCACAGCAAGAGCCCCGGAAACATCCCACTCCCGCCCGCCGCCCGCCACGATCACACTTCCTAGTAATCACACTATGCTGATCAATCCGCTGCCAGCCCAGCCCACCCCAGCCCACCCCAGCCCAGCCCAGCCCAGCCCAGCCCAGCCCAGTCCGGCCCAGCTCAGCTCAGCCAAGCCCTATCCAGCCCTACACAGTCCTAGCCCAGTTCAAGCCCAGCCCAGCCCAGCCCAGCCCAGCCCAGCCCAGCCCAGCCCAGCCCAGCCCAGCCCAGCCCAGCCCAGCCCAGTCCAGCCCAGCCCAGCCCAGCCCAGCCCAGGCCAGCCCAGCCAAGCCCTGTCCAGCCCTGCACAGTCCTAGCCCAGTTCTAGCCCAGCCCAGCCCAGCCCAGCCCAGCCCAGCCCTGCCCAGCCCAGCCCAGCCCAGCCCAGCCCAACCCAGCCCAACCCAACCCAGTCCAGGACATACCAGCCCAGCCCAGCCCAGACCAACCATGTCCAGCCCAGCCCAGGCCAGTCCAATCACGGGCCTTCCCATCCCAGTCCAGCCAAGCCAAACCCAGTTCTAGCCCAACTCAGCCCAGTCCGGCTCAGCCGAGCCCAGCCAAGCCCTATCCAGCCCTACACAGTCCTAGCCCAGTTCAAGCCCAGCCCAGCCCAGACCAGCCCAGCCTAGCCCAAGCCAGTCCAGCCCAGCCAAGCCCTGTCCAGCCCTGTACAGTCCTAGCCCAGTTCTAGCCCAGCCAAGTCCAGTCCAGCCCAGCCAAGTCTAGCCAAGCCCAGCCAAGCCCAGTGCTATCCAAACCCAGCCGAGGTCAGTCCAGTCCACCTCAGACAAGTCCAGCCAAGCCAAGCCAAGCCAAGCCCGGCCCAGCCTGGCCCAATCCAGTTCAGTTCAGGCCTGTCCAGTCCTAGCCCAGTCCTAGCCTAACCCAGCTCAGCCCAGCCCAGCACAATCCATGCCAGTCCTACTCCTAGTTCAGTCCAGCCCGCAGATTACGGCGGCCGAGAGCGGGCGGGAAAGGCGAGCAGAATGTGGCGGGAATGAGCAGACGACAGTCGCCGCCGAAAAAGCAGACGCACAGTAGTGTAGTTCCGGCAGCGCCCGCTGCTGGTTTGGTGGCGCACACGGCCGGGGACACCAGGGACACGGATGAAGCGCGGCCGGCGCAGGCGCAGGGTCTCCGGCGACTGCGGCGCGCCGGCCTCCGTGCGGCGTACGCCGGCCGGGAGTGTGAGTCCGAGAAGCCAGACGGGGCGGCGGGGAGGGGGGCATGCGGGGCGGGGAAGAAGAGGGGGGGGGGGCGGTGCCGGGGGCGAGCTGGCGTCAGGCCCCAGGGGGTGGCGGGCTAGTCGAGTCACCCTCTGTGTAGTCATAGCGGCCTCAAAGCAGGCTTTCACTTGGCCTCAATGCGAAAGGTTGACTTGATTGTTTCCACCCAACACTCGCCTCCCTCCGCTCCGACAGCCCTCCAATCTATTTTGTGCGGGAAGTGGCCACAGTGTTTTGGAAGCAATGCTTGCTGCTGGGTGGGCAGGTAGGTGTGCGCGTGAAGGATTGCCACGTGATCACCACATGACCGTACATGACCGTAGTGTCCCAGCTAGTAGCCGCCAGAGACGCCCACTGTCCGCATGGCCAGGCGTTGGCCAGGCGTTGAAATAGCAAACATGGCCCTCGCCTTAGTCTGGAAGTTGAACCAAACTAATGGGCATTGATTGCTAAATATACTTATACCTGGTCATTTGAATTGTACTCATAGCTACATGTTGAAGCGTATATGTATAATAATAATTCATATATATATTTATACTAAAATGCTTTCCATTATGCATTTTGTTTTGCATTTGGTTTGTTTTTGTTAGGTTAATGATGCATAGTCCAATGAAATATCAAATTTTCAAAACCAAACCAATTATCTAGATTTGATTTTACATATCTGACTTAGATATTGATGCACTTGCTAAGCATTTGTTTCTGCGTAGAAGGCAATACTGAGTCAATTTAACAGAACCTGTTACTGCAAAAAGTCTATAGTGTCAGAGTGTTGGCAAGCTTGCCAAAACTAATTTTCCATGTTTGCACTCAAAATATCTCAAAAGTTTACCATTTAAAATAAAAGTAACTTTGAACTAATGTAGAGTAGTGATCGATCTAATATATAAATCTGAGAAAAAATACCGAAATTCAAAACCATCGGACTATGCAACTGTAACACAATACGCGAAAGACCAGATGGGATGGCCGAAAGAGTGGAGTGTGCATATACCGCTTTGGTAAATCGTGGGATTCGAACCCATGGATTTGAACCCTGGTCGAGTAAAACCAATACGGTGATGTGCTAGCCGAACCGGTAGAGCACAGGCTTCCTGTGCAGAAGGTCGGGAGTTCGAAACTCGACCGAGTCAAACCCAAAAATATATTTATTGCTACGTAGCCTGTCTATACAGACAAAGAAACTTATTTATTTTGGCCGCATCATTCGTCAGAGTTCAATATACCGTACATTGTTGGAAGGGAAGGTGAATGGCAGCAGAGGGAGAGGGAGACCAAGAACATCATGGTTTACAAATATTTCACAGTGGACCGGCTTGAATTATTCACAGTCTATCAGAACAGCACAACATCGGGACAAGTGGAGAAGCATTGCATCCAACCCTCGACTAGAGGACGGAACTATTGATTGATTGAGCCTGTCTATCATAGGGCATACTCATATTGTTTGGTGTCTCAGTGGGGTACCACTATTTTGGTACCCTGACTGTGCACGGTCAAAAGGCATTACCCATCCTAATATGACCTTAGACGTTGCCACGATGTAAAACCCACAACACAAAATCAGATTAATACATTTACACTGGTAGGACCTTAGATGTTGCTAGGATGTCAAACCCCAACAGGCAAACAAGTTAATAGAAGGTCAAGCGCGATGTCCGCAAAGACGCAAAGAGTCCAACGCGTACAGCACAGCTCGGCGTTCAACGCAGGGTCTGACGGCGTTCTGAGCGTACTGTGGCGCCCCCAACCGGGATATATGCACACTAAGAAGGAAGAGGGGTCAGTGGTGCTTTTCAAACGGAAAAGCAGGGCAACTAATGGTGTCCATATCAAGTGTTCAGCTATATATATATATATATATATATATAATATATATATACTGTTTTAATAATCTTTGCGAATGTACTATTAAACTATTGATAGTTGTATTAATTAGCGATTACCTGGTGGTGTTCGTTGTGTCTTCATGTAGGGGGGTAATCCTGACAATCGTAAACAGATGCAAACTGCAGCGGTATGGTTATATTTCCCATTCACCGGGTCTGGTCAAAACCAGCGTGCAATGCACATTGAAAAGGGTATGACTACGAAACAAGGCAGACAAATGCATAGTGAAAGGGGAAATAAAAGAAGGCGGACAAACGAAGAGGTGGGAAGACAACATCAGGGAATGGACAGGCGTGGAGTTTGTGAAAGGCGTGAAAGGCGAAACAGGGGAAACTGGAGAAAACTGGTTGAAAGGTCATGACCTTTATGATACGGTTATGGGATTGGGGATGAGGATGACCTATCCTAGGTAGCCAGCAATCAGGTAGAGGAATGGATAGAACAATTAAACCCACTGACAATAAAGATTGTTTGCTTCTTGTCTGTCTGGACGACTGAAGATAAAGAACTCCACCTTATATATATATATATATATATATATATATATATATAGAATACCCTGAGCAAGCGGGATGGCCGAATGAGTTGAACGCCCGTCTCCCGTTTGGGTAGATCGTGGGATTCGAACATATGGTCATGCTGACATATTTCTTTGGCGGAAATCCACTGCTGACACATATGCTACTCTTTTGATAAGCAGCAGCAAGGGGTCTGTTATATGCAGTTTCCCACATACATGACACCACATACCACATCCTTTGATGAACCAATTGTGGACCACTGGTTGGGAAGCATAAATGAGGGCTAACTGTAATGTATGTGTCGTGAGTGATCAACTAGTCACATCTCTTCAGCACACTGGTTAGCTCAGTGTCAGGATAATCTGACTGAGTGGGATATCGGGCCATGGTGCTGGTGGCCTGATTTCTTAGTGGGGCAGCACTATAAAATCATCATGAGTACACACTGTCACAAGTCACCACCGGTCGTGAGATGACCTTAGATGTTGCTAGTATGCAACACTTCAACAACCAACCAACCATATATTCAACGACAGTAAAACCTCTCTAACCGACCACCTCCACCAATCGACCATGCCCCTGTATCGATCGCTTTATTTGGGTCCCAAACGATCGCCCATACAATACCATCAAAATGATAATTAAAAAACCCTCCCCATACCCACCACCCTATGGGTAAATGGACTATTTAATGTCGATCCCATGGTCGGTCCATTTAGAGAGGTTTTACTGTACTAATATAGCGACTATTGTTACTGCGGCCAGTCCCGCCGTGCGATCGTTTAATTTCTATGCCCTCACGGTTGACGGGGAAGTAAATGGGGTTTAACTGTACAGTGGGGAGTGTCCGCGGGATTTGGGCAGTAGGTCGGGCATCCCCGGCCCGGGAAGCGGGAGGTTAATGGACATTGGGTGTTGGTTTGTCCAACCATCAGGTCCAGGTGCACCGGCTGCTCGCCAGGACCGCCCAACCTGGTCCCCAGCCATCACTGACAGGCCCAGAGAGGAGCCCGGCTGTGGGTGTGGTAGTGGGAGTGGGAGTGGGTGGGGTTGGGGGTTGAAGGTGTGGGTGGGTGTGTGGGTGTGTGGGTGTGTGAGAGTGTGGGTGTGTGGGTGTGTGGGTGCGTGGGTGTGTGGGTGTGTGGGTGTGTTGGGGTGGGGGTGTGTGAGTGTGTGGGGGTGTGGGTGCGTGGGTGTGAGGGTGTGTGGGTGGGGTGGGGTGGGGGTATGTGTGGGTATGTGGGTGGGTTGGCGTGGGTGTGGGTGTGGGTGTGGGTGCGGGTGTGGGTGTGGTGGGTGTGGGTGTGGGTGTGGGTGTGGGTGTGGGTGTGGTGGGTGTGTGTGGTGTGTGGGGTGTGGGTGTGGGGTGTGGGTGGTGGGTGTTGGGCGATTAGTGTGGGTGTGGGTGTGGGTGGGTGTGAGTATGTGGGTGTGAGTTGTGTGGTGCGTGGGTGGGGTGTGAGTGTGAGTGTGGTGGGTGTGGTGTATGTGTGAGTGTGTGGGTACGTGGGTGCGTGGGTGTGTGAGTGTGTGTATGTAGGTGTGGGTGTGGGTGTGTGGGTGTGGGTGAGGGTGTGGGTGTGGGCGCGGGTGCAGGTGCGGGTATGGGTGTGGGTATGGATGTGGGTGTGTGGGTGTGGGTTTGAGTGAGGGCAGGGTGGGGGTAGGGTTGGGATGTGTGTGTTCATCCTGGCTGTGGGTGTAGATGTGGGTGGTGATGTGGGGGTGGAGGTGGGTGTGATTGTGGGTGTCTGCTTAGGGGATGAAATTATTTCTTCTTTAAAAAAAAGTACTTTCTGGTCAGTCATTACTGCATCTCTGTTGAGCTTTATCAGTTGGGTGCAGTCGGTTCAATTCACAAGGTCGCTATGGAAAACATAGCAGACATATGTAGCAATTAGTCTACACTGAACCAGGATTTCTAGCAGCACAGTGGAAGTTTATTTTATTTAACAACATCTCTAGGGCACATTGATTTTCATCATATTGGATGTCAAACATATGGTCATTTTGACATATTCATTTGGAGGAAACCCACTGCCGCCTCATAGGCTTCTCTTTCTGATAAGCACCAAGGGATCTTGTATATGCACTTTCCCACAGACCGGACAGCACATACCTTTGATGAACCAGTTGTGAACCACTGGTTGGACCAGAAAATAACTCAAACTGCAAATGTGTCCACTGAGCGGGATCGATTGGATGACCCACACCTTCACAGGGGAACACTGTACCTGTCTACTCCCTGAGCTCCAGCATCTCAGGGAGTGTCCAGTTCTGGTATCAGAGGTCATCAGGATGACCTTTTATCTGAATCATAGTAACAAACTTACAAATGTTGGCAGTTGTTATCTAGAACTAGCAGTAAAGTCTGACACTGACCGCGCATGCTCATATACTCGATAGCTTTTGTAAAGGGCCTGTCACACTACGATGTATAGCCTTAGCGTATGCCGACGTATGTAATTTTCGACCAACACGTTGGCGTATGTCATCCTACATTATGTATACGTTGGGCATATGTCGGGTATGTCGTTATACATCGTCTTAAGTCGCCGTGCGTCGAGGCTCTGAAAGATGTGTGTGCATGCTCAACATGTCCAATGCGTGTCGACATGTGGCTCGTATGTTGAACATATGCTGCATGTATGCTTGGGATACATCGGAATACATTGGGAGTATGTTAGGGATACATTGGTATATGTTGCTGCATATGCAGTCCATGTACAGTCTGTGTATGGCCAATTGAAGCATAACATACTCCTAGCATACTTCAAATGTATGCCTGCCGTATCTCCAGAGTATTTAACGTATATACACCATACTTCTAGCGATGGAGTAAGGTATGTAACATTGGTCAGCATTCCGTGAGCGCATGCGAGCATTTTGTGAACATTTTTCAAATGTTTTGTGAGGCGCATGAACGCTCTTATATGCTAGCAATAGGTCAGCGATACGTTCTGCATACGTTATGTATGTTGTGTGCACGGTGTGCATATGTTGTGTATACGCCCATTTTTATCCCCCACTGCTGAAAAGTTTGATGAATGCCGACGTACTGGCAAATTTTCTAATGCTGAGCACGCGCTGATGCCGTACGTCGTAGTGTGACAGGGCCTTAAAGGTGATGGCAGCTGGGAGTCAAGGTAGGACATTTGTCACGGAATGGCAGCAATATGTTTGGGGTGATGCTCCCAATAGGGATGTCCCTATTTCCGCTTGTCAGACTGAAGCTCTGACCCACCAAGCTAGGCCCCCACTGGAAGGTGGGCTTAGTGCCACTATCAGCTATCCTCCAGTACACCGTCATGAGTGTGACACTTAGATGTTCCTACGATGTAAAACCCCAACAAACTACAACGAAATCCTCCACTATAGACCCATTATGTTAACACACTTTGCATGTGGTTGGTACAATTAAATTAAGACAAGAAATCTACAAATAATGGTAATAATATAGATGTAATGATATGCAAGTTTATGTTGCTCACATGGTAAGTTAAGTAACATTGACACACATGTTATTTCCATTTGCAGTCGGTGAAAACATCCACTTTTAGAAACCAAAACACTTATCAAGTTTGAATTATAGCTTGGTACTGGTGCATTTAATAAGCATTTCTTTCTGCAAAGAAGGGCACGATAATAACATGCAAATTTACTATGACTTAAAGCGGCATAGTCCGATTAAAGCATCACATTTTGAAAACCAAAACACTGACCTAGATTTGATTCTACATATACAACTTAGATACCGGTGCACTTATTAAGCAGTAGTTGTGACATAGATGGGAATACCAGTTAAATTTAATAGTGTCGTGGGGGTGATGAAAATGGGAAATACTGCGCCTAGAGCGGGACTCGAACACACATCTCTTGGCATTCCGGGCCAGTGTGCTAACCATTACACCACCTAGGCTCCCTGATATCAACACACTCCCCACGCCTACCTGTCTATGTGGTTACTTGCCTAAGAGGTCAGTGCAGACCACTACACTCGTCCCCCTGGAATTGTAAGTCTTGTAATGCTTACAATTACATACATACAGGCAATGCACTAACACATACATACACAGGGTAGGTTCAACAACCATACAGCGCATAGCTTGTACAGGATCATGGTCACGGCAAAGAGTGTCATGGGGGTGATGAAAATGGGAAATATTGCACCTAGAGTGGGACTCAAACCCACATCTCTTTGCATTCCGGGCCAGTGTGCTAACCATTACACCACCTAGGCTCCCTGATATCAACAGACTCCCCATGCCTACCTGTCTATGTGGTTACTTGCCTGAGAGGTCAGTGCAGACCACTACAATAGTATCTGTTACTGCACAATCTTATGGTGTCTGAGTTTTGGCGTGCTTGCCAAAATTAATTTGTCATCATTTCACTACACATATCTCAAAAGTTAGCCATTTAAAATAAAAGTACTTCAAACCAAAGTAAGATACATTATAATGATCAACCTAATATATTTATCTCAGAAAATGACAAAAACTCAAAACCATCGGACTATGCAACTTTAAGCTGAAGTTTGTTTGTTTGAGTTGTATGCCCCAGCAAGATCTAAGGTAATTTCAAGACGGCTTCTTACTTCTGATAGTCCGCACTCATTGCGTCTATGGTGTCAGATTTCAACATGATGGCTAAATTGATTGTTGCTTTACGTTGACTTCAAATATTTCCAAACTTAGCCATTTATGGTAAAATGTTACTTCAAAATATAGTAAGGCAGATAATAACGATCAATAATATGTTTATCTATAAAGAAAATGACAGAGACCTAAAATAATCAGAACTTAAACTACCGGTAACTATCAACATTTGTCCTGTACATCAAATTAACTGTAAACTAAAATTATACCTGTGTTATTATTCACCGTAGCTATCAATTCATGCATATCAAATTAAAGCTCTTACAGAGACGAATCTAAATATGACATTCTTTCTTGTGAAATAATTTTTTTATTTTTTTTATTTTTTTGAAAGAATCCCAGTGTGGCCCTCCTAGGGTTTCGGCACACCCTCTTCCCTTTCCGCTGCGTTTGCTTTATGCGGATTGGCAGACATTGTTGGGAAGCTAGTAGCTAGCTGAAGCTGGGTTTCCCTTGCATGTGTGGGTGAGTGTGGGTGAGTGTGGGTGTGGGTGTGGGTGGGGGGAGTCGGCGGCGTCCTGGGGCACCTTTTCACCCCGTTCCTTGTCACGTGACGCGGGAAGCTGCGCGCGCATTGTGCGCGCGCCAGGGCGCATTGTTGCCGCGCACTGCCCGCCGCCCGCCGCCCGGCTGAGGCTGACCAGTGGTCAATGTGTGAGGTGAACTATGGCATAGACCCGATATCAGCCCAGCGAGGCGTGGAACGAGGGTCCTCAGGGGCATACTGGCATGGGTGCCAGTCAGCTCGGCCTGGGGCCAAGCTTTATAATACTCACTGTTTAGGGTATATATATATATATATATATATATATATATATATATTTATATATATAGGCCTTTTGTTGTTGTACATTAGTTGATTAAGCAGGGGACATTTCAAGCACGGACCATCGGTCTTCCTCATTCCACTGCTCCTTGGTCTATGCTAGTAATGTAGAGTGCCAGGCTAGGTTGTGCAAGCATCAGTTTTATAAGTCGGTGGGTCTATATATATATAGATATGTACATATATACATATAAACAGTTGGCCCCTGGTAAACAGAATAACAAGAGACTGGAGTGGTTGAGAAGAGTATATATTCTCTGGTGGGAATATGTTAATTGCCCACCTAAAATTTAAAATCTGACCATCCAAGCGGGTCTGGCAGTGGTAGTGACCAGACGCAGCTGGTATCCGGGTGGCCAGGAGCCACTCACAGGTGGCACCCTAGTGGAGGAGGCAGGAACTAACTCCTATGGCAGTAGTACAGTGGGTAATAAATAACTCCTATGGCAGTAGTAGTACAGTAGGTAATACTTAATATAGGTAGAACTGATAAGTGATAGTGTCCTTGTTTATATTCCCATAATACTAGATTGTAGAGCATATATATATATATATATATATATATATATGGATATATAAATAGAGAGTAAGGTAACACAGTTTTAAAGCCTGCCAACAGTGGTGGGAGGATCAATAGTTGACCGCTCACAGTTGGGGCCAGTGGGGGAAATAGGAACTAAACCTTGTATATATGGCATAGGCACATATATACCTATTTAACTATACCTATTCATGTATACCTGCATACATCTATATACATATATACACTTTGATAGGACATACACATATAAATAATAATTAATATACACAAATACACATATGCACATATACATATGTACACATGCACGCGTACACATATATATATATTCAGATACACACATGTGCACATACACACATACACATATGCACATAATAGTATGCACCTACAGACGTACACAAATACACACGTACACAAATACACGCATGCAGCATATACACATATACATACATATAATGATATATGTTCATATGGACATGTATACATATATACATCATCATCATCATGCTGTCGGTCGCGATGCGACAAAGACTGCTTTCATTACTTGACTGCTGCTCTCCATTTAGCTCTCTGCTGTGAGAGTAATGTGTTGTGCAGTTGTACATTTCATGAAAGCTGCCTGCAAAAGTGTTGAAGTGCTGCTGGCTTTTGCAAGTTACCGGTGGCACTCTCTCGGTGAGCAAATAGAGGTTTCACACCGGCAAGAACATGTCAAGACAGGCGCAAAACTATTTGTCCCTGCAGTGGCTGGTCGGGAGATGTTGGGAGTTCCATACATCAACCGCCCTTGATGCTGCCACAGTGACATGGTTATCTGTTTAGGGTTTGCTCCCTTAGCCTTTGGTTCTGTCAAGGCAGTGGTGTACACCTCATCAGGGCAGGGGCGTCAAACTCCCTGAGGTATTGCAATACCTGCAAACTACATATATACACATCTACATATATACATATATGCATAAATACATGCATATTTGCATGTTTGCATATACATATCCACATATACATGTATACACAAATATGCATATAGTCAAAAATATGGACACACCTATAGATTGTGAATATAGGTGATACCGCCGACTGTTTCGGTGGCTGAGACCAAGCATCGAACCCGGATGTACCGGACCGTGTAGCAAGCCTGGCCCCGGGTGAGAGGGAGGATGGGGACCCGCGCATGCGCAGTACAAGTAAAATCCTTCTGAGGTGTCTATTTCACTGACCACTGGTCACCACTTCTCTGGTCTGCGCATGCGTCGGTGGGTGCGTGGGCGGTGTCGGCGCCCCGGGGTCCCAGGGTCCCGGGCCGCCCTCCCCGGTGGCGACGCCCCTTTGTCCCCGGCTAATCGCGCCCTCACTCCCGGACGGGGCTTAACGAGGCCCCGTGGGCGGGCGGGCGGGCGGACAGGCGGGCGGGCGGGCTCTCAGCCGGCCTCTCCCCCCTCACCCTGCCGCCCATCCCGCTGCACGCCGACCCCCTCCCCCTGTCAGCTAATTAAATACCTTTGTCCTGGGGGGTTGGTCAGTGAGGCATGGCTTTTTTTTTACCTGCGGCCCATCTACCTGCCTGGGCAGGTTAACAAGGCGTAATGGACCACGGCTTTGATTAGGTCCTCCTGCCGCCCCCACTACCGCCCCTCCAGCCCATCCCGCCCCCACTACCGCCCCTCCCGCCCCCACTACCGCCCCTCCCGCCCCTCCCGCCCCCACTACCGCCCCTCCTGCCCCTCCCGCCCCAATACCGCCCCTCCCGCCCCCCGCCCCTCCCGACCTTCCCGCTCCTTTTCTTCCATCGGTCCCACCTTCCAGCCCACACCCCCACCCACACCCACACCCACACTCACACCCACACCCACACCCACACCCACACCCACACCCACACCCACACACACCCACACCCACACCCACACCCACACCCACACCCACACCCACACCCCACACCCACACCCACACCCACACCCACACCACACCCACACCCGCACCCGCACCCACACCCACACTCACACCCACACCCACACCCACACCCACACCCACACCCACACCCACACCCACACCACACCACCCCACACCCACACCCACACCACACCACCCCCACACCCACACCCACACCCACACCCACACCCACCCACCCACACCCACACCCACACCCACACCCACACCCACACCCACACCCCACCCACCCCCACACCCACACCACACCCACCCGCACCCACACCCACACCCACCCACACCCACACCCACACCCACCCACACCACACCCCACCCACACCCACACCACACCCACACCCACACCCACACCCACACCCACACCCACCACCCCACACCCCACCCACCCCACCCCACCCACACCCACACCCACACCCACACCACACCCACACCCACCACCCACACCCACACCCACACCCACACCCACACCCAAACGCCTACTGTCTGAAATATACAAACTATTGTTGCATTCCTTGAACTGCTCTGGATCAATTGCTTTGTGAGTGTATGTGCATCTGCATATGGACATATGCATATATATACATAAGTATATTATATATATATATATATTTATATATGTGTGCCCATTGCTCTTTCATTACTAAACGATATGACTACAGCCAATTGCTCCGAACATATAATATATATATATATGTGTATTATGGTATGCAGGTATTGCAATACCTCAGGGAGTTTGAAGCCCCTGCCCTGCAGAGTTGTAACCCACTGCATTGTGGTACAGGTTCTTGACAGAACCAAAGGCTAAGGGAGCAAACCCGAAACAGAAAGCCATGTCACTGTGGCAGCATTCAGGGCGGTTGATGTATGGAACTCTCAACATCTCCCACTGCAGGGACAAATAGTTTGCACCTGTCTGGACATGCTCTTGTCGGTATGAAACCTCTATTTGCTCCCCGAGCGAGTGCTGCTGGTAACTTGCAAAAGCCAGCAGGACTTCAACGCTTTTTGCAGGCAGCTTTCATGAAATATAGATATTAAGATTGACTCATGGGCAGAGAGATAGGAGAGCGGGAGTCAAGTAATGAAAGCAGTCCTTGTCATATCACGACCAACAGCATGATGATGATGATGATGATGATATGTATTATACATGCATTATGTATGCATTATATATGTATCCATATTTGACACACACACATCAAACACTATTAATATTCAAATAGGAATATATAGGGAACCCAAAATAATACCGGGTGAGGGCAGGGGAAGTGGCATATGGGGCGCCACCTGTAAAACACATGCAGCATGCGTAACATTTGGGGACTTTCTGTTCTTTATATTCGCTTCTCCCAGCATGCATCAAGTATGTATATGTTGGCTGGTTGTTGGAGTTTTGCGGCCTGGCAACATTTAAGGTCATATCAGGAAGGGTGCCGACTTGTGACAGTTTGCACTCATGGAGAATTTGTAGTGCTGCACAGTGCGAGACCAGGCCACCAGCACCATGACCTGATAGCGCAGTCAGTCACATTATCCTGAGCCAACCACCTCCTATATATATATATATAAATATATATATGGCACATGGTTATTATCTCTCTCTCTCTCTCTCTCTCTCTCTATATATATATATATATATATATATATATATATATATATATATATAGGTATTGCACATGCTTACTAACATTATGAATTGAGATACATTTATATATATTTATTCAATGTGGACAGTAGCTTATTGGAGCAGAGGTTCAGGGGGGAGAGTGAATGCATATTAATTCATTTTTTTCGGGTTCGGAGAGTGATCGGCTCTGATAACGAAGAAAAGGCGCCGACAATGGCCCGGGGCTCCCGCGGCTTTGGGCGGGGAACAGAGAGGTTGGAGCAAGGGACCTGGGGCAGGGAGGGGGGAAAGGGGGGGGAGGGGGAGGGAGGGGAGGGGGACGGGGCTGACATGAGGCATTGCACGGGGTCAGGCAATGGTGCCCGTGGCTGGACGCAACATGAGGCAGCCGGGCGGGGGAGGGGGGAAGGGGGGAGGAGCGGGAGAGGGAGGGGGAAGGGGAAGCGGAGGGGGGAGGGGGGAGGGCGAGGGCGAACTTGCGGGTGCGGCGCGGGTGAAATGGTGGAGGTTTTGGGGGGAGGGCACTACTGGAATAAGGTGGGGAGTGCTAGGGAGGTGGGGGGGGGGGAGTAATGTGGGGTGGAGAAAGGTGGGGTGGAGAGGCGGGTAGAGTGAGTGGCTGAAGGGGTGGATGATGTGGGGATGTAGGGATGGCTGTGGGGATGTGGGGTGTGTGGGTGGGGCTGGAGGTGCTTGATGAGGGAGATAGAACGGGGGGATGATATTTACCAACACTTTCCTAACTACAACTGTTAAATATAATTAATATTACACCAATTAGCACCTTGTACATTGTCGATATCTAGTTGTGCTTGTATTTGAGGTGGGATAGGGGGAAGGAAGGAGTCCGTTTAAAAGGAACCGTTTGAATATGAGTCACATGCAGGAGTAATAGAAGGAAACATATATACATGGTGTGTAGCTTTTTTCTTTGTTTGTTTTTTGATGTTTTACCTACTGGCAACATCTAATGTCATACGCGAAGTCAGCACTTTTTTGTGTCAGTCATTTATCACCTCTACATTGGAAGTAGGAGGAAATATGGCGAAGGGGGCGAGGGGGCGAGGGGGCGAGGGGCGAGGGGCGAGGGGCGAGGGAGCGAGGGGAGAGGGGGCGAGGGGCGAGGGGGCGAGGGGACAAGGGGGCGAGGGGCGAGGGGCGAGGGGCGAGGGGCGAGGGGCGAGTGGCGAGGGGCGAGGGGCCGAGATGGGGTGGAAATGGGTTGGGGGCGAGGGTCGGCAGGGCCACGATGCGTTGTGGCTTGGGGGAAGAAGGGGGACCCAGGGGGCATGGGGGCAGAGGGGGCACGGGGGGCAGGGGCAGCAATAATGGATTTGCTCGTGCTGTAATTACCTGGCTTTTCTTCGCGGTATTAGACACAGGGCGTCCATTTGCCAGATTGCAATTGGTCAGGAAGTGGGCGATAATACAGCGAACAGGCATTGGCACGGTCAGACTAACACTAGCATTGTTGTTAGTGTGGTACTAGTACTGCTGTTAGAGTAGTACTGGTTTTAGAGTAGCAGTGGTGTGAGCCTAGTACTAGTAGTGATGTTACTAGTGTTAGAGCACTAGTGGTTTTAGAGTAGTAGTGTTGTTAGCCTGGTACTAGTGGTGTTGTCAGAGGAGTAGTGGTGTTAGACTAGTTGTGTTGTTAGCCTAATATTAGTAGTGTTGTTAGAGTATTAGTGGTATTACATTAGTTGTGGTGTTAGTGTAGTGTCAGTTTACACTAGTAGGTTTGTTACTGTTAGACCAGTAGTCATGTTAAAGTAATAGGGATATTAGTATTATATTAGTAGTGATGGTAGGTTACTAGTGTTGTTAGCCTAGTAATAGTACTAGTAGTGTTGTTAGAGTATGTGTAGTTTTGGAGTAGCGATAGTGTTAGACTAGCAGTGTTACACTAATAGGGTTGTTAGACCAGTAGCCATGTTAAAGTAATAGCGATATTAGATTAGTAGTGTTGTGAGATTAGTAGTGTTGTTAGCATAATAATAGTACTGCTGTTAGAGTGGGGGCGATGGTGTTAAATTAGTAGTGTTGTTAGAGTAGTAGTGGTGTTAGCCTACTTCTAGTAGTGTTGATAGAGTCGGCGTGGTGCTTGAATAGTAGTGGTGTTAGAATAGTAGTGGTGTTAGCCCAGTACAATTAGTGGTGTTAGATTAGTAGTTGTGTTAGAGTTGTAGTGGTGTTAGACTAGTTGTGGTGTTAGAGTACTAGTGGGCTTAGAGTAGTAGTGTTTTTAGAGTAGTTGTCATGTTAGACTACTTGTCATGTTAGACTAGTAATGCTTTTAGAGTGGTAGTGGTGTTGGAGTAGTAGCACCATTAGACTAGTTGTGGTAATAGACTACTACAGTACTAGTGTTCTTAGACTAAGTTAGTGGAGTACTATAATTATTAGTAGTAGTGTTGTTAGAATAGTAATGTTGTTAGAATAGTTGTGGTTTTAGAGTACTAGTGGGGTTAAAGTATTTGTGGTTTTACACTCGTTGTGGTGTTAGCATAGTAGTGGTTTTACACTAGTACTAGTAGTAGTAGATACAGGCAGTACTTAGATAACACTGGAAGAAACTATGAAAAATATGAAAAATTGCTAGTCGTTAATCACTCCTATTTGGGTATAGGTTTAAATATAAAATATCCAGAAAGTACTTTGATTATAAGTTTGAATCAACTAAAGTTTAATTTTCATTCACAAATTGATTGGGTTGTATATTAAGCCAACATGCCAAAAAATACTTTATTACAAGCAGTTTTGCACTCATGTACTAAATTCGATAAAAGATTCACCCCATACTTACAGTACAGGGTGAACGACAACATAGTCTAAATACGGGCTAAAATAGCTTTAGTATGGAACGGAAAGTAGAATGCCTGGCACCAGTGTCAAATGGTTACTTATATATCAACACAGAGTTGGTGAAATGGGAGAGAATGCGAAAAGACAAGATGGCGGCCAGAGAACGCCATCGATTTCACTTTGAAATTGCATTAAAGTATATGTTTTATTATATTTTCCAACTCAAAAGGAGCGGGTAAATATGAAGACGTACATAAAGAATATATTGTGCTTCTTAAATTAAGAATTTACCAGCTCAGTTAATTAACCCAGCATGTCGAAATTCTTCACCAGCTTTTCTAATGGGTTGGTTTTCACCCCTGTACTGGAGGTACCGGGTGAATCTTTTATCTAGTACTAAATATGCCATGCAATTTTATTAACGCTGCATATTCCGTTGAACATATACACTTGTCATAACCAAAGCATTGACCTAGATAGTCAAGTTAGATATCGGTACAGTTGTGACATATTTATTGCTACATCGAAGGACCAATTTCAAAGAGCCTGTCACAGCTGAAGCCTATGATCCCAGAATGTTGCTGCACTTCCCAGAATGAATTTGGCATATTTTACCATAAAGCTTCTCCAAAGCTTGTCTTTTAAAATCAAACTTATTTCAGCGTAAAATAAGATAAGATAAATCCTAACGCTCAACCGAGTATATGTATTTAAAGGAAGATTACAGAGATTCAAAACTATGGGACTATGCAACTTTAAATCTGAACTTGGAGTTGTGGTACTACACACTGCAGCCCCCACAATGGAAACAACCGACTCGCCCTAGTTTACAGTTTCCCCAGTAGGGGGCGCCACCGGCCGGTGTGGAGATAGGCCCAGGTCACGCATGCAGAACGGAGTACACGCGCACTCATCCAATCTGCCACCTTCTATTTATTTATAGAACCCGACTTGGAGAGTGGGTCTGAATTAAAGTTTATTTGTTTGTTGTTGTCTTACGTCCCGGCAACATCAAATGTCATATCAGGACGGTTGAGTAAAGTTATTACAACTATGCGAATTTTATTCTGGCATAAATTGTTTGTTTGCTTTTGTTTTACGTCCTAGTAACATCTAAGGACAACTACCGACTTTTGACACTACGTACTCATGGCGAATTTATAGTCCTGCCCCATTAGGAGACCAGGCTGCTGGCACCATGCCCTGATTTCCCACTCAGACACATTATCCTGATACTGAGCTAACCAGCCTTTGTCCTATCCTATTAATGCTGAGCCCCTGAATAGGTAGTCACAAGTACCAATTGTGATATTACTGGATGCCCCGGCCGTCAGAGCCCTAAAGATACCATAAAACTCTCCCCAGGGGCGTTCTGATGATGGTCTGTCAGTTCACACCTAATGCCCCTCTCAAACAATCTCATAAGGAAGAAAGGGAAGACAAATCACGCAAGATTGACAGTGAAGAAGTTGTGCTTTATTGGCATCAACTCCTGTTCACCTACTAGTGACCTATCACCCTGACCCCCCTTACCTTCTGTCCACACAGAGTCTCATTACCTCTTTAGTATGTCTATGAATCAGTGCCTACTGCCCATTGAACCGGAGTCCCCTGGTTGTTGCACACAGCTCAGGTTGTATATATGAAAGGTGGAGCATCAGACAGAGTGTCTGGGTTCCTGGCCAAGAGAGAGTGTGTCTCACTCAAGAGTCAGGAGTAGAGTGTCCTGCCCAGTGTGTCTGGAGAAGTGTCTAGAATAATCAATATCAAAGTGAGGCTAGTGTGGTCAGGTGGGGCAAGGGGATGCAGGGGACTGGGCCTCCCACAGCCAGCCAATCAGGCACCCTCCACAGCCTGGGAGGTGATGCCCCCCCATATGGGTAGCAGTCCCTCAACCCAGCTGTTGGTGATGTCAATAATGTATGCAGTGTGGCTGGTGTGCTTGCCCATCGGCCCTGTGGTAACAGGTAGTTCCAGACATTTACAATAAATATACATATTAAAAATGTCCTTTTCCTCCACTTGCACCCTGACTGGTACATAGAGGGGACATTTCACCAAACATTCACTGTCTCTTATATAGGAACATCTCATCACAATCTCGGTCACTATGTATTAACATATATTTCCCATAGCTTAATATGTCACACAGCGAGTGGGTCACCCATTGCTTTTCTATTACCATTAGATAACATTGGTGCCCACTCCGTAGCCCAAGAATAATAATGCTATATGCCAATCTATAATTCCGGACCGAAAATCTGTATATTTTTACACAATGTTATAAGTCATTGGGTTTGACTCGACCAGGAATCGATCTCCCGACCTTTCGCAATAGAAGCCTCCGCTCTACCGATTCGAGCACCGTGTCCAGTATATGGTATAGATGGAGAATAGCTGTTGTTACAGCGAGGACTACAGACAGAAGGGATGAACCCCGCAATCGTTTGGTTTTCAAGTATCAGGAGAGGGGGACGCAGCTCAGGCAGTAGAGTGTCCACGTGTGTAGGTGTGGGTCATCGTATCGACCCTGCTCAGTGGACACATTTACAGCTTGGGCTGTTTACCATTCCAACCAGTGGTCCACAATTGGTCCATCAAAGACTATGGTATGTGCTCTCCTGTCTATAGCAAAGTGCATATAAAAGACACCTAGTTGCTTATCGGAAAGAGTATCCTGTATGGCGGCAGCGAGTTTCCTCCAAAGAAATATGTCAGAATGACCATATGTTTGATGTCCAATAGCCGATAGTAAAAATCCATGTGCTCTAGAGGCGTTGTTAAATAAAACAAACTTTCCTTTTTTTTCAAGTATCAGAAATTGTTATTTAAAGCTGCATGGTCCGATATAACGATCACATTTTCAAAAAGCGAAACACTTTTCCAGATTTGGCGCGAGGTGGCAGATTGTGGAGCGTGTGTCGGGAAGAACGGGACGGGACAGGACAGGGTTAGAACTAGAGCGAGAAGTTGCGAGGACTGTCGGAGACCCTGGGGAAGTCAGGAGACAGGTTGGGATGAGGTGGGATCAGCCAGACTGGGGCAGACTGGGGAACGCTTCGGCAGAATGGGGCAGAATGGGGCAGAATGGGGCAGAATGGGGCAGAATGGGGCAGAATGGGGCAGAATGGGGCAGAATGGGGCAGAATGGGGCAGAATGGGGCAGAATGGGGCAGAATGGGGCAGAATGGGGCAGAATGGGGCAGAATGGGGCAGAATGGGGCAGAATGGGGCAGAATGGGGCAGAATGGGGCAGAATGGGGCAGAATGGGGCAGAATGGGGCAGAATGGGGCAGCATGGGACATAATGGGGCAGAATGGGGCAGAATGGGGCAGCATGAGACAGAATGGGGCAGAATGGGGCAGAATGGGGCAGAATGGGGCAGAATGGGGCAGAATGGGGCAGAATGGGGCAGAATGGGGCAGAATGGGGCAGAATGGGGTAGAATGGGGTAGAATGGGGCAGGATTGGGCAACATTGGATAGAATGGGGCAGGATGGAGCAGAATGGGGCAGAATGGGGAAGATTGGGGCTAAATAGGGCAGAATGGGGTAGACTGGGACATGATGGGGTATAATGGGGCAGCATGGGAGAGCATATGGCAGAATGGGGTAGAATCGAACATCATGGAGCAGAATGGGGAAGCACGAGTTCAAATAGGGCAGAATGGGGCAGGATGGGGCAGAATGGGGCAGGATGGGGCAGAATGGGACAAAATCAGGCAGAATGGGGTAGAGTGGGGACAGCATGGGGCAGAATGGGGCGGAATGAGTAGAATGGGGTATCAGGGGGAAGAACGGGGAAAATGGGCAGACGGGAGCAGAATGGTGCAAAATGGGGCAGAATGGGGCAGAATGGGGCAGCTTGGGGCAGAACGGGACAACATGGGGCAGGCTGGAGCAGAATGGAGCAGGCTAGGGCAGGATGAGGCAGACTGGGGCAGACTGGGCCAGACTGGGGCAGACTGGGTCTTAGTGGGGTTGGCTGCAGCCGATGGGTCAATGTGAGGTTGGGTGGAACAGCATGAAACAGAAGGGGGCAAATGTGGCCTGGTGGAAGGGGGAGGGGATCTTGTGTGTGAGGTGAGAGGGGTGGGGTGGTGGGTCATGGAGGGACAGGTGACAGGGGGCGGGACAGGCATTGGGAGGGGCGGGGAAGCAGGGCGAGGAGGAGGGGCCAGGGGAGAGAGGGCGGGGCGGGAAGAGAGGGATAAAGGGAGGGGGAGGGGAAGAGTGGATGGAGGGGGCAGGGGGGGGGGGGTAATGTGAGCGCCGTGAAGGGATCGGTGGCGTTGGACAAGGTTGACTGGGTTGGAGCGGGGTTTTGTTGAGGGACCTGAGGGTGGGGGTCGGGTGGACGTGGGGGTGGATGTGAGGGTAGGGGTGAGGTGAGGGGGTGGGGGTGGCGCCGGCAGGGCTCCCCCACCCCCCACCGCCCTCCCTCCCTCCCTCCCACCGCCCTTCCTGCCTCCCACCGCCCTCCCTCCCTCCCTCCCACCCGGCGCAAACATCTTCCATATGGTAAGATCGCACCCGGGGTCAATCTGTGACCTAGGGAGATAGATGAATGTGCGGCGGAGGGGGGATGTGACGGTGGGAGGGAGGGTGCGGAGAGGGGTAGATCCATGGGGCCTCCCCCGCCCCCCTCTTCTCTAATTAACACTAATTTGGTAATGGATGAGTGAAATTGGGAGACAAAAGACCCGATTCTCATTAATGTCTGTGTGTGTGTGTGTATGGCGCGGAGTGGGGGTGTGTGTGTCCAAACTTGCACTCACCCCGTCAGAAATCCACCTCCCTAACCCGCCCACACACCACACACCACACACCACACACCACACATACCACACACCACACACACCACACACACCACACATACCACATAACACACACCACACACCACACCGCACACACCACACACCACACACCACACACCACACACCACATACCACACACCACACACCACACACCATACACCACATACCACACACAACACACACCACACACCACATAACACACACCACACACCACACACCACATATCACACCCCACACACCACACACCGCACACCACACACCACACACCACCCACCACACACCACACACCACACACCACACACCACACACCACCTACCACACACCACACACCACACACCACATACCACACACCACACACCACACACCACGCACCACACACCACACACCACACCACACACCACACACCACACACCACACACCACACACCACACACCACACACCCTCACCTTCCCTGTCCCCTGAGCACAATTGCAATAATTCCCAATACAGAGAATCATGCACTGCCCGTCTCCCTCCCTAACTGATAGTGTCACCTCCTAAAAGCCAGACGCACATTTGGGATTCTAGAGACACCGTTGATCAATTTCGCACGCCTAATTAGAATTGTCACAATTTTAGTCCAGTTGGCAGTTTGAATGTTTTTTTTTTTAAGTGTGTGTGTTTTTTCAATAAATGTTGTTAGTGGTTGTTCTTGTTTAACAACAATCCTGTGTTGTATGCAATGTGTGTTGTACACAAAACTCTTATGACATCTAGACAATGGACGCAGGTGGTAACCACTCCCAGCAAAATCTGTGGTAAAAAGAAAGAAATTGTTGTATTTACCAACGCTTCTAGAGCACATGGATTGACATATCATCGGCTATTGGACGTCAAACGTATAGTCATTCTAACATATTTCTTTTGGCAGGAAACTACTGCTGCCACATAGACTCATCATCATCATCATGCTGTCAGTTGTGGTGCGACACAGACTGCTTTCATTACTTGACTGCCGCTCTCCATTTATTGTGTGGTTGTACATTTCATGAAAGCTGCCTGTGAAAGTGTTGAATAGCTGCTGGCTTTTGCAAGTTACCAGCAGCACTCTCTTGGGGAGCAAATAGAGGTCTCACACCAGCAAGAACATGTCCAGACAGGTGCAAAACTATTTGTCCCTGCAGTGGCTGGTCGGGAGATGGTGGGAGTTCCATACATCAACCACCCTTGATGCTGCCACAGTGACATGGTTTTCTGTTCAGGGTTTGCTCCCTTAGCCTTCGGTTCTGTCAAGAACCTGTACCACAAGGCAGTGGTTTACAACTCTGCAGGCCTGGGGCATCAAACTCCCTGAGGTATTGCAATACCTGCATACCCACACTGCATACATACACTAGTACTGTGGTAGTAACTACCCACCATGCACACACATAATCTAACTAGTGTTGTCATAATAACTAACCACCATCCACACACATACACTAGTGCTTTGGTATCATTACTAACCACCATGCACACACATATGCTAGTGTGGTGGTACTAACTAACCACCATGCACACACATACACTAGTACTGTGGTAGTAACTAACCACCATGCACACACATAATCTAACTAGTGTTGTCATAATAACTAACCACCATCCACACACATACACTAGAAACTGTGGTATTAACTAACCACCATGCACACACATAATCTAACTAGTGTTGTCATAATAACTAACCACTATCCACACACATACACTAGTGCTTTGGTATCATTACTAACCACCATGCACACACATAGGCTAGTGTGGTGGTACTAACTAACCACCATGCACACACAAATATAGTGTTGTTGTGGTAACTAACCACCATGCACAGACAGAGGCTAGTGTTGTGGTACTGACTAACCACCATACACACATACACTAGTGTTGTGGTAGTATAACTAACCACTATGCACACACAGAGGCTATTGTCGGTGTACTAACTAACCACCATGCACACACACACTAGCGTTGTGGTGGTAACTAACCACCATGCACACACAGAGGCTAGTTTTGTGGTACTAACTAACCACCATGCACACACAGACACTGGCGCTGATTCTGACACAATGGCTCCCATCTGGTCCCGTGTGACCACAGTCGAGACTAAAAGGGCACATCCGATCTGATCCAGGCCGCGCAGTGTGAAGCCAATGCGGTGTGACAGCGTTTCTGACTAGCCACTGACCACTGGGGAATAGGGTTTTTATCGTTACTGTCAACATTGAGGTCTGTCGACCCTTGACCATTGTCAGTCGCTGCCTGACCAAGTGACAGTGTCAGCTGACCAGGGTAGCTTGTAGGAATGTGGTGAATGACCGAACCTCAATCATTATTGTCAGAAGGCTAGTGACACTGACAGCTCTATGTGTGACTCCCTCCCTCCCGCCCTCCTTCTTTCACTCCCTCCCACACACCTGCCCTTCTTCACTCATCCCTTCCTCCTTCAATCACTCAATCCCTCCTTCACTCACTCACTCTCTGTCATCATTACAGATACACACTCTCCACAATTACATTCACATGTACAACCAAAAACATACACATTCACATGTAAATGTAGAATGCATGTTCACGGCCACATGCAGACATTCATATACGTCTACACGCACACAGTCACACACACACACTCACACAACCATACAAGCACCCCCCTAAATAACTGTAGCATACATGTTCACAGCCACACACACTCATATAGCTACGTGCACAGTCAAACACACTCACGTAACCATACACATATTCACACAATTGTAGCATTATCTTCACAGCCACACACACTCATATACCTACATGCACATTCATACACACTCACATAACCATACATAGTTACTACCACATCACTACCTGGTCTGTGTGTGTGCATGGTGGTTAGTTACTATGACATCGCTGGTGTATGTGTGTACATGGTGGTTAGTTACTACCACATGACTAGTTAGCCTATGTGTGGACATGGTGCTTAGTTACTACCACATCACTAGTGTATGTGTGCAGGGTGGTTAGTTACTACCACATACCTACCTGGTCTATGTGTGTGCATTGTGGCTAGTTACTACGACATCACTAGTGTATGTGTGTGCATAGTGGTTAGTTACTGCCACAGCACTAGTGTATGTGTGTGCACGGTGGTTAGTTACTACGACATCACTAGTGTATGTGTGTGCATAGTGGTTAGTTACTGCCACAGCACTAGTGTATGTGTGTGCACGGTGGTTAGTTACTACGATATCACTAGTGTATGTGTGTGCATTGTGGTTAGTTACTGCCACATCACTAGTGTATGTGTGTGCATGGTAGTTAGTTACTACCACATCACTAGTTAGCCTATGTGTGGACAAGGTGCTTCGTTACTACCACATCACTAGTGTATGTGTGCACGGTGGTTAGTTACTACCACATCACTAGCGTATGTGTGTGCATGGTGGCTTGTTACTAAAAAAACACTAGTTAACAAATGTGTGTGTGTGGTGCTTAGTTACTACCACACCACTAGTGTGTGTGTGTGCATGGTGCTTAGTTATTCCCACATCACTAGTGTCTGTGTGTGCATGGTGGTTAGTTACTACCACACCACTAGTGTATGTGTGTGCATGGTGCTTAGTTACTACCACATCACCAGTTAGCCTCTGTGTGTGCATGGTGGTTAGTTACTAATGGATAACTTTGGAGTTGTTTGATATGAAGAAATTAAAAGTAAATAAATATAAATTGAAACGATCATCCTAATATCATATAATATATATAATATACATATATAAATGAGTATATAGAAACAAAACAAAATCCCCCAGTGCAACTTACACTGGCCTACATCCGTTGGATGCAACGAGGCCACATGTGGCGCCACTGGTACGGTGTTGGGTCTTATGAAGTAAAACAATAATATTAATAATTCCCTTTTGTATCTTTATACTTGTATTATATTTGCGTTATGCATCACATATATGCATCTTATTATTACATATCCCTAGAAAGTGGGTTCATTGTTCAGCGCAGACCATTTGCTTGCGGGCAGCAGACATTTATCCGTTGGCGGGAACTGAATTGAAAGTCGGCTGCTCTCAGCGTTAAGCCTACATGAGTCGCATTCCTTATGTGCGCTGGTTCTCGGCGGGCGTTGATGAATTCAGAACGCGTTATAAATCTAGCTGAGTCTGGCGGCTAAGACGGGGAGGGAGGCGGGGAAAGGGGAGGGCTGGGATTATCACGACTCACTCACAATGGGATGGGCACCGCCCCCTCGCCTATCAGCCTATAAGCCTGGATTATCGACGCCACCGCAGCTAATTGTCGGTGGGAGGATGCTATTAAGTATTAGCCTCAAACCGGAAATGGTCTATGCACTTCTAGGTGTCTCTATTAGCTATTCTGGACGGCGTTTGCCGAAATGAGGGCTCGTAATCCATGTGCGGCTAATGTTGTCTTGTCATCTTACGCTGACGCCATCTGCGCCTGGAAGGAATTGGCTTGGATTGATGCGGGTGTGTTTGCTCAAATACTATGCTGATGCCATCTGCAACTAAAGGTTTGACTTGAAGCGATATGCGCTTGTTCAAGGTATTGACTGGCATGATACGCTGATGCCATCTGTGGCAAAAGATTGAGTTGAAGTGAAGTGTCCGCGTTCCATAACAATAGAAGAGCGGAAATGCTGACTCCTTGTTTAGTCTCCGGTGTCGCTAGCATTTTTGTTTGTTGTTGGTACATTAGTTGTTTAAGCAGGGGAAATTTCAATCGCGGACGATTGGTCTTCCTCATTCCACTGCTCCTTGCCCTATCCTAATAATAACAAGCACCTGACTTGGAAACAACAAGTATTAATTTTTAAATCATTGTTTTGACTCGACCATGGTTCAAACCCATGAACCCACGGTCTACCAACACAGGAGATGGACGCTCTAACTCATTCGGCCATCCCGTTCTCGTGAATTTCACTGGAAAAGTAGCTGGTTATGATAAATAACCTTTTTAAACTGTGTATCTAGCACTTTAACTTGCAAGTTCTGACATTTGTAGAAGGTAGTTGCTGAACTAACCAGCTAACTACAACACTCGCTGCAGGAGCAAACCAACCTCAGCACTCTGCCAATCTGACAAAGTGTTTTCTTTTCTGGTTTTCAGTTACATCTGACATATACCGAAATTACCATTATCAGTTACTTTACGTCAATAGATCTACAAAAGATGGGACATATTTTAACTGTTGTGCTTGGAGAGCCTTTGTTGGAGAACAGTTTCAATATCAGCAGGTTCTACCAGGTCTGTTTCAATAAATTAAGTTTTCTGCACAATACTAACATGTGTATTGTTGACGCACCTTGAGCACGACTGTAATTGTCCACTGCAATAAATTCCTGATTATCACTCAGGAATATAATAATTAAATATCTTTCTGAATATAGCAGGTGAACATTATATTGCTGTTTTAGTTTTCCAGGTTTTCAGTCAGGGTTCAAGTCAAATAGTGGCTTGGGTAGTTATTGGAGTTTTACATTATCCTGACACTGAGCTAACCAGTCCTTGCATTATCCTATTAATGCCGAGCGCCTAACTAGGAAGTGACGGGTATCAATTTTATAAGTCATTGGTTTGACTCAACTGGGAACCAAACTCATAATCTCCCGCAGGTGAGTCTTGCGCTATATTGATTCCGTAACAGTGCAGGGTAAAATCCTGGGAGGTGTGGTGGTAGTGAGGAATGAAGGGGTAGAATGGGTTTGTAGTAATAATAGTGTATGTAGTGTTGATCATTGTTAGTTCCTGTAGCTTTATCGGCGCATTCTGGGTTTATGTCAAATAGTAAGCATACCTGTCAAGTACTACGTTTTGGACGTAAAGACTATGTATGCTTTTACACGTAAAATTACAACTATGGCCATAGGTGAGCAAACCGCACGGTTTTCAGTGTATTTAAAGTGTATGTTTCTGAGCTCAACATTCTTATCTATGGCTAGTTTTGTCTTAAATATATTCATTATATCATTATATTGCATGTGTGCATCAACGTTTATGCCAAATTGTTATGTATTTTGATTAATTTTGATTCAAAACGAAGTTTTGCCTCACGCGTATCGGCAAACTCAATGGCCGGACGCCTTTGTTTTTCTCTCAATGCCATTTTCAGTGCATGCGCAGTCGGAATAACGATCTCGTCTATTAACCCAGCAGTAGTTTTCGAAGAATGGATGAGCTGGACATTATTTGACATAGACATGCAATTCCACATGCTATCAATGTGTCCTGTTATTTATAAACTAGTCACAGCTAATGCGGGTAGTGAAAATGCATGCAGGGTGGCTGCGATGACCGAATATTATGTTGTATAAAGCATTCAAAATTAGGCTTGTCCGCTTGTCTGAGCAAAGTGAGACTAGCCACGGACAAGCAGAATATGCACCAATACAGAGCGCGGTTCATTGTGCCCCCAAAACCTGTCAAGTACTATGTTTTGGCCATGAAGACTACTGTTTTCACAATCTTAGGCTACTGTTTTCATTCTTGGGGGGTTGATACCTATGAGTAAGAGATGTGTGGGTGGAGGTAGTGAGTGACAAATGAATACGATGGGTGTGGGCAGCACTAAAAGTGCACTATTACTCATTATCAGTTCCTGTAGCAGCCATGTGTAAGCTGGCAGTGGTGAGGTGACAATACTTAGTGATAAGCATCGACTTTGTAATGCTAGGTACACACCTACCGTTTTTCCGCACCCACCTACGGTATTCGATCTAAAATTGCCCAAAAGTCTTGAGGTGTGCCCTCCCCTAACACACCTACCGATTGCGATTCGCGACTTAAAACTCAATTTTAGGGCTAAAAGTGCTTCCTTCCGATTGCGATTCGCGATTCTAAAAATGAATCGTCCCATTTTCAGTTTTATGCGGGTCGGGTCAGGTCACGAGTTTTAGTGAGCGAGTCATAAACGGTAGGTGTGTACCTAGCATTAGCCTTCGGTTTGACTCGGCCGCGGATTGATCCCACTGGAAGTCAGTGACCTGCAACGTCTTGCCCGTCATTTCCTGTTGTTTGTTTTTGGGGAGTTTTCAGTTGCATTGGCACGCTGAAGGCTGCAAATCTGCAGCACTATATTGGCATCGCTGAAAGCGGTCCACTTCCTGTTATACATATGGGGTGGGAGGGGGGGAGGTAATTGGCTGAGTGAGGTATCACGTATTGGTGCTGCGAGCCCAGTCTCCCAGTGGGGCAGCACTAAAAGTTTGCAATAAGTGCGCACTGTCACAACTCGGTACCCATCCTGATATGACCGTAGATGTTGCCGGGACGTAAAACTCCAACAACCAACAAACCAATGGTAATCGCCCATCCAAATCCACAGGCTTTGTTCTTCAGTGGGAGGTGGAGGTGGCTGGGAGGGGAGGGAGGGAGTAATGCTGGTGGTGCTGGGGGTGGTAGGTGGGGGAGGGGGTTGGCGAGGGGTGGGGCTGGTGGGCACGTGGGGGTTGGGTGGATCCGGTGACAGGGACCAATTCAATAATCCCATCAGCAACTCCCCCATGCATTACTATTCGTCCCACGCTCAGCCTCCCACCCCCAACCCCCACCAGCATACACACACCCTTATACCCCCCACACCCATTCTAGATCACCCACACCCAACACACCCACCCAACCTCTACCCCAATCCTCTCACCAGCATCACCAATAAATACAACCCTTGCAAAGCTGTCCATCTCCTCCCACCCCTCTCCTATCCCCAACCCACTTGCACCTCACCCAGTAACACTGCACAAGTTAATCCAAACTCAGTGCAACATACCCCACCAGTTAAGCTAGCGACATCTGTCAGCATAATCTGCAACCACTCTAGTCGGGTACATTCCCCGACTGCCTATGATTTCACATGCTATATGTATATAAAGAATGCTGGACAAATAATTAAATGCTTCATTATATTCAGATATTCATATCGCAACAGCATTCAAGCTCTTTTCCTTGTAATATGTCTAAAAAAAATACAACTATTTTGTATTTTTCTTCTGGAATTTCACCGCCGCTCTCTTCATGTATTACACCTCTCCAGTTAAGCTAGTGACATCTGTCCGCAGAATCTAGATCCACTCTAGTTTGGTAATTTCCAGCTTAACTGGCAGGGTCTATTATTTGTTTTTGGGGGGGGGGAGATCTTTTTCTTTTTATTAATGTATTTTACTTCTTTACTTTTTACTGAAGGCTCTCGTTGCCTACGTGCAATACACTCAAATGTTGACCTGTGTCACTCACATAATTCTTCAAACTGCATACTCTAATTAAAGCATAAACATTTCTAACTCAAAACGATTAATTAGATTCTATGCTACATATCCAACTTAGATTGTAATAATAATACAAAATTTATTTCCACATGTTCAATGTTCACACAAGTTGATAGTAAACAGGAGAAAGCAGAAGTACAATACTCATGAGGTGCTTTCCCCATTTAAAAATAAGGCACATACATTGCTGATACCTTACAAATAATAAATAGAAAAATAAATGTTAAAAGCATGTCAACATTACCCTCAATACTGTAAATTACATCTCAATATTTATGTACTAGACTACTATGTGTTTTCCCTCTGGTAAAGCTTAAATATTTTCTTTTTATACATCCGTTGAAACATATTGATGTTTTTTGAACATTTGATATTATCATCAAGTGAATTCCATATTTGTATCCCACATGAACAGTTCAGGCGCAAAACCACGTAAACACCAATCTAAAAGTGGAGATAAACATTGGAATCAAACCTACAAAAAGTTAATTTCTTTATATTCCTATTGTTGTGTTCATTGATCCATACCCATGTGATCAGTAGAAGTAGTGAGAATGAAACTTATTTTCATGTAAAGATCTGTTATTTCAAGCAGATTATTTGATTGGCTTTTACATGGGTTGGTGCCTGAACTCTACACATATAGATATATATTGAGACTTTAAAGTTGTTTTTGCAAATACTTGTCTTAGGCTGTTACTCTGCATTGAATCATGGCTACTATCTGAACTTATTTTGAATCAAGATTTTAGATTGTGGTGTGATCATTAACTATTTAGTGCAGTTTGATACTTCTGTGAATTGCTTATGTGGTCAGGGCTACTTTTACAAATGGGAAACATTGCTCCTTCTGGCCAATCTGGGGACGTTATCGAAAAGTTGCAAAATTTGATGGTTTCGAGATTCACTCATTTTCTAAGATAAATATATTAGGTTGTTCGTCATAATCCACCTTACTTTCGTTTGAAGTAACTTTCATTTTAAAGCACTAACTTTTGAGATATTTGATCTTCAAACATGCCAAATTAATTTAGGCAAGCTTGCCCAAACTCTTACATCATAGGTTTATGCAGTAACATATTCTATTAAATTGCCTCAGTATCCCCTTCTATGTGTTGCCAAATGTTTAATAAATTCACCACTATCTATGTAGAATAAAATCTAGGTACTTGTTTCTGTTTTGAAATTTGTATATTTTCATCGGACTATGCAGCTTTAACCATTACACTACCTAGGATCCCTGATGTATTCACCCTTTCGGCATATATTTGGACATGGATCTTATAACCTGAGCAGGTCAGTGCACCCCATTACACCAGTCTCCTTGGAAGAATAAGTCTCATAAATACAATCACTCTATCCAATTAACGCACTTGCAGAATCAAATATAGGCAAGTGCTTTGTTTTAAAATCTCATCGTTCCATGGGGTTTTACAACTAACTATCAACCGTATCCACTCATATTCTCCTGTTTTGTAGTCGGGAGGGCATCAGCAAATTATTAGAAAACAATGCATTAGTTTTATCTGCAAATTGTTAGTTTAATAAAGTAGGAAAATCTGGACTGCATATTAGTATTAACGATACGTATGGGTAAATATCTAATACAAAGTGTTACCAAATAATCATTATATGAAGAAATCAGCTGGGAATTGTTAGAAACAATACTCATGTATAGGGGTTTGATGTGAATTGTTAATACAACTCATTAGATTTAAAAAAATATATTGGCGGTATATTTTTAGTAACAATACTCATATACAGATTTCTCCTGCTAAGTTTTAGTAGAAAATAATTATATTAAAATATCTCCCGCAATTTGTTAGTAACAATACTCATATGTTGATTTCTGCTGTGAATTGTTAGTAAAAAAGTAATGATATGAAAGTATCAGCTGCAAATTATTAGTAGCAATACTCATATACAGATTTCTATTAGAAATGTCTAGTAGAAAATAAGTATATGACAATATCACCGGAAGTTTGTTAATATCAATACTCATATGTCGATTTTGTATGCGAATTGTTAGTAAAAAAAAGGATTAAATGAAGATATCAGCTGCAAATTGTTAGTGCGCCATGTAGTCCTGAGGGTGTGTCTATGCTGGTCTGTATCACAGCAATGACCCAGAGGATCCTGACTAAACCTCCTCATGCGAACACCACGACTCCTGCTTAACATGCACTGTCTTGCACCCCACCCGCCACCCCCCACCCACCCACCCCCACCCCGTCCACCACAACCCCACAACCCGGTGAATCAGGCCCCCAGAGTGTTTCATTGTGTGCAATTTTAAATGTCGGCTACGTAGCGCAATAAAACAATGCCCAAATATGGGTGCTTTTTTTAGATGCTGGTTTTCTAGTGGTAGATGTTGTTTCTGCTACTAAATGTTGGTTTTCTTGTGGTAGATGCTGGTTCCTAGTGGAATATACTGATTCCGAGTGGTATATTTTGATTCATAATGGGATATACTGGTTCCTAGTGGTAGATGCTGATTCCTAGTCGAATATACTGATTCCTACTGGTATATTTTGATTCCTAATAGTAATAGGATATTCTGATTCCTAGTCGTAGATGCTGTTTCCTACAGGTAGATTTGGTTCCTGTTGCTAAATGCTGGTTTGTCTAGTGGTATATACTGGTTTATAGTGATATATGCTAGTTCCTAGTGGTATATGCTGGTTCCTAGTGGTATATGCTGGTTCCTAGTGGTATATATGCTGATTCCTAATTGTACATACTGGTTTGTAGTGGTACATGCTGCTACCTAATGGTACATTATGGTGCCTAGTGGAATGTACTGATTCCTAGTGGGATATACTGGTTTGTAGTGGTATATGCTGATTCCTAATGGTAGATACTGGTTTTAAGTGGTACATGCTGGTTCCTAGTGGTAGATACTGGTTCCTAGTGGAATATCCTGATTCCTAGTGTTATATGCTGGTTCCTCGTGCTATATGCTGGTTCCTAATGGTATATATGCTGGTGTCTAGTGGTATATGCTCATTCCTAATGGTACATACTGGTTTTAAGTGGTATATGCTGATTCCTAGTGGTAGATTCTGGTCCCTATTCGAATATACTGATTCCTAGTGGGATATGCTGGTTTCTAATGGCATATGCTGATTCCTAATCGTATATGCTGGTTTCTAGTGGTATATGGTGATTCCTAATGGTAGATATTGGTTCCTAGTTGTACATGCCGGTTCCTAGTGGAATATACTGCTTCCTAGTGGTAGACGCTGCTTCCTAGTGGTAGACGCTGCTTCCTAGTGGAATATCATGATTCCTAGTGGTAATATTGCGCCTAGAGCGGAACTCGAACCCACATCTATTTGCAGGAACTGAATTGAAGCAAGTGTGCAAACCATTACACCACCAAGGCTCCCTGATATCAACACACTACCCTTGCCTACCTGTCTATGCGGCTCCTTGCCTGAGAGGTCCGTGCAGGCCACTACACTCGTCCCCCTGGAATTGTAAGTTGTTTAATGCTTACAGTTACATGCATACAGGCAATGCAATGCACTTACATACACAGGGTAGCTTCAACAACTATGCAGCGCATAGCTTGTACAGGATCATGGTCATGGCAACTAGTGTCATGGGGGTGATGAAAATGGGAAATATTGTGCCTAGAGCGGGACTCGACCCCACATCTCTTTGCATTCCGGGCCAGTGTGCAAACCATTACACCACCTGGGCTCCCTGATATCAACACACTACCCACGCCTACCTGGCTATGCGGCTCTTTCCCTGAGAGGTCAGTGCAGACCACTACGATACCATTGTTAATATCATTGTTATCATTGTTAGTACAATTCAGAATGTCATTACTAATATCATTTTTACTACCATTGATAGTGCCATTGTTAATGCTGTTGCTTGTGCCATTGTCACTGTCATTATAATGCCATTACCAGTACCATAGCCAGTGTCGTGAGGAATACTATCAATAGTAGCATTGCCAATGCCATTGCAAATAGCTTCCTAGTTACCTGTTGAGCTACCTATGTACAATTTAATGTAACTGGCCAGAACACCCGTGCCTAGGCGCTGAAAAGAATGTTTGTTTTGATGGATAAACTGTTTTCCCGACAACAACAACAACAACAACAAACGATGTTCTTAGTACCATTGTCAGTACCATTGACAATACCTGTCATTTTCAGTATCACTGACCATATTATGGGAAATATCACTGACAATGCTCTTAACAGTACCAATCCCAGTACAAATCAACAGTGCAAATTATAATATCAATAACAATGTAAGCGCTAACAACAACAAAAATTCCGATGAATAAACTATTTTACCAATAACAACAACACAACATTGACGTTGCTAGTATCATGTTTAGTATCATTGACACTGAGAGTACAATAATGGTCATTACCAGGAATCACTGACCATATCATTGGCAGTCTTCCTGGCAGTGCCACTCACAGTGCCGGGCATGGTGGCCTGATCGGTAGAGCATGGCCCTCACGTGCGGAAGGTCGGGAGTTCGCTTCCCGGTGGACTCAAACCAATTACTTAAAAATTGATACTTGTACCTTCCTAGCCTGGTACTCAACATTAATAGGATAGGGCAAGGACTGGTTGGGTCAGTGACAGTGGAATGTCACAAGTGGGTACCCATTTTGTAAGTCATTGGTTTGATTCTACTTGGCTCCAAACTCCCAACCTCCCGCACAGGAAGCCTGCGCTTTTAGTTTGATCGACTCGGTCATCACGCCCTCGAACAGTATATGTATGGCTTAATGCAGACAATTTCATGTGCATATACGGATATGACCTTCGATGTTGCCAGGACGTAAAACTCCAACAACCAACCAACTTGACAGTGCCCCTCCCAGTGCACATTACCAGTGGAAATGCCAGTGTCAATGAGAGAGTGTAAGTACCATCAGCAGTGCACGTGTTAGGGCTGGTTGGTTGGTTGTTGGTTGTTGGGGTTGTTAGGGAGACTATGGTCCAGAACACATTACCGGTGTGTGTCTGATTTAAGAGTCAAGCCAACAGGCTTTCCATTATCAACATATAAATACACCCATCTCCCGTGTCCAGCCATCACCGCAGTCACCATGACAACGCCCATTAATAAAATACTGCCCTTTGCCATGAATATGCACTTAATAGGATGTGGCCGATGCCGATGAAATTGTCTGCATTAAGCCATACTTATACGGTTCGAGGGCGTGATGACCGAGTCGGTAAAACTAAAAGCGCAGGCTTCCTGTGCGAAAGGTTGGGAGTTTGGATCCCAGTCGAATCAAACCAATGACTTACTAAATGTAAACATGTCGCAACCTAGCTGGGCGCTTGGCATTACTAGGATAAGGTAAGGACTGGTTAGCTCAGTATCAGGATAATATGACTGATTGGGATATCGGTTCATGATTTAGGGGCTCTGGTGTCCCAGTGGGGCAGCACTATGAGGTCAATATGAACGCGCGCTGTCACAATTCGTTACCCATCCTGATATTACCCTAGATGTTGCGATAATGTAAAACCCCAACAAACACACTGGGTGAGTGTTCTACTTCAATGGTGTTATTCCCGGTTGCAGGCAAACAGATAGATTTAGATGTTTCCTAAACTGTTCCACAACGATTTTTACCCCAATGATAATGTCCTTCACGTCAAATAAATGTGGGGTGGTTATTCTCTATTATTTGTATGTGTCCAAGAATAGGTTGGTTGTTGGAGTTTTGCATCCTGGCAACATGTAAGGTCATATCAGGATGGGCAGTGACTTGTGACAGTGCACACTCATGGCAACTATACAGTGCTGCCCAGGGGGAAGGAAACCAGGCCATCAGCACCATAACCTGATATACCACTCAGTCACATTATCCTGACACTGAGTCAACCGGTCCGGGCCATATCCTAATAATGCTGAGCGCCTGGATAAGAAGCGACAAGTATCAATTTTGATGTCATTGGTTTGCGTGGACCAGGGTTCGAACCCATGAGTTCCCATCCCATGATCTACTAAAACGGGAGACGGACGCTCAACTCATTCGGGCATTCGTGTGCAAGAATAAGCTATGAATAAACAGATTTTAGTGAAGCAGTGGTTGAAGTAATAACCATACCTGCTCTTAGCACTTTGAATGTTGGTTCTCTTTTACATGAAACATCATATTCCATATTTTCTTTAGTCATGAGTCAAAATTATAATAAATCCTGAAAATGTGATTCCCGATAAACTGGCATCAAATAGGATTATCGACTAGTGTGCGGTTGGCATTGCAACTGGAGCAGCAATGGTAACTTAATGGTCTGAACGCACTGTGTATGCATTACACATGAGTCAATGGACATGGAGATAGACATTACAAAGGGTAGCCGCCATACAGTGAGGTGTCCATTCAGGGAGGGTGGGTGGGTGGGGAACCAAACCTTCAAAGGCCAGTTTGTTCATAGAGACGCACATCAGGTGAGGGTTGGTGGGTGGGAAACCTTTACTAACTGCATCTGATGTTCTTTCTCTTCAGCCTTCTGAAATTGAAAATGTTATTAGGATTATTTCTCATATTTTATTATTTTAACAACGCAATGAAATCACCTCATTAAATACTAAATAAATGGTTTCCATTGTATAATTCAAGCTGCTGGAAATTGTAATTTACATCTTTGGTTATTGATGTATGCATTCAGCACTTGAATGAATATTTACGTAAACATACTGTTCGAAGATAATTGTGTCGCGACCAGATTTAGCGCTCTTTGCTATTAATTGGATATCAAACACCAGGCTAAAAACCTTGAAAGGCTTTGATTTGAATGGAGACATTAGGATGACCTGCAATTTGAATACCGGATGCAGGGTATGGTGGTGCTGTTGGATTCCATGGCAATTATGGTTGCCATACATACAGGTGTGCAATAATACCAATGTGTTATCCAGCCCCTGTGCTACATCAATTTGTCAACCACCATCGCCAACATTATCATTAAAGTTCCTTGTCATTTTTCACAAATTAGGATTAATTTCCTCTGTTTCTTTGGGGGAGGGGGTGCGCTCTAACTTACTAACTTATTCAATTTATTATTGGCGTTTAAAAAGGTTGATTAATGTTTAGCATTATTAAGAATTATGTCTTCAATGTATTATTAAAATATATTAAAATAAATTAATGTTTATTTTATGTAGACCTGAGTGACTAGTGCAGATGCAGATCACGTGTTTCAGTTCAAACTGTGATTGGTGATTGAGCTGTCACTAACTTGTTGTGCTCAGTGATGTATGCAGACTGGTTATTGGTGATTGTGTCTGGGTTATTCAATTGACGAGTGAGTGACTTATTCCCACTTAATATTGGTGTGTATGTTCCATGTGCGATGGGATTTATATGAATTGCTTAAAGTTGCATAGTCCGATGGTTTTGAGTTCCCGAAATTGTCGGAGATAAAACCATTAGGTAGCTCATTATTATGTATCTTACTTTAGCTTGAAGTAACTTTTATTTTAAGTGGCTAACTTTTGAGATATTTGAAGGGGAACTATGCAAAATTAATGTTGGCAGGCTTCTGCAGTAACAGGTTATATTCAATTGCCTCAATATTCCCGTCTATGTGGTGACACATATTTGATAAATGCACCAGCATCTAAGTTAGATATGTAGAATCAAATTTAGATAATTGTTTTTGGTTTTGAAAATTTGATATTTTCATCGGACTGTGCAGCTTTCAGCTATGAGAGTTATGTGAATTATTTGAGTTGTATGAGTTATGCAAGTTGTGACAGTGCTGTGGCTTATGTGAGGTATGTGAGTTATGGTGGAGATGTTTGAGGGCGTCTTTTAGACCATGTTGGTGAGAATGTTTATCAGTCCTTTGAGTACCATGAGTTTTATTTCTCCCGTGACTAGTGTGAGTTGTATTTCTCCTGTGACTAGTGCGAGTTTTATTTCTCATGTGACTACTGTGAGTTTTATTTCTTCTGTGACTAGTGTGATTGTTATTTCTCCTCTGACTAGTGTGAGTTTTATTTTTCCTGTGACTAGTGTGAATTTGATTTCTCCTGTGACTCGTGTGAGTTTTATTTCTCCTGTGCCTAGTGTGAGTTGTATTTCTCCTGTGACTAGTGTCACTTTTATTTCTCCTGTGACTAGTGTGAATTATATTTCTCCTGTGACTAGTGTGAGTTGTATTTCTCCTGTGACTAGTGTGATTTGTATTTCTCCTGTGACTAATGTGAGTTTTATTTCTCCTGTGACTAGTGTGAGTTTTATTTCTCCTGTGACTAGTGTGAGTTTTATTTATCCTGTGACTAGTGTGAGTTATGTATGCTGTGCGAGTTTTATGAGTAATGCAAGTTATGGGAATTATAGTGGATGGTGTCTGAGTGAATAATATCCACTCTGAGTTTGTGAGTGAGTTATACCCATTATGTCAGTTATTATACCCATATGACTCTTGTCACCTAGACAGTCTACAGACGACAGGTGAAAAAGCTGCAACCCTTCATGATCTGACATCAGTTTTCGATCTTGATAACCTGGAAGGACAAAGTGACAAACAAGGAAATACTCGATCAGACAGGGCTGTCCTCTATGGAAGATCTTCTGATCAGAAAGAATCTCCAGTGGACTGGACCCGTGATGAGGATCTCAACAGACAGGCTACCAAAGCAGATCCTCTGTTCTCAATTGTCTCCTGGTCAGAGAAAGAGAGGATGCCCTCGTCTCCGGTCCAAGGATATTTTCAAGAGAAACCTGAAGCTGAGAGACATTAAGACCGACTCATGGATATCACTCTCACAGCAGAGAGCTAAATAGAGAGTGGTGGTTAAATAATGAAGGCAGTCTTTGTGGCATTGCGACTGACAGCATGATGATGATGACTCTTGTGAGTTAACTGAGTTAAATGAGTAATTGTAGTAGTGGTGACTGAATGATTCATGGGTCATTCTCTAAAAGTGGGAACCATATATTTGGTTTCCACGAAACAATGCTGATAATTAATTCTTTCTTTTTATTAATAGCAAGTCAGATAATTAGAATTGCCAATTGTATATTAAGTATATGAGCAATGCTACCTATATTTGATTTACCCAACAATGGATATCAAAGGCATACTTGTATGATTTTGTGTTGAAGTGGAAAGAGGAAAATTTACACATCGACAACATCCATTTACTCTAAGTTTATTCAACTTTTATTTAGAGTTTTTTCTAGTAAGACTTAACCTTCGTTGCAAAACTCTAATCAATAAAATCTTGTTTGACTTTGTTGGGTCGGTATGTTACAATGAAGTTATGGATGTGTCTTCTTGGATTTCCATGTTCCACAAGTGATATTAATGTATTACTGAATTTGCATCAGATTGACATCAAACAGTGATATGTTGTGTTCAACTCAAATGTATGCACAACACGCAAACGTTCATATGAAAATGAATTCTGCTATTATTCAGAACGAATTTTGCTATTATTTGGAAGGTTTTAGCTTTGGGTTTCCGTGTCACACTTTTGTGCCCAGTTTCAGAGAATAACCCATATACATGCTGCATCGCTGAGTGAGTTATACTGACCGGGTAGTGCTTGGTGACCTTACTTCCGGTGCTGGCGGTATGGCGCCAGTAGCATGTACACAGGACTTCCGGCAGCTGGTACCCGTGTTGAAGATGCATGTCCACATAGCGCACACCCTGCAGTACCTGTGTGCTACCTGCTGTGATACTGTGATACTGTGACACTGTGAAACTGTGACATTGTGACAGTGACACGGTGACACGGTGACACGGTGAGAATGTGACAATGTGACAATGTGACACTGTTACACGGTGACACGGTGACACTGTGAAACTGTGTCACTATGACACTCTGGCAATGTGACACTGTGACACTGTGACAGTGTGACACCATGAAACTGTGACACTCTGACATTGTGACACTGTGAAACTGTGACAATGTGGCACGGTGAAACTGTGAAATGGTGGCACTATGACACTGTGACAATGTGACACTGTCACACGGTGACACGGTGACACGGTGACACTGTGACATTGTGACACTGTGACACTGTAACACCATCACTCTGTCACCCTTTCACCCTTTCACCCTTTCACCCTTTCATCATTTCACCCTTTCACCCTTTCAACCGTTCACACTGTCACAATGTCACACTGTCACACTTCCACACTGTCACAATGTCACAAGTTCACACTGTCATACTGTCCTTCTGTCATACTGTCACACTGTCACACTGTGATACTGTAACACTGTGACAATGTGACACCGTAACACTGTGACACCGTGACACTATCACTATGTCACCATGTCACGCTGTCACACTGTCACAGCTGGAGATACGATGCGACAACCGAATTGGCTTCCGATGTGGAAGTTCAGGAGC
The DNA here is from genome assembly GCA_030323885.1 of Branchipolynoe longqiensis. NCBI lineage: Eukaryota > Metazoa > Annelida > Polychaeta > Phyllodocida > Polynoidae > Branchipolynoe > Branchipolynoe longqiensis. The sequence continues at coordinate 10,161,461 of CM059188.1, read as the reverse complement.
TTGAATATATATTTATGCATATATTATATTGGCTCATCATCATCATGCTGTCGGTCGCAATGCGACAAAGACTGCTTTTATTTCTTAACCGCCGCTGTTCTGTGCGGTTGTGCATTTCATAAAAGCTGCTTGCAAAGTGTTGAAGTGCTGCTGGCTTTTGCAAGTTACTAGCAGCACTCTCTCGGGGAGCAAATAGAGGTTTCACACTGGCAAGAACACGTCAAGACAGGCGCAAACTATTTGTCCCTGCAGTAGCTGGCCAGGAGATGTTGGGAGTTCCCTTCATCACCGCCCTTAATGCTGCCACGGAAGCATGGTTTTCTGTTAGGGTTTGCTCCCTTAGCCGTTGATTCTATCAAGAACCTATACCACAAGGCAGTGGTTTATAACTTTGCAAGGCAGGGGCGTCAAACACCCTGAGGTATTTTAGCAGATAGGTACTGCATTACCCGCCTATTGGCTACTAGAATATTATTCATACATATATAATCATATTATATATATGCATATCTTACACATTAATTAACCGAATGTGGTGGCTGAATCAGAAAAAGTGCAGGTTTTCTCTGTGGAGGGTCAGGAGTTTGAATCACAGCTGAGCAAAACCAATGATTTACACGATTTATACCTGTCGCTACCTAACCTAGCGCTCTTCATTACTAGGATAAGGCAAGGACTTGTTAACTCAGTATCAGGATAATGTGATTGAGTGGGAATCAGGTCATGTTACTACTGGCCTGGTCTCACAGTGGGACAGCACTGTACTAAAGTTGCAATGAGCATGCAATGTCAGTTAGATCCAGAATGGGAGTTATCTGAGTAATGTGAGTTATGCAGCCCATGTGAGTTATTTGAGTAATCTGAGGTATGTGATTGGCATTATTATTGACCTGTAAAAAAATGGTGTGGATAACCGGTCCTATGTTTACCCATATAGTAATGTAAAGCCTATACATATCCACATTAGTCCTGACTACTATATCAAAGCTCTTCAAGTGGTGATTTCAAAGATGCAATTTTTTTTCTTTTTTTTTTCTTGAAGATTTATACTGCCTATCATGGATAAGCCTGAATAGGCTTGTTTTCACCATTAGAGAGTTTGTCGATAGAAAGCCAGAGCCTACACTTTTACCAACCCAACGGATTGTTAAGCTCCCACACCACATAGACATGGTATGAGAGCAACTGGCCTTTGATGATGCTGTAAGTTATACACTGCGGTGGAAATCCAAATTGGCAGAGGTGGGGGAACAGGGAATCGAACCACTGACCTTCAGATTAGGAATGTGACCTAGAAAAAAGTCAGACACTCTAACCACTCCGCCACAGAGAAGACCACAATATCATACAATAATTTGACAAGCTTGGATTGATTGTGTAATTTAATATTCTCCAGGGGCGTCTTAGATAAGGGAGGTGCTGCTTTGTTTTTCATTGTGAGAGCGGGGGGGGGGGGCTGGGTATTTATTTATGGGGATCAGGCGTTAGGTATTAGGTTACTGACTGACCTCTGTTGACACTAGGGTCCGCCCTATGCTAATCATCCCTTTGTACCAGAAACCTCTGCGATATCAACCCAATGCCAGTGAATCTCATTGTGGGAGCAGTTTGTTTTGAAGGGACAAAGCTAGCCTTAGCTCACTTTGCCACGGTCCTTTTTGTTTTGTTCTTTAAACAAATTACTTATTCACTGAACAAGATTTATTTTATTTTCAAAGCCTGGGTATTGGACTTCCGGTCATGCAATACTAGCTAGTTATACCATTTCTATTTCCTTACGCATACATGATGGGTTCGTACAGTAGTTAAAGTTGCATAGTCCGATGGGACTATGCAACTTGAGTTTCTGTCATTTTCTGAGATAAACATATTAGAGTGTGGTGTTCTCTGGGGCGGAGTGGTTTGAGTGTCTGACTTTTTTCTAGGTTGGACTCCTAATCTGAAGGTTGGTGGTTCGATTCCCCATGCCCCCCATCTCTGCCAATTTGGATTTCCACCGCTGTGTATAACTTACAGCATCATCAAAGGCAAGTTGCTCTCATACCATGTCTATGTGGTGTGGGAGGTTAACAATCCCTTGGGTCGGTAAAAGTGTAGGCTCGGGCTTTCTATCGAAAAACTGTCTAATGGTGAAAACAAGCCTATTCAGGCTTATCCATGATAGGCAGTATAAATCTTCAACAACAAAAGAGTGATCGTTATAATCTACCCTACTTTCACTTGAGGTAACTTTTATTTTAAATAGCTAACTTTTGAGATATATGAACTGCAAACAAGCAAAATTAGTTTTGGCAAGCCTGCCAAAACTCTGACACCATAGGTTTCTGCAGTAATAGGTTATATTACATTGCCTCAGTATGTGGTGACAAATGTTCAACAAGTGCACCAGTATTTAAGTTTGATATGTAAAATGAAATTGAGATACTTGTCTTGGTTTTGAAAATTTGATGCTTCATCGGACTATGCAGCTTTAATGTGGATTAGTTGTTTGCTGGGGTTTCGCATCCTAGCAACATTTAAGGTAACTTCAGAACGAGCACCGACTTGTTGCATTTTGCACTCATTGTGATTGTATAGTGTTGCACCACTGACAGACCAAGCTGCTGGCATCATGACCTGATTTCTCATTCGATCACAGTATCCTGATACTGAGCTAAGCACTCAGTCCTTGTTCTATTTTAGTCTTGTTGAGTACAAGGGTAGGTAGGAAGAAGTAACAATTTTGTAAGTCATCCATTTGAATCAGCTGGGTTTTCAAACTCCCGACCCTCCACATAGGAAAGTGATGGCCAAATGAGGTAGAGCGTCCGTCTCCTGTGTGGTAGATCATGGGATCGTGGGTTCGAATCCTGGTCGAGTCAAACCAATGACATAAAAATTGATACTTGTCGCTTCCTAGCCAGGCGCTCGGCATTATAAGCATAGGGCAAGGAGCAGTGGAATGAGGAAGACCAATCACCTGCGACTGAAATTTCCCCTACTTAAACAACTAATGTACCCCAAACAAAAGTTTCCCTCCTACCGATTCAGCCACCGCATCTAGTTAATTAATGTGGAAGATATGGATATATGTAATATGATTATATATATAAATGAATAGTATTCTAATAGCAATATAATATATAAATATATGATATATATATATATTATTGTCGCTCTGTAATTCGGGATTTCTTACTTCTTACAACTACCCAAACACCGCCAAGACTTCTTGATAAATATTAACTACTAGCATTCTCGAAGATCACTGCTGCTGAACCAATCCCATCTCCAGCTGCAAGTAGCCTCGCTTTCAAATGCAATCAATGACAATCCTGAGATATCTGCGATTTCACTAAACATCTAATGAACCACTGGAGGTGCATCGGCGCTCATCAGCACAGCTGTAATCTCTGACAAACGTTTCCCATACACTGCTGAGAGATCTGTGATTACTCTACGTTTCGCTATCCCTATCAGGAATCTTCCTTTGTGTGTATCCTTGTTCGGCAATACCTGAAAAGGTATTCGAATGACACATTCACTACTTAATCCACTTTGGCATTGAAGCACAGAACAGAAAATAAAAAGAGTAAACCAAGGCATCGTCAGGGTTTTGCTGGGATCAGTTCTTGAATCAAGATGACAAGGGTGAGATCGGGCAATTGTTTGAGACTACCTATTTTGGGGGAGTTGCTTACGCAGACCCAGACCAGACGGGATGGCCGAATGAGTTAGAGTGTCCGTCTCCCGTGCTGGTAGATCGTGGGGTTGTGGGTTCGAGTCCCGGTCGAGTCAAACCAATGACTTTAAAATTGATACTTGTTGCTTCCTAGCCAGGCACTCGGCATTATTAGGATAGGACAAGGACTGGTGTGCTCAGTGTCAGGATAATGTGACTGAGTGGGATACCAGGTCATGGTGCCGGCGGCCTGGTTTCCCAGTGGGACAGCACTATAAAGTCGCCATGAGCGCGCACTGTCACAAGTCGGTACCCGTCCTGATATGACCTTAGATGTTGCTAGGACGTAAAACAACAAACAAACTTACGCAGACCCAAATCGAGGCTGACGCAGGGCTGACTTAAGGGTCAAAGTGTGACAATTAGGGTCATTCAGCCCTAATGAGGTCACTCAGTGATTTGACGTAGTGGAGTGATGTAATCCCAAACAAAAATACATTCTTGGGATTTCACTATGGCTGATTGTATGTGACACTACACAGTTTGCCTTCAATTTATAAATATAGCTACACAAAATGAATTGATCTCAAAGGTGCATAGTCCGATGACAACATCAAATTTTTAAAAACCACAAAAAAAACCTCTTATTTAGGTTTGATTATCATTGTTAATGATGCTCGCAACATTGGTAATCGAAAAAGGTGGAGTCGATACCTATTCAACGGCCGCTGGCGCCACCTGTATTTGAACCTTAACACTAAATATATAGATCAACATTTACCCTGCCTAATGGGTCTTTTGTAACTACACCGAGTAACGATGGGTGAGAGCTGGCGGATTTGCATATGTAAATTAGATACAATGTCAGCGGCCAAAATCTACTACAGAGTTACGGAAACTGGACGTAGTCATGACGTTTCGGGCCCGGCCAGCCACTATATAAGGCGCGCAAAACTGAGAACTCTGCAACTACGATTTGGTGGCGGACGGCGATGGACCTCTCTATTCTGCCATCGCGCACACCCCACAATAAGAGACTAGAACTATAGGGTTAAAACATCTCGGGGCCTTCTTTCATTATACTCAAGCATGTACGATTGTCATTTTCTGTTCATTAAAAAAATCCAAATATATAGCATTTATCCGTGTTTGCGTTGTTCAATTACTCAACTTAGATAGTGGTCAACCTATTAAGCATGTTTTCCTGCATAGAAATGAACGCTAAGTCAACTTAACAGAATATGTTACAGCTCCAGTTGGTGGTATCGAAAGGTGTATGTGCTTGCCAAAAATGAAGTATACATATTTTTATTTTAAATATCTCCAAATGTAGTACGTAAAGTAAAAGTTAATCCACACTAAAGTAAATTAGATGATAGTAATTAATATAATGTATTATCCGAGAAAGTAACATAAACTCAAAACCATCGGAGGAGGCAACTTTAGCATGGGTTTTTCTGGAAATTCTGGAATCTGCAACCCAAAATCTGGTTATTACCACGGAATTCAGCCAGCATATATGCCCTATCAAATAATAGATGTGCATTGCCACACAAGTCAGTCAACATGCATGCCACACAGGCAATAACTGTTTAATTACCATACACATGAATTAGCATGTCCGCCCTGCAATACAATAACTGCTTTACCATGCCAATATGTATTGCACACCAGGTAATATGTGATGTGGTACCATACAAATCACTCAGCATGTACCCCATACAATACAATAACTGCTGTATTACCATACAAATCACTCATCATGTACCCCATACAATACAATACCTGCTTTATTACCATACAAATCACTCAGCATGTACCCCCTACAATATAATAACTGCTTTATTACCATACACATCACTCAGAATGTACCCCATACAATATAATAACTGCTTTATTACCATACACATCACTCAGAATGTACCCCATACAATACAATAACTGCATATTACCCGACCAGTCACCCCGTGCGGTGTGCCGCGCGCTGCAAGACTCCTGCTGCACTCATTAACAAGTGCCCTATCCACACACACGCCCGCCTGCGAGGGTTAACATTTCCCCGACCGCCCACCTAGCACTAATGAAGCAATCCGATGTTGGCGCATCCCCAACCTATAGACGGGTGTGCCGCCTCACTCTCGGTCTCCGCCCGTCTCCCCCCGCCTCCCGCCGCCTCCCCACACCTCTGCCCCGCCTCTACCCGCCTCAAACCCGGTATCCCCCCCGCTTCCATCGACCTCTCCCGCATCCCCCCTCCCGCATCCCCTCGCCTCCTCCGCCTCCAGCCGCATCCCCCGCCTCCCCTCCCCCCGCCTCCCCAGCATCCCTTCGCATCCCCAGCCTCCCCCGCCTCCAGCCTCATCCCCCACCTCCACTCGCCTCCCGGCCTCCCGCCTCCACTCATCTCCCGCGCCGCACCCCCGCCTTTGCTCAACAGCCCCCCCCCCCCCTGTAGTCCTGGTCACCCCCACTCCTCATCCCCGGTCAGCCGTCATCAGCCGTCATCAGCCCCCATCATCCCCCATCAGCCCCCATCAGCCCACCCATCAGACCCCGTCAACCTCCATCAGCCCCCATCAGCCCCGACCAGCCCCCCACCAGGCCCCCCACCAGCCCCGACCAGCCCCTGTCAGCTCCAGCCAGCCCCGCTCTCTCCTCTCCATCCTCCAACTGGCCGCTAACTCCACCAGCTCCCCCTAACTCCCCCTCCCACACCCCTAACCTCCCCCCCCCCCCGATATCCCCCGCCTTCCCCCGTCAATCCCCACCAATCGCCCGTCATGTTTGCCTTGCACTGACGAATGGCCTGCCGTCGTGATTAACCTAAGGATTCGCGCCATTAATATGGCGGCGCGCTGAGCGGGTGGTGGGCAGTCTGTGGAAGGGTGACTGGCACAAAGCTTCCATATGGAGAGACACAAACCAACACTTTCCCAACTTTCCGCACATTCCTCGATGCTACAAAGAACACTTTCCCCGGGCCGACAATTTGAGCCACTTTCAAACATTGAATCGGCTACGATCGCCTTTCCTGTAGGATAAAAGAGTTCACAGCAGGCAGATGTACAGCTGTATTATTCGATGAAAGCATCACATTTTCAACATGAAGACACTTACCTAGATTTGCTCATGGACATCCATCTCAGGTACCGATGCAGTCGTTGAACATTTATTGCTGCATCATCATCATCATCATCATCATCATACTGTCGGTTACGATGCGACAAAGACTGTTTTCATTACTTGACTGCCGCTCTGCATTTAGCTCTCTGCTGTGAGAGTTGCGTCCATGAGTCAGTCTTTCATGAAAGCTGCCTGCAAAACTGTTGAAGTGCTGCTCGCTTTTGCAAGTTACCAGTGGCACTCTCTCGGGGAGCAAATAGAGGTTTCACACCGGCAAGAGCATGTCAAGACAGGCGCAAAACTATTTGTCCCTGCAGTGGCTGGTCGGGAGATGTGGGAGTTCCATACATCAACTGCCCTTATTGCTGCCACAGTGACATGGTTTTCTGTTTAGGGTTTGCTCCCTTAGCTTTCAGTTCTGTCAAGAACCTGTACCACAAGGCATGGTTTACAACTCTGCAGGGGAGGGGCGTCAACCTCCCTGAGGTATTACTATACCTGCAATACCTGCATATAACTTAGAAAGGAATGCAAAGGCCCTTGAACAACCACCATAGCGTGGATCCTGTGCCCTGCCTTGGTCCCCTCCCCCCTCCGTCCTCGTCCTGCCCCCCCCCCCACCCCTCACTCAATTACTTACCTCAGCTATACCATAATAGCAGTACAGTTTTTGCAGCAACCCACCTTCTTAGCCCGTAACGCTGAACTTATTATGGCTAACCCACTAACACACTAACCTTCTTCACAATCTACTAATATTCCCTATCTGAGTACCCGCTGATCTACCTATTTACAATGTAATGTTTAAACGGCCGGAAGACCAGTGCCTTGGTGCTGAAAAAAAGTATATTCTGATGAATAAACTGTTTTACCAACAACAACAATAAAACAACAAAAAAGTCAGTTTATTTGCCCCTGCTCCCGCTTGCTGCTTCTTCAGATGCATGCCCAAATTAATTGGACATGTTTTCACTTAGAATATCACCAAAGTGAACTATTTATAGTTAAAGTGACTGCAAATAAAAGTAAGCTAATAGATGCATTTAGAAGAAAATTTGCTAGAAACAAAATGTGTTAGTCTGATACAATCATTCACATTTTCAAAAGCAAAATATGTATCCTCATTAAATTGAACCTAGATATCCACAATAGATACTGGTGCACTTAGTACCCAGTTGGTGCCACATAGAACTTAGATCACACTGAGTCACTTTGATAGAAGGGATTACTACTGAAATATAAGTATGGAGTCAAAACTTTGACAAGCACTCCAAAATGAATTAGGTGTGTTTCCACTTCGAGTATATCCTAATTTAGTCATCCAAAAGGAAAGTTAATTCAAGCTAAAGTAAGATAGATTATTCCAATCAACAAATAATCTACCTGTGTCAGAAAATAACAGAAACTTAAAACCACCGAAATATTCAACTTGAACGATGCAACTTTAAAGATGCAGAGCCTGAAGATGTCCATGTTCTGTCATTTTCTGGGAATGTTGTTATAATACAATATATTGTTGATTTTATATTAGTGTAGTGGTCTGCACTGACCTCTCAGGCAAGTATCCACATAGACAGGTAGGCGTGGGGAGTGTATTGATATCAGGGCGCCTAGGTGGTGTAATGGTTAGCACACTGGCCCGGAATGCAAAGAGATGTGGGTTCGAGTCCCGCTCTAGGTGCAATATATCCCATTTTCATCACCCCCACGACACTGGTTGCCGTGATCAGGATCATGTACAAGCTTTGCGCTGTATGGTTGTTGAACCTACCCTGTGTATGTATGTGTTAGTGCATTGCCTGTATGTATGTATGTAATTGTAAGCATTACAAGACTTACAATTCCAGGGGGACGAGTGTAGTGGTCTGCACTGACCTCTCAGGCAAGTATCCACATAGACAGGTAGGCATGGGGAGTGTATTGATATCAGGGCGCCTAGGTGGTGTAATGGTTAGCACACTGGCCCGGAATGCAAAGAGATGTGGGTTCGAGTCCCGCTCTAGGCACAATATTTCCCATTTTCATCACCCCCACGACATTAGTTTAGCTTGAAGTAACTTCGATTTAAAATTACTACCCTTGGAGACATTTGAAGAGTAAATATGCTAAATTAATGGTGGCATGCTTTTCAGAACTCTAATCATCTAAACTTCAACAATACCAGCTTCTGTACAATTGACTTAAAGCTGCATAGTCCGATGAAAACATCACATTTCCAAAACCAAAACATTGATCTAGATTTGATTATACATATCGAACTTAGACACAATTGCAATTATTAAGCATTTGTCGCCACATAAAAGGGGGTACTGAATCAAGTTAACAGACCATGTTACTGCAGAAGTGTATGGTGTCAGAGTTTCAGCATGCTTGCCAACATTAATTGTGTGTTTCTGCACTTCAAATATCTAACAAGTTAGCCATTTAAAATAAAAGTTACTTTAAACAAAAGTAAGGCAGAATATAACGATCGACCTAATATATTTATCCCCGAAAATGACAGAAACTCAAAACCATCGGACTATGGAACTTTAATATGCCCTTCTAAATAGTTAAAATATACATGAATGCACCGGTACATTATCTAAATTTCTTCCATATGTAGGTTAAAAACTAGATGAGTATTTCGCTTTCGCCTATTTGATGATTTCATCGGACTATGCACCTTTAATAACCAAGTGCTCCTCAGCCTACTGTCTCATTTGTCAGTCTTCCCAGCAAAAGCTGTGCATTACCACACACACAGACAATCCTTCACCCTCTCCCCACATCGGCTCTGAGGCAATGCTCTATTGGCTGCCCATATGCTGGGTCGTTCCCACATCTGCACGGCCTTTAATCCAACCTCTTAGTCGTCTATCTGCATGATAATCCACGGATTATCGCCCCGTCATCCATCTCTATTATACACAATGGGATGGTATTATCTCCTCACCACACCCGCCCCCTCTACCGGCGAATCAGCGAACCACCTTATCACCCATTGTCCAAAGGACGGAGTGTGTGTGTGTGTGTGGAGGGAGGGGTCCCCCCTTTTTCCACCACCCCTCTCCCCCCCTCTCCCCTCTCCGCTCTCCACTCTCAACTATCCAATCTCCAATATCCGCTCTCTGCTCTCCACTCTCCACTCTCCACTCTCCACTCTCCACTCTCCACTCTCCACTCTTCACTCTCCACTCTCCACTATCCACTCTCCACTCTCCACTCTCCACTCTCCACTCCAAACTCCCCACTTTCCACTCTGCACCATCCACCCTACACTCTCCACTCTCCACTCTCCACTCTCCACTTTCCACTCTCCACTCTCCACTCTCCATTCTCCACCCCCACCTCCCAACTCCCCACGTTCGACTCTCCACCATCCACTCTCCACTCCACACTCTCCACTCTCCACTCTCCACTCTCCACGTTGCACTCTTCCCTCTCCACTCTCCACTCCCCCCTCTCCATTCTCTATCCTCAACCCCCTCCTTCCCCCACCCAATCAGCGCCACACTGCGGCATGACCCCCCCCCCCCCCCCCACACACACGCACCACACACACCAACACATCCAGACACTTCAACCCAACCACACCCAAAGGTGTGAACACAAATCATGTTGCTCCTGAAACATTAATGTGAGTTTTTTTGTGTTGTATGTGACTAATGCCTATCATAATCCTGATGTAAAATTATAACTCATTAGCCAAATTTGTCATGGACAGTCAACCCTCTCCCAACCCCCCTACTCCACTCACCCACCCCCACACACCCACACCCCTCAAATTATTTTTAGACTCCTGTCATGGGATTGTCATGCCGAACCGGACCTTGGCGGGCTTTTAGGTCGGGTGTGCTTTTTAGTGTGCGAGTATTATGATAATTATCTCCGCACTCACGAACGCATTTATGTGCAGATTACACGTTGTCAGAGAAATTGAGACATGACTATAATTATTGAATAAATCTACTTACAGAAAGCTTCCACACACACCTCCCTCGCACTCTCCACCTTTGTCTCTCTCTCTCTTTCTCTCTTTCTCTCTTTCTCTCTTTCTCTCTTTCTCTCTTTCTCTCTTTCTCTCTTTCTCTCTATGTCTCTCTTCGTCTCTTCGTCTTTTTCCCTATTTCTCTCTTTCCCTCTTTCTCTCTTTCTCCCTTTGTCTATCTTTCTCTCTTCGTCTCTTTCTCTCTTTCTCTCTTTCTCTCTTTCTCTCTTCCTCTCTTTCTCTCTTTCTCTATTTCTCTCTTTCTCTCTTCCTCTCTTTCTCTCTGTCTTTTTCTCTCTTTCTCTCTTTCTCTCTTTCTCTCTCCTACCGGACGCGGTGACCTAATCGGTAGAGCGCCGCCTCGCGTGCGGAAGGTCTGGAGTTTGGTTATCGGTCGAGTCAAACCAATTACTTTAAAATTAATACTTGTTGCTTCCTAGCCCGGTGCTTGGCATTAATAGGATAGGGTAAAGACTGGTTAGCTCAGTGTCAGGATAATTACTGAGTGGGGTATTGGGTAATGATGCCAGCGGCCTGGTTTCCCAGTGGGGAAGCACTATGAAGGTGCTCTGAGTGCTCACTGTCACAAGTCGGTACTTCGCCGTGAATATGGCCTATGCTGCCGACACGCCGTAAAGCAACCACCAATCAATCAATCAATCAAGTCGGTACCCATCCTGATACGACCTTAGATGTTGTTGGGATGTAAAACTCCAACAATCAACCAACCAGCCTTTCTCTCTCTACGCCCCCTCATCTCCACCCTCTCTCACCTACCCATTCATAGCCTTATCTGTCCTGAAATCTACCAGCAATGGATTTGTATTACAAAAGCCTGTGTGCCATTCAAATACCATTGCACACCCGGTGGGTAATTGAATTTGGTAGTTTGATTATTAAAGCTGCACAGTCCGATGAAATCATCAAAACTTTCAAAAGCAAGATGTATTCCTACATATCAAACTTCAATATTTGCGCATTCATTAAGGTTGCATAATCCGATGGTTTTAAGATTCTGTCATTTTCTGAGATAAATATTATTTTTACGTTGATCGCTACCTTACTTTTGCTTGAGGTAGCTTTTATTTTAATAATATGAATAAGCAATGCTTAGGACCGAACCCCTGATATAACTACAGCAAAGTATTTTATGATTGCGCATGTATTTGTTTACTCCACTCGTGGTGTTCGATTTCAAATTCTAGCAACTCGGGTGACCCAAATTGCGGTTGTGATAATCGGCTGTCGTTTCCGCGGAATAAACTATTAATATTGCATTTGTGCATCCATGTTTATGCCAAATTGTTCTTTATTTCTTTTAATTTTGAATAAACTCAAAGCTTAGCACTGTGCGTATCGGCAAATTATATGGCAGCGGGCATTTGTTTTGATATATTATTAACCAGTTGCTGACCATGAATACCGTCAATTGGGCCTATGGACTTAATGCCTTGGCATCCTCACTGCAGAGTAGTGGGGAGAAACATGTACACTGGTCCCGGGATGACATCGCACCATATATGGAAGATCTGTAGCGAGGGACCAGTGTAGTTGTTCCTCGAATCGGCATTCGCTACTCTGCGGTGGAGCATCATTAAGGTGTTAAGCCCATAGGCAATTATTAACCAATCACTGCCATCCACCATGTTTGCTGCATCGCAAAGCTCGACAAGCGATCTCCGTTTCCGTTTGCTGGGTTTTGATTATTCAACACCAGTATACAAATGCCTGCCCCAATACAGGGCTATTTCCGTTTCCCTTTTCTGGATTTTGGTGAATTCATTTCCCACCTCTATGAGTACAGTATTTGTTCTGCATATATGTACATGTGTTAGTCCATAGCCTACCCCCTGGGTGGGTCGGTATTATTTTGTATACTAACCTTTGATATATTTGAAGCGTAAACGGGCATAAATAATCTTGCCAAGCATGCCAAACCTATGACACCACAGGCTTCTGCAAAAAAAATAGGTTATATTAAATTGCCTCAGTATTCCCTTCTGTGTGGTGATAAAGGTGTAGTAAGAGCACAATTATCGAAGTTAGATATGTAGACTAAAATATGGATATTTGTGGGTTAAACAAATGGTATGGTTTCATCGGGCTATACAGCTTCAAGCATGAGTTAGTGCAGAGAAGGGAATATTAGGTCAATTTAACAGAACCTCTTCGGTCTGAACCTCAAGGCACTTTCTAACTGGATAAACAAGTAAATATTAGTCTTCTGTATGTTTTCACTTCAAAGATCTCCAAACTTAACCCAGTAAAATTGCGGAGTCCCATCACATTTTCGCGACGAAGTACTCACCTATTTTTGTTCCCATGTACTCAACTCAGATATTACTGGATTTAATAAGCATCTGTTGCCACATGGACTGAACTAGTATGTCAATTTAAAAGAGTATGTGAGTGTTGAAGGATATAGTCTCAACATTTCGACATGCTTGTGAACATTGTGTGCGCCTCTTTTCACTTCCAATATCTCCAAAGTTTGTCATTTATAACAATATTTGCTTAACATAAAAGAACCGATCTTTTTTTGAATAATCGCAAAGACTCAAAGCCATCGGATTATGCAATTTTTAAATGAAACTTACTTCACATAAAGGAGACAAGATTGTAACTGGCAGCCTAATAATATATACAGTAAAACCTCTCTAACCGAGCACCTCCACAGATCGACCACTCCCCTATATCGATCGCTTTATTTGGGTCCCAACAATACCATTGTAACCATATTCAAACTCCCTAAATGGACCACCTCCCTGAATGGACCACTTAAAGTCGGTCCCAAGGTCAGTCGATTTAGAGAGGTTTTACTGTATGTATATATATATATATATATATATATATATATATGATGTATAACGAATTAGGTGAGTATAAATATACATAAGGGAATTATTATCATTATTGTTTTACTCTTTAAGACCCAACACCGCACAACTGGCACCACCTGCGGCCTCCTCGCCTCCACCGGATGCAGACCAGTGTCAGTTGCACCAGGTTATATTTTTTGTAAATTGCTTCCGACCGAATGGCGAAAGCAGCCCCCACCCCCACCCCCAAAGTGGGGAGGGGGCGAGGTGCATGCTGGGAGCCCCCCCCCCTCCACCCACCCCATGAGAGGGGGGGGGGGGAACCACTATTTATTACCAGCGATAAAGGGTTTATCACTATCCATATATATATTTATTTATATACAGATTTAGTGCAAAAGCAGAACCGAAAACGATTGTTGGATTATGCCACTTTAACGTGACCAATTTGAAGGCTTAAAACTATTTATTACGTCAAAATAAAAATGGAAACCCACCTTAACATGTTGACTGCCTAAACAATTATATTTCTGGTAGGAAGTGATACATTGTCAGGGAATACATTGAGGTATGGGTTGTGTGCCTATGATGGTGTGAGGAGGGAGAGGGGGAGAGGCGGAGAGGGGAGAGGCGGAGAGGGGAGAGAGGAGAAGGGAGAGGGGAGAGGGGGATAAGGGGAGAGGGGAGAGGTGGAAGAGGGGAGACGAGAGACGGGACAGCAGAGACGGGACAGGGGAGAGGGAAGAGGGGAAGAGGGGAGAGAGCGGAGAGGCGGAGAGGGAGAGGCGGAGAGGGGGAGGGGAAGAGGGGAGAGGGGAGAGGGGACAAGGGAGAGGGGAGAGGGGAGAGGGGAGACGAGAGATGGGGCATCGGAGATGGGACAGGGGAGAGGGAAGAGGGGAGAGGGGAGAAGAGAGAAGGGAGAGGGAAGAGGGGAGAGGGGAGAAGGGAGAAGGGAGAATGGATACAGGAGAGGGAAGAAGGGAGAGGGGAGACGGGAGAGGGTAGAGGCGACAGGGGAGAGGGGAGAGGGGAGAGGGGAGAGGAGAGAGGGGTGATGGGAGATGGGAGAGGAGGGAGGGGAAAGGGGAAAGGGAATTGGACTGAGGGGAGAAATGGGTGAGTGGGGAAGGATGGAGGGAAGGGGGGATAGGTTAGACTTCCTGTAGGGAGACTGAATTGGTGCTGAAAAAAACAACATGATTACACTTCTTTGTGTCATAGCCTTTAATATTCCTTAATTGTGCCGCTGCAGGGAACTCCCCAGGAGGGGAGAGACCGGCCGTGTGCCGGGGGTGCCCCCCGGGGACAGGGGCCGGAGCGTGCCGCCGCCCCCGACACCCTTTTAACCGAGCTGAGGGACCCTGCCGTGGGGGACACAAGGCAAGGGCAGGAGGTGGAGGGGCTGTGTGGGTGAGGGTGGGATGGAGGGATGGGGTGGGGGCACAAGGAGGATGGTTGGGTAAGCAATGGAGTGAGGGGTGGAGGGGAGTGGGGGCGGTGGGGCAGGTAGGGGGGCAGCATTAAACTCAATAGGCGTCAGTCTCTAGACACGCGGCCTTGACACAAAGGGTCCACAGGGGGATGCTGTGCATTGACCCCACCACTCTCTATCTGGGTCTCTCTGTCTCTGCCGCTCTCTTGTGTTTCTATCTCTCTGACCAATGTGTCAACCCCCACCCCACCCCGCCCCCAGCCCCACCTCACCCCAACCCCACCCCCAGCCCCACCCACCCCTACGACCCACCCCCACTCCCACCCCCGCATCACCAGCCTCTGACACATTCACTCTCGGCCTACCCTCACCTGCCCTTAATCATGAAATGTTTGCGGGGGGGGGGGTGGAGACGGGGGGGGGGGTAATTTAGGCCGATGGGGGGCGGCAGAAGAGGGGGGGGGGGCTCGAACCCATCAAAATTAACATGCATGTAAATTAAAATAACTTAAAGGTATATAACTATTATATGTTATTATAGATCTATTAGTATTTCCTTCCTGAACAATCAGTAACTTATATAAGTTGATATTACAGTATAACCCCGTTAAACTAAACTTGAAGACCCTAGACTTTTGTTTGGATTAAAGTTGCATAGTCCGATGGTTTTGAGTTTCAGAAATTTTCTGAGATAAATACATTAGGTTGATCATTATAATGTACCTTACTTTAGCTTGAAGTAACTTATATTTTAAGTGGCTACCTCTTTGAGATATTTGAAGTGCAACCATGCAAAATTAATTTTGGCATGTTTGCCAAAACTCTGACACCATAGCATTCTGAGGCAACATGATCTATTCAATTGCCTCACTATTCCGTTCTGTGTGGCGACAAATGCGTAATAAGTACATCAGTATCTAAGCTAGATATGTAGAATCAAATTTAGATAATTGTTTTGGTTTTGAAAATTCGAGGATTTCATCGGACTATGCAGCTTTAACTGATCATTGGTTTAACCGAGCTTTGGCTTTGACTTTGACTTGGTTTTGGCAAAAACACAGGTGCATTATGAATGTAATATACAATGTATGTGGACACTTTGATTATTGTTTGTTTTATGTATATACTGCATAACCCCGTTAAGCCAAGCTCAGTTAAACCAAACGATCAATTAATCCAAATGGTAGTATTTTGCCGGGCCGCCGAAAAAAGCTTGGATTAACCGATCGCTTGGTTTAACTGAACTTGGTTTAACAGGGTTATAATGTACATACATAAACACACTATTATTAAAGTGTCCACATACAGTGTATATTACATGTGCAATACACTCTTACTCAAAGTCAAAGTCAAAGCCAAAGCTCGGTTAAACCAATGATCGGTTAATCCAAACAGATTTCTAGGCTCCCTTCAAGTTTGGTTTAACGGGGTTATACTTTATATGTTTCAGCATTGTTTTCTGTGTTATAATACATCACATAATATTGCCATTGTATAATATTGTCATGCTTTACATATGCGAACATGTTTTATTTCAGAAGTAAACTTAGGGTTAAACTTTCATTATTCCATAGTTTTAAGTTTCTAAAATGTGTTTAGACAACATTGTTTAAGTTGCTGTTGAACCCAATGGGCGGGTTGGCTCGTGTTCATGGGGAGTGTGGGATCTGCCTGTGTGTGTGTGTGGGGGGGGGTGGAAGAATGGACTGACCATCGGGTATGATTACCTGAGTGACCACCCACGTACTGAGGGCTGGGGGAATGGGGAGTGCGGGGGGGGGGGGGGGTAAGGAGGGGTCAGGGGAGACGTGGGGATGTGTGTAGGTGGGTGAGTGGGTGGTGGTGGGGGTGAGTGTGTACAACCAATTTGCTATTACTCGTATTAGGAAGAGTACGTTGAAACCCACACGTGGATTCGCGTCAGGTGTATTACTTATCTATGTGTAAACATGACTCAGTTATCTGAATTTGCTAGCAAGGTGTCGGCGTAGATGATAAATGCCCACATCCCTAACCGATTACCCATACACACATATTACCTCTACTCACACATATAGTAGTGTCCATTCCCACACACATTACCCATACACACATAAGACATATACCAACACATATTCCCCATACCCATGCGTACCACCTACACAGCTACACACACATTACCTATACACACATATTACATATGCACCCATATTGCATAGACACACATATTACTTATACACATATTACATAAACACACATATTATATATGCACCCATATTACATAGACACACACATTACTTATACTCATGCATATCACATCTTCACACATATTACATGTACACACATATAACATAGACACACATATGACATATACACACATATTACATAGACCCACATGTTACCTACACATATTACATATACACACTAATACCTATACACATATTATATAGACACACATATTACCTACACACATATTACATATGCAACTTATTAGCTATACACACATTCCATATGCACACATATGACTATACCCATGCACATCACCTATGCGTGCATATTACCCATGAACACATATTACATATCCACACATATTACATATACACACCTCACATATCCCCATGCATATTACCTATGCACACATATTATATATGCACCCATATTACATAGACACACATATTACTTATACTCATGCATATCACATATTCACACATATTACATGTACACACATATTACATAGACACACATATTACCTAGACACACATATTGCATAGACCCACATGTTACCTACACACATATGACATATGCACACTAATACATATATGCACATATTATATAGACACACATATTACCTACACAAATATTACATATGCAACTTATTAGCTATACACACATTACATATGCACACATATTGACTATACCCATGCACATCACCTATGCGCACATATTACCCATTAACACATATTACATATCCACACATACTACATATACACACATATCACATATACCCATACATATCACCTATACACACATATTACATATACACATATTACATATACACATATCACATATATCCATGACTATCACATATACACACATATTACATATACACATAGTGCATATACACATATCACAAATACCCATGCATATCACCTAGACACACATATTACATGTACACATATTACATATACATATACCACATATAATACCCATGCATATCACCTATACACATATATACACATATTACATATACACCCATATTACCTATACCCATGCATATCACATATACACATATTAGTATTACAAATACACACACATTACATATACACACATATTGCATATACCCATGCATATCGCATATACACACATATTACATATACACACTTTATATGCACAGATATTACATATACACACATTAGAAATGCCCATGCACATTGCCTATGCACAGATATTACATTTACACACACAGTAACTATGCACACATATTATAGTACCTACACTCAGACATAGTACATGTATCTACACATGTTACATATATGATATAGTGATGTACTCACACATATTACATATATCCAAACATATTACCGATACCCCACACATTGCACATTCCCACACATATTAGCTTTACTAAGACTCATTAGCTTTTTTTTCTTTTTTTCTTTTTTTATCTTTTTTTATTGAGGCTGTATTTATACTGTCCATAGCATATAAGCCCGGGTACCCAGGCTTGTTTTCAATGCTGGCCAGTTGTAGTGTTGGTGTTATCTTACCACACAGTAGCTGCTGATAAGGTATTTGATTGCCTGCATTTCAGTAGCAGATAGATAGTTGGTTGGTATGGTTAGTAGCCTATGTTAGTTGTTTTTTTTAATGTTCTTGGCATATATGTATTTTTTTATATGTTGTTCTACTCTTATTACTAGACTAGCCTACTCCTCTTTACATATCATAGGCTTGTACAAAGCTGTGTGGTGTGTTATCTGGCTACTTTTGACATGGTTACCTTCCATTGGGTGTCCCGCTGGTGGGCCGTGACATATCACATGCCCCTTTGCAGTGCAGCTTAGTGGGGGTTTCCTAGCCTTATTTTGCACAGATATATTTTGTAAGTTTTTAGGTCAGGAATTTGTCGTTCCTTTACCATTTGGGCATTCCACACCTTGGCAGACATTTCCAGCATGCTTCTCTCATGAGCTTTTATTTGACTTCTGGTCTGCTTTAGTAGTGGCACATTATTTGCTCTAGTAGCTCTTTGTGGTTTTGTTAGGAGTTTATTGTTTTGACTATAGCTATATGCTAATGTTTTCAAGTCGATTATTCTCCTATTTTCTAGTAATTTCACTTCGGTTCTTTTGTGTATGTCATAGGTGGGGTGCAGCTTGTCTACTCTTAGACAGATTTGTAGGGCTCTGTTCTGCAGTGTTTGCAGTTTTTTTAGTAGTTCTTTTCTCGCACCCATGTAGTTTACATCTCCATAGTCAAAATAGGGGAGCACCATGCCCTTGAAGATTTTCATTGACATTTCTTGTGTCATGTAGTCTCTTAGCTTTGCAAATAGCCACAGTTTATGGTTTACTTTCTGGATAATTTTATTTATACATAGGTTGTAGCTTAGTTGGCTGTCCAACTCATGGCCTAGGTATTTGTAGTGGTCTACATTTTCTAATGTTTGGTTTCCTAACTTACAGTGTAGTTTTCTTTCTGGCATTTGTTTATGCGAGAAGAGTACTGTTTTTGATTTGCTTGTGTTGATGGTTATTTTGTTGGACTCACACCACTCATCTAGTTTTAGTAGGAGTTTATTTAGTTTAGTTATTACCTCCTCTTCTGTGGTGCCATTTGCGTATATGACTGTGTAATCTGCATATAGTTGGAGGCACTCAGTTTGCAACCATTTTTCTAGATCGTTTATATAGATTATAAAGAGTAGTGGCTTTAACACTGACCCTTGGGGTACACCACATGTGACGGGTTGGTCCTCTATACCCACACATATTTCCTATACTCACACACATATTTCCCATGCTCACACATATTACCTAAAGTCACACACATATTACCTATTCTAACACATGCTAACTATGATCAAACATATTGCCTATACTCACACACATATTTCCTATGGTCACACATCTTACCTATGTTCACACATATTAACTATACTCACACATATATTTCATATGCTCACACATATCCCCTATGCGCGCACATATTACCTATACTCACACATATTTCCTATGCTCACCCATATTAACTATACTCACACACATATTTCCTATGCTCACACACATTACCTATGATCACACATATTACCTATGATCACACATATTACCTATACTCACACATATCCCCTATACTCACACATATTACATATACTCACACACATATTTCCTATGCTCACACATATTAACTATACTCACACACATATTTCCTATGCTCACACATATTACCTATGCTCACACATATTTCCAATGCTCGCACATGTTACATATGCTCACACATACTACCTATGCTCACACATATTGCCTATACTCACACACATATTACCTATGCTCACACATATTTCCCATGCTCACACATGTTACCTATGCTCACACATACTACCTATGCTCACACATATTGCCTATACTCACACACATATTACCTATGCTCACACATATTTCCCATGCTCACACATGTTACCTATGCTCACACATACTACCTATGCTCACACATATTGCCTATACTCACACACATATTACCTATGCTCACACATATTTCCCATGCTCACACATGTTACCTATGCTCACACATACTACCTATGCTCACACGTATTGCCTATACTCACACACATATTACCTATGCTCACACATATTAACTATGCCAACACATATTACCTATACTCACACATATATTTCTTATGCTCACACATATTACATATGCTCACACATATTACCTATGCTCACACATATTACCTATGCTTACACATATTAAACATGTCTGGGCGCGGTGGCCGAATCGGTAGAGCGTGGGCTTCGCGTGCAGGAAATCGGGAGTTTCGTTTCTAGTAAAGTCAAACACATTTCCTATCAAATTGATATTTGTCACTTCCTAGCCTGGCACTGAACATCAATAGTATAGGGCAAGGACTGGTTAGCTCAATGTCAGGATATTGTGACTGAGTGGGATATCAAGTCATGGTGCCGGCAGCCTGATTTCCCCGTGGGACAGCACTATAAAGTTGCCATGAGTATGCATGGTCACAAGTCGGTACCCATCCTGATATGACCTTAGATGTTGCCAGGACGTAAAGCTCCAAGAAGCAACCAACCAACCCACTCACCCATGTGATCACCTCTCCACCCACACACCCATCCACACACCCATACTCCCCCCCCCCCCGACACACAAACACACCCACACACCCACACGCACACCCACACCCACACCACACGCACACCCACACCCACCCACACCCAACCCACACGCATACCCATACCTATACCCACACCCACACCCACACCCACCAACACACCCACACCCACACCCACCCACACCCACACCCACACCCATACCCATACCCATACCCATACCCATACCCATACCCATACCCATACCCATACCCATACCCATACCCATACCCACACCCACACCCACCAACACACACCCACACCCACACACCCACCAACTCTCCAACACGCCCACCCATCCACACACACACACACCCGCCAACCCACCCATCTCAGAATCGCCCAGTGTGAAACATACACGACGTCCCTATTGACCACCAGATGGCAGCACAAGCTCCCTTACCCATCATCCTCACAGCGGAAACTGGGTGAAATTAAAAGGAGGCACAATGCAGTGTGTGTGGGCAGGGTGGGGGGGGGGGGTGTATTTTAATTTAAGTCATGTATGCCACACTATTTTGTTGTCGAATAATTCTCTGGTAAAACGCCCGAAAAACTCACATAAATATATTAAACATTAAAAAAAATATTGTTTGTATTGAGGCTGTATTTATACTGTCCATAGCATATAAGCATGGGTATTCAGGCTTGTTTTCAATGCTGGCCAGCTGTAGTGTTTTTTTTGGTTTTTTTTGGTTTTTGTGACAAGTTTTTTATTCTGCCCATAACGTGTAAGCTTCCTTGAGGGTGCTTGTTTTCAATGCTGGACAGCTGTGATACTGGATTGGTCTCGTCCCGCACTCAGGAGAGTTTACCTGATCTTTCTCAGGCCAACCTTTTGCAGTTGTGGGTGTTAGTAGTTTCTATATTAGTTTTTTTGAATTTTCAAAGTTTTTTCCTGAACTGTATATGATAACTTAGCCTACTATGTACATCTACGCAGATCACATACATGCCTGTGGGAGAGGATCCCATCCCATTGTGATTTGTTACAGCATCCTTTCACCCACACCCTGTCCTTACATAGTACACCAGTGTGCCAGAACACACCTGGACCCTTCAGGAATACGATTGGGTGGGATGGTTGTGTTGTATGGTTAGCCATTTTGTAATTCAGGGTGAATCGGATGCATGACTGTGGCCTGCCCGGTTCTGCTTTGGTTTGTGTCAGTACACATACCCAGATGGACTGCGCCCTATGGTGATAGCCATTTCGACTTCCTTAGTACTTAGTATGGCTAGTTTCCGTAGTTGTAATATCTACGATCTTTTCTGGTCTGTCTTTTGCTTTTTGTGCCAGAACACAGCAAGCAGTGACTGTGCCGGTCAGGTAAGATATTGTTCGTTCAGTAGGTGGTTGTGCATTACATTTTATTTAAGGACCTTTTATAGTGGTCCAGGCTTTTGATTGCCCGTTGTTATGTGGGTTGATTATTCCAGGCATGTGCCACTATGGCCAGTACACTTCTCTCATAAATGTTGGTGTTACTTATTGCTGTTAGTAGCACTGGGGCCGCCATTTGCCTGGTGTCCCTATGGGGGGTTGCCGTGTAGCCTGGTTTTGTGGTGTATTTTGAGATGCTAGTATTTTGAGGTGCGTTTCCCTTCTACTCGTTAGTAGTGTTGCATTGCATTTTTTGTGTAATTCGATTGTGGGATATCTTTTGTTCACCTGAAGGCATACTTTGAGGGCTCTATGTTGTAGCACCTCTAGTTTGTTTAATAGTTTTGTATTTCCTCCCATGTATACTACATCGCCATAGTCAGAGTAGGGGAGGATCATGCCTTTATATATTTTAATTGCCATGTTTTCAGTCAGGTTGTATCTCAGTTTAGCCAGTAGCCATATTTTATGGTTTACTTTTTTGATAGTATTTGTTATGCAGAGGTCATAATTTAGGTGTCTGACTAGATCCACTCCCAGATATTGGTAGTTGTCTACTTGTTTGAGTACAGTGTTTCCCAGAAGACACTTTATTTTATTGATACTCGTTAGCCTGGTACCAAATGGTACTGTTTTTGACTTGCTGTTGTTTATGGTTAACCTATTTAGTTGGCACCACTTGATTAGTTTGTTTAGTGTTAGATTCAGTTTCATTTCTATTTCTTTGGTTGTTTTGCCTATGGCATATACCACCATATCATCTGCATATAGTTGGGTGTTTTCAATATCTAGCCAGGTGTTTAGATCGTTAATATATATGAGGAAGAGAAGTTTCCCCAGGACTGACCCTTGGGGTACTCCACAAGTTATCTTTTCCTCATTGGATATGGATCCATTTACTGTGGTGCATTGCTTTCGGTTTTCTAGATAGCTCGCTAGCCATTTTCCTGTTACTCCCATTATTCCCATTTGGGTTAGTTTACTCCTTAGGATAGGGTGGTCTACCATGTCAAAAGCTTTGCTGAAGTCTATGAACACTGCACCCACTAGATTCTTACCACACAGTAGCTGCTGATAAGTTATTTGATTGCCTGCATTTCAGCAGCAGATAGATAATTGGTTGGTAAGGTTAGTAGCCTATGCTAGTTATTTTGTATTTTCTTGGCATATCTGTCTTTTATCTTTTTCTACTCTTACTACTAGACGAGCCTACTCCTATTTTCATATCATGGGTTTGTATGTAGCTGTGTGGTGTGCTATCTAGCTACTTTTGTCATGGTTACCTTCCATTGGGTGTCCCGCTGGTGGGCCGTGACATATCACATGCCCCCTTGCATTGCAGCTTAGTGGGGCTTTCCTAGCCTTATTTTGCACAGATATGTTTTGTATGTTTTTAGGTCAGGAATTTGTCATTCAACAATCAAATGATACAATTCGCAAAGAGCTATCCAGAGATGCTGTACTTTGTTCTAATTAATCTCATTTCATATAAATTTATTTTATTCGCATATATATCTTTTGTAAGTGCAGTAGAACTGGTCTTCCGACTGTAAGCGTTAGAGGTATATAGGTATTTACACACATTTTTTACATGGTTTATATAGTAAATTGAAGTGTGCAGTAACTTCTGAAATTCAAGTGTACACAATGCCTTATTTAATGAGTATGAGACAGGGCCTACATTAAATCAGTTTACATTGACATGCAAGGTTTTAGTTGTTGGTTAGGATTTCCAATTCAATAGATATTGCTCCCTTTAAAGACGGATAGTCCGAAGAAAATATATAATTTTATAAACTGAAGCAATTACAAAAAAAAATTTAATGGGGTGGTTATTTTGTCCATAACATATCAGCTCGGATGACCGGGCTTCTTTTCAATGCTCGGCATTTATCGGTTTGAGTTTCTTATATTTATTATTTGTGATTAGTTATCTATGTTAGTTCTCTTTTTTTGTATCCAGGTTTTATTCTAGATATCTAACTAATATACTTACTAGATAGGTGTTAAGCGAATTAAGGCATGGTATTGACAGATATTGGGGATGGTTGGCATATTAACAAATATTCAGAAGTTATTCATTACTAGTAACAATGACTCGAACCACAAAGCGCATTTTCCCAATTGGGCATCAATGTGTCTGTGTGCCACTGTTCATCTCAAGTTGCAACTATCTGGAGAACCTGTTGTTTCTCTCTTGATATCTTAATCTATTTCTTTGTTATTTAGCCATATTCGCATTCTTCTGTATTCATCTTAATAATCTGGCTTCATTACCATTTCGGGTCTGCCTTTATACTAGTGATAGTTCATCTTATTTATTTAGTTTTTAAAGTTTGCTCCATCGATGGAGAAAAATGGCATCGTCCCATCGTTTTGAGTTTCTTCGATGAAAGATAAATCTATTAGATTGATCATTATATTTATCCATGCCTTAGTTTTTGAATGGTGATAATAGCGAACTATGGAGATATTTGAACTGTAACCATCAACTAATAATTATTTTAAAGACTCACTTTGGAGATGCTTGAACGTGTTTTTTGTTTAGTGCCCCCCCCCCCCCCCCCCCCAAGCGCAAAAAGGTGACATCTGCTAGTGGGGGTCATTGGAAATGGTTGAAGTGAAAATATGCCAAATTAATGTTGGCATGCACATACAAATTCTGACACAATTGACTTCAGCCAGAAGAGCAACCTTTTATCCGATGGCATTTGAATTTTTGTCTTATTCTTTAGATAAATATATCAAATTGATCGTTACAAGCTACTAATCATTAGTCCAGAGTGATTTTGATTAAAGATGATTAGTTTTGAAGTAATCTGAGCTGAAAGAACCAAAAATAATTTCGACAAGCTTGCCAAAAGTCCTGTGGCTATGACCAAGATGGTCATCTCGCAGTGACTATGTGATGTCAGATGACCTGGAACCTTACAGGACTGTAGGTAGGTACTTCTGTTTGGGGTTGGCACATTCTGGGAACGGATTAGTGCCATAGGCCCATGGCACCAGGGTTTTTAACAAAATATAATGTATGTGTGTTGTCTGCTTGTGTCTGCTTGTGTTTGTCTGTCTATGTATGCCTGTATGTATCTGTGTGTGTGTGTCTGTCTGTGTGTATGTCTGTGTGTGTCTATATGTGTGTTTCTGTGTATGTGTGGGTATGTATCTGTCTGTGTGTGTCTGTCTGTTTCTGTGTATGTGTGTGTATGTATGTGTGTGTATGTATGTATGTGTGTGTATCTGTGTGTATGTATGTGTGTATGCATGTATGTGTGTGTCTGCCTCTGTCTGTGTGCGTATGTATATGTGTCTCCGGCTGTGTGTGTCTCTCTCTCTGCAAAGTCAGGTCGGGTGTATGTGTGTCTGTGTATGTCGGGTGTGTGCATGTCTGTGTGTTTCTGTGTCTGTGTGTGATGTCTGTGCATGTCTGTATGTGTGTGTCTATATTTGTGCATGTATGTGTATGTGTGTTATGGGGCAGCACTTTAAAGTCGCCATGAGTGTGCATTGTCACAAGTCGGTACCCGTCCTGATATGACCTTACATGTTGCTAGGACGTAAAAACCAAACAAAGAAACTACCGGCATAAGTACACCAAAATCTATTCTAGTACACAACTTATTTGCTTTCCAAATTTGTATGCATTTATCGGACTATACAGCTTTAGAAGGAAATATTTCAATCATGGACAATTGGATCTTTTCCTTGCCCTATCCTACCAATGCCAAATACCAGGCTAGGTAGTGACAAGTATAACATTTCAAGTCATTAGTTTGACTCCACCTTAAGCCTGGTACATACCTCCCATATACGATTAACGAGCTAAAACTGACTGCCCGACACAACCCATCACAACCCGACCCATCCCGTTTCCTGACTAAAACTGCCCGATTCATTTTTCGAATCTCATAAGATTCCAGTCTTAAGCCCTAAATCTGAGTTTTAAGTCATGAATCGGAAGGCTCAGGTGTGTTAGGTGGTCACACACCTAAAACTCAAACTCAAACTTAGTTGCGAAATGGGCACCTTTAGGTTTTATATGGGAGGTGTGTGCCGGGCATTAGTTTGACTCACACAACTTTCCACACATGAATCGGGCACTCAACTCATTTGACCATCCCGACCATCTGACTATAATATCTGACTAAATGTCCCTGGCTGTTTACCAGCGCCACTGAATATGGTAGTCCATATTTCCACAGACGACATTGAGTTCGGGGCATGTTTTTAATACTTGGTGGCGTTTATCTAGGTTTGGCACTTTTTAAAAATAATTTCTATTGTTTTTTTAATTATTAATTTCATGTCCCGGTTCACCGGTTCAGCCTTAATGCGGGTTGGTTTCGCGGTGAGGGTGGTTGGTGTGGGATGTGGGGGAGGTGGTTGGGGTAGGGGGAGTTTGGGGAGAGGTGATGGGAGGTGGGGGAGGTAAGGGGATGTGGGGGAGGTGGGGAGGTGGGAAAGGTGTGGGAGGTGGGTGGGGTGTGGGGGGGAGGTAGGGGGAGGTGAGGGGAGGTGGGGGATGTAAAGTGATGTGGGGAGGTAGGGAGGTGGGGGGAGGTAGGAGGAGGTGGGTGGTGGGGGTGGGAGGAGGGGGGGGAGGTCCTTCTATTTACCTAATCCTGTTGTGAGGATCATTGTTTCTTCAGTTGAGTTCAGACAATAATCCGTCCACACATTCGCTGCTTACGGATCCACTCACATGCACCCACCCCTCACGAGTACACACACACCCTGCCCCTTGCCTCACCCCTCTCACCGACACAGACACACCAACGCACACCCTTGTGGAAACCTGCACCCAAAGGTGCAATAGGCCTGGCCAGCAAGACCTCGCACACCCGTATCTAAACTCGCACCTGCCCAGCCCCCCACACTGATACACCCACACCGATACGCCCACACTGATACACCCACACTGATACACACACTGATACACCCACACTGATGCACACACACTGATACACACACTGATACACCCACAGTGATAAACCCACACCGATACGCCCACACTGATACACCCACACTGATACACCCACACTGATAAACACACTGATACACCCACACTGATGCACACACTGATACACACAATGATACACCCACACTGATACACCCACACTGATACACCCACACTGATACACCCACACCGATACTCCCACACTGATACACCCACACTGATACACACACTGATACACCCACACTGATACACACACACTGATATACCCACACTGATACATCCACACTGATACACCAATACTGATACACCCATACTGATACATCCACACTGATACACCCACACTGACACACCCACACTGAGACACCCACACTGATACACCCACACTGATACACCCATACACCCACCCATATTGCAGTCACACACCTATATCTAAACCCAAATCTGTCCATCCACCCACATTGATACACTCACACCTATTGCAGTCATACACCCATATCTAAACCCGCACCTGGCCAGGCACCCACACTGATACACCCACACTGATACACCCACACTGATACACCCACACTGATACACCCGCACTGATACACCCACACGGATACAACCATACAGACACACCAATTGCAGCTATGTAACTATATCTAAAGCCAAACCTGCCAACACGCCCACAATTATACACCCAGATAGACACTACGATCACAGCCCTACACCTATATATACACCCCCACCTGTCCACATACCCACACTGCTAAACCCACACACACCCCTCTGTCACATCCACACACCTATAGCTACACCCAAACTTCCCCATACACCCACACTGATACACCCACACTGATACACCCACACTGATACACCCACACTGATGCACCCACGCTGATAAACCCACACAAGCACTCCTTTCATACTCACGCACCTATATCTGCCCACTCCTGCCCACACACCCACACTGATAGTGATGCACCCACACATACACACGCACCTTTACGCCCCAACACACCAACGAACACCCCAACACCCCAACACCCCAATACCCCAACACCCCAATACCCCAACACCCCAACACCCCAATACGCCAACACCCCAATATCCCAACACCCCAATACCCCAACACCCCAATACCCCAACACCCCAAAAGCCCCACACCCCAATACCCCATTACCCCAACACCCCAAAACCTCAAAACCTCAACAGTCCAACACCCCAACACACACACGTTCGGAAACACACCCATATGTCCATATCTATTGTATATGCACGTGAAGTGCTTACATATAGCATACATGCCAGGACATACCTGATGCCCGTCCTAATATGACCTTAGATGTGGCTAGGACATAAAACAACAACAAATAAACAACAAACATATGCGATGGTCGGTAAAATGTCAATTGCAAATTTATTGTAAAAACATAGTTTGCACAAGAATAAACGTTAATTTATTGGAATATTGCTTGGCTGGAAGATCACACCTTGCGGAAACCATATAGTGACCTAGCTACATGTTTGTGGTTAAATCAAGCTGAACTCAACTCAATCCTTACTTCAAATATCTACTTACACACCTACCCGCCCACATATTCATCCCACGCACACCACAACACACCGACACACCGACACACCGACACACCGACACACCGACACACCGACACACCGACGCACCAACGCTCCGACACACCGACACACCAATGCACCAACACACCAACACACCAACACACCAACACACCAACACACCAACACACCAACACACCAACACACCAACACACCAACACACAAACATACCAACGCACCAACGCACCAACGCACCAACACACCAACACACCAACACACCAACACACCAACACATACCAACACACCAACACACCAACACACCAACACACCACACACATCACACACCAACACACCACACACCAACACACCAACACACAACACACCAACACACCAACACACCAACACACCAACACACCAACACACCAACACACCAACACACCAACACACCAACACACCAACACACCAACACACCAACACACCAGCACACCAACACACCAACACACCAACACACCAACACACCAACACACCACACACCAACACACCAACACACCAACACACCAACACACCAACACACCAACACACCCAACACACCAACACACCAACACACCAACACACCAACACACCAACACACCAACACACCAACACACAACACACCAACACACCAACACACCAACACACCAACACACCAACACACCAACACACCAACACACCAACACACCAACACACCAACACACCAACACACCAACACACCAACACACCAACACACCGCTCGCGCCCATTTTTCCACACCCACTCCCACCCCAACCCCCCAACCCCAACCCCCAACCCCAAACCCAACCCCCACCCTACTTCAGGCTTTTGTGATAACGCCTCTTTGTGTTGTCTGGCCACGATCAGTTTAACCAACAAATCCACAACCAGATTGGACCCAAAATTAAAACCTCCTCCAAACTCTGATATTTAAATTCTACATTGACCCACCCGCACCCCCACACACCTGCACCCAACACCCCCTTACCCCCACACGCCCTTACCCCCACACCCCACCTCTATACTCTTCAATCTAATCTTCAGCACCTCACACATAAAGAAAACTAAATAATAAAAATACTGTCAACATCATATTTAATTTTTCTATTTTTTTCTTGGGGGTAGGGTGAGGGTGGGTGGGGAAAATGCAGTTCCTTATTTGTTCCAGCATGCGCCTGACGTGTCTGTGAACGAACCCTGCGAGTGCACGGCGCGTTAGTCCCGCCGTCGCTCACCAGGGGGTGGTGTCTTCATTAGCTAGGTAGGCTCCTTGCCTGACGTTATGTCGTGACTCGACGTCGAACGCTGTCACGTCGAATCCGTCGCAGCCCCGTCACTGGCTGAGACCCGGATGCAAATTAATTAACGCTACAGCCCGAGGGCTTTCATTCGTTTCATCATAAGCCCATCGACGCCTCATACTGGATATTTGTTGGGAGATTTTAGCGGGGTTTTTTGTTTCGCTAAGAATAACAATTTTACATTTTGCTATAAATTATCTATGAATCAAGTTATTGTTTTGTGTTTTTTTTGTAAAAGAGAAAGCGTAGTAGTGTGTCAGTCCCGGATGCAAATTAATAAACACTACAACATGTGGGCATTCATTTTATCCGTCGATGCCTCGTTCTGGATTTTTGCTGATGTTTTTCTTTGTTTTGCTAAAAATAACAATTTTACATTTTCCTAGAAATTATCTATAAATCAATTTTTGGTTTGTGGGATTTTTTTTAAAGAGAAAGATTAGTAGTGTATCAGTCCCAGATGAACATTCATTAACGCTACAGCCAGAGGGCTTTCGCTTCATCATAAGCACATCAATGCCTCGTTCTGGATATTTGTTGGGAGATTTTGGGTGGGTTGTTTTTCTTTCACTAATAACCCAAATTTAGATTTTCCTATTAATTATCTATTAAGAAAGTACAGTTTTCTGCTCTTTTCTAAATATAAAGAATAGTACCATACTACAGATTAAATTAGCATCGATATAGCTTTACCCCTTATGCTTTAGTTTTTTTTTATTATTGTGGGATACATTCATCGCAGAATACCACACAAAATAAAAGGAACCACAAAAATCCTTTGCAATATTTCTTGATTTAGATAGGGCTGATTTGGAGGAGGGGCTATTCACTAGTGTAACAGCTCATCTGAATATCCTGGGGCCAGGAGGTACCTGTCTTAGTTCATTGTCTGACGGTTCACAGGGGAACGACGGGTTGGGGAGAGAAGGATGGATTGTGAGGGAAGGAGGAAGGGGAGGGCGATCTTCAGAAGTGTTCCTCCTTTTGTTGTGAGTGAGTGTGGATAAGATGTCCTTCCTTTCCACTCCTTCCCATCCCTTCTCATCCCTCTCTCCCCTGCTCTCTCACCATCCCAAACCCCACCCTCCTGTCTGCCCTCTTCTCACCCTTCTCCTCCACCACTCCTCCACTCCACCACTCCTACACCCCTCTTCCTGCCCACCCCTTTCCCTCGCCCTCCCATCACAAGCCTCACCTTCTTCTTAGCCACTCTCCTTATCCAGCTTTCTTCCTATCCCACGCCTTCCTCCCCTTCTCCGTCCTGACATGACCTTAGATGTTGCTAGGACGTAAACAACAACTCCCATCACAATACCCTCCACCCTCTTCTCCTCACCCTGTCGTGTCCCCCTCCACTCCTCCACTCCTCCACTCCTCCACTCCTCCACTCCTCCACTCCTCCACCCCTCCATCCTCCACTCCTCCACTCCTCCACTCCTCCACTCCTCCACTCCTCCACTCCTCCACTCTACCACTCCTCCACTCCTCCACTCCTCCACTCCTCCACTCCACCACTCCTCCACTCCTCCACTCCTCCACTCCTCCACTCCTCCACTCCTCCACTCCTCCACTCCTCCACTCCTCCACTCCTCCACTCCTCCACTCCTCCACTACTCCACTCCTCCACTCCTCCACTCCTCCACTCCTCCACTCCTCCACTCCTCCACTCCTCCACTCCTCCACTCCTCCACTCCTCTACTCCTCCACTCCTCCACTCCTCCACTCCACCACTCCACCACGCCACCACTCCACCACTCCACCACTCCACCACTCCTCTTCCCCTCCAACCGCATCTCCACCTACCCCCCCCCCCCCCCCCCCAAAGATCACAAACAAGGAGGGTCTCACTCAACTCGACACGGCGGCGAGAAGGAGCGTAAACTGTGCAAGGGGTGTTGTCCCCTTTTCAGTGGCTTGTTTACAGGGGTTACCATAGTGATCAACCAGGGTGTTTACGTGTAGTGCGAATGTTGCTGGTGTCCGGTGTGTGAGGGCGGGTCACCGTACGTAAGAGCATCCCACTGTGCACTTGGAGGAGACTGTCGGTGTTGATGCTATTGGAGACGGCGCGTTTTCTTGGTCAAGTGAGCTGCACACAAAGAGAGGGAGCTTCGCACAAACCAATGTGAGCTTCACACAAAGAAAGTGAGCTTCCCCCAAATGATTGAGCTTCGCACAAAGCGACGTGAGCTTCACACAAAGAAAGTTAACTTCAAACACAGAATTGAGCTTCACACAAAGCAACATGAACTTCACACACCGAAAGCGAGCTTCACACAAAACAACGTGAGCTTCACAAAAATAAACTGAGCTTCACACATCGAAAGTCAGCTTCAGGCACAGAAAGTCAGCTTCCTACAAAAGGCAGTGAGCTTCACAGAAAGAAAGTCAGCTTTAAACACAGATAATGGGCTTCACACAAAAAATATGAGATTCACACAAAGTAAAGAGAATTTCACACACAGAATGCGATTGTCACACAAAGAATGTGAGCTTCACACAAAGCAATGTTGGTTTCATACAAAGCAAAGTGAGCTTCATACAAAGCAAAGTGACCTTCACACACCGCCGCAAAGTGACATTTACTCAAAGCAAAGTGACATTTACCGAAAGGAAGTGTGGAGCTTCACAGAACGCAAATGTAGCTTCATACAAAGCCAACTGAGCTTTTCCCAAAGCAAAATGAGCTTCACACAAAGCAATGTGTGGAACTTCACATAAACCAAAGTGAGGAGCTTCACACAATGCTAAGTGAGCTTCACACAAGGTATACTATTAAGTGAGGTTCACACAATGTATGAGTTTCACACAAATTAAACTTGTATATAATAAGACTGTCTCAAAAGGTGCTAAGCAATATGGGACAACACTTTTTGTCCATAGTAACAATCAACACATTATCTACTTATGCATTTGCTCAGGATAAACTGATTTGTTTTTTACATGGTGTTTCATAATCCCAATAGAATACATATTGATTTGAAGCAAATGTCCTTGTGTTTTCAGTGTGGCAATTTCTGTGCTGTTTTGTATCAATCGTTACCTTGGACACAAAAATGAAGAGTTAGCACATTTTGAGACAGGCTCATATATGAGTTTCACATAAATTAAGGCCTCGATTCCTTACCGCATTTTTGAGGGGATGGAGGGGGTGGGGAGTTACCCCCCCCCCTTTCTCTCACACCAGCTAATGGCCTGTAAACTGAACTTCACACAAAGTAAAATATAGATCAGCAGGAAATTTGAATTTCACAAAAAGCAATGTGAGCTTCACAAAAGACAAAGCTAGGATCATTAGACAAAGTAAGCTTCATTAAAAATAAAATAAGTGTCATCCAAGGGAAAGTATGTTTCACATAAGGTCAAGCGAGGTTCGGAGAAAGTAGGTCAAACTTCAGCGGACACAATTAGATTAAAAGAAGGTATAGTGAACTCCAGGCAATGGAAAGTGTGATTCAGACAAGGCAAAGTGAGTTTGACATAAGGCAAGGTGCGATCTACACAAAATTTGAACAGGCAAGCCGAAGGCGAGCAGACAAAGTAGTTTCAGTAGGCAATACAAACAGCTTTCAATAGCAAAATATACAATAGAATTCCGGCTATGATGTTTTGGCTTGAAAAGGTCATGATCTCCCTTATTTATAACCAGACGGGGTGGCCAAATGAGTTAGAGCATCCGTCTCCCTTGTTGGGAGACCATGGGATCGTGCATTCGAACCCTGGTCAAGTCAAACCAATGACTTAAAAATTGATACTTGTTGCTTCCTAACTAGGCGCTTGGCATTATTAGGATAGGCCAAGGACTGATTGGCTCAGTGTCAGGATAATGTGACTGAGTGGGATATCAGTTCATGGTGCTGGTGGGGCAGCACTATAAAGTTGGCATGAGTGTGCACTGTTACAAATCGGTACCCATCCTGATATGACCTTATATGTTGCTAGGACGTAAAACAACAAACAAACCCTGATTTACAACAACAAAACCGGAGTGCTCTTTGAAAATACCTCATCAGATTCAGATCTCTACTAATCTTTAAAGCAAACAGACAAGTTTCTTTTTCTTGTATTTAATGGAGATAAAACATAAGCAGATTACCATGAAATAGGAGGGTGAGTGGCAACAAATGCAAAAAGCAGCATAATCTGATGAAAGGATCATATTTCATGTCCAGGGTCTGGAACAAGTAATGCACTGAATGGTGGGTGAATCTACCCGGTGTGTATATCTATAAATATATTACACTGAATCCTAAGAATTAACCAGTTTATTAAGACAGCTTTTTAAGGATTTACCACAATTTACTTTACTTTGTTCTTGGAGATTTATACTGCCTATCATGGATAAGTCTGAATAGACTTCCTTTCACCATTAGACAGTTTGTCGATAGAAAGCCAGAGCCTACACTTTTACCGAGCCAAGGAATTGTTAACCTCCCACACCACATAGACATGGGATGAGAGCCACTGGCCTTTGATGACTGTAAATTATACACAGCTGTGGACATCCAAATTGGCAAAGGTGGGGCCATGGGGAATCAAACCACTGACCTTCAGATTAGGAGTGTGACCTAGAAAGTGTCAGACACTCTAACCACTCCGCCACAGAGAACACTACAGTCAGGGGGATGAGTGTGGTACTCAGCAAATACCTGTCAGGTAAGAAGCTATATATCCAGGTAGGCAAGGGTAGGGGGATTACAGGGAAAATAGATAGACTACCGCTTATAATGATCACCCGGGAATGGCAGATGTGTGGGTTTGAGTCTGCGCTAGGCACAATGTTCTCTTTGGTTGCAACTCCCTAACGAGAGAACAACAAATATCAGTGAGATAATTTGCAGTTAGTTACGGGGTTTCTCATGAGAATCACCACTGTTTTTAACATGTTTGTGTAGTTGATGGTAGAAGCATGCACATACACTAGCATAGTTTCTATTCAATTAAGGCCCGGTCACATACACGTTAGTGGAGGTAGTTGAATGTAGTGGGGGCTAATGTAGTTGAACGTAGTTGACCATAGTTGAACATAGTTGAATGTAGTTGAACGTAGTTGAACGTAGTTGAATGTAGTTGAACGTAGTTGAACGTAGTTGAACGTAGTTGAACGTAGTTGAACGTAGTTGAACGTAGTTGCACGTAGTTGCACGTAGTTGAACGTAGTTGAACGTTGTTGAACGTAGTTGAACATAGTTGAACGTAGTTGCACATAGTTGCACGTAGTTGAACGTAGTTGAACGTAGTTGAACGTAGTTGAATGTAGTTGAACTAGTTGAATGTAGTTGAACATAGTTGAACGTAGTTGAACGTAGTTGAACGTAGTTGAACGTAGTTGAACGTAGTTGAACGTAGTTGAACGTAATTGAACGTAGTTGAACGTAGTTGAACGTAGTTGAACGTAGTTGAATGTAGTTGAACGTAGTTGAACATACCAGCATCCATACCATAACATATTTGTCTGTGCAGCAACTTATTTATCCGTACCAACACCTGCTGTACCTTAACTTATTTCAACATAGTTTAACCTACTAACACCATATTTGATCCACGTTAGCCTCCACTACGTTCACCTACGTTCAACTACGTCCACTAACGTGTATATGTGACCAGGGCATAAAGGAGCTCTGCAAAGAATGACCACCGGTTAAAATGAAGCTTGGCATTTGGCTATAGAATTATCAAGAGAGCCTATCATCTTCAGTACAAATACTTGGTGGTAAGTTGTTGAAATGTCAATCGCAAAGTTTTAATACCCTACTTCGCATTTGAAAATGAGTTTGTCAACAAATTGATCAACTGTATAAGAAGATTGTTTGCAATCGGATGTGGCGTCGTCATGAGAGTACGGCAAATTTCAATAAGATAATTTGCATTTGAAAATGGCGCTTTCTAAAGAAACACCCAATTTAGTCAGATATGTTGTACTTGGTACATTAGCTGTCTTCACTTCCTCACTTAGACGAAATGGCCGAAGGAGTTGAGTATCCGTCTCCTGTTTTAGTAGATCGTGGGATTCGAACCGACGGGTTTGAACCCTGGTCGAGTCAAATCAATGACCTAAAAATGTATACTTGCCATGCGATTGCCATTATTAGGATAAGGCAAGGACTGGTTGGCTCAGTGTAAGGAAAATGTAACTGAGTGGGGTATCAGGCCATGGTGCTGGCGGCCTGATCTCCCAGTGGGGCAGCACTATAAAGTCACCATCAATGTGAACTGTCACAAGTCGGTACCCGTCCTGATATGACCCTAGATGTTGCCAGTCCTCTCAGACACTCATCCTCACTTCTCGCGCGCAGCCGACATTTGACACCGCACCAAGGCCGACTTCCCGCGCTTTTGTTTCCCGATCGACTATACCGCCTACGGAGGAGAAGGAGGAGGACGAGAACGGGGAGAAGGAGGCGGAGGAAGTTTCCAAGCGGAACCTTTCTCCTTTCCCGCCGGTTTCAAAGCGAGGCTCGGCGACCCGCCATGGACTCACTCACTCTTGGTGCGCCTGACACAACCTGCCAGTCTGTGCCGTTATGAATCACGTGTATAGAGCAGAGAATGATGATGGCCCATGCGTCCCTGTTTGAGAATTACTCAGATAATTGGTGTTGACCCATGATTTCCTGTATGGGAATTACTCAGAGAATTGGTGATGTCTCATAGTTTCCTGTTTGGGAATTACTCAGATAATTGGTGATGGGTCATACCTTCCTGTTTGGGAATTACTCAGATAATTGGTGATGGCATTTGCTTTCCTGTATGGGAATTACTCAGAGAATTGGTGGTGTCTCATATTTTCCTGTATGGGAATTACTCAGATAATTGGTGATGGTTCATACTTTCCTGTATGGGAATTACTCACATAATTGGTGCTGGATCATAGTTTCTTGTTTGGGAATTACTCAGATATTTGGTGATGACCCATGCTTTCCTGTATGGGAATTACTCAGATAATTGGTGATGACCCATACTTTCCTGTTTTCTGAATTACTCAGATATTTGGCGATGACACATGTTTTCCTGTATGTGAATTATTCAAATAATTGGTGATGGTTCATACTTTCCTGTTTGGGAATTACTCAGATAGTTGGTGATGACCCATGCTTTCCTGTATGGGAATTACTCAGATAATTGGTGATGATCCATGATTTCCTGTTTGGGAATTACTCAAACAATTGGCGATGACCCATGCTTTCCTGTATGGGAATTACTCAGATAATTGATTATTTGTCATGCTTTCCTTTGGGGGAATTACTCAGATAATTCGTCATGTCTCATCCTGTCCTGTATGAGAATTACTCAGACAATTGGTGATGGCTCATGCTTTCCTATTTGGGAATTAATCAGATAATTGGTGATGGGTATGCTTTCCTGCTTGGGAATTACTCAGATAATTGGTGATGTCTCATCCTGTCCTGTATGGGATTTAATTAGATAATTGGTGATGGCTCATACTTTCCTGTTTGGAAATTATTCAGATAATTGGTGATGGATCATGCCTTTCTGTTCGAAAATTACTCAGATAATTGGTGATGGCTCATACTTTCCTGTATGGAAATTACTCACATAATTGGTGATCGTTCATACTTTCCTGTGAATTACTAACATAATTGGTGATGGATCATACTTTCCTGAAATGGAATTACTCAGAGAATTCATGGTGGCTCATGCCTTCTTCTCAGGGAATTACTCAGACAATGTGGGTTATTTCAAGTACAGCTTGCCCCATTATGACTGAAGTTGCGACCCGGCGTGCTGGGTCGCAGCTTCAGCTTACACGGTGGTCGTTGAAAGATGTGTAGAATACACATGAACTTATGAAGTCGTCATGAGTGTGCACTGTCACAAGTCGGTACTCATCGTGAAATGACCATCGATGTTGCTAGGACGCAAAACAACAACAATCAAACATAGAGCAATTAAGCAATACAGTGGAAATAATCACCAGTAATATGCTGGTATATAGGAAATAGACACACGGATTTTCCCGTCATCGTCTTAACTATTCTGATGTCATTTACTCATCGTCCTAATCATAACTGTGTGAAATGTGATGGGAGTGCAAGTCACATGGTGTCAATCTGCCTGTCTGTCTTTCTCTCTGTCGGTCTGTCGGACAGGTCAGTCCAGAAAACTGTGAAGAAGCGTCAACGGACGTGTAAGTTATCACCAACAACCACACCTCCCGGAGAATGCCCCCTTTTAGGCCTCACCACAGGGGGCGCCACTCAGGGCCTGTGTCGTGGTTTAGATTCTCAGTGGGTTTCTGCGCATGCGTGTATTCTGGCGGGGTTCTGCGCATGCGCGTATTCGATTAACACGATCCGGGCGACTCGGGTTCACCCGAGTTGCTAGAAATTCAAATAGAACACAGCGGGTGCAGTTGACAAAAACACGTGATGTGTGCAAAAGGTAGGAGCGATGACGTCACATTTGTGCGTCAAAACGTCGCTCGAGGTCACACGAGTTGATTAATCGGTGGCGTTCTCTGTGGCGGAGTGGTTAGAGTGTCTGACTTTTTTCTAGGTCAGACTCCTAATCTGAGGGTCGGTGGTTCGATTCCCCGTGCCCCCAGCTCTGCCAATTTGGATTTCCACCGCTGTGTATAACTTACAGCATCATCAAAGGCCGGTTGCTCTCATACCATGTCTATGTGGTGTGGGAGGTTAAAAATCCCTTGGGTCGGTAAAAGTGTAGGCTCGGGCTTTCTATCGACCAGCAGTGGAATGAGGAAGACCAGTCGTCTATGACTGAAATTTCCCCTGCTTAAACAACTAATGGACCAAAAAAAAAATAAATGCTGAAAGGGCGTTCGATTTGGACGCATGTGCAGAACCCCAAGCGTAGACTCTAAACCTACTGAGAATTTAGCCAGCGTCCCAAACAACTGCCTTCAAAGACTGCCTCACACCACGCAAGAATTTAACCTTTTATCGCCATAACAGGTTTAGGGTCTGTTGATGTTTAGCTAATCAGTTAATGCCATAATTTTGGTATATATATTCGGGAAATAATCATTTTATTCAGGGAATAAAGGGTTTTTTTCAGCGCTGAAGCACTGGTCTTCCGACCCTATCATGTTACATTCATTCACATTTATAATTGAGTCTAAGATCAACAAGAGTTTGACCGAAAGCGAAAAAAAGAAAGAACAAAATTAAGCATAGTGATTTTTGTTGTTGATTTTTTTTCTTCTGTAAATATAGTTTATTCATTGAATAAAGTCTTTTGTCAGTGCCGTGGCACTGGTCTTCCAGCCATGTGACAATACCGTTATTTACAATATATGCATATGTAGTCTGATATTGTCATCAGCAGCGATCCCAAATCAGCTGAAATAACAATATCAAACATTCAATGGTAGAGTTTGACAATTCACATATAAAAATAGCAGTTATATGTTGTATTCATATACACTTGATACATACATGTGTATTGATTAGACCTTTACATTACGGAGTGGTTAGGTGGATAGTTTCCCTTCATAGGTTTGTATGCCTACTATGTTGTGAATTGCAAAACTATCATGTTGTTGGAGTTAACATTTTGAGATGGAGTGAGTGTTAGTAGAATGGTTTGTTTATTCTGTTAGATAGAGTGTGGTTAGCTTGTAGGGCTATGCTTAAAAGGTTAATACCTCAGGTGTTTTTTTTGACTACATGAAGTAGTTTGAGTAAGTAGGTTGTTAGTAATGATGGGATAAACAATGCTTGGAGGATTGTATGTTTCAGTCATTTAGTAGTCTAGTACAGACTTTATTAGTGTCTATGTTTATACAAAGACCCTATAATACCAAGACGGCTCACTCAGCCCGTACTGTGTAATCAAAATGATCAAACCCACCACTTGGTGCGCTGGCTGTTCCCCGGCTAAACAGATGCTATATTATATGCACAAATGTATATATGAATGTGAAAGATGTGCG
Source organism: Branchipolynoe longqiensis (assembly GCA_030323885.1). Taxonomy (NCBI): domain Eukaryota; kingdom Metazoa; phylum Annelida; class Polychaeta; order Phyllodocida; family Polynoidae; genus Branchipolynoe; species Branchipolynoe longqiensis. The sequence goes on along the minus strand of CM059188.1, from coordinate 10,120,949 downwards.
ACGATGGCGACGAGGATGACGATGATGTGTGCCTGTTCATAGCAACCCCATATCGAGGTGTATTCACGCTCACCCATCTCATGCATGATATCACCGTATGTGTTTACATGTGAAACACCAACCAGCAGCCGGGTCGATCAAACCCACCACAAGGTGGCACCGCAAAATTTACATCACATGGGAGAGATAGGGAGTGAGCCGTCCCAGTACCATAGGGCCCCCGGTCTATAGCAATACTACCAGACTGATACACATTTACGAATTTGATGGGCAAATAATTTGTACGGTGGATAACTTGGTTTGTTGGCAGCAGGTAAGGGAGTGCGTGGGATGGTGGGAGGGGGTGGGGGTGCTTATAATAGACAGCTAATTAAACATGGCGACCTCATCACTTTACCCAACAACATTGAGATGAGAGATACCAGGGTGTACATTATATAGTATCAGTGTCAAGGTCAGGGTACCTTTGTACTACTAATAAATATACATGGTGAATATGAAGCTATTAATATTATATAAATATATTAGGTGGATCCTTATAATTGTCCTTATTTTAGGTTGAAGTGGTCTGTATTGTGAAATGCTAACTTTGAGGATACTTGAATTGAAGCCCGGCATGAGTAATTTTAGTGTGCACATAGAAATGCTGGTCACTCACTATAGAGGGTATGCACTGACATCACGCTAAATGGAAGTGCGGCCATTGGGGCGATCAATCAATCAATCAATAGTTCCATCCTCTAGTCGAGGGTTGGATGCAATGGTTCTCCACTTGTCCCGATGTTGTGCTGTTCTGATAGACTGTGAATAATTCAAGCCTGTCCACTGTGAAATATTTGTAAACCATGATGTTCTTGGTCTCCCTCTCCCTCTGCTGCCATTCACCTGGGGCGATACAACCACAATAACAAACCCAACTAACTCAATGCATTGTCCATGGCTGTGAGCAATCTTCATACAGAAAAAGTGAAATATCTCTAAAACCACAGCACCTAGAAACAAACTGGTTGGAATACATATAGAAAACACAATCAACAAACAGATTATGTTAAATTTAAAAGGTTAGGGTTCTGCATTTCTATTAATTTTGAATAAAATAGACGTTTTGCACTGCGCATGCCGGCAAACTCAATGCATTGTCCATGGCCGTGAGCAATGTTCATACAGAAAAAGTGAAATATCTTTAAAACCACACCACCTAGAAACAAACTGATTGGAATACCTATAGAAAACACATTCAAAAACAGATTATATTATATTTATACGGTTAGGGTTCCGCTTTTCTATTAATTTTGAGTGAAATAGACGTTTTTCACTGCACGTATCAGTAAACTCAATGCATTGACAGGTTGTTTGCTAGTTGATATCGCCACAATGGCCGCGCTTACGTTTGATGACGTCACGGAATACCCTCTATTGGCTTCATCAGTAAGATGTTTGATTAAATTGACGCAGCACCTACAAGTACTGTCAGTAGCACAAAACGATCGGACTATGCAACGTTAATAGTAATAATAATAATTTTAATATGAATAACAAAGCGTATAGCCTAAAGCGGGTTCATGTGTAAGACCGTTTGTCCGTGCATCTATAGGTGATAGACGCAGGTGGAATGGTAGAGGGGGAGAAGAGTGTTAGTGGGCGGGGAGGGGGGGGGGGTGTTAGGAGGGGGGGGTAGAGAGGGAGAGGAGAGAGGAGCTGGGGAGGGGGGGGGGGTTCTGTGTGACCATGGACCCATTGAGCTCCTCCCAGCGCCAGTTGACATCTGATGATCAGCGCAGCGTGTGAGCTGGTACTGGACGACAGTTGTACGCCCCTCGTGATTGGTTGAAGTCAATGGGGTGTGTGTGGAGGGGGTGGGAGAGGGGGGAGCTGGGAGTAGGTGTCATGTAGCCACAGCGGGGGCCAGGAAGGGAGTAGCAAGGAGCATTCCCCGGGAGAGGGAGGAGAAGGGAGGGGACGGTGGGGGTTTTGTGATGGTGGTGGGTGGTGGGAGTGGGGTGGGTGTAGGGGGGTGGTTGTTGTTGTTGTTGTTGTTGTGGTGGTGGTGGTGGTGGGATGGGGTGGTGGTGAGATGGGGTGGTGGTGAGATGGGGTGGTGGTGGGGGTCGTGGGGGTGGGGTAGATGTAGGGGTTGTTGTTGTTGTGGTGGTGGTGGTGGTGGTGGGATGGGGTGGTGGTGGGTGTTGTGGGGGTCGATTGGGCGTAGGCGGGATGGTTGTTGTGGTAGTGGTGGTGCTGCTTGTGATGGAGCTGGGGGTGGTGTTTGTGGTGTTGGTCGTGGGCGTCGTAGGGTGGGGGTAGGGAGGGGGGGGGGGAAGTACTGACTGTGATTTAGTATAAATCTTTAAAAAAATACAAACAAAAGGTGGACAAGATAAGTATAATATATTAATAATAATGAAGTAGTTCCCTTCTGCTCTGTTATATTCGCATAATGCATTCTACATCAGACACACACACACATGTATATATATATATATATATATATATATATATATATATATATATATATATATATATACAGTATAACCCTGTTCAACCAAACTTGAAGGGACACTAACAATTTGTTTGGATTAACCGATCATTGGTTTAACCGAGCTTTGGCTCTGACTTTGACTTTGAGTTAGCGTGTATTGCACATGTAATATACAATGTATGTGGACACTTTGATTATTGTTTTTGTATGTATGTACAGTATAACCCTGTTAAACCAAGTTCGGTTAAACCAAACGATCGGTTAATACAAACAACTTTCTAGGGTCCCTTCAAAATACTACCATTTATCATATAAACAATTGGTGGGGTCTCAGATTATCTTATAACCACATGAACGTTTGGATTACCCATACCGGAAGTGGCCTGAGGTCCGAAGATTTTCTTTGGATTAACCGATAATTTGGATTAACCAACTTTGGGGTAACCAACTTTTTGACATGACAAACTGTCTAATGGTGAGAACAAGTCTATTCAGACTTATCCGTGATATGCAGTATAAATCTTCAAGAAAAATATGATAAATGGTAGTATTTTGCCCGGCCGCTGAAAAGGGTTTGGATTAACCGATTCTTTGGTTTAACCGAGCTTAGTTTAACGGGGTTATACTGTATATAGACTAGTTGATTAAGCAGGGGTGTTAATTCCACTAAACAAATTCCCCTTCTATTATAGTCCTAACCAATAGAGCGCAATATGCGAGCACGCTATTTATTCATAGTAGTTTTGCATCAATTGATCTTTCTGCTGGTAGAGTGAGCCTGGATTTAGCTGTTTTAGAAGAATACTACTGTATTCTGGGTTCGAACATTCGGTAATTATGAACAGGAGTGCAGGGGTGGGAGGGAGGTGGGACTGAAGGTGGGGGAGTCGGTGGTGGGGGAGGGGGTCATGGAGGCAGGTCACTCCCGTCATGCATCGCTCGGGGTGGTAGTGTCATCCATTCAGCTTCCCCCACCTCCCACCGCGCACCCACACACCCACACTCCCACACGCCCACACACCCACACACCCACACACCCACACCCACACACACACCCACACACCCAAACACACACACCCCACACACCCACACACACCACACACCCACACACACCCACACACCCCCACACACACACCCACACGCCCACACAAACCCACACAAACCCACACACCCACACACCCACACACACGCCCACACACCCACACACCCACACACCCACACACCCACACACCCACACACCCACACACCCACACACCCACACACCCACACACCCACACACCCACACACCCACACACCCACACACCCATGTACTCACACTCTGTCAGCTCACTCATTCAACCCAAAACCTAAATCGCGATTTAAAGACGCATTGGGTTGAATGTGAATAGTTTGGAGAGAAAACAACAAGAAATAAATGAGAAATGAATCTAACGTTCAGTAATTAATCGGCGGCGCGATGGTGTGGGATCTGAGCGTCTTCTTCAATTGCATCGAATGGCACTAGTGCTGTATCAAGTTGGTCCATTCCACTTCCTGTTTTAGGGAGGGTGATGATTGAAATAGCCTTGCTTTGCGAAGTGATTATTGCAGTTGTGGAACAGTAAACGTGTACATTTCAGTGTCACTGTCAGTAATCCGCTGGTGAAATGTATAGTGTAGTTACAGGGCAATGCGCATGTATATTTCAATGTCATCCATCCAATCGTGAATTGTATATTGTAGGCTTGTTGTAATGTAAGGCAGCATGTATGTACCTTCACCCCCCCCCCCCCCACCCCCCCCCCCCCCCACCGCCAGTGCCACTCATCCACTTTTGTATAGACGAGATCACCGTTCCGAGTGTGCATGCGCTGAAAACGGCATTGGCAGCAAAGCAAGGGCGTACGGCCATTGAGTTTGCCGATACGCATAGGGCATAACTTTGATTTTATTCAAAATTAATAGAAATACATAACAATTTGGCACAAACATGGATGGATGGATGCAATATAATAATATAATGAATATGTTTAAGACACAATTCTCCATAATTAAGCATTTTGAGCTAAGAAACATACGATTTCAGTCACTTTACAGGCTGATGTTTACATCACCATTGATTAGACATAAGTAATGTCAATTGTGTCAACAAAAACTTGTTTCAAAGAAATATATAATCAATGTCTGATTAACCCTACCCATTTCCTAGCCCAACAAATGTTATTAACCATAGGAGATAAATAAAAACATGAATAAAATAAGTAAAACTGACTCTGGGTATGGCTCTAACACTAGTCTGAGTGCCCAGATTTGTCTCAATTTAAATGCAGATGGTATAAGAAGTGCTGATTAGATTGATCAAAATGCAATGCTAGATAAAAGATTAACATTTTACTGTATTATATATATATTTTTAGTTGTTAATCTCTGTTTCAACCAAGAGCTGAGATGAGCTGAAACTACCACATTTCATAGCTGCACCCAGTGTCTTAGCATTAGCCATGTGCTTCGCCGGGGGTTGTTTATCTTCCACACATCCCACAATGCACCGCCCGGCTGGAATGGCAATGTAGTCTATTGCATGTTGTAGTTCTAAGCCAATATCCATGTACATTTCCGTGTCACCCATCCACTCGAGAACTCTATTTTGTAGTTACAGGGCTCAATGCATGTACATTTCAATGATACTCATCCACTCGTGAATTGTATATTGTAGTTGAAAGGCAACATGCATGTACATTTCCGTGTGACTCATCCCCTCATGAACTGTATAAATAGTTGAAGGGCATCATGAATGTACATCGGTGTGTCACCCATCCATTTCTGAATTGTATATTGTAGTTTTAGTGTAACTTACAAGGACATTTCAGTGTCACTCTTCCAGTCTTGTAAACTATACGTTGCAGCTACAGGACACGATGTTTGTGGATTTCAGTGTGAGTCATTCACTCTTGGAATGTATATGTTGTAATTGTAAGGTAACATGCATGAGACTGTCTCAAAAGGTGCAAAGCAATACGGGGCAAAACTTTGTCCATTGTAACGATCAACATATTATCTACTCATGCATTTGCTCAGGATAAAATGATTAGTTTGTTTACATGGTGTTTCATAATCCCGATATTGATTTGAAGCATATTGATTTGAAGCAAATGTACTTGTGTTTTAAGGGTAACCGTTTCTGTGCTGTTTTGTGTCAATCGTTACAATGGATAAATCAAAAAAAGAGTTATCACCTTTTGAGACAGGCTCATGTATATTTCAGTATCACCAGTCCATGTGAAATGTATATTATAGTTAGCGGAAAATAAAATACAATCTGCAATCAAGCATGTGCAGTTATGGTACTTGCAACAATGTGAGGTGGTCTGCGTGAGGGTTGATGGCAGTGCCATTATACAGACTAAACTGTCGTTTTGGTGGGTGTTTTAAAAACACAAACAGCCCTAGCGGGGTGTCTAGGCACAAAGAGCCACGGTTAGCAACGAGCACCTGGCCCGGCCGGGGGGCGCCCTGACACGGTCAGAACCCACAGGGGTCCCTGGGCACCGGGCAGCGGGGTGTGTGGGGTGGGGTAATGGTGGAGTGTGTGGATGGGGGGTGGGGTGGGGTTGAAGCTGAGCCAAGAGCAATACAATATCAATAATAAGCTCCCTTCCGCGACTTTATACTCGCTTATACAATTCTTATACATCACACACATATATATGTAGTGGGTATATCCATATACGTGTATTATAAATCTTCGGCTGGACGTATTTGTTATTATTATGTATTATACGCATTTATTTCATTATGTGACCAATGCGAAATCGTCTATGCTTTTGCTCGAGTCTGCCAGCTACGGTGGCGCCGCCACCGTCAGACCCAGGTACTTATGCGCCAACTGCAGCTGATTCACTTGCTTGAAATGTATATATATATATATATATATATATATATATATATATGTATATATATATATATGTATATATATATATATGTATATATATATATATATATTCCAGTGCGCGAGTGACAGTATTCGCGGCCCCGGGGGGGGGGGGGGGGGTGGCGGCAGCTGTCCCACCCAGGGGAGGGGCCACCCATAAAGTAGTACACAGAATCAGGGTGGCCAGTAGGGGATATTCCCTTATGCGCCTTTATACTCACATAAGTTTTATACATCACATATATATATATATGGATAGTGATGAACCCCTTTATCACGGGTAATAAGCTCTATAGAGGTTCCTTCCCCTCCCCTCTCCTGACTTGGGGGCTGGGGTGACCAGCATGCACCTCGCGCCGCCGCCCCCCCCCCCCCCCCCACCCACTTCTGAGGGCTTGCTTTCGCCACTCGGTCGGAAGCATATATATATATATATCGACTGGGCCACTCCAATCGGCTACAGCCTCGCTAAAACCAAGGCAATGCGAGGCAGTTCCAACTGACCCCATTAAGGGTCTGATGCCTTGCAATAACCCCAATCCAAAAAGAGAAAATGAATAAAAGTAAAACACCCCCACAGAGCCTCACAAAGAATAAAGTAGCGCCAGCCCCTTTAACCCAGTGTGCCCTTCCCACCCTCTCAACTCCTCGCCTCCCCACCCAACATCAGGCCTCGTTTCAAGCTTATTATAGTCAGTATCTTCTTTTGTAATTTTGTTGTTTTTTTCTACAAATTAAAGTTGCATAGTCAACACACTATCCACGCCTACATTAAATTGATCATTATAAGCTACTTTACTTTACGTTGAAGTAACATTTAGTTTAAATGGCTAACTTTGGAGATATTTGAAGTGAGAACATGGTAAATTAATGTTGGCAAGCACGCCAAAACTCTGACACCATAGGCTTATGCAGTAACAGGTTCTATTTAATTGACTCTGTATGCCCTTCTATGTGTCAACAAATGCTTAATAACTGTACCAGTATCTAAGATAAATATGTAGAATCAAATCTAGGTAAGTATTTTGGTTTTGAAAAGTTGATGTTTCATCGGACTATGCAACTTTAATGAAACGACACCCTCCGCTAACTACCCCCACCCACCGGCCGCTCCCCCACCTATCCCTCACTTTCAGCCGTGACCCTCAGCATCACCCACACCCTCACTTCCACTACCCTCAGCTCCTCCCTCACCCTACACCAACCCTAAGTACCACCCTTTAGCTCACCCTTAAAGTTGCATAGTCCAATGGTTTTGAATTTCTGTATTTTTTCTGAGACAAATATATTAGATTGATCACTAGTATCTACTTTACATTAGTTCAAAGTTACTTTTATTTAAATTGGTAAACTTTTGAGATATTTTGAGTGCAAACATGAAAAATTAGTTTTGGCAAGCTTGCCAGAACTCTGACACCATAGGCATCTGCAGTAACAGGTTCTGTTAAATTGACTCAGTATTGCCTTCTACGCAGAAACAAATGCTTAATAAGTGCATCAGTATCTAAGTTAGATATGTAAAATCAAATCTAGATAATTGGTTTGGTTTTGAAAATTTGATATTTCTTCGGACTATGCAGCACTTATCTCAACCCCCCTCCCCCTCCCCCTCCCCCATAGCATACTGAACGGCCAAGCACTTTGCAACCCTCCCCAAACTGCCAAGCCCTACCATCACCCTCACCCCCATCCGCACCCTCACCCTCACCCCCACCCTCACCTTCACACATGCCCTCACCCAACCCTCACTATCAGCCCTCACTTACACCTCAAACCCGAACCCCGATCACCCCCCTACCCTCATCCTACCTCACCCCCCCTCATACAATCACCTCCAACCTCCAACACAACTCCTGGCCTTTCCACACAAAATCAGCTCGGAAACCTTGCAAAAATTTGGCCTGAAATGAAAAGAAAAATGAATAATAATAATTGCAAAAGGAGCTGGAGACAAAGGGTCAGTGCAAGCCATGACCACTGATGAAGCCAATCATGCTGGCAGGCACCAGCAGAGTGCCAGATGTTTCACAAACACAGGAACTAGCAATTCAGCTGGCTTTAAAGCTGCACAGTCCGATGAAATATCAAATTTCAAAACCAAATCAACTATCTAGATTTGATTTGACATATCTAACTTAGATACTGATGCATTTATTAAGCATTTGTTTTTGCGTAGAAGGCAATACTGAGTCAATTTAACAGGAATCTGTTAGTGCAGAAGTCTATGGTGTCAGAGTTTCAGCAAGCTTGCCAAAACTAATTTTCCATGTTTGCACTCAAAATATCTCAAAGGTTTACCATTTAAAATAAAAGTAACTTTGAACTAATGTCAAGTAGATACTAGTGATCGATCTCATATATTTATCTCAGAACAATTACAGAAATTCAAAACCATCGGAGTATGCAACTTTAAATTGGGGGAATTGGATGCGGAAAGTAGCAGGGGGGTAGATTTATAAGGAAGCCATTTTGTTGTTGTTTTTTGTTTCAGGCGGGTGTCACAGCCGTGTTGAATGATTGATGTTATCTATGGTGCTGGAGAAGAAATATTGAGTTTTCATCACCGGGTTAAAAATCATATGTGGCTAATATTAATAATGTTGGGACCGGACGCGCTGGCCGAATCAGTAGAGTGCAGAAGGTCAGTAGATCCCAGCCGAGTCAAACCAATGACTTATACAATGTATACTTGTCACTAGCTATCCTGGCACTCGGCCTTAATAGTGTCGTTGTGGTGATGGAAATGGGAAATATTGCACCTAGAGTGGGACTCGAACCCACATCTCTTTGCATTCCAGGCTAGTGTGCTAACCATTACACCACCTAGGCTCCCTGATATCAACACACTACCCACGCCTACCTGTATATGTGGCTTCTTGCCTGAGAGGTCAGTGCAGACCACTACAATCATCCCCCTGGAATTGTAAGTATTTTAATGCTTCCAATTACATACATACAGGCAATGCACTTAGATACATACACAGGGTATGTTCAACAACTATACAGCACATAGCTTGTACAGAATCATGGTCACGGCAACCAGTGTTGTGGGGGTGATGAAAATGGGAAATATTGCACCTAGAGCAGGACTCGAACCCACATCTCTTTGCATTCCAGGCCAGTGTGCTAACCATTACACCACCTAGGCTCCCTGATATCAACACACTACCCACGCCTACCTGTCTATGTGGCTCCTTGCCTGAGAGGTCAGTGCAGCCCACTACACTAGGATAGGACAAGGACTGGTTTGCATAGTATCAGGATGATATGATTGCATGGGATATTGAGGTCATGGTGCCGGTGTAGGACGTTCAAAACACTACGCCGTTCAAAACACTACAGTAGTGTTTTGAACCTACGTTCAAAACACTACGGTAGTGTTTTGAACTTAGGTTGAAAACACTACTGTTAAGTTCAAAACACTACCCCTACGTACGTTCAAAGCACTACCCAAGTTCAAAACACTATCATGACAAGCTGACCCTGCTGCGTCATTTGAAGCACATATTAGTATATCCTGATAGTGCTGCGGCATGCGCACTGTTGCATATTAGTATATGCTGATGGTGCTGCGGTGAGGGCACCACATATTAGTATACGCTGATGATGCTGCGGTGTGTGCGCCACTAGTATACGCTGATAGCAGGGTGTGCGCCATGTATTAGTATACGCTGATAGTGTTGCAACGTTTAACAATGTACTAGTAGACAGAAGCCGTGTTTACACGGGTGAGTTAAAATGGCTCAAATAAAGCGCCTTGCCTAGTTTGGTTTACATTCGCCATGTAAACGCGACGGTGAAGCGGATTAGGGCTGATTCGATTCATATTATTCACTTTATGTAAACCGCCTCTAGAGGTGGTTTATATACAGCGAACTAGGTTAAGCACATCACACGCATGCGCAGTCGAGACCTGAGTTTGTTGATTTTCCAGTCAAACAAAAGCGCATATTATAGAATTTAGTCTATGAAACCGCTAGCTGTGCGCATATATTTTGTTCATGATTTATTTTTAAGGTTTTCACTGCCCAGCAGAAGTTTTGACCATTCCAAACCAATACGATTCAGTCCATACATATCTAGGTCGAACCCACACTCTCTTGTGGTGACGTCGACTAACCGAAACTGGCGCTGGTTAGTCTGGACTTGCTCATGCACAGATATCAATTTCCCCCTTAACCTGCTCCGTGTGTAAACGCGGTACTACTTCGCCTCATATAATTTGCTTTGTCTAGTTCGGCTTACAATTAATTGCCCGTTTAAACACAGCTATAGTGCTGCAACATTCAACAAATTAGTATAAAGTGATCGTGCTGCGTGGTGGTTTAAATGGTAGAGCACGGGCATCGCATGCGGAAGGTTGGGAGTTCAGTTTGCTGTCGAGTAAAACCAATGACTTTAAAATTGATATTTGTCGCTTTCCTAGCATGGCGTTTGGCATTAATAGGATAGTCAGTACCCATCCTGATATGACCTTCCATGTTGCTAGGATGTAAAACAATAACCACTAAGAACAACCCCTACTGCCAGCCGATGACTTCGTGGCTGGGGAGTAGATGAATCTTCCGGCTTATTATACTTGTACCTTACTACATACTGCCCTGTAGTGTTTTGAACATTAAAGGTAGTGTTTTGAATTTGAGGATACTGTTTTGAGCATGGCCACAGTAGTGTTTTGAACCTACCTTCAGCCAGGTTGAAAACACTATCATAGTGTTTTGAACCCAGGTTGAAAACACTACCATAGTGTTTTTGTGGGGTAGTGTTTTGAACTAACTACACCGGCAGCGTAGTCCCCCAGTGGGGCAGTGAGTGTGCACTGTCACAAGTTGGTACCTGTACTGATATCATGTTTGCTGTTGTTGGTTTACATCCTAGCAACATGTAAGGTCATATGATGACTACGTCCTGATATGATGTTGGAATGTTGTCAGGATGTAAAACCCCAATAAACAAACAATGATGTTGTGGATGTTTTTAATAAGATGGACCGGGTGGTCAAGCGGTGTGGTATTTATTTTCTGTGCGGTGCCATTTGGGTTAATTCCCGGAAGTGAAATTGTCTATTCACTTTGCCAGCCTCACAACCAATAAGACGACAATACCCAACTCTCACCATCGAACTAGAGCAGCTAATTATCATACGTAAACGCCAATCAAAAACCGGAGATCAATATTGGAATCGAACCTTCCAAAAGTTAGTTAAACAAAAAATGTCTACTCATTTGTTCATTGGTCCATAACCATGTGAAGATTTGCAGCCTTCAGCACACCAATGCGACTGAAAACTCCTCAAATACCAAACCTTTGAACTGTTGATCGATATATGTGTTCTATAATATATTCTGCTAACATCCAATGCTACAAATGTGTCAAGTACAAGCGTGAATGAGTGTCCTAGTTATGGGGCAAAGACTGGCCCCCAGTGAATATTAGCACATATCACTACCAGCATCGGGGTTTACATGTTTTTTTGCACCTGAACTATTCATATACACACTTCCAGTCCTAGTGACCAATGGCATGTAGGTAACCACCTCTCTTCCCACTCTATTTATAGATATCAAACCTGGGTTCTTTCCACTGCCCCTCCCACTCACATGTGGGGTCGTCAAACTAGAACACGATCGACCACTGGGGCCGTTTTACCTACTCCTCCAATTTCACCACAATTTCAATACCTTTAATTCCACCCTCTCCTAACAATGTCTGGCACTTATCGTATATTTATCGGAATATAATACTTGTGTCCTAATAATGTATGGCTCGTATCCTATAATTATAGGAATATTTTGGGATTTTCTTTGTTTTATTATGATGGGTGTATTTATGATGCCCAGAACAGTTCAGTCTCATGACTTGCTTTCAGTGATAGAGAGTAACAGTCTTGTGACTCCCTGCCTTTTTATCACTTTCAGTTGTTATGTAGCTATCTACTGCATCCATTCTTTCTCTGTTTGTAAGCATTCTCCCACATCCCCCAAACCTCTCTGAGATTGTTCATTCTACAATCGCATAATTGGTTGGTTACCAATAGTCACTTTTTCTGACTGTGTTCACCTTGCTGTGTTAATGGGCATTAGGTTTTGATTTTAAGTTTAAAGTTTACCTTTTGCATGTATCATACCTAGCATCATGTTACCTACGCCCAAGATATCAGTGCGTAGGCCAAAAGTAATTTGCCATGTTTTTCATCCCAAATATCTCCAAGGTTAACTTTTTACAAATTCAAAAGGAACTCCAGGCTAACGCAACGTGGATTATACAGATAAACAATGCATCTACCCAAAATGAAACATAGTGAAAAGTCTGAGCTAAATCATTAGATTGATCCTCATAACGTACTTGGTACAATTTATTTATTGTTATGTAGCGTTCATATTAAATGGCTACATTTTGAGATATTTCAAATGAAAACATGCCAATTCAATTTGGTAAGCACCTCAACATTCTGACACCTATAAGTTATAGCATTCGATAGGAAGAGCTTCTTTTAAATTGGCTTTGTATGCATTAACACATGCTTAACTAAGTGCACCAATATGTTTAAGTTGGATAGGTAGGATAAATGTTTCAGTTTTTTAATAAAAAGTTGATGCTTTCATCGGACAACAATGTAGTTTAAAATAACCAAGCTATTTAAATATCCATGTATATAATAACAATAACAAGTACGATTTGACTTCCCTAATAGGCTCACTTCACAATTGTAAATGTGCACCCAGAAAAACGCTGATACTGCTACATATTAGATATACAATATTGTTTAATTAAAGGATTATTAGAGCTAGGGAAAATTTTTTAAATAAGAGAGTAAAAAACTAAACCACACAGACAGGCACATACATAGATCACTACCACAACTATCCACACACACTCCTACCCCCTACACCCCCCCCCTACACACAGGCACATACATAGATCACCACCACAACTATCCACACACACTCCTACCCCCCCCCCTACACACAGGCACATACATAGATCACCACCACAACTATCCACACACACTCCTACCCCCTACCCTACACACATGCACATACATAGATCACCACCACAACTATCCACACAAAGTCCTACCCCCTACCCCACACACAGGCACATACATAGATCACTACCACAACTATCCACACACACTCCTACCCCCTACCCCCCACACAAACAGGCACATACATAGATCACCACCACAACTATCCACACAAACTCCTACCCCCTACCCCATACACAGGCACTTACATACATCACTACCACAACTATCCACACAAACTCCTACCCCCCCTAACCCCACACACACGGGCACATACATACATCACTACCACAACTATCCACACACACTCCTACCCCCTACCCCACACATACAGGCACATACATACATCACTACCACAACTATCCACACACACACCTACCCCCCCCCCCCCACACACACACATACTCACCTCCTTAACCACACCTATCCACACACACCCTCCTACCTATCCACACACATCTCTACCACATCTATTCACACACACTTCTACCCGCCCCACCCACACACAAACACACATCACTACCACACCTATCCACACGAACACTCCTACCCCCTTCACCACCCACCCACACATACACAGACACACAGCATTACCACACCTATCCACACACACACCCTCCTACTTATCCACACACATCATTACCACACCTACCCATACACCCCCCCCCCCCCTACCCATCACACATACACATATCCCTACCACACCTATCCACATACACACTGATACCCTCCCCCCCACACACAGACACACCTCCGTACCACACCTGTCCACACACACCCTCCTACCTATCCACACACACCCTCCGACCTATCCACACACATCACTACCACACCTAACCACACACACACTCCTGCCCTACCGACCCACACACACATACATACATCACTACCAGACCTATCCACACACCCTTCTACCCCCCCCCCCCCCCACACACAGACACAGACACACATCACTACCACACCTATCAACACACACACACAATCCTACCCCACCCCCACCCCCACATACACACATCACTACCATTGCACCAGCATCATCCCCTCTGACCCCACGTGACCCCTTCAACGGTTTGAATATGTGTTAGAGGGATGGATGGCTTGCCAGTGTTGCTCTCTTTCTACGCTGCTGGTTTCATATAGACCAATACGATGATTAATGTCGGCAGCAGGAGGCCGTCTGCAGAGTGACACAATTGAACATGTGATCTATTACTATTACTATGATAGCTATTAATTGTGTCGCCTTAGAATGTATTCGGCAGGGTCGCTGGTTGGTGATTGGTTGGTTGGTTGGCTACCTACCGGTGCATTTCGGGAAGGTTATGTGTATATATAACTGTCCCTGTGTGGTCGCTCGTTCGGAGCCCTCCATCTGTAATGTCAGCTCGGGCTTCGATGCGCTCCCTGAATAAATCATCAGCGCGACGCCTAATTCAGGAATTGTCCCTCACCTAACAGGTGGAGGTGGGTTTAGGAGCCTTAACCCATGGACGTGTGTTGGGCCCATTCATCATTGATGCAGATGGAGAGACTGTATGGTACATTGACACATTTCCTGGTGACTAATGCACTGGATGATTAATTAATAAATGAATTAATATATTTATTGTATTTCAAACTTGATTGTGCATTCGAAGTGCACCTTTAGAGATTAGATAGATGACCGGTGTATGTGTGTGATATAAGTTATCGTTGATATATGTACCTCGGTGTGAATGGACGGATGTGCGCGTCCGTTAGGGAAGAGGAAGGCCGGTGGCGGCGCCACCGGTTGGATCTTGCTGCTCAGGATGCACGGTGGGAAATGGATATATATATATATATATATATATATAATAATAATAATAATAATAATAATCAGATTACCCTCCGCGCCTCTATACTCACATAACACTTATACACCACATATATATAATATACGGATGCCAGACTGTTATCGCGTAATAAGCTATGTAGGGCCCTGCTCCTCACCCCCCCCCCCCCCTTCCTTTGGGTCGTAGTGGGGGTACTGGCATGCCTCACTATACCCCCCCCCCCCGCCTCCCCGCCCCCAATGGGCGGAGCTTTTTACTCCGCTCGCTCGGAAGTTTGTTTAATATATATGAGTCGGCCTCACGAAAACAGGCCAATCGGTGGTCAAGTGAAGATGTCGGCATCGCAATTCTTAAAAGTGTAGTGCATTTCTTTGTTTCATATTAAATTATCCTAGAAACAAATAAGGTTATTGTATTTTCTCGACCTATACATTCAGTATAAATTTAAGTACTTTCCAACATCTCTGTCAATGCTAAACTATAATTATACTGATTGACGCCGACATCGAATGATTGACGCCGACAACTTTAACAGATGTCAGCATCGCAATTCTTAAAGTCTCGTGCATTTCTTTGTTTTATATTAAATTATCCTAGAAACAAATAAGGTTGTTGTATTTTCTCGACCTATACATTCAGTATAAATTTAAGGACCTTCCAACATCTCTGTCAATGCTAAACTATAATTATACCGATCGACGCCGACATCCATGCTCGACGCCGACAACTTCAACCAACTGGCCTCTTTTCGTGATCCTGACCCATATATATATTTATAATATATATATATATTTATATGGAATAGAGGGGTATATATATATATATATATATATATATATATATACATATATATTCCGGGATACGCCCCACCACAGCAGGGGGCGCAATATTGCAGACCTTATTAGTATTAAACGCGATAAGGGGCTTATCAGTGATATCACTGTCCATATGGATAGTGATAAACCCCTTTATCACGGGTAATATTAATAAGCACTATAGTGGCTCCTTCCCCCCCCCCCTCTCCTGGGGTGGGGATGGGGGGGAGGGGGTACACAGCAGGCACCTCGCCCCCCCTCCTCTGGGGGCTGCTTTCGCCACTCTGTCGGAAGCCCTTTTGGGCTCTTCGGCTTCCTTTTTCCTTCCTCCCTCCCCACCCCCAGCAATTTCTCTGACCGCTACCCATCGGAAGGCAACTCCCGAGCACATGGGACAGCCTTGAGCGGTGCCCATGCAGTGCTGCAGATTTCCAGCCTTCAGCGCACCATTGCGACTGAAAACTCCTCAAAAACCAAACCTTTGAACTGTTGATCGACATGTGTGTTCTAGAATATATTATGCTAACATCCAATGCTACAAATGTGTCAAGTACAAGCGCGAATGTGCTATCGACAGCGACATCGCCCTAGTTACGAGGCAAAGACTGGCCCGCAGTGAATATTATGGTGGAGAATAAATAAGAGAATAAAGAATAATAAATAATTAAATACAAAGCAGCGGAACTCCGCCTATATATATATATATATATATATATATATATATATATAATAACTCATATTTGACATATTTATATATGTGTTCTATAATATATTATGGGAATATAAACAAGGACACTACCATTACCACTGATCAGTTCTCTTCTATATATTATTAACTAGTAATAGTACTATCCTACTGTCATAGGAGTTAGTTCCTGCTTATGCCACTATGGTGCCACCTGTGAGTGGCTCCTGGCCACCCTGATACCAGTTGCGTCTGGTCACTACCGCCTCCAGAGGCCGGTGACCACCCTCAAGGGTATATTTATATATATATATATATATATATTATGTCTTATCGCTTTAATCAAATAGCATTTGATTTCATCTGCATACCACCTGGAATTCCTAACCTAGGCTCCTGGAATAATTTGTAAAGCTGCATAGTCCAATGGTTTTGAGTTTCTGACATTTTTCTGAGACAAATATATTCAATTGATTGTTTCTATCTATCCTAGTCTTACTCTAGTTTGAGGCAACTATTTAAATGGCTAACTTTTGAGATATGTCAATTGAAGCGTAAACATTCTAAATTAGTTTTGGCAAGCACACCAACAGTCTGACGCCATATACTTCTGCAGAAACAGTTCCTATTACATTTCTATGTGGCAACAAATGCTTAATAGTAATACAGGCACAAGTATCTAAGTTAGCTATGTGCAATCAAATCTAGATCATTGTTTTGCTGTGATAATTTGATGCTTCATATGACTGCAGCTTTAAGTAATACATGCATGAATTGTCACAAAACTCACCGGTCAGCTCTCCAGAACGTTGGTTTTTTTGGTCATCATCATCATCATGGTGTTTTGTGCGGTTGTACATTTCATGAAAGCTGCCTGCAGAAGTGTTGAACTGCTGCTGGCATTTGCAAGTTACCAGCAGCACTCTCTCGGGGAGCAAATAGAGGATTCACACCGGTAAGAACATGTCAAGACAGGCGCAAAACTATTTGTCCCTGCAGTGGCTGGTCGGGAGATGTTGGGAGTTCCATACATCAACCACCCTTAATGCTGCCACAGTGACCTGGTTTTCTGTTCAGGGTTTGCTCCCTTAGCCTTCGGTTCTGTCAAGAACCTGTACCACAAGGCTGTGGTTTACAACTCTGCAGGGCAGGGGCGTCAAACTCCCTGAGGTATTGCTATACCTGCAATACCTGCAGCCCACATTTTTTCGTAAATGAATTTTATTCATGTAAATCTTTTGTCAGTGCCATAGTACTGGTCTCCCGGCCAAAATTATTACAGGTATCTTGGTATTTACACCATTTTTTTGTTTAAAATGGTTTATACACTGTCTTTAAATGTGAAGTAGATTCTGAAATTAAAGTGTACACAATGCAGTAAGTAATGAGTATGAGGTATATTAAATAATGTTACATTTACATAAAAGGTTGGTGTTGTTGGTATGTTTCTCTTAGTAAGTCTGGATGTATGGATTATTGGTTTGTTCTGTAGTGTCGAAATACATTTTTGTGTTGGTGTGAGGAATGAGGAATCCCGATGTTGGTGGGAACGGACTATTGGGAGGGGGAGGCCAGCAGGCAGGACATACCGGAGTGTGGGACCACAGAGGGCATCGCTCTGGTTTTGCATTCAGTCATTTCATCATCTTATTGGCTTTGGGCCTTTGCAACGCTGGACTCAATATTTAGATTGATACTGATAGTGATAGGTTCATGAAGGGGATCACAACGAAAGCACGTGCAGACATGATGACCGGATGGTTTGAGCGCCCCCCCCCCCTTCCGTTTTGGTAGGTTGTGGGATTCGAGCCCACGGGTTCGAAGCCTGACCCAGTTAAGCCAATGATTTAATAATTGACACTTGTCACAATCTATCTTGACGTTGGATATGATTACGATATAACAAGTGGCAGTGGAATGAGGAAGACAAATTGTCCACAGTTGAAGTTATTTCCTCGGCTTACAGCTGCATAGTCCGATGAAATATCACATTTTCAAAACCAAAGCAATTATCTAGATTTGAGTTTACATATCTAACTTAGATACTGATGCACTTATTAAGTATTTGTTTCTGCATAGAAGGCAATGCTGAGTCAATTTAACATACCTTGTTACTGCAGAAGTCTATGGTGTCAGAGTTTTGACAAGCAAGCCACAACTAATTTGCACTCAAAATATCTAAACAGTTTACCATTTAAAATAAAAGTAACTTTGAATTAATGTAAAGTAGATCCTAGTGATCGATCTACTATATTTATCTCAGAAAAAATACAGAAATTCAAAACCAACAGACTATGCAACTTTAACTAACTAATGATTGATTGATTGGTGGTTGCTTTACGTCGTGTCGGCAGCATAGGCCATATCACGGCGACCTAACTAATGTACAACAACAAAGTTTGCTGAATAATATCAACATGTTATTCAATGATAAAAAAGCTGCATTTGATTGACATTCCATTCCTTGTCTGTACACTATGTATTTCTACGACCACCAAATGTTGATTTACATTCGAAGAGTTCAGGCGCAAAACCATGTAAATGCCAATCCAAAAATGGGGATAAACATTGGAATCAAACCTACAAAAAGTTTTTTTTTTCTATTCCTATTTTTCTGTTAATTGCTCCATAACCATATGATCATAGGAAAAGTGGAATTAGTGAGAATTAAAATTATTTTCAAGTACACATACTTTGATTTAAACTCATTTTTAGATTGGCTTTTTATATGGTTTTGCGCCTTAGCTCTTCATATTGGTGTGTGTCAACACATGGAAGGGCAATATTTACTGATTAATTTGTTTCAATACATGGAAGGACAGTATTGACCTATTAATGGGTGTCCATGCATGGGAGGGTGAGATTAGATACATTATACATTATGTACATTATGTATATACATTATGTAAGATACATTATTATATTAGCCGTAAATGGAGAAAGTACTGGGATGAGGGACGAGTGCTAAAAGTTGGATCCGCTGGATTTAGTATTACAGTATAACCCCGTTAAACCAAACTTGAAGGGACCCTAGAAATTTGTTTGGATTAACCGTTCATTGGTTTAGACAAGCTTTGACTTTGACTTGGCTTTGGTAAAACCGGGTGTGCATTATGAATGTACAATCTATGTGGACACTATGATTATTGCTTTCATGTATATACAGTTTAACCCAATTAAACCAACCTCGGTTAAATCAAATGATCGGTTAATCCAAACTTTTTTCGGCGACCTGGCAAAATACTACAATTTATCATAAAAAACAGAGTCAGATGACCTTAAAACGACATGAAAGTTTGGTTTAATTGTACCGAAAGTGGCCTGGGGCCGACAATTTTGTTTGGCTTAACCGATACTTTGGATTAACCAACTTTGGTTTAACCAACTTTTTTATATGTTAAATGGTAATATTTTGCCGGGCCGCCGAAAAAAGGTTGGATTAACCGATCGGTTGGTTTAACCGAGCTTGGTTTAATGGGGTTGTACTGTAGTGGGTTATGAAGTTGGATGAAATATATGAGAATCGACGATATCTCTTCATGTAGTCAGATACTGCATCCTGTACCCAACTTATCTTCTACCTCACAGTCCGTATCAGGGGTCCCTACCGTGGGGATCCAGAGGGTTTGTGTTATCATAATTAAACATACACAATGGCTTGTGGTCCTGTAATTCCCGCGCCATTCGTTTGTGTCAGAGATTATCTGGCAAAAAGTGCAAATCTGATTTGCATTCAATTTAGCCTGGATGCTTTTGATGGTGGTGGTGGTGGTGGGGGCGGGGTTGGGGTGGGGGAATGGTTTGGACGGGGAGGGAGGGATGATGGAGGAGGGGAGGGGGGTATGGAGGAGGGGGAGCGGGAAGGGGTTAGGGAGGCGGTGGAGGGGTGGTAGGGAGGAGGGAGGAGGGAGGAGGGAGGAGGGAGGAGGGAGGACAGAGGAGGGAGTAGGGAGCAGGGAGGAGGGAGCAGGGAGCAGGGGGGAGGGGAGGGGAGGGGGGAGGGAGGAGGTAGGAGGGAGGAGGGAGGAAGGAGGAAGGAGGAGGGAGGAGGAGGAGGAGGGGAGGAGGGAGTAGGGAGGAGGGAGGAGGAGGAGGGAGGAGGGAGGAGGGAGAGGGAGGTGGGAGGAGGGAGGTAGGGAGGAGGGGAGGAGGGGGGGAGGGGGAGGGAGGAGGGAGGAGGAGGAGAGAGGAGGGAGGAGGGAGGAGGGAGGACGGAGGAGGGAGGAGGGAGGAGGGAGGAGGTGGGAGGGAGGGGAGGAAGGAGGAGGGAGGAGGGAGTAGGGAGGGGGAGGAGGAGGAGGGAGGAGGGAGGAGGGCGGATGGAGGAGGGATTAGGGAGTAGGGAGGAGGGAGGAGGGGGAGGGGGGAGGGAGGATGGAGGATGGAGGAGCGAGGAGGGAGGAGGGAGGAGAGAGGAAGGAGGAGGGAGGAGAGAGGAAGGAGCAGGGAGGGGGAGAGAGGAAGGAAGAGGGAGGAAGGGGAAGAAAGGGGGAAGGTGGGAAGGGGAGGAGGAAGGAGGAAGAGGGAGGAAGGAGGAGGGAGGAGGGGGTGGAGGAGGGTGAAGGGAGGTCGGAGCGGGAGGGGGAGATCGGAAGCATTATACATACATAGGAGTAACTAGTTGTTTGTTTTGTTGTTGTTGTTTTACGTCCTAGTAATATCAGGACGGGAGGAATAACTAGTGGTTGTAAACAAATTAATTTAAGGTACGGGAACTTACGGTTTAGGCAGGAGAGTGTGATTACGGTGGGGGTTCTAAACCAGGATGGCACTGTGGTAGAGGGGCGCTATCTGGATGGTTCACATCCTCATTGGGATGTCTGATGAAATTACTTCCGGTCGGAGGTTGCAGGGGTGGGGTAGCGGTTGGGTTGGAGTGGGGGGGGGGGGGTAGGGGTGGGGATCCTCTTCCGGCGTGATGAGCTATCTGATTTCAAAAGCTCTTGTTAATTACGTCCCAACCCAAATTAACCCAACACCACACACACAAACACACGCACATACACATACACACACTACCCACAAGACAATGGAAATGCTTCGAAATATCATATTCTCCATGGAACATCATTAATCGAGACGGGAAACCCCAGCCCGGACCCTCCCGACATTTAAACCCGCTATAAATCAACAGTTCAAAGGTCTACCAGGCGTTCCTCATTACAATACCAGCAGCTGATTGGCTGAAACTAGTGAATGGCCGGGTCCGCCGGACGCGCTAATTTACTTAAATTATCATTAATAAGTTGGCCGATTATTGCGGAATAATTCTTCTCATCGGCACATTTTTTTTGTGTCTCGCGCCGCTTAGGCTCGATCACAGAGATTAAGAACCTACTAATTGCATTTTAACGCGATAGTGTTAAAACATTAATGCATTTGGTTAAAAATTGCGTTGTCCGATGCATTGTCGTTTTTGCTTTTGATGGGTCTTTTTTTTTTTGTGGACGAGGGATATATTAGGTTGGTGTTTGTGGGGGTGGGGTGCTATTATTGGTTTTTTCATGATTAATCTGACTTTATTTCCAGGTCGCATAGTCCGATGATTTTCAGTTTCTCTTATTGTTCTGAGATTAATATATTAGATTTTTTTGTTTTTTATAAAAAAAAATTATTGAGGCTGTGTTTATATTGCCCATATCACATAAGCTTGAGTATTCGGGCTTGTTTTCAATGCTGGCCAGCTGTAGTGGTGGAGTTATCTTATCACACAGTAGTAGCTGATAAGGTGTTTGATTGCCTGCCTTACAGTCGCAGGTAAATGGTTGCTCAGTATGGTTAGTAGTCTATGTTTGTTTTTTTGGATTTTCTTGGTATATATATATTTTATGTTGTTCTACTCTTATTACTAGACTAACCTACTCATATTTAGATATCATAGGCTTGCACATGGCTGTTAGGTGTGGTATCTGGTTAATTTGTTCATGGTTACCTTCCTTTGTTACCTTCCATTATATTATAATCTACTTGACTTTACTGTGAAGAAACTTTCATCTTAAACGGCTAACTTGTCAGATATTTGAAGTGAAAACATGTCAAATTAGTTTTGGCAGGAATGCCAAAACTCTGACACCATAGGCTTCAGCCGTAACAGTTTATATTAAATTGCCTCAGTGTTCCCTTATATGTGGCAATACATTCGAGATAAAGGGCCTCAGTATCTAAGTTAGATATGGATAATCAATTCTCGAAAATTGTCTTGGTTTTGAAAAGTTGATGTTTCATTTGAACTATGCTGCTTTAACAGGTAGGGACCACGACTTGGATTTCAAAACGTCTTCCTTTCTCAAGACGTCTTGAAACAAATAGGGATGAGCTGTAACAGTCTGCTACTACTTTAATATTGAGGTTGGACCTAACAAAATATATCAGTAGAATGGGTGTAAGTAGCTCTTCGAAGTCTTTATGAAGAAAATGCTACTGTGTATAGTATGTTCATAATATCGAATTAAAACTACATTAAAACAAAGAGACAATCTTATTTTGTCTATGACATTGTGCTGCTTGTATTTTGGAATTAGTCATTTTTACTGGTAAACCACCATGGTCTATTTAAAAAGGTACTTTTCTTAGAATCAAAATGCTGGACATAGTTAATGAGAAATAACCAAAAATATGAACAAATCATGATGTGTAGCATCATCAGCTGTTTATTGCAGGTTGGTATAAGTTGCATGGTTGTTTCTGCCTTGGTTTTGTTTAAACTAGAGGGTGGATATATTAGGGTGGGTGAGTTTGGGGATATTATTGGGATGTTCACTGTCAATCTGCCTTTTATTTAAGAGTAGTTTCTATTTGTACATAGCTAACTTTGGAGATAATTGAAGCGAACATGTATCAAATTAATGTTGGTCTGCACATGGAACAATTCTGACATTAGGGCACTGACTATGTTAATAGACTAGATCACCATTCCAGCGGCTGGGTGCATTGTGGGATGCGTGGAATAAAAACAAACCTGCGAGAAGCACATGGCGCATGCTAATACATTGGGTGCAGCTATGAAATGTGCTAGTTTCAGCTCATCTCAGCTCTTATTTGAAACATAGGATACCAACTAAAAAAATATACATAATAAATTAGGATATTAAACTTGTATCCAGCATTGTATTTACATCAATATAATCAGCACATATATGTGATGTACATTTAGAATTAAACAAATCTGGGCACTCAGATAGTGTTAGAGCCATAGCCAGAGTCAGTTTTACTTACTTTATTAATGTTTTTATCTATATCCTATGGTTAATGACATATGTAGAATTAGAAAATGAGTAGGGCTAATCAGATATTGGTTATATATTTCTCTGAAGTGAGGGGGGGGGGGGTTTGTCATGCTGGTGGCTGGGGTTGGGTGGTTAAAGTTGGGAGGGTGTAATTTACATGATCTCATGTCACGATTGACACTATCTAATAAATACAACTACATCGACATTAGCGATCCAAGTGGCTAATCTGGGAACTAAACCCACCAGCTGACCCGGGAAGACAATGAGATATAATGAATCCCCCCCTCCCCTCCTCCCCCTCCTCCACAGCGTTCACCCCTCTCAATAATAGGCCACATCCATCATCACCCACGAGGTGTGAAAATTACCCCCACCTCGGGCGGTGCAGTCGATTCCAGATTTGAAAATTTGATAGCGTCCCTGCGCGTAGCCATGACAACATGACAACACATCGCGCGTATCTGTGGAATACGCCTGCGCACGTGTCTGCGCAGAGCTGCTATCAACGACGTCAACAGCTGATAAGGCCGAGTGTTGATTGGGTGGATTTGTATTAGTGCAGGGCCAGGATTAAGCTCGTGCTGGACTTGTAAGTTATAGCATATGCTGTTATGCTGTACAATGCGCCATAATTTAAACAACATAATGAACACACATCAATATTAAAACATTGAAAATGCATGGCCCATTGCATATATGCTGTGTTCGGCACTGCATTACTAGTGCTGTAGTGGTAGTGTGAGAGCTAAGAGTTTGGCATTTGTAGCAATTGCTTTAGTTATTGGCACTGTTATAGACACTTCAATGTAGGTATTAATTACACTAGTTACACTAGTTACAATACTTACATTACTTACACTAGTTACACTAGTTATGCTAGTTACTCTAGTTACACTAGTTATGTTAGTTATGTTTTAACACTAGTGGTGTTTGTTACACTAGTTACTCTAGTTACTCTAGTTACACTAGTTACACTAGATACACTAGTTACACTAGTTACACTAGTTACACTAGTTACACTAGTTACACTAGTTACACTAGGTACACTAGTTACACTAATTGCACTAGTTACACTAGTTACACTAGGTGCACTAGTTACACTAGTTACACTAGTTACACTAGTTACACTAGTTACACTATGTACACTAGTTACACTAGGTGCATTAGGTGCACTATGTGCACTATGTGCACTATGTGCACTAAGTACACTAGGTACACTAGGTACACTAGGTACACTAGTTACACCAGTTACACTAGTTACACTAGTTACACTAGTTACACTAGTTACACTAGTTACACTAGTTACACTAGTTACACTAGTTACACTAGTTACACTAGTTACACTAGTTACACTAATTACACTAGTTACACTAGTTACACTAGTTACACTAGTCACACTAGTCACACTAGTCACACTAGTCACACTAGTCACATTAGTTTCACTAGTTACACTAGTCACCATAGTCACACTAGTCACACTAGTTACACTAGTTACACTAGTTACACTAGTTACAATAGTTACAGTAGTTACACTAGTTGCACTAGTTACACTAGTTACACCAGTTACACCATTACACTAGTTACACTACTTACACTAGTTACACTAATTTCACTAGTTTCATTAGTTTCATTAGTTTCACCAGTCACACCAGTCACACTAGAACACTAGTCACACATGTCACACTAGTCACACTAGTCACACTAGTCACACTAGTCACACTAGTCACACTAGTCACACTAGTCACACTAGTCACACTAGTCACACTAGTCACACTAGTCACACTAGTCACACTAGTCACATTAGTCACACTAGTCACACTAGTCACACTAGTCACACTAGTCACACTAGTCACACTAGTCACACTAGTCACACCAGTCACACTAGTCACACTAGTCACACTAGTCACACTAGTCACACTAGTCACACTAGTCACACTAGACATACTTGTCACATTAGTCACACTAGTCACACTAGTCACACTAGTCACACTAGTCACATTAGTCACACTAGTCACCCTAGTCACACTAGTCACACTAGTCACACTAGTCACATTAGTCACACTAGTCACATTAGTCACACTAGTCACACTAGTCACATTAGTCACACTAGTCACACTAGTCACACTAGTCACACTAGTTACACTAGTTACACTAGTTAACCTAGTTACACTAGTTAACCTAGTTAACCTAGTTACACTAGTTAACCTAGTTACACTAGTTACATTGTGCACACTAGTTACACTACATTTGTGACACTTCCACGTTTCTGCTGCAGAGCTGCTATCGACGACGTCAACAGCTGATAAGGTTGAGTGTTGATTGGATGGATTTGTATTAGCACTGATTAGTTCAGGGCCGGGATTAAGCTAGTGCTGAACTTGTAAGTTGTAGCATATGTTGTAAAATGAGCCCTAATTTAAAGTTGCAGATCCCCATGGTTGTGAGCTTCGGCAATTTTCTGAGATAAATACACTAGATTTTCTTTACGATATAATTTACTTTAGTTTGAACTAACTGTTATCTTAAATAGCTAAGATTTTATATAGATATATTTGAAGTGACAATATGCCAAATTAATGGTGCTAAGCCCGCCAAAATTCTGACACCACAGGATTCAGCAGTAACATATTCTATCAAATAGACTACACCACCGTTCCAGTCGCGCGGTGCATTGTGGGATGTGTCAGAGCAAAACAAACCTGCGAGAAGCACATGACACATGCTAATACACTGGGTGCAGCTATCAAATGTGCTAGTTTCAGCTCATCTCAGCTCTTGTTTGAAACCTAGAACACAGACTAAAAATGTATATATAATAAATTAAGATATTCATCTTTTATCCAGCATTGCATTTACATCAATATAATCAGCACATCTTATGCCATGTGCATTTAGATTTAGACAAATCTGGGCACTCAGACTAGTGTTAGAGACATAGCCAGAGTCAGGTTTACTTATTTTCTTCATGTTTTTATTTATATCCTATGGTTAATGACATATGTAGAAATAGAAAATGAGTAGGGTTAATCAGATATTGGTTATATATTTCTTTGAAGCACGTTTTTATCGACACATTTGATATTTTTATATTTAGAACAAGAATTACTTATGGGTAATCAATGGTGATGTAAAACTCAGCCTGTAAAGTCACTGAAATTGTATGTTTCTTAGCTCAAAATGTTTAATTATGGAGGGTTGTGTCTTAAAAGTATTCATTATATTATTATATTGCATCCTTCCGTCCATGTTTGTGACAAATTGTTATGTATTTCTATTAATTTTGAATAAAATGGAAGTTTTCCCCTCCGCGTATTGGCAAACTCAATGGCTGTACACCTATGCTTTGCTGCCAACGCCGTTTTCAGGACATGCGCATTCGGAATCGTGATCTCGTCTATTGTCTTAGTATTCCCTTCTATGTGGTGATAATAGTTTAATAAGTGCATTGGTATCAGTACGTTAAATATATAGTGATACACCTAGATAATTATTTTGGTTTTGAAAGTTTGCTGCTTCATCGGACTATATAGCTTTAAAAAAACAGTTTTCCTGGACTTGTATCATATGCTGTTAAGTGAGCCCTAATTTAAATAAAATAATGAATAAACATCAATATTAAAGCACATAAATTTACTACTTGCATAATAAAGGGTTTTCCCGCTTTGCTATCCACCCATATATTACAACAAATATGTCTGACATTTCAGTTATAGTATTGCTTACATATCACTTGACACAATAGTTACAATAGTTGCACTAGGTACAACATACACAATAGCTATAAAGTATAATAGTTATATCAATTACAACATTTAGCGCTTGGATTGGACTCTGCATCTAACCACTTTACACCCAGTACCTGTCAGTGCCCACAACCCGGCTATATCGGTCACCCGAAAGTAAACACTCTCCACAACCAAGACATTGAAACATTTTAGACAATTTGTATTCACAATTTCTACACATTATTCCGCAAACATGTACTATTCTGCTAACAATAGAAATTGCAGAACAGTGTAGCCATTAATGGTTGTCTTCCCACTGACCCTTATAAACAAAATAACTCTGTGGTATGTGTTGCCTCATGATATAGTAGGTGAATACACATAATGGCAGCATCCGCCCTAGATAAAAGATTCACCCGGTACTTGTAGTACACGGGTGAAGGACAACCTACTGTAAATACGGGCGAAAATAGCTTTAGTATGGAACAGGGAGTACAATACATGGCTCCAGTGTCAAATGGTTACTTATATCGGCACAGAGTTGGTGAAATGGGAGAGAATGCAAAAAGACAAGATGGCGGCCATAGAACACCGTCGATTTCACTTTTAAATCTTATTAAAACAGATGTTTTATTATATGTTTCAGCTCAAAGGTAGCGGGGAAATATGACGAGATATACAAAGAATAAATGTTGCTTCTTAGATTGTGAAATTAGGCTCTCATAAAGACTCATTTCATTAGCCCGATTTTTCTACCGTTTTTATATAGGGCTGGTATTCATTCACCCGTGTACTGCGAGTACCGGGTGAATCCTTTATACCCCTGTCACACTACGACGTAACGAGCCAACGTGAGCCTAACGTGGTCATTTTTCGTCATTACGTTGGGTTACGTCATGATGACGTCATAATGACGTTAGAATGACGTCGAGCTACGTCACATTACGTCGTGTTACGTTACGTCGAGTTACGTCAAGGTTTTGGACATGTTCAAAACTTTCCACGTAGCTCGAACGTAAGGGTTTACGTTCGCCGTACGTTCTGTTCACGTTCAGTGAACGTCAATGACGTTAAACGGACGTTATTCCAATGCTGCTCACTACGTTCAACTACGTTCCACTACGTTCCACTACGTTCCACTACGTTGACCCACATTAAACCTAGTGCAAATGCCTACGAGGCTTAATGGGAACGTCAGGAGAACGTCAGGAGAACGTCAGGAGAACGTCAGGAGAACGTCAGGAGAACGTGCATTCAACGTACGTTCAACGTCTCATGACGTGGCTAACGTCACGTAACGTTCTTCTGGCGATGGAATAACGTTCATAACGTTCCGTGAACGTAGTGACGTTGTCCTCTCTCGTTGAATGACGGTATCACTACGCTTTACCGACGTTACGTTCTCGTCCACTACGTTGCATCCACGTTCAACTTCTGCCCAAATTTGCATACTACGCCGAGAAGTTCAACGTTCTTCACGTTCTCCCTACGCTGACGTCATTACGTCGTAGTGTGACAGGGCCATTATGTACATCCACCCCTGATAAGCAAGTCCCATTAATTCTGCCCCTTTCATGTGTGCAAGTGTCCAGAGCTGTGCTCAGGAGCGGGCTAACTGGGTGAACCCACTCGCACCAGTGGCGCCACCTGTATGCCGTCACGCTCCAGTGATGCAA